>OV277351.1:28626151-29826151 GCA_922984085.1 Sicus ferrugineus
TAATAAACACGAAATGGAGCGGCGTGAATTATGGATTTCTACATCGCAGGGAATTTAAAATTTCTACTTATTTCTTCCACTCCATCCACAAATTGAAGCACGACGGACGAGTTTCATTCGCTTCCTCTTTTTTTAAGGAAAACTTCCTCTTTCATTACCGTCACCGTTTCTTGTGCGTTCGCTTCGATTTCTGTTTAACTTTCAAATTTATTAATTCGATTTATTACCTTGCGGCCACTGTAATTTTCCACCACGCTCTCACACACACACATACACGCACACACACTCACACGCACGTCCCGATCAAAGAACTGCCGCTGCCGCAAAAATGCATCAGAAGCTGTATTTTACGAATTTTAAATAGTGTGTTGCAACCAGTGCACGCTGCAGCCGCTGCTGCTGCTGCCGCTGCCGCCACAGCATTTGGTGATTCCTGCGATGCGGTCAAAATAAATGCAATTTCGCAAAAGCACTCAGCAGCGTAAAAGCTCTTTAATAGCTGCAAATTTAATCAAACTGAGTGTTGGTGGGTCGGCGGGTGTGTGTCGACGTCGATGTGGGTGTCGCTGTCGCTGTAGCTGCTGCTGTCGCCATCACATCGCCGCCCACGCATCCAGTCAGACCGCCTCGCCTCGCCTCGCCTTGCCTCGCCTCGCCCTGCAACCGAACTCCCCGTCGATCCAGAAATGACATTTTGGCTTTTTTAATGAACCCCCGATGACATTCGCAATGCAATTAAGAGCAGCTTTTGTGCGCGAACACAACTAAATGGCTGCCGCTGGCAACCGCTCACGAATATTATTGGCTGAAAGGAACGTTTCCACCAATTCTTACAACAACAACAACAACAACAACAACTAGCATTAGCTACAACGCAGAGAAAAGAAAATCCATTAAGAACGCGAGTTCACGCGATGAAAACGTATTCGAACTAAACATTAAATTCAGTGGTTTTCAAATGATTCCATTATTTCGTATTCGATGTTCGGTACTCATTCGCAATATTCATTAGTCATTATTCATTTTTCACTATAGAATATTTTTCAGTATTCATTATTAAGCATTCATTATACAGCATTCATTGCTCAGTATTCATTGTTCACTATTCATTACTCAGCATTCATTATACAGTATTAATTTCTCAATAATCTTTTCCAGTATTTATTATACAGCATTCATTGTTCAGCATTCATTTTACAGTATTCATTATTCAGTATTCATTATTTAGCATTCATTATAGAGCATTCATTATGCAGTATTCATTATACAGCATTCATTATTCAGTTCAATGTATCCATTATTTAGTTTTCATTGTTTAGTTTGCTTTTTCTCATTACTAAGTTTATTATTTATAATTCATTGTTTACTATTTATAATTCAGTCTCTGTATTCATTAGCGAGTATTCACTACTCAGTATTTGTACTCAGTATTCATTATATTCATTGTCCAGCATCCAAAGTGAACGCATTATTCATCATTCATTATTTAGTATCTGCCGAATAGTACTCGCTACTCAGTAATCATTGTTCGGTATTCAGTATTCGCTATTCAGTATTCATCATTTGTTATTCAATATTCAGTATTCATTATTTAGTGATCACTGTCATTTACTCGTTGAGTATGCAGTACTCATTCGTTGGTTATTCTGTATTCATTATTAATGGATTTAGTATTCATTACCCAGTACTCATTGTTCAGTATTCACTTTCATTCTTACGTATTCGTTTTTAAATTTACCATTTTCTGTTCGTTATTCAATACACACTTACATAATCCAGTACTCGATACTCATAATCCAGTACTTACTACTTGCATTAGTATTCATTGCTCAGTACTCATTATTCTGAATTAGCAGGAATTTCAGTTTCAGAAGTTTTCGCAGAAATCGGAATATTTAGGGAAAATGTCCAACAAAATCTTTTTTAATGTTTTAAATACACGCACACAAATGTTTTAAATGATTTGAATTATTTCTCCTTGAATAGTTTTAAAACGACGAAACATTCTTATAATTTCTTATACTTCCACTGAACTTTCGAACTTTTTCTGCCTCCTGCTGTTGAAACACTCAACACATCGAAGCGGACGTAGAAAAATAACAACGACGACAGCATGAATAAACGGATCCCGAGGAAGCAATACAAGCAGGACACGCTGTAAATAGTCGATAAGACGGATTGTCCTGCTGCAGTTGATCCGTGCGCGTCGCTCCTCCTCGTTCGCCACTCATTTACAACTTCGCTCTTTTGTAGCCGTTGCTGGCCGCATCATGTCAGGCGGCCGATGTTGCTGGGCGCGGCAGTGGCAGAAACTTTGCGAACACATAATCGAAAAAGTTGAGCCCGTGTCAACAGCTGAATATGGGAAAAAGTTTCGTTTTGGCCAACTTTCTGGCAGCAAAACGGCCAGTCGAAGTGACCTTCCTCGGTCACAGAAAACAAAACTCGAATCTTAAAATTCGATTCGAGAATTTAACAAAAGTTCGCAATGAACGTCGAGGATTTTATGAAATTCCCTTTAAGCTTCAACTCGCTCCGCTTTATCAGTATATAAAATCAATTTTTATATCAATCTCCGCCCCGTTCAGCTGTTGTTTGCTCCTCACTGGTTTTCCACCAGCAACCGTGACCTTATTTTCATATCGAAGTGAACTGTGGACGGCCCTGCGCACGCCCTCCACACAAGAATTCCTGCGAATTTTTTACTCAAACACGGATGCACGTCATCAAAAATCATGCAGCACGTCATGTAAATGTTTACACATCATCATTACCATCAGCAGAGCTATCAGTACACAGTCGCAGCATCAGGGCCATGTTGCCCCTACCCCTGCCCCGCCCCTGCCCAGCCCCTGACCCTCCACCAGCTCCGCGCCCTGCTTCAGCCGCCTCTCTGGCGGCAGATGTTCGACGAATTCCACAGATTGATATCGGAATTTTTTACTAGTTGTTCCTCACTATTTTCGATATCGCATTAAATAAAAAGCAAGCTGTAGTCGGGAGGGGTGAGGTTAGATGGGGTGGAGGGTGAGGGGGAAGGAAGAAAAGAATTTCCACCTTTTATGTGGAAAATACAGTTCGAAAAAGGTGAAAGTAAAAGGAGAAATCCGATAATTTTGCATTTGCAATTTCAATTAATATATAAAAGGATTTTTTTCTGTACTCAATTTTCTGTATTTAGCATCCTCGATTCAATTCATCATTAACTCAGTATCTGAATGTTCAGTATTTGGTATTCAACACTACAGTATTCAGCATTCAGTATTCAGCATTCAGTATTCAGCATTCAACATTCAGTACCCAACTTTCAGTATTCAACATTTAGTGTTCAGATTTCAGCATTTAGTATTCAGAATTCAAGAATTCCGAACTCAGTTCTTTATGCTCAGCATTCAGCATTCAGAATTCAGCATTCAGAATTTAAGAATTCCGAATTCAGTTCTTTATGTTCAGCATTCAATATCCAAAAGTCAGTTTTGAGTATCGCAATATATTAATACAATATTTCGATACGCTATTCTATCTCAAGAGATTTGTATCTTATTATCTCAGTATCTTATTAACTCAGGATCTTACCATCTCAGTACATCCTCAGTCCTTTTCTAGAACTATTCTACATACAGTAGTGCTTTCCCACATCGTAGAAAAGCACTATTTCCGTACCTTATGTCATCGATATCCGGAAAATAGAGTATTTCCGTGAGTCCGCTTGTCGATGTTTAAACACCGTCGTATGTTCGAAATTGAGTTGACTCGGTTTTCTTTTGGAATATAGATGAATATAAATATTTCGTTATTGTCCCAAGAGTGGATTAAAGAACACAAAGATAATCCATTTCATATTCTAATGACTTACTTTCGATTGCTTCTACGAGTAATTGTGTAAATGACGGTTTCTTATCAAATAACGCGTTACAAGTGGAACACTAAAGTGCCGTCGTCACTGAAGAGTTTCTCTCTGCATAGCGAATTTTCAAGTTCGCCCTGATTGCATGAAACTGCTTGGAACTCATTGCATATGCCGCACACGGCGCAAACTTAAAAGCCTTGATAAGCCGAACGACAATAGAAGCGGCGCTGTCATCAGAGGCGAGGACTACGGAGGACTAAATCACGTACGGAACATTTCCGTGTCCTGATGCCAGTGATGAGCACGCCAATCGCACGGACGATAAAGACGCTGATGGCGACGGAGATAGTAATGCCGACGATGACGACGGGTGGGATAACGAAGTGTCAGAGACACTTTTTGAATTGAAATATAAAATGGGAAAAGAAAACGCATCCGCATCGGAAAGGTTCTCGAAGGATTCTTTACGGCCAGAAGCCGAAGGACGAACACGTAGACGTAGAATGAAGTCATTGAAATTACCAGAGACGATTAAATGCACCGAGCGTATTAAACCACAGGATTCGCCTTTTAATAAAGGAAGGAACTCGAGGCTACAGACAATTTTTCGGCGCTGATTCGAGGATTCTTTCAGCGGGAATCGGTATTTGTGGCTTGAAAGGAAAAAGCAGCCGTCCCGAAATGGTTCTATCGACTAACGTGCTATCGAACAGCAGCACTATTGCGCCCATCGAGCCCCCATGCCCATCGAAGCTCCCTCCTACTCATCGAACGCTCGTGGGTTCGCTCCGTTCCATCCTTGCTTAATCGCATTCGAGGCGTGTGTGTGACACACGAATTAAAATAACAATGGCACCGCTTGGGTGGGCGGCACGGCACGGTGGTGGGATGGAGGATGCGGGGCCGCTTTGTCGCCGCCTCTGTACACCGTTCCGGCGTTCATGTGTGACTGCGATGCGTTCCTGAAGCCTTAAGCCGTCTACACTTCCACTTCACTTGGCTTGCACGGCATCGAGCACGTTAGCCCCGCGTGTAGTTGTTGTTGTCTTCGTTGGTGCCACTTTTTTCGTTTTCAATTTCAATTTTTTCATTGTCAGATGCAGTGGAAAGTCGAAAACCCAATACCGTTTCTCTCTCTCTCTCTCTCACCCTACAGATTTACGGAAAAACAAAAGAATTCGCACAAAACAAGCTTCAGAATTTCATGACGATGACTCAGATGAGTCAAGTGGAGTCAGTCGTCAAATCAGGTTGGAATCAATCGCTCGATCTTTGAAGGCGCTCTTGCTATTCTTCGCTGGCCTTAATGAAATCGTCCCGATTCGGTCTGACGTCTCTGTCGGTCCAATTAATTGGGACCAACTGCTGAAAGCTTCTAAAGGAATTGATTGATTGGTTGATTGATTGGTGGACTGAGCGATTGTGTTTTCGGGTCGTTTTGCTTTATGTGCCAGAAAACGCGGTAAGAAGTTGTCATTAAATGGCTGGTTTTCAGTTTTACTTACAATTTCTTTTAGATTTTCGACATATAATAAAGTTCTGAACTTTTTCTCCCTCTCGTCCGCTGAAGCTCCGCAAATTTTATCGAAGCACTACTTCCGGTTATTCGTATCTGCTCGCGGTTCCTTTCTGAGCGCCACGCCATTAGCTGTTTTCATTATTTCCACTATTTTATTATTATTTCGCCTCGTCACGAGATACAAATGCGCATTTTCGGTCTCTCATGCCACCGAAAGCAGTCTCAGTTGCTCGCTTGAGAACTCTTCAATTTTGCCGCCCTTCTCGTTCCGTTCTCCCGCTTCTTCCCTTCAGGGGAATCAACTCTCAAGTTGATCCTGCGAAAGTGGATTTTTTCGGATTTCGTGCAAAATAAACACAATCTTCCGCGAAGGGTTTCGTTTCGCTGGTTTCTGCGGATATCGGAAGCTCAGTTAAATTTTGCGGTTACAGTTTTAAGTTGTTCAGTCCCCTTCCCCCTCCACAGGCAGGACCGTTCGGTATACCGGCAGATTGCGTCCTCAGACAGCCAGTAAAATCTTTCAGTGAAACGTTTTTACACCGCACTTTCAGCATTAGTTCTCGGCGGTTTTTAATGCAATTTTTAAGTTCTGCAGACGTTTAAAACTGGATTAATAGGGTATTTTTTATAAAGTTTTAACCCTCACCCTCAGCCAGTTTTTTATAACATCTTTTATTACTAAAAATGCTGTTCAACTTCCACGTTTTTCTCCTTTCTCTCTTCGTTTTCTCCTTTTCTCTTTGTCTTCTCTTTTTGTTGGCTAATAAAAGTGAAAGAATCCACTGCCGCGATGCTGATATGAAAATTTCTCGCCTAATTTATGTTGCTACGCATTTTTCTCCAAAACTTCGCTGAGAAGATTATAATAAAATGAGCGCGAAGCATGAATTCGCGCAGCAGACGCTTTTGTTGTCTGACTTCCGGGGAAACGACTTCGAAAGAACGCTAGAAGCATACACATACAGCTGCAGAGTTTGCATGCGACGCTCATCAAACACACACACACACACACACACACAGACACACACATACCCGTGCCATGTGTACCGCAGCCTTCACCGCGTGCTTGTGAGCGGAAATGAATAAACGGAAGCCAGCGATAAGATGGTGCAAATATGTTGAGGCGCACTAAATTCCCCAAAAAGATGAACTGAAAAAGTTGGATTCAACGAACACTCGCTCCAATTTAACTTCATCCTCGATGACAGCCGAGAGTCCACGACATCCTTGGGAAGCATTGAGAAATTCGACTGAGAAAACGCAATTTATGGGTGCCGAAATCATGTTGCCTTATTGAAATTTTATGGAACTCGACCTCCTCACACACAACACACGGCTACGTCAACCGCTCAACACCGTGTTCACTACGTGCAACATTCTACGATAAATTAATTAAAAATTGAAAGCGAATCCTTTAAATGAGCTGACGAAAGTGATTTTCACGTCTTCGCGCTTTAACTGAACCACTGAAAAGGGTTGCCGTCTTCAACAAAGCGAAGAAGCACACACACACACACACACACACACACACACACACACACACACACACACACACACACACACACACACACACACACACACACACACACACACACACACACACACACACACACACACACACACACACACACACACACACACACACACACACACACACACACACACACACACACATATGTATGTATGTATGTATGTGTGCATACATACAGGCGAAAGTTACTTGCAATGACAAGGAAAATAAAAGCAAGCTTTCGTGTCAACCAATTTAATGTCAAGTGTTTGACAAGCAAAATCTTAAATCTTGAGTAATTCAGCAGGCCAAAATGAAAACAACAACAACAACAACAACAACACCACAACAACAACAACAACAACAACAACAACAACAACAACAACAGTGAAAACAACTGCTAATCCTATAAAAACAACGACGAAAAACAACAAACGCTATTGTAACATCGACAACTATAACTACACCAACTACAACAATAACAACAACAAATACTACAGCTAAAGAAGAAAAACAACAACAACAACAAGAAAACTCCGTTAACATTGTAATACATTAGCAATCTTTAAAATAGCTGGCAAGCGCAACAACACCAACTCCGATAACAACAACAACAACAACAGCACCATCAACAATCTCGCTAACACCAACAACGAGGAGAGCAAATATTAAACTACGGCATCCCGAAGCAGCAGCAGCAGCAGCAGCAGCACAAACACTTGGGACGTCTCCTCGTCGAGTGGTCCACAAGTACCTACTTGAACTAATTTTCAATTTTCTTCAATGGCTGCGCATCCGGTTGGTTATCAGCGCTGTTACACTTGAAACGGAGGAAAAGCACAACCCTTATTTGAGCCCGACTTCGACGGTTATTCGGCCGGTTGGCTGCCGACCGACACACTTGCACTTGTTCGAGTTCGAGGACCGAGAAAGGCGCCGAGTGAGGAGAGGAAGGAAGGGCTTCTGAAGGAGGGAATTAGAAGCACGCAAAAGCTATCGCAACCTTTGACTCACTCCTTCTATTATGGATTTTTCGGTTTTATGGTTACCGTTATTAGCATTTGAACCCCGTCACCTTATTGACTGACTGACCTGAATGCCAAAATGGTGACGTGGTAGGGGGTGGGATGTGTTTGGATTGCTGTTGGTGTTTTGTTGTCCCCAAGTAGGCGATTCGATGCTTTCAAGCGTCAAATATTTATATTGACACCTTCTTCGATTTTTTTCGATCGGTTTTTGTTGAATCCTTTTCGTAAGGACGGAAGGAACAACATTACACATCTTCCTCACTCGTTTAAGAAGCGCTGAAGAATGTTTGTTCGGTCAATTTATTGGTTTACATATTGTTTACTTTTAATTTATTCGGAACTCCAGCGAAACAGGATAATTGCTGTCCCTTTTAGCAGAACTCAACCGATGTGTTCAATGCCGAACTACTAAAGGAATTTCCGCCAAGTTTAATTAACATTTCGGCCATTTATTCATATAATTTTGTTTTGCATCATTTACAGTCTACAATTTAGAGGGAAATACAATAGAAATTGACATTTTGGAAAATCGAATTAAGTGCTAAGTTAAGAAGTGCGATAACAGGAGCTGAAAGATCTTGAAATTGAGCGAAACTGTCGTGCCTGGAGAGCGAGAAACGTTTCTCTAACGATGCAACCTGTATATAGAAATGGAAAGTAGAGTATGTTGTGTAGCTTCAAGGATTACAGTTAGGTAAGCGGCAACCTGAGTTGCCGATTGGAATAAGCCACCTTATGGAACTAAATCACCTTATTTGAAACGCTTACTCCTCCGACGACGAGTCGCTTGCCTCGCGAGTGGAGGAGCGACTGTAGGAGCCGCAGCGAGCTACGAGCTCGCTGTAGGGTCTGTTTTTCAGAAAGCAAACTATCACGACCGTCATGTTGTCCCCGCCCAGGCCATCCTCCTGATAGTTGGGCGCCAAGCAGTTATTAATAAGCTGCTCGCAGATCTCTTCAGGATGCAATCCCATGCCGATACGCATGCGGCAGAAGTTTACGACTTCCTCGTTGTTCATGACATCCCATATGCCGTCGCAAGCCAGCACGATAAACTCCCAGTCCCGATTGAGATCGCGTATCTCCACATCGGGGTAAGCAGTTACGACCTGCAATTCGGGTGTCTTATCCATATTCCGCTTGAAAACAAAGTCGCCCAATGCACGCGACAGAGCCAGGATTCCGTTGACACGTTCGAACTCTACCCAGCCGCCGCCATCATTGATGCGGTTGTATTCGGCTTCGATGTTCGGCTTGTGGTCCATGGACAAAACCTCTACTGCGCCGTTAATGCAAGCAATGGCGCGCGAGTCTCCAGCGTTGGCACAGTATACGCGCTTGTCCTTGAGGAGTACAACAACGGCAGTGGAGCCGGTTATTTCCTCATTCCATAACTCCTTGGACATGATTTCCCTGTCGAAGTCAAGGAAAGCCAGCTTGAGAGCCTTTTCGGTGTTCTCTAAGTACTCGGGACGATTTAGGATAAATTGGTGTAGATGTTTGCCAGCGTATTTAGCTACGCTGGAACCACCGTGGCCATCATACACCCCAAAGAACGACGTAGTCGGATCGCCGGGCATCGAAAGGATCAGTGTGTGCCTGTCTTCCATATGGCTGCGCCAGCCCTGCATGCAGCTCGATCCAACGCGATAGAGCTCATTCTGGCAGCTAGATGATCTCTTCTCTGTGACGGGTTCAAACATTGTATAGTCCTTGCTCTGGCTGGCTTCCGGAATCTGATTCGGGCCGCTGCGGCTGCAAGACTCTGATTCCGGCAGAATAAGTAAAGTCCAGAAACTTTGCTGAAGGAAAAATGAACAAAATTCCTATCTGGAGAATATGAATTACGTTTTCTGCGTGTCACTGTTGGTAGTGCGGCGGTAACGTTGCGGTGGTTTTAACGTTGTGGTTTCACGCTGTATTGAGAATTCTTTAAAAAATTTCCTTCGAAAAACTTCAGCCTCGAAAAACGTGATGATATCGAATGTCAAGAAAAGCAGGGAAACTGAGTAACGAAATTTTATTCACTCTTTTTACGCACCAAGTTTTGAAATATTCGACTTGAATGGGTGGAAATCTTTTATTTTTCTGCATTCACCATACATTTGTATTACAGTCACAGATTTCTGATAGATTTAGCAGGTACTTCGCTGTGCTCATTTCATATTTGGCCACAGATCTCCTGTAGCTAGTCAGTTTTTTTATAATTGTGCCAAATAGATATGCACAAGTCTGGATGTAGTGGATGTTATGATGTTAAGAGGAGTATAGCACTGTGACTGTATTGATATATTGTACCTCATTTGAAGGCTACAATTTTTGCGTTAGCCCTACTCTTCCGATGAATCTGAGAATTCTACTCAGTTCCAAGAATCTCAACTCCTAGTACTAAATGACAGTATGACCCATAAGTTCCTCTCTCACGTACGCAAGAGCTGAGCAAGCGCGCACTAGGTGAGTATATGGATAGGGGTCTCCTAATTCTCCATGCAGAACCTGCACGTATTATCGTTGAGTATCCCCATTCTATGTAATTCTTTCCAAGTTTACAACGACTTGCTAGGAAACCTACTGTTGTTCTCAGTTTGTTCGTAGATAGCGTAAACTGAGAACAGTTTATGCATTCTCCATGAATTCTCTGAAACGCTTTAGGTTGTATGCCTCGATAAGTTTTTGGAGTGTTCCAAGCCTGGTTACCTATCGCGGTAGGCTGCTTTGAATGTCTGTTGCTCGTTTCTTATTTGTTGGAATATTACATTTGATTTTTTGCCTCTTGATAAGTTCAGGAATATTATTACATTACATAAACAGGCCAATCTTCGTACCTTATTCATCGTTCTACTTGTAGTGTACATGATAGTTCGATTTATTATTACATACATCCATTGCATAATCGATGGTTTGTATACCGTACCGTATCGTCAATTGTTAAAGGTCTGAGGTGTCTGAGATTATGTTTCCTCATGAAAGGTATAGCGATGGTTTTTCTTGGATTAACTCTGAGTCCCACATTGTTACACGATTGTTTCGTTACCCTCAGCACCAATTGAACTTTGTAACGTAGTGCTTCTTCAAATTTTCTACGACATATAGTTGCTATATCATCAACATAACCTTCACAGGGCAGTCCTGCGTTCGTTAAATTCCGAGAGGAGTTCGTCGTCTACAATGCTCCACAGTAATGGAGATTGCAATCCAACAATAGTTTTCAGCATTTTTGCCATCCATCTTACAGGAGTATCGTTAATCCCCTTCCGGACGAGTGCGTTGCTGACAGCTTCGTGAGAAGTGTTGTCAAAAGCTCTCCCTATGTCTAGAAATGCACAGAGAGCCACTTCCTTGCATTTCAGAGATTCTTGGATTATTTCCGTCATGCCTTTACAAGTCATAACAGCTACAGGACAGCTATATTTTTAAAATTAACATACGCGATTCGGTTTTGGATCCTTTTTCAAGTGTAAACACGGAAGAGTCTCCAAGATTACAAGAAGAACTGACGGGAGTAACAAGAAATGACACATTGAAAATAAATTCGAAGACGGCTACCAACAGTTCTGTCTGCAAAAGCAGATTCCTACAGCTAATCCTGGATTATGGGCTACAATACAAGTTTTTATTTGCATTTTCTTCATCGTAAATAGTGGAACGTGGGTTCAGTGCGGTCACAAATCTATTAATTAAAAATAGAGACCGACTGATTTAAGAGTGATTTAAGAATACTGCTGACAAAAATAGAGCCGAGGATTGATACATTGATAGCAGCATTTATTTTCATATGATCCTTCGTTAATTTAATTTATTGGGATTTTATAATAATTTACTAATTTCAAGCTTCAATGTATCTTATTTACAACGTCTTTCTTTACTATGTTTTAGGACGTAGGTAGAAATATATATACAGAAATATAGATACAGATATATGTAGATTTCCAGGAGGCGCTGAGTAATTTTTTCTGAAAAAGGGGCGGTAGGCCAAATAAATCTGGGAACCATTGGTCTAGAGGCTTCCGATGTTTCTGCGATATTCTCACGAAAGTCTCGGCAGTTCTTGCACTTTGCGTTCCTGATTTGTTCATTATTGTTCTTCGATTTCAGTTCCAGCAAGATACCGCCCTACTTGGTTGATCACGTACACGTTGTACACGTGACAAGCAGATCCTTTTATACAAACTTTATTCTGATGTCAGATAAAGAAGGTTCTTCTGAGATAGTTCAATTCTGGACCAGTTTTTCTGCTAGTCTATTCCCTAAAGTGACGTCCGGCACCTCTTGTCTCAACCTAATCAGAAACGTTGGTGAATTTCCCACCTTGTGTACCAATAGGTTTATTATAAGAATAAATTCACCTCTTTATTATGTCACCTCTTTTATAGGGATGCCGCCTCTTGGTGAAGGATGAAGGATGTCACCTCTTTTATAGGGCTGCCTCTGTGGAATCTTCACCTGCGCTTGCCAACAAAGAGATGTCAACGTGGTAGCCAACGTTTCTACCTTGTTGGCCCGCCGTGACGTTTGTTCTTCCTCCTTCTCCCATATTTGTTGTTGGTTTTCATTGTATCTGCTGATCCTTGATCCATCCCTATGGTTAGGAGTTCCCCATGTCCCTCATCTTTGCTTCTGAAAACACTCCGAAGCTCTCTCTTCATTATGACATACAAGTAGTCCAATAGCATTGCAGTAACTTCGCCTGCAGACTTCTTTTGACATGGTGTTTGATCCCCCATGCATGTAGTCAGCTCAGCCCTTTCCGTGCTCGTAACTTTGGTACAGTGGATTGTATTCACTCCACTGAACCCTCCCCAGCACAGTCTACCCTTATAGATCCTGGTCTAAAGAGAATGCCATCGAATTGGAGTTTGGTTCTCTAACCTTTGACCATTTCAACCACCAATGCCTCCTCAATTATTCCGAGTTCCTCTTGACGGAGTACCTGAGTACCTGGGGAATGGTTGCACTAGTGATTACGCCGCCATCCTGGAGGACCAGATTTTCAGACTCAAACCCTTCGAAATTGTTATTTTTAGGTATTTTCGAATGATTAAAGTGTTTCTAAGTGAAAAATCTTATCCAGATACCAACTCCAAATGTATTTTCTGGTTACCCCACAAGAATCTTTAAAAGTCAATATAATAATTTCTTGCAAACAGCGAAGAAAGCATTTCTTCATTTTTATCATTCATTTTTTAATTTTTATTGCATTTCATTATTCATTAAATTGCAACTGCTATTGTTAACAAATTATTGTTTCAACATTTTACAAGCAATCCACAAAAAAAATTTTATCAGCATTCCTCAGATAATACGGAACCCCGCAAATTTCTTGTAATTCAGTAGTACTCACTGCTGACGAAGGTATAGGAATTCGAATGACAGTTATTCCTTCGAGGACGAGTCGATGTCTTTGCAAGTGGAGGGGCGACTGCAGGACCCGCAGCGAGCTACAAGCTCGTTGTATGGTCTGTTGTGCAGAAAGCAGATGATCACGACCGTCATATTATCACCGCCAAGGTCTTTCGCCTGGTAGTTGGGAGCTAAGCAGTTATTAATAAGCTGCTCGCAGATCTCCTCGGGATACAATCCCATGCCGATACGCATGCGGCAGAAGTTTACGACTTCCTCGTTTTTCATGACGTCCCATATGCCGTCGCAAGCCAGCACGATAAACTCCCAGTCCCGATTGAGATCGCGTATCTCCACATCGGGGTAAGCAGTTACGACCTGCAATTCGGGTGTCTTAGTCACATTCCGCTTGAAAACAAAGTCGCCCAATGCACGCGACACATCCAGGATTCCGTTGACACGTTCGAACTCTACCCAGCCGCCGCCATCATTGATGCGGTTGAATTCGGCTTCGATTTCCGGATTGTGGTCCATGGACAAAACCTCTACTGCGCCGTTAATGCAAGCAACGGCGCGCGAGTCTCCAGCGTTGGCACAGTATACGCGCTTATCCTTGAGGAGTACAACAACGGCAGTGGAGCCGGTCATTTCCTCATTCCAGAACTCCCTGAACATGACTACCGTGTCGAGATCGAGGAAAGCCAGCTTGAGAGCCTTTTCGGTGTTCTCGAAGTACTCGGGACGCTTTAGGATAAATTGGTGTAGACGATGGCCAGCGAAATTAGCTACGCTGGAACCACCGTGGCCATCATACACGCCAAAGAATGACGTGGCCGGATCCTCGGGCAGTGAAAGGATCAGTGTGTGGCTGCCATCCATTCTGGTGCGCCAACCCTGCATGCAGCTCGATCCAACGCGATAGAGCTCATTCTGGCAGCTAGATGATCTCTTCTCTGTGACAGGTGCAAACATATAGTTCATGCTCTTTGCTGGCTTCCGGAATCTGCTGACCTTAACGAGATTTCTGCAGAGAAGCGCCACTCAAAGTAATAAGTAAATCCTTCCCAACTTGAAATAAGACTCTGATTCCGGCAGAATAAGTAAAGTCCAGAGACTTTGCTGGAGGAAAAGTGAATAAAATTTATATCTGGACAAATATGAATTACGTTTTCTGCGTGTCACTGTTGGTAGTGCGGCGATAACGTTGCGGTGGTTTGAACGTTGTGGTTTCACGCTGTATTAAGAATTTTTTTAATTTCCTTCGAAAAACTTCAGCCTCGAAAAACGTAATGAAATCGAATGTCAAGAAAAGCAGGGCAACCGAGTAACGAAATTTTATTCACGAAATAACGAAATTTTATTCATTTGAAGGCTACAACTCTTGCTTTAGCCCTACTCTGCCGATGAATCTGAGAATTCTACTCAGTTCCAAGAATCTCAACTCCTAGTACTAAATGACAGTATGACCCATAAGTTCCTCTCTCACGTACGCAAGAGCTGAGCAAGCGCGCACTAGGTGAGTATATGGATAGGGGTCTCCTAATTCTCCATGCAGAACCTGCACGTATTATCGTTGAGTATCCCCATTCTATGTAATTCTTTCCAAGTTTACAACGACTTGCTAGGAAACCTACTGTTGTTCTCAGTTTGTTCGTAGATAGCGTAAACTGAGAACAGTTTATGCATTCTCCATGAATTCTCTGAAACGCTTTAGGTTGTATGCCTCGAGAAGTTTTTGGAGTGTTCCAAGCCTGGTTACCTATCGCGGGAGGCTGCTTTGAATGTCTGTTGCTCGTTTCTTATTTGTTGGAATATTACATTTGATTTTTTGCCTCTTGATAAGTTCAGGAATATTATTACATTACATAAACAGGCCAATCTTCGTACCTTATTCATCGTTCTACTTGTAGTGTACATGATAGTTCGATTTATTATTACATACATCCATTGCATAATCGATGGTTTGTATACCGTACCGTATCGTCAATTGTTAAAGGTCTGAGGTGTCTGAGATTATGGTTCCTCATGAAAGGTATAGCGATGGTTTTACTTGGATTAACTCTGAGTCCCACATTGTTACACGATTGTTTCGTTACCCTCAGCACCAATTGAACTTTGTAACATAGTGCTTCTTCAAATTTTCTACGACATATAGTTGCTATATCATCAACATAACCTTCACAGGGCAGTCCTGCGTTCGTTAAATTCCGAGAGGAGTTCGTCGTCTACAATGCTCCACAGTAATGGAGATTGCAATCCAACAATAGTTTTCAGCATTTTTGCCATCCATCTTACAGGAGTATCGTTAATCCCCTTCCGGACGAGTGCGTTGCTGACAGCTTCGTGAGAAGTGTTGTCAAAAGCTCTCCCTATGTCTAGAAATGCACAGAGAGCCACTTCCTTGCATTTCAGGGATTCTTGGATTATTTCCGTCATGCCTTTACAAGTCATAACAGCTACAGGACAGCTATATTTTTAAAATTAACATACGCGATTCGGTTTTGGATCCTTTTTCAAGTGTAAACACGGAAGAGTCTCCAAGATTACAAGAAGAACTGATGGGAGTAACAAGAAATGACACATTGAAAATAAATTCGAAGACGGCTACCAACAGTTCTGGCTGCAAAAGCAGATCCCTACAGCTAATCCTGGATTATGGGCTACAATACAAGTTTTTATTTGCATTTTCTTCATCGTAAATAGTGGAACGTGGGTTCAGTGCGGTCACAAATCTATTAATTAAAAATAGAGACCGACTGATTTAAGAGTGATTTAAGAATACTGCTGACAAAAATAGAGCCGAGGATTGATACATTGATAGCAGCATTTATTTTCATATGATCCTTCGTTAATTTAATTTATTGTGATTTTATAATAATTTACTAATTTCAAGCTTCAAGGTATCTTATTTACAACGTCTTTCTTTACTATGTTTTAGGACGTAGGTAGAAATATATATACAGAAATATAGATACAGATATATGTAGATTTCCAGGAGGCGCTGAGTAATTTTTTCTGAAAAAGGGGCGGTAGGCCAAATAAATCTGGGAACCATTGGTCTAGAGGCTTCCGATGTTTCTGCGATATTCTGACTAAAGTCTCGGCAGTTCTTGCACTTTGCGTTCCTGATTTGTTCATTATTGTTCTTAGATTTCAGTTCCAGCGAGATACCGCCCTACTTGGTTGATCTCCCTTAAAGGACAACTGGACTCATATGACTTAGTATTGGCTCTCTGGAACTCCTTTACTGTGTTTCTGACTCCAGTCCCATTTTGAGTTTATTATTCTGTTGTACACGTGACAAGCAGTTTCATTGTGTGCATTTGAATCACATCACAACAGTAGTACTCTACTAGTCTGACCACAATATCGGAATGTGCTTGTGGTTCATCTTCAGGTAGGTATCCGGATGCGATGATGGCACACCTCCTTCCTCCTCTTGTGTCTATAGGAACTTGTATGGCCAAATCCCTGGTCAGGAATTCTGAAAGACAAATATAATTGATGTTGCCTGCCAACAGCATGCAGGTGCTTGGGACCTCACAACGAGTATCAGACATTACTTGAATTTGTTTACCAGATAGTCTCCGTATCCTTCCTTTATAATTTCAAGACTCCTGTATACACACCATGTCAAGTTCTTGCTTGACCATCGTCTCGCGTTATTTGCCGAGGCAGCCTTCGCGTGGTGTAGATTTACATGGGCGATGTTAGTGCAGTCCTTCTCAATTAGAAGATTACAGTGGAGTCCTCTTATAGGGTTGCCTCAGTTGAATCGTCATCTGCGATTGCCAACAACGAGCTGTCAAGGTCGCTATTCCCTCATTTTCATGAGGTAGAAGATTTACTTCCTCTTTCCTTTGGCTGCTGCACAACTTCCGATGCCGCATTTGTTGCTACGTCAGGTGGTAGCCAACGTTTCTACCTTGTTGGCCCGCCGTGACGTAACTTTGCTCGTAACTTTGGTACAGTCGATTGTATTCACTCCACTGAATCCTCCCCCGCACAGTCTACCCTGGTCTAAAGAGAATGCCATCGAATTGGAGTTTGGTTCTCCAACCTTTGACCATTTCAACCACCAATACCTCCTCAATTATTCCGAGTTCCTCTCGACTGAGTTCCTGAGCACCTGGGGAGTGAATGCATTAGTGGTTACGCCGCCATCCTGGAGGACCAGATTTTGAGACTCAAACCCTTCGACATTGTTATTTTTAGATATTTTCGAATGATTTAGGTGTTACTAAATGAAAAATCTTTTCCAGATACCACCTCCAAGTGTATTTTCTTGTTACCCCACTGCAGTTCACCAGAATCTGTAAAAGTCCATATAATAATTTCTTGCAAATAGCGAAAAAATCATTTCTTCGTAATTTTTATTGCATTTCATTATTCATTAAATTAAACTGCTATGGTTAACAAATTATTATTTTATCATTTTACAAGGAATCCACAAAAACAATTATCACAACAAAAATTTTATCATCAAAATATTATCACTATGGCCGACTGTCATTGCTGGACTGGCGTCAGCTTATTTCAATAGTCTTCTTCCGACGACGAGACACTAGCCTCGCGTGCGTAGGAGCCGCAGCGAGCTACGAGCTCATTGTACGGCCTGTTGTGCAGAAAGCATACCATCACGACAGTCATGTTGTCTCCGCCCAGGCCACTGAAGGGGTAGTTGGGCGCCAAGCAGTTATTCATAAGCTCCTCGCAAATCTCCTTCGGATACAATCCCATTCCGATTCGCATGAGGCAGAAATCCACGACTGCCTTGTTAGTCATGACGTCCCAGATGCCGTCGGAAGCCAGTACGATGAACTCCCAGTCCCGACTGAGGTCGCGTATTTCGACATCGGGGTAAGCAGTTACGATCTGCAAGTCGGCTGTCTTATTTGTATTCATCTTGAAAGGAAAGTCGCCAAATGCACGCGACGGTGCCAGGATTCCGTTGACACGGTTTTTCTTCACCGAGCCGCCGGCCTCAGTGATGCGCTTGCGTTCGGCTTTGATCTTCGGCTTATGGTCCATGGATAAAACGTCTAGTGCGCCGTTAATACAAGCAACGGCGCGCGAGTCTCCAGCGTTGGCACAATATACGCGCTTGTCCTTGAGGAGTACAACAACGGCAGTGGAGCCGGTTATTTCCTCATTCCATAAGTTGTACTTGACTTCCCTGTCGAGGTCAAGGAAAGCCAGCTTGAGAGCCTTCTCGGTGTTCTCGAAGTACTCGGGACGCTTTAGGATAAATTGGTGTAGACGACGGCCAGCGTAATTAGCTACGCTGGAACCACCGTGGCCATCATACACGCCAAAGAATGACGTGACCGGATCGCCGGGCATCGAAAGGATCAGTGTGTGCCTGTCTTCCATATGGCTGCGCCATCCCTGCATGCAGCTCGATCCAACGCGATAGAGCTCATTCTGGCAGCCATATGATCTCTTCTCTGTGACGGGTTCAAACATTGTATAGTCCTTGCTCTGGCTGGCTTCCGGAATCTGCTTCGGGTCGCTGCGGCTGCTGCTGCTCTGCGATGAGCGATCTTAACGAGATTTCTGCAGAGAAGCGCCACTGAAAGTAATCAGTGAAACCTTCTCAACTCGGAATAAGACTCTGATTCCGGCAAAGTCCAGACAGGAGAAAAATTTAACAAAATTTCTATCTGGACAAATTTGAATAACGTTTTCTGCGTGTCACTGTTGGTAGTGCGGTGGTAACGTTGCGGTGGTTGTAACGGTGTAGTTTCACGCTGTATTGAGAATTATGTGAAAATTTCTTTGAAAAATTGGAGCCTCGAAAAACGTAATAAAATCGAATGTCAAGAAAAGCAAGGCAACTGAGCATCGAAATTTCATTCACTCTCTTTACTTTAGCTGTTACTTCGCTGTACTGATTTTATATTTGGCAAGAAATATACTGTAGCTCTCAGTTTGTCGGGAGATTCATCGTTAATTGATCGAGAATGCCTGTTTTGGTTACTGTGCCAAATAAATATGCACAAATCTGGATATAATGCACTAGTGGATACGTCCCCATCCTATGGAGGACCAGACCTGGAGGCTCAAACGCCTCCAAATTGTTATTTTTACATATTTTTGTATCATTTAGGTGCTTTCAAGTGAAAACCACCTTATCTAGATATAACATCCAATGGTATTTTCTGGTTACACCACTGAAGTTCACCACAACACACAAGGACTCACCTCAATCCCGTGGAAATCTGAAGAAGTCTATACAGTATTTCTTGCAAGTGCCGAGGAAAGCCTTCTTCGCCATTTCCGAGATGAACATCTCGGAAATTGGATTTGCTAAGAGAATTGTATTCTATTATTAGAAAAATTCTGGATCCATATAGGCCCGTGTGTCCCCAGATTTGAGCTATTTCGCCTGGTTCTAGTTCTTGAAATATATTGTGGAAGAAGAACTCATTTTTCAGCCAATTTCCGAAAACTCCTCTTCCTTATTTCTCCCAATTCGCCTTTTTGCAATAAAAATAACGCCGACGAAAGCTCGCAGTTTCAATATTTTACAAGCACTCCACAAAGAAAACTGTTACCGAGCTCCACCATTCCTCAGACTGTACAGAAAACCGTAAAGTTATTGTAATTCAGTCCTGCCCACTGTTGACCCAAGTGTATTAAATTCGTGCCAGCTTCACTCAATCAAAAGTATTCCATTCGCGTCGCGGTGCCTCCTGCCCTCTTGTCACTGCCACCAACTTCCTCAGCCACCCTCTCGTTCACCACTTCGGTACCCCATTTCACACCTCGGTCCCGGATGGTCGCATGAGTAGAAGTGCTGTGATTTCGGTACTGATTTGATATATTATTCCCAGCACAATTCCATTTCGTCGATTATGTCCTTCGGGTGAAATCAAAGTGAAGTGAGTTCAGTTCAGTTTGTGTTTGTTTTCTGCATCCTGTGCGCACATCTTAGAGAAGCACACACACACACACATACATATAAAAAAAGATAAATTCATCCTGTGTGAAAGCATTCAATTTCCTTTTTTCGGTTTTTATTTTCCCTAGCTTCTGCTTTCAACTTCTTCCGATACCAATTCTGACTCTTCATTTTATCATTTTTTTCAGATCGGATGCATAAAAATGTATATTAAAATTGCTTTGTTAGAACGAGAAATGTTTCGGAATCCTTTGAGGAAGCCCATTTTCGGATTAGATTGTTGCTGTTGTTGTTGTTGTGCTGTTCCAGAACCATATCTGATCTGTGACAGAGTCGACTTTTTAATGCTCTCCCCACTGCACAGAGCTTAAAAGTTACTGCTGAAAATTGTATTCTCGAAGACTCGCAGACATCTTAAGTTGTTGACTGAAACTATAAACTGAGTTAAGACGAATGCCGGTAAAACAAGACGAAACGGACATTTCAAACTTGTAATTCTGCTTGAAGAAGAAGAAGTTCCGAGCATGAGATGAGCCAGTACTGGGGATGAGATGAGCCAGCTTGTGATGACGCTGCCGAAAAATGGCTCACGTTACCGGATAACTTGAGCTTGGCCCGACAAGCTTATATCTGCTGATAAACTTAACTAATCACTAACATGTTGTGCGCAATTATTAGCCACAAACTGTGGAGGAGGTGGAAATGTAAGCGATCACATAACAGCGTGAGGCGAAAATAGTTGTTGATTGAATTAGTTTTGCGGTGACGCGTTGCCAGTTCTAAGTTTCTCATTCCTACGAATGTCAGCTGGTAGGACATCCACACATTTATGAACTCATTTTTTAAGTCACTTTTTTAATTCGGTCCTTTTTGGCAGAACTTTTTGATGCGACAATCTTACGATGTTGGTATTTCTTCGGTGTTAGTATTTCAGGACTTCCTTATTATTTCTGTGTGTTTTTCTCCTTTTCTCTAAACTTCTACTGCAGTTAATACTTTTATGTCCCGAAGTGGTTAGGAAGAATTTCGGGTTGGTGCAAAATGTTGTTTTATTCTCTATTTTATTCTAAACATTCTGGAAACATTTTCAACTACGCCACTGCATTCTTTCGATAAATAGCTGCGGGCCATGAAGGAGACCAGATAAAAATCGTAATATCCGCTCCAGAGTAGACAGTTTGATCCAGTTTCTTCTTTCAACGAAATCAAGTCGGAAAATTTCGAGTAGTTTTTCAGGGTTTTTTTCTGGAAAGTCCTGCGTACAACATCCTAAATAAATGCGTACGAATATGTGTTTTAAGCGTATGTGGGTGTGTGTGTGTTTGGGCGTGTGTGAGTGCGTGTGTGTGTGTGTTTCCATATGTGCGTCTGTATGTCTCTACATAGCAATAGGAAATGACGATTCTTTTCATTTGCAGACAAACAAAATTAAATGAAATCATGCACACCCTCGAATGAAGCAAAACACACACACACACACACACACACACACACTCACACACACACAGCACTTCGGGGAGCTTTTCAAATGTTCGCTCGCTCAAGTGTTAACAACACAGAAGTCTGTCCGTCCAAATTAAAAGTAATAAAATCACTTTTTTTACTCAAAAGTTAACTACAATCGGACGACGATTATTGTATGGTGCAGAAGAACTCTCGACTGACTCATCTGAGTCACCGTTGTTGCATGAAGTTTCGTGGAGAAGTTATTAAATGTACTATATATATAAAAGAAAGTGTCCGAAGCGATGTAATCCCATAACTCGAGAGTGGCCGAACCGATTTTGATGATTTGTACTTTGATGGAAAGGTATTTTCTCAGTACGGGTTTTAAAAAAAAAAAAAAGAAAAAAAAAATCGAAAAAAAGGTCAAAAAATCATCATTTCAAAATGTGTTATTTTGACAACCAAGAGTGTTACGACAGGTTTTTTTCGATTTTTTAAAAAATTTTTTTTTCATTTTGTATTTATTTATTTTAAACAATTGAACTGTCAGATAGACACGCAAACTAACGCCATCTTTTCTCGATCAATGGAGAAGCCAATTTTGTTTCGTGTGTGGTGGCAGTGTCCACGTTGACTAAAAAATTGTTGACGTTGACGTTGTTGTCCATTTTACATGGACTTTACGTTTCGTTTCCCCTCTAATTTAGAGTGGAACTCCATAGCATGCATATGCGTGCGTTTGACATTTGGAGTTTTCGAACGTTTACGTGCGTGCCTAACTAGCAACTCCAGAGTATGCACGCGCGTGCGTTTGACAATCAGATGCCTAATATATATTGAATGATTGATTTTGTGAAAAAAGTGGTTGATTTTGAATCTTTTAAAAATGATAAAACTAAAGTTTTTAATTTATGTTTAATCTAATATATGCAATTCAATATGAAAGTAGAAAATTTTCTACTTCCATGCGTGTTCGAATTTCTTGCAAGCGGTTGCGTTTCCATGCGTGCCTATGGAGCTCATCTCATAAGAACGTGTGTATTCTACTTATCTGTCAAACGCACGCATACGCATACGCATGCTATGGAGTTCCACTCTTATTCATACCTCTACTGTGGCATTTGATTCAGTTGCGCAGTTTCTTCATTCGTTGCTGTTTCACCGTCCATATTGCACTTTGCGAATTCGTGTTTTGTTCGATCGAATAACGTTTGCCGGCCATTGCGCATTACAGATTCGGATTTTTTCATTGCGATTTGGTGAGTTTTTGTGAATTAAAATTGATAACGAGAATATATAGAAGAATAGAAATGAATGCCTAATTTGCTTAAAGCTCTAAATAATTCTTTGATATACCTAATTCATTCTATAAATCCACCAAAACACTTTTGAAAATTTTAGGAATTAATTCCTCAATTTTTCAAATGTTTTCTTCAACACTGTAGGTTGAAAATCAACAAATCATGATTTGCTAAATCAGTCTGGTTTTTTCAGTCTATTTCTATGACTGAAAATCATACAAAACATTCATTGAAATCGGATACAACATTGGTGATATCAGCAAATGTTTTTTTTGTGTATGTGTTGCATTGTTGGTTGACTATTGGGATTTGTCTGTAAGAAGTGGTACGTTTGTATTGTTCTTTCATTGTTTTCAAATTTTCTATTCGTGATTTCATTGTATTGCAGTTGTTCTTCATAATGCCACCAACGAGAAGATCTCATTTAGGCCGACGTTCAGCTGGTGCACGAGCAGTGTCGACTCATCGTGCGAATATGAGTCAAGAAGATAGAAACATTGCGCAACAACGAAGAAATGCAAACCACGTCCAAATTCGTGCGCAACAAACAGAAGAACAACAGCAGGCTGTAATCGATTCGCGTAGATTGGCACAACAAAGTCGTCGAGTAAATCAATGTGAAAATTTATCGGTGCAAAGTCGACGAATAAATACTGAAAATAGACAGCAAAGAAGAAGTGCTGGCAATGCCAATTTGCTTCGAGTAGCATTCCGATATGATTGTGGATTCAATTATCGATCTCTTCCTGTCGTTCAAATTGGATCAATGGTTGTAGTATGCCCACATTGCAACGCATTGAAATTTCCAGGAGAAACACCTGGATTGTGTTGCCTTAGTGGAAAAGTTAAATTGCCAACATTGCCATCGCCACAGGAACCATTGCGATCGTATCTAGAAGGCGTAACAGCAGAATCAAAGCAATTTCTTGCGAATGTTCAAAACTATAATGGGTGCTTTCAAATGACTTCTTTCGCTGCATCAATTATCAATGAAAGCGGATATAATCCGTCGTTCAAGGTAATTCCTGCTCGAAAGAGTACTCTTCCGTTTCCTTTGAATGATCGCATTTTATTAATTTTGAATTCGTCTCTTGGTAACCAGATTCAAGGGCAGGTGCATCATCGTGCTGGGTCGTTATTGCCGCTTCCTAATGGCGAATTTAATTTCTTGCAAATCTATTTCATTGGGAACGAGAGCGATCAAATAAACCGTCGTAGTGCATTGTATAATAGAACGAAAGAAGACATCATCAGAGAATTGCAACGAATGCTTCATGACCATAATGAATTGATTGGATTATTTAAGAATGCGTTAGACAGAATGCTAACAGATGATCATCAAATCGTGATTAAAGCGGATAAAAGGCCTAACTTAGCGCACGAACGTCAATACAATGCACCGACAATTGATGAGGTTGCCATTATTGTAGTCGGTGAGCAAGTGGTATCACGGGATATTGTACTGACGCGCCGAAACAATGGACAATTACAACGTATTAGTGAGACACATCGGTCGTATGATGCACTTCAGTATCCGCTCATGTTTTGGAAAGGTGATGACGGCTACCACTTTAACATCAAAATGTTAAATCCAGTTACTGGTTAGTAGACTTCTTCCTTCAATCATGTCACCAAATCAATCAATTAAATGGAATCTTAATTTTATTTTCAAACTTTGCATTTATTTGTTACTTCGGATTCATTTGTTATTAGGTGAAGAAACAACGAAAAAAGTAAGTTCGATGAACTACTATGCATACCGTTTAATGATTCGTCAAAATGAGGATAACTATCTGTTGCGATTTCGGCGATTGCTTCAACAATTCTGCGTGGATATGTATGTCAAAATCGAGACTGAACGGCTCAGTTACATTCGTTTAAATCAAGCGAAATTGCGTTCAGAAGAGTACATTCATTTGCGGGATGCAATAAGAACTGAAGGTGATGCGAGGAATCTCGGTCGACTAACAATCTTACCAGCAACGTATGTTGGCAGTCCACGCCACATGCACGAGTATGCTCAAGATGCGATGGCGTTTGTTCGACAGTACGGTCGTCCTGATTTATTTGTCACCTTCACTTGCAACTCAAGATGGATTGATATTCAGTGCAATTTAATTCCCGGCCAAACATCGAGTGATCGACATGATATCACTGCACGTGTGTTCAGACAGAAGCTGAAGGTTCTAATGGATTTCATTACTAAACAACGTGTATTTGGTGATGTTCGATGCTGGATGTATTCTGTTGAATGGCAGAAGAGAGGTCTGCCGCACGCGCATATTCTACTTTGGTTCGTTGAAAAGATTCGACCAGACGAAATCGATGCTGTCATTTGCGCAGAGATACCGGATCCAGAAATTGATCAAGAATTGTATGATATAGTCATCAAGAATATGATTCACGGACCGTGTGGCAACAATAACATGGATTCACCGTGCATGGCAAACGGCAAGTGTTCTAAACGCTACCCACGTCCTCTCACTGCGGAAACTATTACCGGCGACGACGGATATCCACTTTATCGACGTCGTTCACCTGATGATAATGGCAGAACAGTTACATTGAAAGTGAAACAAAATGATGTTGTGGTCGATAACAGTTGGATTGTTCCATATTCACCACTACTTTGCAAAACATTTGATGCGCATATCAATGTGGAGGACTGTAATTCGATTAAAGCAATCAAATACGTTTGCAAGTATATTACAAAAGGTAGTGATATGGCTGCGTTTGGTGTTCCGGATCCAAATGCCGATGATGAAGTAACGCGGTATCAAATTGGAAGATATGTTAGTTGCAATGAGGCTCTTTGGCGAATTTTTTCATTTCCAATTCACGACCGTCATCCAACTGTAGTTCATTTGGCGGTGCATCTGGAGAATGGTCAACGTGTTTATTTCACTGAACACACTGCCATTCAACGTGCTGAAAGACCACCAGCTACAACATTGACCAGTTTCTTTTCAACATGTGAGAGTGATCCATTCGCACGAACATTGCTCTACTCTCAGATGCCGCGTTATTACACTTGGAATGCTTCATCGAAAAAGTTTCAACGGCGAAAGCAAGGCGAGCGAGTTCCGGATTATCCAGATGTATTCTCAACAGATGCCATCGGTCGTATTTACACAGTGCATCCATCTAGAAATGCAGAATGTTTCTATTTGCGATTACTGTTGGTAAATGTTCGTGGGCCAACTTCATTCGAGTCACTTCGAACCGTCGATGGAGTACTCTGTCCTACATATCGTGATGCCTGTCAACGTTTGCAATTGCTGGAGAATGATACACATTGGGATATGACTCTTGCTGATGCAATTATGTGCGCACCTGCAAATCAAATACGTTCATTTTTTGCAATCATAATTTCGACGTGTAATCCATCAAATCCGAAAGATTTGTGGGATAAATATAAGGACAACATGTCAGAGGATTTTTTGCATCGAGTTCGTGCTGCAACCGGAGATTTCAATTTGGGAATGACTGATGAGATTCATAATGAATCGTTGATTGCGATTGAGGATATATGTTTGCTTATTAGCGGCAATTTGTTGTGTACTTTAGGAATACCAGCGCCTAATCGTTCAATCCACGATGCTTTTAATCAAGAAATAGAACGAGAACGTGAATATGATCGAGACGCATTGAGCCGAATGGTTTGTGATAATGTTTCATTGTTAAATCCTGAGCAGAAAATCGTGTATGAAACATTGATGAAGGCGATTGATAACGGAAATGGGGGAATATTTTTTATCGATGCTCCCGGTGGTACTGGGAAAACATTTCTTATTTCTTTGCTTTTGGCTACTATTCGTTCGAGATCTCAAATTGCTTTGGCAGTCGCTTCTTCAGGAATAGCTGCTACGTTGTTGGAAGGAGGCCGGACAGCACATTCAGCGCTGAAATTGCCGTTGAATCTCCAAGTGGTTGAAGAACCCACATGCAACATTAGTAGAAATTCCGCTATGGGAAAAGTGTTGCAATGTTGTAAAATCATCATTTGGGATGAATGCACAATGGTGCATAAACGTGCATTGGAAGCAGTTAATCGGACCATGAAGGATTTACGGAATAATTCAAGACTTTTTGGAGGCGCTATGATTTTATTGTCTGGTGATTTCCGTCAAACGTTACCTGTCATTCCAAAATCAACTGCTGCTGATGCAGTTAACGCTTCCTTGAAGTCATCGTCTTTGTGGCGCTTTGTGAAGAAACTTAAATTGAATACGAATATGCGAGTTTCATTACAAAACGATCCTACAGCTGATGTGTTCTCCAAACAACTGATAGCCATCGGTAATGGTGAAGTTCCCGTCGATGTCACAACCGGTTTGATTTCATTTCCGTCGAATTTTTGTAATTTCGTTACATCGAAAGATGAACTAATTCGTAAAGTGTTTCCGGATATTGTTGTTAATTATTTGAATCACGATTGGTTAAGTGAACGCGCAATTTTGGCAGCGAAGAACAAGGATGTGAATGAGATTAATTTTAAAATTCAAAATCAAATTGGTGGTCCAATGCATTCATTCAAATCTGTTGATTGTGTGGTAAATGAAGATGAAGCTACGAATTACCCCACTGAATTTTTGAATTCTTTGGATTTGCCTGGTGTTCCGCAACACATTTTACACCTTAAAGTTGGTTCAGTAGTGATTATGCTTCGAAATTTGCAACCTCCTAAATTGTGTAACGGAACGCGTTTGATTGTAAAGCAAATCATGAACAATATCATTTACGCAACAATTCTCAAAGGCAAGTTTAAAGGAGAACAAGTTCTCATTCCGCGTATTCCTTTGATACCGACAGACATGCCTTTCGAATTCAAACGCATTCAATTCCCGGTTCGTCTTGCGTTCGCCATGACAATCAACAAGGCTCAAGGCCAATCATTGGATGTTTGTGGTCTAAATTTGGAAAATGAATGTTTTTCACATGGCCAACTGTATGTAGCCTGTTCACGTGTTGGTAAGCCATCTGCTTTGTTTGTGTTGGCACCGGAACAAAAAACCAAAAATATTGTGTATCACAAAGTACTAGAATAAAGATGATTTTTTGGAAAGAAAATTTTTTATTTAAAAAATGCAATAGTTTCGTTGTATTTTTGGGTGGGACAAAGTCCGCCGGGGCTGCTAGTTGTTGATTGAATTAGTTTTGCGGTGACGCGTTGCCAGTTCTAAGTTTCTCATTCCTACGAATGTCAGCTGGTAGGACATCCACACATTTATGAACTCATTTTTTAAGTCACTTTTTTAATTCGGTCCTTTTTGGCAGAACTTTTTGATGCGACAATCTTACGATGTTGGTATTTCTTCGGTGTTAGTATTTCAGGACTTCCTTATTATTTCTGTGTGTTTTTCTCCTTTTCTCTAAACTTCTACTGCAGTTAATACTTTTATGTCCCGAAGTGGTTAGGAAGAATTTCGGGTTGGTGCAAAATGTTGTTTTATTCTCTATTTTATTCTAAACATTCTGGAAACATTTTCAACTACGCCACTGCATTCTTTCGATAAATAGCTGCGGGCCATGAAGGAGACCAGATAAAAATCGTAATATCCGCTCCAGAGTAGACAGTTTGATCCAGTTTCTTCTTTCAACGAAATCAAGTCGGAAAATTTCGAGTAGTTTTTCAGGGTTTTTTTCTGGAAAGTCCTGCGTACAACATCCTAAATAAATGCGTACGAATATGTGTTTTAAGCGTATGTGGGTGTGTGTGTGTTTGGGCGTGTGTGAGTGCGTGTGTGTGTGTGTTTCCATATGTGCGTCTGTATGTCTCTACATAGCAATAGGAAATGACGATTCTTTTCATTTGCAGACAAACAAAATTAAATGAAATCATGCACACCCTCGAATGAAGCAAAACACACACACACACACACACACACACACACACTCACACACACACAGCACTTCGGGGAGCTTTTCAAATGTTCGCTCGCTCAAGTGTTAACAACACAGAAGTCTGTCCGTCCAAATTAAAAGTAATAAAATCACTTTTTTTACTCAAAAGTTAACTACAATCGGACGACGATTATTGTATGGTGCAGAAGAACTCTCGACTGACTCATCTGAGTCACCGTTGTTGCATGAAGTTTCGTGGAGAAGTTATTAAATGTACTAGCAGCCCCGGCGGACTTTGTCCCACCCAAAAATACAACGAAACTATTGCATTTTTTAAATAAAAAATTTTCTTTCCAAAAAATCATCTTTATTCTAGTACTTTGTGATACACAATATTTTTGGTTTTTTGTTCCGGTGCCAACACAAACAAAGCAGATGGCTTACCAACACGTGAACAGGCTACATACAGTTGGCCATGTGAAAAACATTCATTTTCCAAATTTAGACCACAAACATCCAATGATTGGCCTTGAGCCTTGTTGATTGTCATGGCGAACGCAAGACGAACCGGGAATTGAATGCGTTTGAATTCGAAAGGCATGTCTGTCGGTATCAAAGGAATACGCGGAATGAGAACTTGTTCTCCTTTAAACTTGCCTTTGAGAATTGTTGCGTAAATGATATTGTTCATGATTTGCTTTACAATCAAACGCGTTCCGTTACACAATTTAGGAGGTTGCAAATTTCGAAGCATAATCACTACTGAACCAACTTTAAGGTGTAAAATGTGTTGCGGAACACCAGGCAAATCCAAAGAATTCAAAAATTCAGTGGGGTAATTCGTAGCTTCATCTTCATTTACCACACAATCAACAGATTTGAATGAATGCATTGGACCACCAATTTGATTTTGAATTTTAAAATTAATCTCATTCACATCCTTGTTCTTCGCTGCCAAAATTGCGCGTTCACTTAACCAATCGTGATTCAAATAATTAACAACAATATCCGGAAACACTTTACGAATTAGTTCATCTTTCGATGTAACGAAATTACAAAAATTCGACGGAAATGAAATCAAACCGGTTGTGACATCGACGGGAACTTCACCATTACCGATGGCTATCAGTTGTTTGGAGAACACATCAGCTGTAGGATCGTTTTGTAATGAAACTCGCATATTCGTATTCAATTTAAGTTTCTTCACAAAGCGCCACAAAGACGATGACTTCAAGGAAGCGTTAACTGCATCAGCAGCAGTTGATTTTGGAATGACAGGTAACGTTTGACGGAAATCACCAGACAATAAAATCATAGCGCCTCCAAAAAGTCTTGAATTATTCCGTAAATCCTTCATGGTCCGATTAACTGCTTCCAATGCACGTTTATGCACCATTGTGCATTCATCCCAAATGATGATTTTACAACATTGCAACACTTTTCCCATAGCGGAATTTCTACTAATGTTGCATGTGGGTTCTTCAACCACTTGGAGATTCAACGGCAATTTCAGCGCTGAATGTGCTGTCCGGCCTCCTTCCAACAACGTAGCAGCTATTCCTGAAGAAGCGACTGCCAAAGCAATTTGAGATCTCGAACGAATAGTAGCCAAAAGCAAAGAAATAAGAAATGTTTTCCCAGTACCACCGGGAGCATCGATAAAAAATATTCCCCCATTTCCGTTATCAATCGCCTTCATCAATGTTTCATACACGATTTTCTGCTCAGGATTTAACAATGAAACATTATCACAAACCATTCGGCTCAATGCGTCTCGATCATATTCACGTTCTCGTTCTATTTCTTGATTAAAAGCATCGTGGATTGAACGATTAGGCGCTGGTATTCCTAAAGTACACAACAAATTGCCGCTAATAAGCAAACATATATCCTCAATCGCAATCAACGATTCATTATGAATCTCATCAGTCATTCCCAAATTGAAATCTCCGGTTGCAGCACGAACTCGATGCAAAAAATCCTCTGACATGTTGTCCTTATATTTATCCCACAAATCTTTCGGATTTGATGGATTACACGTCGAAATTATGATTGCAAAAAATGAACGTATTTGATTTGCAGGTGCGCACATAATTGCATCAGCAAGAGTCATATCCCAATGTGTATCATTCTCCAGCAATTGCAAACGTTGACAGGCATCACGATATGTAGGACAGAGTACTCCATCGACGGTTCGAAGTGACTCGAATGAAGTTGGCCCACGAACATTTACCAACAGTAATCGCAAATAGAAACATTCTGCATTTCTAGATGGATGCACTGTGTAAATACGACCGATGGCATCTGTTGAGAATACATCTGGATAATCCGGAACTCGCTCGCCTTGCTTTCGCCGTTGAAACTTTTTCGATGAAGCATTCCAAGTGTAATAACGCGGCATCTGAGAGTAGAGCAATGTTCGTGCGAATGGATCACTCTCACATGTTGAAAAGAAACTGGTCAATGTTGTAGCTGGTGGTCTTTCAGCACGTTGAATGGCAGTGTGTTCAGTGAAATAAACACGTTGACCATTCTCCAGATGCACCGCCAAATGAACTACAGTTGGATGACGGTCGTGAATTGGAAATGAAAAAATTCGCCAAAGAGCCTCATTGCAACTAACATATCTTCCAATTTGATACCGCGTTACTTCATCATCGGCATTTGGATCCGGAACACCAAACGCAGCCATATCACTACCTTTTGTAATATACTTGCAAACGTATTTGATTGCTTTAATCGAATTACAGTCCTCCACATTGATATGCGCATCAAATGTTTTGCAAAGTAGTGGTGAATATGGAACAATCCAACTGTTATCGACCACAACATCATTTTGTTTCACTTTCAATGTAACTGTTCTGCCATTATCATCAGGTGAACGACGTCGATAAAGTGGATATCCGTCGTCGCCGGTAATAGTTTCCGCAGTGAGAGGACGTGGGTAGCGTTTAGAACACTTGCCGTTTGCCATGCACGGTGAATCCATGTTATTGTTGCCACACGGTCCGTGAATCATATTCTTGATGACTATATCATACAATTCTTGATCAATTTCTGGATCCGGTATCTCTGCGCAAATGACAGCATCGATTTCGTCTGGTCGAATCTTTTCAACGAACCAAAGTAGAATATGCGCGTGCGGCAGACCTCTCTTCTGCCATTCAACAGAATACATCCAGCATCGAACATCACCAAATACACGTTGTTTAGTAATGAAATCCATTAGAACCTTCAGCTTCTGTCTGAACACACGTGCAGTGATATCATGTCGATCACTCGATGTTTGGCCGGGAATTAAATTGCACTGAATATCAATCCATCTTGAGTTGCAAGTGAAGGTGACAAATAAATCAGGACGACCGTACTGTCGAACAAACGCCATCGCATCTTGAGCATACTCGTGCATGTGGCGTGGACTGCCAACATACGTTGCTGGTAAGATTGTTAGTCGACCGAGATTCCTCGCATCACCTTCAGTTCTTATTGCATCCCGCAAATGAATGTACTCTTCTGAACGCAATTTCGCTTGATTTAAACGAATGTAACTGAGCCGTTCAGTCTCGATTTTGACATACATATCCACGCAGAATTGTTGAAGCAATCGCCGAAATCGCAACAGATAGTTATCCTCATTTTGACGAATCATTAAACGGTATGCATAGTAGTTCATCGAACTTACTTTTTTCGTTGTTTCTTCACCTAATAACAAATGAATCCGAAGTAACAAATAAATGCAAAGTTTGAAAATAAAATTAAGATTCCATTTAATTGATTGATTTGGTGACATGATTGAAGGAAGAAGTCTACTAACCAGTAACTGGATTTAACATTTTGATGTTAAAGTGGTAGCCGTCATCACCTTTCCAAAACATGAGCGGATACTGAAGTGCATCATACGACCGATGTGTCTCACTAATACGTTGTAATTGTCCATTGTTTCGGCGCGTCAGTACAATATCCCGTGATACCACTTGCTCACCGACTACAATAATGGCAACCTCATCAATTGTCGGTGCATTGTATTGACGTTCGTGCGCTAAGTTAGGCCTTTTATCCGCTTTAATCACGATTTGATGATCATCTGTTAGCATTCTGTCTAACGCATTCTTAAATAATCCAATCAATTCATTATGGTCATGAAGCATTCGTTGCAATTCTCTGATGATGTCTTCTTTCGTTCTATTATACAATGCACTACGACGGTTTATTTGATCGCTCTCGTTCCCAATGAAATAGATTTGCAAGAAATTAAATTCGCCATTAGGAAGCGGCAATAACGACCCAGCACGATGATGCACCTGCCCTTGAATCTGGTTACCAAGAGACGAATTCAAAATTAATAAAATGCGATCATTCAAAGGAAACGGAAGAGTACTCTTTCGAGCAGGAATTACCTTGAACGACGGATTATATCCGCTTTCATTGATAATTGATGCAGCGAAAGAAGTCATTTGAAAGCACCCATTATAGTTTTGAACATTCGCAAGAAATTGCTTTGATTCTGCTGTTACGCCTTCTAGATACGATCGCAATGGTTCCTGTGGCGATGGCAATGTTGGCAATTTAACTTTTCCACTAAGGCAACACAATCCAGGTGTTTCTCCTGGAAATTTCAATGCGTTGCAATGTGGGCATACTACAACCATTGATCCAATTTGAACGACAGGAAGAGATCGATAATTGAATCCACAATCATATCGGAATGCTACTCGAAGCAAATTGGCATTGCCAGCACTTCTTCTTTGCTGTCTATTTTCAGTATTTATTCGTCGACTTTGCACCGATAAATTTTCACATTGATTTACTCGACGACTTTGTTGTGCCAATCTACGCGAATCGATTACAGCCTGCTGTTGTTCTTCTGTTTGTTGCGCACGAATTTGGACGTGGTTTGCATTTCTTCGTTGTTGCGCAATGTTTCTATCTTCTTGACTCATATTCGCACGATGAGTCGACACTGCTCGTGCACCAGCTGAACGTCGGCCTAAATGAGATCTTCTCGTTGGTGGCATTATGAAGAACAACTGCAATACAATGAAATCACGAATAGAAAATTTGAAAACAATGAAAGAACAATACAAACGTACCACTTCTTACAGACAAATCCCAATAGTCAACCAACAATGCAACACATACACAAAAAAAACATTTGCTGATATCACCAATGTTGTATCCGATTTCAATGAATGTTTTGTATGATTTTCAGTCATAGAAATAGACTGAAAAAACCAGACTGATTTAGCAAATCATGATTTGTTGATTTTCAACCTACAGTGTTGAAGAAAACATTTGAAAAATTGAGGAATTAATTCCTAAAATTTTCAAAAGTGTTTTGGTGGATTTATAGAATGAATTAGGTATATCAAAGAATTATTTAGAGCTTTAAGCAAATTAGGCATTCATTTCTATTCTTCTATATATTCTCGTTATCAATTTTAATTCACAAAAACTCACCAAATCGCAATGAAAAAATCCGAATCTGTAATGCGCAATGGCCGGCAAACGTTATTCGATCGAACAAAACACGAATTCGCAAAGTGCAATATGGACGGTGAAACAGCAACGAATGAAGAAACTGCGCAACTGAATCAAATGCCACAGTAGAGGTATGAATAAGAGTGGAACTCCATAGCATGCGTATGCGTATGCGTGCGTTTGACAGATAAGTAGAATACACACGTTCTTATGAGATGAGCTCCATAGGCACGCATGGAAACGCAACCGCTTGCAAGAAATTCGAACACGCATGGAAGTAGAAAATTTTCTACTTTCATATTGAATTGCATATATTAGATTAAACATAAATTAAAAACTTTAGTTTTATCATTTTTAAAAGATTCAAAATCAACCACTTTTTTCACAAAATCAATCATTCAATATATATTAGGCATCTGATTGTCAAACGCACGCGCGTGCATACTCTGGAGTTGCTAGTTAGGCACGCACGTAAACGTTCGAAAACTCCAAATGTCAAACGCACGCATATGCATGCTATGGAGTTCCACTCTAAATTAGAGGGGAAACGAAACGTAAAGTCCATGTAAAATGGACAACAACGTCAACGTCAACAATTTTTTAGTCAACGTGGACACTGCCACCACACACGAAACAAAATTGGCTTCTCCATTGATCGAGAAAAGATGGCGTTAGTTTGCGTGTCTATCTGACAGTTCAATTGTTTAAAATAAATAAATACAAAATGAAAAAAAAATTTTTTAAAAAATCGAAAAAAACCTGTCGTAACACTCTTGGTTGTCAAAATAACACATTTTGAAATGATGATTTTTTGACCTTTTTTTCGATTTTTTTTTTCTTTTTTTTTTTTTTAAAACCCGTACTGAGAAAATACCTTTCCATCAAAGTACAAATCATCAAAATCGGTTCGGCCACTCTCGAGTTATGGGATTACATCGCTTCGGACACTTTCTTTTATATATATAGATTAGGTATATCAAAGAATTATTTAGAGCTTTAAGCAAATTAGGCATTCATTTCTATTCTTCTATATATTCTCGTTATCAATTTTAATTCACAAAAACTCACCAAATCGCAATGAAAAAATCCGAATCTGTAATGCGCAATGGCCGGCAAACGTTATTCGATCGAACAAAACACGAATTCGCAAAGTGCAATATGGACGGTGAAACAGCAACGAATGAAGAAACTGCGCAACTGAATCAAATGCCACAGTAGAGGTATGAATAAGAGTGGAACTCCATAGCATGCGTATGCGTATGCGTGCGTTTGACAGATAAGTAGAATACACACGTTCTTATGAGATGAGCTCCATAGGCACGCATGGAAACGCAACCGCTTGCAAGAAATTCGAACACGCATGGAAGTAGAAAATTTTCTACTTTCATATTGAATTGCATATATTAGATTAAACATAAATTAAAAACTTTAGTTTTATCATTTTTAAAAGATTCAAAATCAACCACTTTTTTCACAAAATCAATCATTCAATATATATTAGGCATCTGATTGTCAAACGCACGCGCGTGCATACTCTGGAGTTGCTAGTTAGGCACGCACGTAAACGTTCGAAAACTCCAAATGTCAAACGCACGCATATGCATGCTATGGAGTTCCACTCTAAATTAGAGGGGAAACGAAACGTAAAGTCCATGTAAAATGGACAACAACGTCAACGTCAACAATTTTTTAGTCAACGTGGACACTGCCACCACACACGAAACAAAATTGGCTTCTCCATTGATCGAGAAAAGATGGCGTTAGTTTGCGTGTCTATCTGACAGTTCAATTGTTTAAAATAAATAAATACAAAATGAAAAAAAAATTTTTTAAAAAATCGAAAAAAACCTGTCGTAACACTCTTGGTTGTCAAAATAACACATTTTGAAATGATGATTTTTTGACCTTTTTTTCGATTTTTTTTTTCTTTTTTTTTTTTTTAAAACCCGTACTGAGAAAATACCTTTCCATCAAAGTACAAATCATCAAAATCGGTTCGGCCACTCTCGAGTTATGGGATTACATCGCTTCGGACACTTTCTTTTATATATATAGATTCTCTGCTCCTTTTTATCCGAGTTCGGACGATGCGGACGAGAATCGAGATCGATACAGTCGCTTTTAGACGAAACGAGGACCAGGATCGATGCGGTCTTCTTTTCTCTTCTTGAATTTGAGGTGTTATCGTGATTAAATGGTTCGCTTTCAGTCAAGTATAGAACCGAGATCGAGACAGTCTTGTTCAGACGAAACAATTCAATTTTTCAATTCAATATCCAAGAGTTTGTCAAGCAAAACGGACTAATTTTTTAGTTAAATGAATTTAAGCAATTTAGAGAGCTAAAAATGTAAGTATTCTAGAAAAACAACAAGAAAATGGCTTCGGATTGCACTGGAAAACTTATCAGTCCTTTAAAGAAGAACAGATCGTCATCACCATCATCGCCGTTGCCATCGCCAGCATCGGCTTCATCATCGTCCGTTGAATAATACGAATATATATCGAATTTAGAGCCATTACGGGCAGCAATTCTATAGAACATTTGATAGCTCGCCAACAATGAATCGCATTCATTATCCTAAAAGCCTTTTCAACAGTACTAAATTCGCAATTCCAAAGAAGTTGCTCAAAAAAACTCCTAAATTTTCGCTTGGGATAATTTTAACCTACGCGCAATCGCAGCGAGGAAGTGGCTCTTGAAATACTGAAGGATACTGTATGTTTTATCACGTTTGGTTCACAATGTCGATGTTTATTCGTTAAGAGGACCTTTCACGGACTTCAGCCGCTTTCACGGACTTCAGGTGGGGCTCCCGCCCCACCCACTTCAATTGCATTCAACTTCTGGAGAAGAGAACTTCAAAAGTGGGCAGATAAATGCACGAATTCACAAACAGATGCATACAGATTCACAGAGATAAGGATACAATTACAAGTTCCAAACAAATTTTTACACAGATAAAAGTAGACAGACAAATAGAGAGTGAGAGAGAGAGAGAGAGAGTGAGAGGTGGTGCGAGGGGCTAAGAGGGGAAGAGAGGGTGCGGGAGGGGGCCAGAAAGGCAGCTACAAATTCAATCAATCCTTAGACCCAAACATCCCGTAGATACCTACTTGTATCTGATTCCACATCTCTTCGAAACACTTCAAAAAGATCCTTGCACTTATTTTGTTCAATTATTTATCATTCCATTTATTCATTCCATTCATTCAATCCATTCATTCAATCCATTCATTCGTTCTATTCTTGCGTTCATCCATTCATTCTTCTCTAAACGTATCAATGGAGAAAACGTTTGCACTTTCGTAGCTTGGCAACGCTTTAGCTTGTTGCAGAAGCTTAAATTTGCTGTTGTTGATGTAGTTTAGTGGATGGTTGTTCGCTCACTCTCTCCCAGTCAGATGGTCTTCCAACTCTCATTCGATTCGAACACCCAATCTACTGCCAGGGTTCGGAATTCAGAAATCGCGTATCTTAATTGAAATACTTAATTCAAATTTAAGTTCACAGTGTACGTGAATTGCGAAACCCGACGGATAAATGTTGTGCAAAATGAACTTTTCTGGATCTCAGCTCAATCAATTGGAACATCGGAAAGAGATACAACAGCAGCAACAACAACAACAACAGCAACAACATTTGTTGAGTGGCAACCACAGAAACAATCCTAAGCAGTCCAATCTGCATTTCCGGCATATTTATCACTGAACTGCCTCACAAATTCCAATCATGTCTCTGAAATTCCTTCGAAATGCCAATTCAAGGCTGAACATGAACGTGGGAAAATCACTTTATCGGTGTGCTTGTGCATTAAATGGGTTACTATTTCGAGCTCCACTTACGTAATAAAATGGAGGGTAAGAACGAGTTGCTTTCACAACAAATGAGTTTTAATAATTCTTTTCAATTTAATTGCTTCTTTCGTTTTCGCAGGAACTGCTGCAACAAAAGAAAGATAATTAAAAGGAGAACCTTCACCATCAACTTGAATTCGCTGCAGATAATGACAAGTTAAACGAAGCGCACTCGCGCTCAGTCTGGCCTGAGGAGGTGGAAGGGAGCGCAGGACGAACGAGAGCAAAAATGCAACCGCAAAAAGTCAGATATTGCAAAACGAGGCAGTCATGCATGCGAACGCAACAGCAACAAGAGCAGCGGCAGCAGCAGCAGCACCGCCGCGAGCCAAGTTTTGCAGCGAAGGCAAAAGAGCAACACTTAAATGTTGCTGGCTCCGCTCAGCTCGCACAAAGAAGAGGGAGTGGGCGCCACCCCTTCCCCCTCCCCCCGCCCCCCACTCACTTCCCACATAATGAAATGCACAATTCGCACCGGCTTTCATGCAGTGCAGTTCATAAATTACGCGCGGGCTTTACGTGTGCACGAGTGGGGAAAAAACAGCAGCACGAGCTAGCAAAATATTTAATGTAAAAACAAAAGCTTAGCGGTCCACTCCGCTCTGCGCCGCGCCGCGCCGCGCCCCAGCAGCGCGAAAGGCTGAAAGACTCCTGCGAGCCAATGTTGAGCTTCCGCCTTCCTTCTGCCGACATTAGCATACGTATGCGTGGGTTACCCCCCCCCCCCGCCCCCGCCCCTGTGGTTCCAGCTCTCTTCCGCGCCGCTGTGTCTTTGAGTCCTTGTGGATGTGCTGCTCTTTGCAGGTGCAGCCGCTCGGATCGCTCACACCTGCACACTTCTGGCGGCTGCCTTTCGGTTGCACTTCCGTTTCTGTTTTGTGTGCAGTTTCGACCGACTGCACGCAAGGGCAGCATTAAACGGGGTGGCCATTGAAATTCTAACTGCATTTCAGTTTTTAAACTGGATGAAGAAACCGAAACTTCTTCTCTCTCCCGTTGGTCTACTGGAAGTGTGTTTTTGTGCGCCGACACAGACAATCGATTCGACTTAATGAATGTCAGCTAATAAATATTGCAAGGCAAGCGACAGCATCATCGATATCGATGTTTTCAATCTGTTGAACCGGCAGACACACAACTGCACGCACACACACACACACACACACACACTCACTGCCAGACGTCTCGCTCGTCTGTGTAGCGAGTTCTCAACAAAAATCAGCGATTTAAATATTGATGCAGCAACATGTTGCAATCCAGGCTGAATACGTGAATTGTAAAGCGGCAAAAGAGTTGGCAGATCCTCCCAAAAATGTCCTTCATTTTCTTTTCTTATCCCCCCGCCCCCTTTCGACCCTCTATCCACAACCCTTCCCAGTTTTCACTACTTTTCCGCTTACAACAATAATGCAGAAAACTGTAGCCGAAAGTTTTAAAATTAAATTTCATATTTTATTTTAGTCTTTCGAATCTTTTTAATCTTTTTAATCTGCTGTTAAAACCTCATTTAAGTGAGATTCCTTAATTAAACGCGCGCAACAACGTAATTTGCGCCGCGCAGACAAAAGCAAAAAACACAATTTAACCTTTTGTTCGGACAACAACAAAGGGAAACTCACACCACGCCCATCTCACACAACCGCTGACGCTGTGGAAGGCTGATGGTGGTGTGGTGGGGGCGGTGGAGCGGTAGGGGACGCGGTAATAAATATGAAAAATTATAATGCAAGAGGAAAAACTAAAATGAGAATAAAAAGCGTGGCCTTTTCACTCGTTAGGGAACCGAAATCAGAAGAGCGCGTGATCCACACGACAGCAGGGATGCTCAAGGGGATGAGAGGAGGGGTAATATGAGGCGGTGAAGGGGTGACGGGAGTAGGATGGGTGACGGTAGTGGGACGGGTGATGATAGAAGGAAGGCGTGACGCTAGTGGTAGGAGTGACTCTGCTGGGAGGCTCTTATTGGAAGGGTGACGCTAATGGGATGGTGGTGACAGTGGGAGGGGTGCAGCTGACAGGAGAGAAGTGACGCTAGTAGGGTGGGTGACGCCATTGAGAGCGGTGACGGTAGTGAGAGCGGTGACGCAAGTGAGAGGGGTGACGCAAGTGAGAGGGGTGACGCAAGTGAGAGGGTTGACGGTAGTGAGAGAGGTTATGGTGTGACGGTAGTGAGAGAGGGAGGGCGAGATGGGTGACGGTAGTTTGAGGGGTGACGCTAGGGGTAGAGCGGTCACGCAAGACAGAACGGTGAGGCAAGTGGGAGCGGTGACGGCAGTGAGAGCGGAGACACTAGTGGGAGGGGCGAGGAGAGCAGAAGAGGGATCACTACGCTTGACTTTTCTTTTAGCTTTAATTCAATCATAATTTCCTCGATTTTCAAAACTCACAAATATCTTTTATTTCTTATTTTTATTTCAATATTTAGTTTTTTTACTGTCTGCAATTCGTGGCCAGAGACAAGTGAGGGTGTGATGATGTGTTGGATATGTAAAAACATTTTAATCTCACAAAAGCAGTTGCAAAGCCAACAATAAAAGCATCAACAACGCTGACGACAACAATAACAAACAATAACAGCAATAATGACAACAATGCCACCACACAAGCACAATAACAACAACGAACGTCACAAGTAGCCCCCCGAGGACTACAATAACCACCACAGAGACTTGCAGGGCGTTGGCTGCACTTTTTTCCAGGGGCGCCAGAACGGGACTCAACGTCATAAGAATCCTTGTCGACCCCTTGCCGTCCCCGCACGTACGCCTCTGCGTGAATCTAACGAGCAATTGTGGGGCGCAAGAACATCCCTTTATATTTGTTGTTGTTCTTGTTGTTGTTGTCGTTACAGCCAGTCGTTTGCATTTGGGAAAAAGAGTCTGAGCTGATTTTTTCCTGATTTCATGGTATTTTCTGAAGCGCTTCTCTCTCGCATATGAAGTCGAGTATTCTAGTACGCGCATCCTGGTGCATCCCAACCTATCCTGGCACACCGTCTGACACGGCCTCGGTCACAGTTATGGAGCAGCAGCAGCAGCAGCGGCGGCGACAACATGCTCTGCTAATTAATTGCACTTTGTGAGAGGGTCTCTCCACTTCGTTGGCAATCGTGGAGTTTTCATCCGCAGGATTTTCGTTTCCTCTTCATGGTCAGGCGGCGGTAGTTGTGTGGCGACGGGGCGACGGGGTGTCGGGGAAGGGGGAGGCTGGTGGAACGCGAGGCTGGCCAAAGCATCATTCAATGCAAGCGTTAGCGGCGGCTCAGCAGTGGCTTTGCGAAAAAAGAATCTCGGCTGTGTGTGTCGGATGCAACATTTTTCAGCATTAGTCCGACTGAAGCCCGACAACGAATACGGATTCCAGCGCTCTGCTCCAGCGCATTAGCGAATTAAAGCGGGAGCGGAGCGCAATTTCAGGCTGTAAAGTCATAAGCGTGCCCGCTGTTTCGTGCTTCCACTGTAATCTCGTGCCGTCCGCTTTAATCTCCAGCTATATAAAAATGTGCGCGGAAAAGTCGAACGCACCCTACCGAAACCCGAAAACAAACGCAGACATAAGTAATCCCAATAAAGTAACGCGCACGACCAAGTTCTACCGCGATTTGGTATATCGAATGGCTCCAATATCTCGCTATACTTCGAAGCGACAGAGAAACGAGAGATGTTTCGGTTGGAAAATAGCCGCCTAGACTTCGAATCGTCTCGGATCCGAGAGATCCCGATTCAGGGGTCCGATATCGATTATCGGCTCGACTAGAAAATCGCAATTCCGACTGTCGCATCGACCGAAAAATCCGCCCATAACTTGATCACCGTCTTGAAAAGGGAAACCGTCTTGACCTCGATTATCGAAACTCCAAAAAAACCGTCTCTAAGAATCCCTTGCAGATTTCGAGTATAATCCCGCCTGAAAAATCGCAATTCCATCGACTGAAAAATCCACCCATATCTCGGCTATCGTCTCGACTGAGAAAACCGTCTTGACCTCGATTATCGAATCGCCGTAAAATCCGTCTCTAAGAATCTCTTATAGATCTCGATTATTATCTTCAAAATCGCAGTTCCGACTATTCCACCGACTGAAAAAGTCGCCCATATTTCGGTTATCATCTCGACTGAGAAACCTCGTCTCGCAGTTATATCTATCTCGATTTTCATCTGTATTGGGGATGCGCACCACCGAAACTTGGGATATAACGATCTCAAATATCTCGGTACACATAAAAAGCATCGACGATCACCTCAAATTCGAAAAAAATCAGGTAGTGTCGATCTCGATTAAATGTAACCGGTCGTTTCGATTATCATCTCGTTATCGTTTCGATTGAAAAATAGCTGTCTAGACGTCGACTTTTCGTCGTTATTTCGTTCGGATCACAAGTATCGTCCCGACTTCGATACGAAAGCGTCGTGGTCTCCAGCGACTGGAAAAAATTATAAATAAAAATGTATGAATATAAATGTATGATTAAAAATATATGAATAAAAATGCATGATTAAAAATATATTAATAAAAATATATGAAAAAAAACGTATAAATAAAAATGTATGAATAAAAATGTATGAATAAAAATATATGAATAAAAATTTATGAATAAAAATATATGAATAAAAATGTATGAATAAAAATATATGAATAAAAATGTATGAATAAAAATGTATGTATAAAAATGTATGAATAAAAATATATGAATAAAAATGTATGAATAAAAATGTATGAATCAAATGGTATGAATAAAAATGTATGTATAAAAATGTATGAATAAAAATGTATGAATAAAAATGTATGAATAAAAATGTATGCATAAAAATATATAAATAAAAAGGTATGAATAAAAATGTATGAGTAAAAATTTATGAATAAAAATGTATGAATAAAAATGTATGAATAAAAATATATGAATAAAAATTTATGAATAAAAATGTGTGAAGAAAAATGTATGAAGAAAATTGTATGAAGAAAAATGTATGAATAAAAACATATGAAGAAAAATATGGATGTTGGAAAAATTTTCAAGCTTCCTCCGTTTACTGCAATAACAAAACCACAACAACAACAGCACAACCACCAACCAAAACCAATAATAGCAGGCATGTAAACAACAGCAACGACTGCAACTCGTACAATAACAACAACAGCGCAAACGGCAAGCGAAACATTGAAATGTGAAGCATTTTCGTGTTCAGCCAAGTTATGAAAATTTTTCACTTATGAAAACTCACTCGTGCGCAAAGTTATTCTAAGTAGCCACGTTAATGCAAACAACGCAGCAGCGGGCGATGCGAGTGAACAACAAACCCAACAACAACAACAATAAAAAGAAGCAAAAGATTCATACGGTTTGCGGTTTGTGTTTTCCATTCCATTCTTAGATAATTTCATTTATTTGAGTGATAAACGAATGCAAAAAGTATTCACTCGCAAGTATTTATTCGAATGAGTTGGTTACGGTTTGGGCTGCGGAATTTAATTAAAAGTTACTTTAATTCCTTACAGTGAGTTGAGGAAAGTAAACGTTGCATTTCTTCATCTTATATACAAATTAAAATTAAAAATAGAATTTTTTTAAATTAAAAATAGAACTTTTTAAGATTGTAAAATACTTCTTTTAAGAAAGTAAAATATTTTTAGTTTTATATTAATTATGTGAAAAATACAAAACTTTCAGGACTTTTGTGGTTTGATATTCTTAACACTTCTAAATAATGTCGCGAAATCAATAATTTTTTTAGTGGTTACTGACACAGCAATCCTACTTCGCTCTCTTCTTCCTTCCCCTGCCCACTTCATCGGTTCTTTCTTATTCCCTTCTCACACTTCTTGCGAACACCAACGACAAAAAAAACGTGTCCGAGTTGTCACTTTTGTAAGTGTTGGCAGCACATTCCGTTCGATTTTTAAGTGCCGCCTTGGGTTTTGCCTTTTTTTTTCTTCTACCTTTCGCTCCGGCTCTCTTCAGCACCGCTCCAAACTATTGGAAGAACTGTGTTTTCTCTTCTTTTTTTCCGGTTTTTGCTACGCAGGAAATGTGAAAGTTTTTTATTGCTGTCTTCTCGACAAGCAGAGAAGAAGCTTCAATAAATTTGATGAGTTAGTGGAAGCGGCGGCGGCGGCGGCGAGGATGAGCGAAGGAAGAAACGCAATAAATTCCTTTAGCCGAGTGATTGACTGCCGGCAAGTCAGTCAGGAGGGAGCAACTTTGTCAGTAAGTTTTTCTGTGTGGTGGCTCGGAGTTGCCGCACCCACAGGAGTTGCTGGTGTTAAACGACTCACGGCACTCACGACAGTCACCGTCTTTGCTCACGCAAACTCCCCCTCTCTTCATGATCTTCCTCTTCTAGATGATCTTCCACGCTCTAGATCTTCCCCCTCTCCAGCCCCTCTACAGCTCATTCACTAACTCTCTCAACCTCTCGCTAGAACTTCTCTGAACGACTTTATTAATTCAGGGCAAAAGTGGAAAAATCACGCTGTGCTTTCTGCGTCCGGACGGTGAAAAAGTTATTCTTTCAATTTCTTTTCATTGCTCCCTTGATGAGCGAAAGACTTGTTGTTGTTGTGTTAATGTTTGCAGTTGTGCAGTTAGTAAAATTGTACGAATTCCTGTTGTTGGCGAATAAATGAATTCGAAATCGTTAAAGAAAACTAGTTAAAATCACTAATTGTAAATGTTATAGAACTTTTTACAAGGGAAACTCACGAAATAACGATTATTTTTAATATCAATTGCTGAAGTTAAAGTAGCTTAATAGATAAATTTAAAGGTAGACCACGGAAGCAAATATAAACTTTAAAATTTATATGAAACATTTTGTGTTGACTAATTCTACACACGGATTTCGCTTATATAAACTAACAGCTGTACAAATATATGAAGTACTTCGAAGAAGAAGAATCCGAAGAGCCAAAGAGCCAAAGAGATAAGAGGAATGAGGAGAAGAGAAAAAGTAAAAAGCCAAATGTAACGTGAGACCAACAAATACGGATACAATAGATAAATCTGCAGACAAGCTGTTGAACAGCAAAACCACCCGACAGATACCTTCGATGGAGATTATCATTAACACACACACATACACACTCACACACATACACATACACACACACACACCTCTAAAGATGCTATCGAGACCCTATTCATGCGATATTAAATCATCGCCACAGACACACAAATCCGCTTACGGATTGATATTGATATTCGCACAAAAAAGCAACGCATGCATTCATCATTTTCGAGCTCACAAATCACAAATCAGCTTGATAGCTTTTGGCGAGCATTTCGTGCGATATCGACGGCGAATTAATAGTGAGAATAAACAGGACGACGCAGTGTTAGAGAGATTAATACGCTGTTAAATACAACACGATAAATGCCAGCAGATGTGGAATGAAGGACGCACGCCTTCCTGTTGGATGACGATCCCGACCAACGTCGACAGGGGAATATCAAATCAAAGGTAAATCGGCTTTCATATCGATATTTCTCTCAAAATGGTACCCACGCCTGCCCCCAAACCCCATGACATGTTCTATGACGTTTCCAAGTTTTCCATGTCCTCGAGTTTTACTTTTAAATAAAAGCTAATGAAACACAGACAGACACACACACACACACGCACACACACACAATTTCACTGACCGTGTAGAACCAACGACGACGAGCTGTTGAACTTTCTGCCCAATCACTCGAACAGCGTTTGTGGCGGTCAATGTCATCGCTCCTGACAAGTCCACCAACGCCACCTAATTGACTGCAACACATAATCATCACTGCTAATTGATTCAAATTCGACGGCTGAATGTCCGCTTAATTCGATGTCCGTCAATTAGAGTGACAACTTTGTGCGTTCGCCTTCTGCTTTGTGTCCGTGATCGTGATGATTAATTGTTGCAAGGTAATGCTGACAAAACGCTCACATCAACTGCAATAACCAGCTAATGATTTGGGGTGGCAAACATGAGCAGTGTCAAATTTTTCAATTGCCCGTGTTGTTTATTTTGTTCTTCTCCCGAAAAGCGAAGAAGCTGAACGCTCTCAACTGCGTTAAAAAATCAATCTTTTTCGCAGATTTCTGTAGCTGCTTCTGCTAGATACGAGGCCGCTGTTGCTGTGGGTGAACTGATAATATTTTTACACCCGCACAATTTTTATGCATAAGCAAACAAGTCAGCAGACACGCTGTTTGGAGAGTTTGTTTGACTTTCTGCGAAGCGGGAGAGAGTGCGAGAGAGAAGCGGAAATATGATGGCAGACAGAAATTCACAATTTTGATGGGGTGTTTAGAGGGTGACGCATAAACCCCACCTAACTACCCCTACTTGTTGACAAGCCATAAATAGCTCTACACTTTGTGTTGTTTTTTATCTTTTTTGACACGTCTTGAACCGGCTGGCATTGAAGTTCAAAAGCGGTTCAGGTTTCTCCGTCCGTCTCTCATGCAACAAAACTATTCAGCGGCTTTATTTTCACCTAGAATATTAAAATAAAGTTATGTTCTCCTCCACTCCATTCTCCGGCTGATTAACTCTAAGTTTCGCTTGCTATTCAATCCAAATAATAATTATTTTCCTCATGAACAAAAGCCCACTTTTTCTCCTCGGACTTGTGATAAATGGAAATTCACTACAATTCCTTGTCTTACTAATGACTTAATGACTGCTTAGCAATTTATTAGCATGAGTTGTGAGTTACTCGTTCGTCGTTCTGCTCCCCCATCCCACTCCGCCACCCCACTCCTCTTTTCCATCCACTTACCGCTCCCCTTCACTCTCCTACTTCCACTCATTCGTTATGATAAATATTGGGGTTCCTTTTGAGAAATGGCGCCTATTTTCCGAGAAAGCATGAAGAAGGAAAAGTAGAAGAAAACATTGAAATTGCCATACATTTGTTTCGTCATAGAAACAAATTTACTTTTTCACTATTCATGGCCAATATTTGCTCACAACTGCCAATTTCTGTAGTCGTTTCTGCACTCAACAAATTATTGGTCGTCATATTGACAACGAAAGGTCCTTCGAACAAATTTATTCGAAGCCTTTGATTTCCCTTCAGCAAAAGGCTGGTATTTTTGATCCTGCATTACAATAGTAAACGAAGTACAGTCGTCTGGTGGCTTTGAAGTTATTTAACCCAACTTATTCTGAATACTTGAGTAACCATTCAATGGAAATAATTCAATTTAATTCCACAGATGTGGGCAACCGAGATCCTCAGTCAACAACAATGAAGGAGTGCGGAGGACACTCAACGCCACTCAACTCTACTCCACTCGGTCAACAGACTTACCAACAAACGAACAAACGAACAAACAACATTTTATCAAAGATTCTACAAAGTCAAAGTCAGATGTCACATATGTTGCATCAGAGTCACGTTAGCAACATGTTGCTGCAGCTACGGATTCTGCTTGATCCGCTTAGCAATAAAAATGTTTGTTTCTTTCATATTTGTTAATGGAAAAAGCTAATTTTTTATTATTTTAATGCATTATATACTTGAAGCTGTATAAAATACCTTGATTTTAAGATACAAAGTGCTATTTTATCCCTTCTGTTTACCTGAGAAAACAACAGACTGCACAAAGTATTCGTTTGGTAAACAACATCAGAGAAATCATTGCTTTGTTTCCACTTCAGTTTCAGTGATTCCTTTCAATGAACTTTTCACTGCCACAACAAGAAGAAGAACGGATAGCTCTGCGTTTTAGAAGATTTCAACACTAGAGAACGAGTTGAACTTCTGCTTCGATTGCGTTTTAAATTACACACTTTACTTGACTTTATTTAATACTTTCTCGTATTTCCATTCCTCCAGCCTGCTGCTCGCTGCTGGCTGCTGGCCGCATCATCTGCACTCGACTTGCCGTTGTCAACACACGTCGGCGAAGGGGAGTGCGAAGGTAAGAGGGTCTTGCACCCGCCAGGGTTTTGTCTGCAATCAAGCCAAGTAATTACTTCCGTCAAAGTGTGGCGTGAATTCAATTTATTTCTGCTCCACTTTTCCAATATTGTTTTGGTTGTGCACTCTGCAGTCGCAGGGAGCGCCTCTTCGACTCGCTTTCCTCAGCTGTTGGCAGCGTTCAGGTAGAACAAACGTAGTGAAGATACGAGACCATAATCGAAATCGCGTCTACTTTTTCCTAACTTGAACTTGATAAACGACATTTTAACGAAACGAGAGACGTTGAAAAGAAACGAGACTGGAAGAGAATTCGACATAAATATGAATTCGACATAAATACGCACGAAACGTTCTCGTTCTCGTCTCGATACTGGTAAATCCCGTCTAGAATTAGAGATCGAGGACGGCCTTTTCCAGTTGACACGAGAACCCAGATCGAGACAATTGTTTTCAGTTGGAATGAGAATCGAGAAGCGAGTTCGAGAGAAAAATTCGACATAAATATAAGGAAGTAAAACTTTTTCAATTAAATTTTTTTATTAAATTTTGAGAATGCGTAGTTTGATTTTTTTTAGAGATTGAAGAATCAAATAACTTCTCATCTTTATTCATCTTTATTACACTAGTTACTTAAATCTACACTGATTTCCTTTAATTCGAAGCTGTAGGGTGAGCGCAGAGTCGACCATGCCGCGTGGGTTCACACTTATTGCTGACTTCGTTCTGTGTTATTTGTATGGAAGTCTCCAACTCCTTGCTAAGCAACACAAACGGACGACGGCAAATAATGAAATTTTTATAAAATAAAAAGTAAAGATATTTTAAAGAACTTTTAGTGGAACTCACGATTAACATTTAATAATCAAGCACGTCAGAGGTTTTTAGCGATGAAGCTACGTGAAATAAGATTTGGTGATGTTCGAATTCTTAAAATTCTGTTCGCGGATATGGTCCTCAAATCCTGAACCCCATAGTTCTGAAAACAATTAAGTAATTCTGTGAAAGCATCGATACCAGCTGTTGATCGGAATCTCAGAACAACTTTAATAACTTGAAAAGTATCCGGACATCGTAGAGTTTATTAGAAATTACGGGAAAAACAGATGAAAAACTAGACGGCAAACCATAATAAGACCATTTGCGGATTATCCACTCCAAGGCATCCGCAGATCTGTAAATAATGAAGTATCGTCTCTCCTGAATGAAATTTGGACACACCATGTCGGCTGTTTTAAAATGCAGAGTGCATATTGTAATCATACACGTAAAATCGGTGCTGTGTGCAGACCACAAACACGAATGGGCCGAGACACTTGCACGTTCTAACAAACACACCGCTCAAAATTAAGGTGATGATGTTGCTCGATTTTTGAGGCTGCGAATTATTTATGAGCTGCGGTGGTAGGCTTCAAGATTTTACAATAAGGACGAGAAGAAATAAATAAGAAGCTGGACCGAATACACGCGGTCCTGAAACGTTTGCGAAAAGTGCTTCGTAATCACTGAAGACTGGAGTGAGCATAACAAGCTTTACCACTCCCCCCATTCCAACAACTGGGTTGTGATGTTCTGTGAGAGCGAGTCATGATGTTCCGTGAGACCAGATCGTGATGTTCCGTGAGACCAGATCGTGATCTTCTCTGAGAGCAGCAGCGTGGTTATCTGTGAAAGCGATTCGTAATGTTCTGTGAGAGCGAGTTGTGATGTTCTGTGCAATCAGAGCGTGATGTTCTGTAAGAGCGGATTGTGATGTTCTATGAGAAGGAGTCGTGATGTTCTGTGAGATCAGATCGTGATGTCCTTTAAGAACGGGTCATGATGTTCTGTGTGAACGCGAATCGTGATGTTAAGGTTCGTATTATTTCCTATTTCCTATATTCCTATATAAATATCACTCATTCTTAACTGTATAACTGACCACATTCATTAGATTGCCTCACAAAACCTCGGAAGTGCTTCCAAATTCAATTTCCTCTCCGATTTCAGTCACCTTTACATGCTATAAAATGACAACTTCCAGGGGTCAACTTTTATATTTTGCACAAACTTAACATCGTGTTACTGACTCACTTTTGCGACGCATATCAAGAAGTTTTGTATGTCATCATCAGCGAGGATGCTCAAGGAAACTCGCATCAGAGTGGGAAGGACATTTTCACCATGCCAGGCAAAAAGTTATCAGGAACGAGCCATACAAGTGTGCGCGCTTCAACCCTAAAGATTTAAAAGCATTTCGCTCTCCTTGTTTTCGTTCCGAAAAATAAAAATTTTTTTCTACGGGCGAAAAACCACTTCTACGCAATGCGAAAAATAAAAAATCCGATTGTCATCATTGCCGTCATATACGGAAAATAATTCCAGTTCTTTGATACCCACTCATATGCTGACTTCGTTGTCATCATTCGCAAGTAGGAGCGAGCGAGGATATCAAGAAACATGAGTGGGTCAAAAAGCATAAAAAATGAGACACACCGAGAGGGAAAGCGATGTGAAATCACATCCCTGAGTTCCCCGAAAAGGACGTCGAACAATGAAATCGTTTTAGCGCAATTTCATGAAGTCCTCGCTGTGAGGATGCGAGAGCCGAACACCAACAAATACAATGGAACGAGAGACACTGGCATGACGTCCGACCCGACTCGACTCGACCCGACTCTACTCGACCCGACTCTACTCGACTCTACTCGACATGTCATGTCATGTCATGACTGCTCACATTTGTCTAATCCCCGAGCTCTAGACTCCCCACGGCCCCGCCGCCGGCAAAGCGACCCCACCACTTCTCCCCCTCCCTTTCTGCTAACCTTCAGCGCTATTTTCTATTTTCATTTGCACACAGAACTCACTGCGTAGCATCGTCCTGTTGCAAGGACTCCTGTTGACTTGTGCTTAATTTCGGAATGCCATGAGCATCACGGAGCTCTTTACAGCCAGAGCACCTCCGTCTGCTCCCCTCCCCCGCGCCACATGCACGACGAATGCCAATAAAGAATTCAAATTTTGCGGTGAAAGGAAGAAAAGACTGACTGACTTCTGCGAGTTTCTCTTCTCGTTTGAATCTCGCAGCACACACACACACAGATACATTCAGCGGCAGAATACATCGGTGCGCCAGCTTTCCGCTCCCCGGAGCCGACGGGATCCCCATGAACCCTGTGCACCGAACGCCCCTGCGAGAGCTTGTAAGTGAACTCGATGACAGCAGTGACAGCGCTCACAGTGACGTTTGCGCTGGAAATGCAATAAAAGTAAAGCGTTTAGAATCGAAATAAAACCTCGACAATAAAATCCGAGAAGTAAAAAAGGGTTAAGCAGCAGGGCGCGGCGCAGGGGGAGAGGGCCACACTATTAATCTCGGAAGTCAGAGACTAACTCGTTTCGTGAGCTCTACTTGTAAGTGTTAAACGCAAATTATCACCCAGCCAAGTGAAACCTCGTTCAGTCAGTCACCTTCTACGAAATTAGCGCGTTATGTTTTGCGACCATGGGAAGTTTTTTCATGATTGCTGGCGATGATTTATTGAAGTTTTCAATGTGGATTCCCACAATCGACACTCAGTACAAGGTGAACGATATTTATTGTTTAAAAATTATAGCTTGTTACTACTTTGTCGCGATACATATCGACCGAACGCTCTTGTTTTACATTTTAATGCTCTTGAATCTTCATGTTCCATCATAGAAATTCATGACTCGCACTCCATAAAACTTAAAACCAACTGTATTTCCATCTGGCATCCACATCCCCTCTTTGCCTCGATGAAAACCCCCACCAACCAGGCGAACTCACCCATCCACCCTGAAAATATCTTTCGGTCTCAGCACAGCTTCTCAGCTCCCCCTCTCTCTCTCTCTCTCTCTCTCTCCCACGCGTTGTTCTCTCCCCTCCACTGCTCGGGGATGTCTTCCCAGCATTCCGCTTAAGCTTCCTTGAGTGGCTGGGCTCAAGTGGAATTGTGTGAAACGGAAACCGAAGCAAGCCACCAAAGCAGTGGGATTTAGAAGGATATCAAATGATTTTCGAATGTGATACTGTTGACAGAATGACAAGTTGAGGGAAGAATTGAATTCCGTTTGTTACCAGGGGCAGGAAGCGCTTCCACTTATTATGTGGCCGACTTTTTATATGCGGGGTGCTGTAGAGAAAAGCGAATTTTCCCCTTTTTTAATGTATTTTATTTAACTTCCAAAATACTTTGATTTTTCAGTTTTATAATTTTATCATAAAAAATAAAAGCGTTTTAAAATAAGAATAAAATAACGTAGGGGCGGATGTTCTCCATGGGAAAATTCTAAAATCATAAATTGCGAAGAGACAAAATTATTGGGAAAAGTATTCAACTTTTCGGAAATTACTTACAAAATGCTTATTTTAGAATCAAAATGATGCTTCGGTCTTTTCTTTGCTTTCTCCGCCGAAGCAAAATTAAATCTTTGCAAGCTCATAAAAGATCCTCATTGACATCCAACGCGTCCTGTTTATCCTGCGATCGTCCCTTTTTCAGAAGCCTTCCTCACGTTATTCCAGCAAATCGCTCAGGTTGACGGCGTTTAAAAGCGTTAAGGCAGCTCATAAATTTTACAGAGCGTGAACATTTATTTTCTTATTAAATTTAACTGTTTCCCCCCCTCCAAACTCCACACACCACACACACAAGCACATGCATAGCCGCCTGAGGGCCTGAGTGTGTGTGTGTGTTCGTTTCGTCGAGTGTGTTCGTGCGCTGCGAGTCCTTTTTTCGACTCCTGGCGGTGTTATTAAGCAGTTTATAGCTTACAGATACTTAAGCGAGAATTATGTGCGCATTTAAATTGCAGCCCGCGTTGACATTATCATCGGCGCCCTCGTCGTGTTGCAGCGCCTCCGCTGTCTCGGCGGCTGTAGTTTAATTTCGAAATTGGTGACTAACAACCGCCTTGAGTGCAATTGAAAGCGGGAACGAGTGTGAACAACTTAATTGTGGTCGAATGTCGGGTAGGAGGAGAAGGTTGAGGGGAAATGGAAGAGGAGGGGTGGTGGAGGAGGAGGGAAGGTGGAGGAGGTGGAGGAGGAGGAGGAGGGAACGGAGGCTGACAATTACGTGATTTGTAATGTGTTTTCGTGAATTACAAATTTTTAATTTAGAATTGCTTCACTTAAGTTGTCATTTTATTGGTTTGATACAAAATCAATTCTTTCTAATTCGTCGAAATATTATTCTGTTTCTTGTTTTAAATTTACTTATTCAACGAACACAAATTTTATTGTTCTAGTTTCAGTTCTTCAGTAAATATTTATAGTTGTTTGCTGCATTTAAATATTTATTTGATTTCGTTTGCATTCATTACTTCCGACACTATTTTTCCGCATTATGTTTTTAGGAATTTTTTAATTTAACGCTCAATAACGCTCAGTTTTGCATTTTTTTATTGCGTGTCCTCGTTGTTGTTTTTGGTGCTATTATTGGTGGTGGTGGTGGTGTTGTTGTCATTGCTTCTTGTTGTTGCTGTACTTTCCCGCCCCTTTTAGTAAATTTTTCACAGCTTTTCCTTACTTGCTGCTAGTATTGCTGCTGCTGCTTCTACCTCTGCTGCCGCTCCCCATGCGCCACGACATTCATTCGCTCTCTGAGAAGATTGATGGGAATTTAAATTGAGAATTTTGTTATTAATACGCGCTTGCCGAGACAGCAGCAACAGCAGCAGGAGCAGGATGTGGATGCGCGTGCATGTGTGTGTGTGTGTCAGTTTGTGTGTGTGTGTTTAATTCTATCTGTGCATGCGGTCGCTGCGATGAAAATACACTGACGCACATAATTTCTATTCCGCCATGGAGAGGCAATAATTTCTTCTGTCTCTTTCTGTGTCTCACAAACATTCCTTTTTGATGTTTCTTTCTCTCCGATTGTTTGTTTGTTTTCTTCCTTCTCGCTGATGTTTGTCGCCTTTGCGCTGACAGTTTTATTTTCTAGCGGAAATTTAAATAAAATGCATAAACTAACACACGAACACAAAGTTATTTTTACATCTGCGTATGTATGTATGAATGCTTGTCATGCATGCATGCACGAGTATGTTTGTCACGCATACATGCAAACATGTTCGCGAATACCGAACAAATGCGAACACGACTTTGGGGAATTTGCTGCTGTTCGTGGCTAAAACAGCATCAAATACAACAAGAACAACAACAACTACAGCAACAACTACCACAGCAACAACAACAGCAACTACAACAACAACAACAACTATAAAAACAACAAAAGGAAGAGCGGTAACAATTAAAACTGCAGTGTTAACAACTACAATGACAACGGGAACAATCAAGAAACATCAACATTTGTTACCACTAATAACACACACATATTCACGCACCCACCAGCACTACGCATTTTGCACTTAATAAAATTTAAATCTGATGCTCTGATTTTTGCTTTCATCAAACAATATTTCGCAAAAACAAAAATATGTATAGAATATTGAGAGAAACTTTAAATATTAATTCGCAAATACTCGGTAATTTCAATTGCACTGCGGCTAAAATTGTTATTAACTGTAATTACGATTGTTGTCAGTTTATATTTTATTGCAAAGTAAATTAATTGCGGCGTTGAAATTTAACGAGCGTTTTAAAAGCGATTTTATTGTTATCGGTAACAATTACTGAAATTGTTTCCAACTAACACAGATACAGATACACCATTTTTAAAGGTGGTTTCTGCAGATGTGGCATGAAAAGTCGGCGTAGTTATTAAATCAGTCCGCCCATTTTCACTCCCAAACTGCTCTACATAAGAAAATTTATTTGACAATTTTATCGTATTATTAAAATCATCAGCAAATAATAAACCGTTGGAATATTTAATAAACTGAGGCGTCATTTAGAAAAATAAGAAAGAGCCAATTTTAACCAATAATCCGCGGTTAGCTAGGAGACTCTGAAATAAATTGAAAAGATTGTTTTGAAAACCAAACTTTTCTTTGAATTTTAGCAATAAAATACGGTGATGGACGTTTTGTTAAACCTGGATTAACACGAGAATTGTCTAATCCGGAAATTACAAAGTTCAGAATACCAGGAAGAATAGGAGATTCGAAGTCCATACCAATAGTAGGAGAAAAATGTGTGGAAGCTGTTTGGAAAAATTTAGCAAATAGGTTACAACTGCCACTGTGATTTCTCTAGCTATCTTGTTTCCTCTGCGTTAGGGACGATTTAAATTCAGCAACATTTGTTAACAAAATGAGGAATTGCAGGTTTCAATCCTGATCAATTATAAAAATAACTAAAAAGATATTTAACTGAAAACAATAATAATAACAGTAATTACAGTTCCCCACTTCAACACAGCATCAGAATGTCCTTTAGATTCCACAACTGGCACCCACCAAGTTCTTCCAAGTCTACTCGAAGGATTTCCCCTCTTCAGATTCAGGACAAAAGCTGAAATCGCAGTGCGCATGACCCGGTCCATCTAGCTTCCCTTATTTTTCCACCCCACATTGGTGGCTGCAGATTGTTGCCCACTATAGACTTCCCCTCCACCAACAACAGGCCACAAGTTAATGCATTTTTACTTTCTGCTGCTCTTTTTTACACCAGTGATACGCTGCCTTGTGTTCTCCTCTCTTTCCGAAGGGTGCCGCCGAAGTATGCACCTCTGCCCTGATTGCTTATCAGTCCGAGCAGAACACGTGGATGCCGGCCACACAGGGTGCTGCGCTCGAATGTAAGGCGAAGCGATTACACAAAACTCCGTTTCATACAGAAATTTAGACGGGTTTTCTATTTATTACGTATAAAAATTCAATGATAAACGTGGAATGAAAAGTTGTGCACTTTCGAAATTATTAAAAAGGAAAAGATAACTAACATGCTAACATAAAAATCTCTCGTATTACGTTTGAACTGACTCTCGTCTAATGCCTTAACTTACTTCGCACTACGTTTCACTTCTTGGGAACATGAGTTTAAATCCGTTTTCAATGATTTCCGACCCAATTGAAAAATTAAACAAGGATTCACTTTAAATCATACACCAAGCAGACGAAAGCAAACTAATAGTTGAGCTGGATTGTGAACTGGACTCCCATGTTTACACCAGGTTTGCGCACGACGACTGCCTGCCGATGCGGCAGAATTTCCAACTCAGTCTTCGCGCCTTCAGCGGTAATCGTGGCCGACTTGGGCACACGGCCAAGACCAGCGACCACCACACGCTCCAACCACGACTTTGTTTCATAATTCGGTTTGCCGATAAAGCGGCTGACCAGTCTGTTGTCCGTGAACTCGTATTCCACATAAATGTACTTTCCCTTGCGGTAGTCGTAGGATTTCTCATCGTCCAAGAAAAGTGTGCCGTTGGCTCTGCCTTGACTGTCGAGGCATACGACGAGAGTGTAGGGATCATTTTTCATGAGCGTAGCGGCACGTCGTACGCGCTCCTTTTTCGGGACGATAGAACCACCGCGTTGATAAACGGGTATCTTTGGAAAAAAGTTAAGTTAAGTGAGTTGCTACGACTTGAATGATCCTTTCCTACCTTGTAGTCATTGACTTCCACCGACTCGTAGCCGGCCTTCTCGTGACGTTGAAAATCATCCACATCGTACCAGTAGTCAGCTTTCTTACCATCGATGGACGGGAAATACACGTCCACATTGCTCACGCCCTGGTTCAAAACAGGCCTCACCATTAGCCGATCTTGAAGCATGTACTGGGTCTCAATGCCGAACGCCTGGCTATCGGTGGGATAGTGAGCCAGCAAAGGCAGCATCACGGGAACACCCTCCAGTTCGTGCTCGTAGAACATGGTATACCAGAGCGGCAGGTAGGAGTACCGCTTGCGTATAGCCTCGCGTATAACTAAGCGTGTTTTCTCCGGGAACAGCCAGGGTTCTCGACGTTTGGTGTCTATGTGAGCGTGGCTGCGGAAAAACGGCATGAAGGCTCCGCTCTGATACCAGCGTTCGAAGAGCTCCGGATCGGGTTCGCCGAAGAAGCCACCCACATCAGAGCCGCAAAAGGAGATGCCGGCAACTGCTTCCGACAGACACATTTTAATCGAGTGCTGCAAGTGACCCCAGTCGGCGGTGTTGTCTCCCGTCCAAACGGCAGCGTAGCGCTGAGAACCAGCGAAGTGTGACCGCGTCAATATGAAAGGCCGTTGGTTGGGGTCACGTTGCAGCAAACCCTCAAAGGTACCCATTATGAATACATGTCCGTACAAATTGTGGACATCACGGTGCTCCCAATTTCCGTAGTGCACCATGTCCTTGGGCATCGTCACCTCGGGGCCATTGAAGACCGACGGTTCGTTCATGTCATTCCAGATCATGACGTCCGCAGTGACGGTCTTGAAATTGTCCAGCTTATACTGCTCCGAGTAGTACTGACGCACCTCAGGATTAAAGAAATCGGGGTAACTAGTAGAACCGGGCCAACACCAACCTGGAGGAGAAGGAATACAAGTTGCTTGGCTGCGCAATTCCACGACACAAGAACTGAATACTAACCTTCGTAATCCTTGCCTTCAGACGTCTTGGTGTAGTAACCACGCTCGGTGCAGTCGTTGTGGAAGAAGTAGTTCCCATCCCGTTTTATATGAGGATCGATAATAATCACCAGATGCCTGCCCAGGCCGGTGAGGTTCTTAATCATGCCCAGTGGGTTGGGAAATTTAAATGAGTCCCAAGTAAAGTATTTCTTGTTATCGGTGTACTCGATGTCGAGCCACATGGTATCCATCGGAATGTCGTACTCATCGAATTTTGTGGAAACCGTCTCCACATCGCGCTCGTCGTTGTAGTTCCAACGACACTGATGGTAAGCGAGCGTGAAAAGCTGCGGCAGGTTTGCGGTGCCAGTGAGGGACGCGTACTGCTTGAAAGCATCTATCGGCTTGGGTCCAAGCAGGATAAATGCATCAACGATACCAGACTCGGAGATGAAATGAGCAGCCGGTGGATCAGACTGTGATCCTGCAAGTTGAGAGGAGACAGTTAAAGAACGGAACTGCAGAAGGCATACAAAAGTAAAACGGACGTGAGACAAAATTCACGATCGACGAAACAACATTTTGCTCCTCGGTGTAGATATCGACCCACGTTTCAGCGGCATTTTGCCAGTACACTCCAGCGGTGGATTTTGTGCTGTAATAAAATTGAGAGGAGGTATCAGGAGAGAGATCTTGATTCTGTGAATCAATTCTGTGAGATCTTTTTAAAGACCCCGATTGAGAATAGGATATATCGAGCAAAACTGACACTCCCTCCCTCTGCCTACGCTTACCCATGTCCATACAGCACCGGCACAGAGCCATACAAAGCCATCTTACTCTCCAAAACATATTCGAAAACATCCAAGTTGTACAGACGGTACGGATCCGTGCCGGACGTTGAACGCAGCACAAAATTATCAGCATGCTCGGGTATACCGAAGAGCACTTTTGCCTGAGGAAAAGTAAAGTCCAGTGCCACCGCTTGAGGACCATATGGTTTAGAGTCATGATGCGACTTGAAGTTTTCCTCCCAAGCACCTGGACCATCATCTTCAGGTGTCTTCTTTACGTCATTTACAGCGCCCTCAGCTGGTGCGCCTTCCTCTTCGTCCGTATTTTCACTCGGCGGTGCCGCTTGTGGCTTGGAACGCAGATGCTCGAAGTACATCAAACCCTTAGCATTCACTGATACCGACAGGATGTCATGTTCGTAAAAATCAATACGGAAGGGATCAGCTACGACAACCGCCTTGTTGCTTCCCGAAGTGATTGTCAGCTCAGGACCATCTTCATTTAGTAATTTAATGCTGTAAAAAGTTGAACCTTAAAAAATATCCGAATTGTTCGCTATCGTAAACGTACGTGGCTGGCTTTGGTGCCTCCTTGAGTGCGTGCTCGACCTTGTAGCGGGGCTTCAGTGGAGTCTTTTCGTCAATCAGCACACGGAATGTGTTGCCTACCAAGGCTTCCAACTTAAAGGCAAACAAGTGCTGTGTATCCTTATTGATTAAATCAACTGTGATGGAATCGGAGTAACTGTTAAGTGTACCAGGGACAAGTGCAAACTTTGAATTTCCCGGCTGAATGTTGCGCGCTCGCCTGCGGTATTTGGAATTAATAGTTTTTGTTATTAATTTTAAAGGCAGGAATGTTGAATAAATTTATACCTGCAAAAACTGCTCTGTTCACAGGTTTTGAAATTGCCTTGGTCCACTCCAAGTCCCAGTTTAATTATGCAAAATATTAACACAAATAATTTCGAACGCATGTTGGTTTCAAAACTGAAATATAGCCAAATTTGCAAACTTGATTTTATTCCACAAGGGTTTCTAAAAATTCAAAAGTTAAGTAAGTAAGGTCGTGATTGGACAGGCCAAAGTCGGAATACTCTACACCCGCAAAATTAAAAACTACCTTAGAAAGCGCTTGAAGGCTTAAGTTAAATCCTTTATAACTGTTTAGATAGGAGAGCCACACCCATTTTCGGGGAAATTACGCTAATATCAGAATAAAATTTCTTCTTAACATTACCTTATGTAAAATGTACTCGTAGAAGATGAAGAAGAAAAAGAAAATGTGTGTATTCCCTTCCAAATTCGGGGTATATAAATGGGTTGAACACGCCTATTTTTATACTTAGCGCTACAATTTACAACTGCTCAGATACAAAATGTTTTGTTTTTACTATACGAGTACATTAAGCAGCAAATTTTCAATTAGAATTAAGTCTTAATATCTCATTCCGTTTATGAGATACTGACAACTTTCTAATGGTTGGGCGGACCACGCCCATTTTTTTCCAATACCTTGGTAATGTTGCCATATGTAACGGATTAAAATATATTGTGCCGTTTATGAGATATTCATGTTTCTAGCTAATTTGGCTAAATAACAAGAGATAAGTTGGCGGGGAAGATGAAGTGGTGTTGCTGGTGGACCGGCATGTGGTGTGGCTGGGCAACATTGGCTTATTTTATTAGGCCATTATGAAATATTTTGTAGTAATATGGGCATTTAGAATTTACTTTTTAATGAACTTGTACAATTTACATAAGGTATCCCAACCATTTTTGTACTTCGTGAATGAACTATTACATAAATAAATAAATAAATAATTTTAACTTATCAATGAAATTCAGGGAAGCGCACTTCGACGTACGAGTATCTTTTGGTTACACCGCTGTTTTAGTGGGTTTAGGAATTGCCGAATACTGCACTGTCGAACCATAAAATAGCGAAGCTTAAGCCTACATATACTAAATGATTGTACTATGCCTACATATACTAGATGAGCTTAAAACTTTATATACTAGATGATTGTAATCATCTTAGTCTGATCTACATTTCACTGAAAAATTAAGTAGAATTTAAACAAGCAAACATTTTTGTCTTCGGTCTAAAGTCTAAAGTCGAAGTCTAAATTCCCTACTTCCAAGTAGCAAAAAAATTATAATTTCGGCACTTAACAACCGTTGTATAAGTAGGCGGACCAAGCCCACTTTTTGTAATGTTTTTAGATACTGCTGGATAGAATCACTTATTATATTAATATTTTGGACCGTTTATGGGATATCGACAACTTTTGTATAAGTAGGCGGACCACGCCCATTTCTGGTATACAAACTGGTAATACCTATAGATACCTCGTGTAAAATTACGTGTTAACCTCTTATACCGTTTACAAGATATTGACAACTTTTGTATGAGTGGGCATTTTTGCCAAACATTTTAGCAATGGCGCTATATCTTCCGGGATAAAATTATACCTTAATATCTCGCACGGTTTATGAGATATTCCCATTATACCATTTTTTTAAACGAGGTGCCTTTACATTCCGTATGTTAAGTAGGCGTGGTTGTTAACCTAGTGATTTAACAAAGTTGGAAATGCAAAAAATACAATAAAATTTTTATTAACAGAACAGAGTTACCAACAAAGAAAGATTGTCCAAATACACGAAAAGTTCTTACAAATCGTTAGCTCTGCACAAAAGCTTTGATATTCATATTCAGATTAACTGCTCAAATTAAAGTTTAAAAAAATCCTCTTGCGAAAGACCTAAGCATCGTTTTGGTTTACTGCAATTGAAAATAAAGTGTAAAGTACTTTTATCTCGACGACTGAATTCAAGCAGATTCACGTCTACAAGCACATAAACGCCGGCAGTTAAAGACAGCGACTCGGCTTAGCCGGCTAAGTAATATTCGGCGCTGATCTCTACTCTCCTGGGTTTAGTAATAAATCGCGAAGGACGATATTACGGACACCCAAGGACACAAGTTGATTCATAAGACTTCTTCTAATTTCTGTTGTAATCAAATTTTACCCACTTTAGAAATAATCAAGTACGTTTTATTGTCACTTCTTATCACTCTAAATTTCAAAATTGTTGGTAGATAAAATAAAGTGCTTTGCAGATGGTGTACACGTCATACATGGAGAATTTAGAGGTCCCGTAGCAAATTGAACAAAATTCCTGTTTAAATTATTGCATATAGTTCACCTTAAACCTTTTTTCACTTCTAATTCAGTCGTTTTCGTAAATCTTATTGACTCTGCATGTGAAATATGAATCCGCACTGTTATTACAGCTCAAAATACCAGCAAAACCATGTTAAATAAAGTTATCTTGTATTTAATTAGAACAACTATGCATTCTTTAAATATCCAAGGGTTTTCTTAATTTGTATTAATTAAATTAGCTGGAAACTGTTAATTTTTACCGGCTTTAAAGGACCTACCCTCGAAATTGGCCAAAAACTACAAAATATTGGAAAGATTAGAAACGTCAAGAAAGAACTTTCTGTGGTGCCACACTATCAGACAAGTTGCTGAAAGTCATGTTATTTTGTTGGTGCTTTTACAGTAGATGCAACAACAAAACAATATTTCTGGTCGTCATCTGACTGATACTGTAAAACGTGTCTTTCCCGTCGGTAAAACAGTTTCATCGACTTTTCTAATACCGAACAGCACAGCCAAACTAAATTCACAATGAAGGGAAAAACTCTAATGATAAAAATCCCATTTTTCTAATATCAAAATTAGCTTAGGTCTTAAAATGTTTTTGAAATGGTTTTCCGATGAACAAAAAATTTTCTAGCCTTTATCCTTCATAGGAACAATATATTGAGCAAAAATTAGGATATGTTTCTTTAACCAATCTTTATTTATTTGGTTTTTCCTCGTATACAATTTTGACGTTATTCAAAGCGAATACGAATACAAAACAGTCGCTGAGAAATTTACACTAATATTTAATCAAAGTATCCACGGGGAAAGAACGTCTGAGGCCCATGCATTTCTCACGATCAATATACAAAGCGTTAGTTTTGTTACGTAAATCAACCTCAAGCGTAGAACGAATCTTCACCAAATTTTGGTGGTGAGCCTCTGCTTCTATCAGCTTGGAGTGCAATTTCACTACACAATCTTTTATATCTTCAACCTCCTGGAGAACGGACAGCTGTGCATAGTCCCTGTGAATAAAACCGAATTTGCAAAAGGAATTGAAGGATTGAAAAAGTATGAAATCCCTTACTTGCATAACTCGAATCCTTCACGGTGGTTACGAGCCTCAATACGAGTTTGTGCCACCATCATGGGGCTGGACTTGTCGTCTATGGCCTTTCGCAACAGGAAGATATTCTTCTCCAGATCGATAATCTCCTGCTGAAGGAATTGCAATTGCATTTGGACCTTGATCTTCGCTTCAGCCATCTCCTGGGCTCGGCTGTCAAAAGCGTTATTCGTGTGGCTCCAATAGTCCCAAACTGAATTTGCGATTGCGTTCACTAGAACTTCCGTATCGGTTCGCAGCTGTGCCAGCTTAGCACGTTCTGCTTGGGATCTAAAAATTAACGCGAATGTAAAATGATCACCTTAGACAATTCAAAAATCGCCAAAAACTAAGAATAGCCTGGAAAAAGAACTAAATTTAAATCGTCCGAAATTACCCAATCGTCCAATATAGCGAGAAAACCCCAAAAGAAATCGCGAACAAATTATAATCGCAAAAAACATCAAATCGTCCAACAATATTTGCATATTTGACAATTTGTCATCTTAAGCTTTTGACGATGTGTCCGAATTCAGTGGCGTTTGCGCGCACCCCGCTAGCTAAGCCACTGGTCGAGGTTCGAACACGGAACGAAACTAATCAATTGAATGACTAGTTGACTGACTACTTGAACCATTTGTTTGCCCACCTGCTGACGCGGGCACTGGTCGCCGCGGCCCACTCCCTCTGCGAACTGATGGTGTTATCGATTCTCTCAATTCCACCGTAGTAAGCAATACCACGGCTGTAATTGTTGAGGTTGTGACAAATCGTATCGATACCAAGCGTTGACTCCTTATGCACCACATCTTCTTCCAGTAACTGCTGAGCCGAACGACAATCACGAGCTATCGTGCCTACCTAGGAGCGCCGAAAGGGCGGATTAGGGGGCGTGTGTATTGGATAGGCGTGTTCAGATCACCTTATCATGCAGCTCTCTTAGTCTGATTTGCGAGTCACGCAAGTTCTGGATCTCCATCATCAGCGACCTTTCCACCTCGTCGTGCACCAACTCGATTCCCTTGCGTGTCTCTCGGTGAAACAAGCACTCCTGTGCGATGTGCAGAGGCGCTTCCAAGTCCAGCATTGCTTTAGCACACCTTTGCTTTATTTCGCCCACAGCGGACGACTCTTCAATAAGTTTATCCAACTCTGCGCTTAATTCGCTGCGCCAGAATGTAATATCCGTAATCCGTTCGCCCAGACGCTTGCCCGTGTTAAGTTGGCCCTGTGCAGTCCTTTCATCCGTTTCGCGCATCAGACGCACCGTATCGTTACGGAGACGCTCCGATAGATTTCTGCAGCAAGTAGAAATCCATCCATGATACCAGCTAAATATCAGATCTGGACCCATACCTCTTCAAGCAGAGCTCGGGTTCGCTCCAAGGCAAAGATACAAGTGCAAGCAGCGGAGAAGCTACTTGAAGTGCGCATGGGTACAGAAGCATTATCTAATTTCTAGAAGTCTACTCTGGGATGGTAGATACGAACGTGTTAACCGGGGAAGGCGAACTGACCGGGCGGAGGTCATTAGTGTTCCTTCATTTGCAATTACCTGTTCATATCAGCTTCGGAAACTTGCGTTGCGTTGTTGTTCTCCCATTGCTCCCCCGTGTAGCGCGTGTAGAGTGCTGCTCGGGCAGCATGCTGTGGATTTCGCTCGAACCCCGTTATTAGGTTGGGGAAGTTTAGCGCTTCCGTAACCATTTTGTCGGGCTGGCAGCATGGGAGCACAAACTGATTGGTTAGGGGCTGCTCAGGCATATTCTTGATTTCAACCATTTCGTACGCCAATATTGGGCGCCATGGATGCGGATGTGTTACCTGCCATAAATAAAACACCATCGTTGAAACTCGTGCCGCAGCATGCACGACAAGATTACGGGCATTGCGGGCAACTCAGAAATTTACCTTAAATAACTCTCCCACACGTGGCGGCACGGTCGGTCCCGATATCGGTTCCATGCACGGCAGAGCCCCAGAAATGCTCCATGGCTGCAATTGCGTATACAAGATAGAATCTTCTAAATTTGAATCCATTTCATCTAATTTAGAAGCCATTTCTCACTCAGCTTTTATTCTTAACCAAAAACAAGAAAAAAGGAATTAACACAAAAAGATGTAAAAATATTTAACAATTCGACGATTTACGCACAAAAATTTTACTGAAATGACAAATATTCAAACGGAAAGTTTTTAAGAAAATCAAAAGTTCATTTGGATTTCCAACGAGTGCTTAGATATGACAAAAATATACTATATATGCAAAATATATTTGATTCGGTACATGGGATTCCGCGAGGTTTCTACTGTCCTTCCGATCTGAATAGCCATCGGGCTCCGTGGACCATTTGTTCACAAGGCTGTCCTTGGCCGAGCGTGAGTCGAAAACTTTGCTTTCGAGATACGAGGATGTCTGCCACATCATCTTGCCGCAACTGGGAGCACCACATGAATACGCTCACTCTGGGAATGCCAGCCTCTTGCAGAAGCTCTTTAAGAGTTTCGGTCTTCGGATAGTGTGATGGATAATGTTTTTGCAAATGTATGCCCTCCAGCGACCAATTCGACTCACACGAACACACTTCTCGTGTTTGAAGAATGAGTAGCAACTGAACCTGGTGTGACGGATTGTGACCAGGACTTTCTCTCTAAACTATTATTGACCAAACTGAAGTGAACACATGGAAACGATGTACTTGCAGTATGTAATGCAATAAGAGTGCACTTGCCCCGTGCGCAACTCTGAATTGCGAAACTCAGAAAGCCATTGCAGATTCAAAAAGTTTAACTTTCAGAAAACTCTTAGAAAACACTTCGACAATAGGAAGCCTATTGCCCTATATAGATATAGAGTCCGATAGCTGTTTGTAGCGCTCTGAAGTACTTTTGCGATCATAGAGGTTCGGACTCAGACGGAGTTCGACTTTCGGAAAAACTGCAACATAGGTTTTCAAAAAGCAGCCCTATTTTTGTTGTTGTATTTGTATTTGTAAAATCTATTCGCCTTATAACTATCTTCTTATACGAGTATATAGATGTTTTAATATCACTGGAGTGAAATGTGAATTTTAGAAGTTTCTAAGTTACCTCTTTTTTGAAAAGCAAAACATATTTGAGTTTAATTTCTTACTGCAAAGACGGATTTGAATTATACTCGAAAAATGTTTGAATCTAAATAAAGTCCGTTTTCATCAAAACGGTAAGTTGCAGTTTAATATCTAAGAGTCTGAAAATGAAATTTGCAATTTGTACTGTTTTATTGAAGAATCACTGAATTACTGTGTGCTTTTGATTATTTGTTAGTTTGTGGTGATGTAGTGAACGAATTTAGCGAATGACTAGTAAGATTCGCGATCCGTTCACAACGAATACCTTTTCCATTGTGCACGCCCACACAATCTCATAATAATGTATGTCCCATTCCAGTGCAAAGTTGAACGAGTTAGCAGAATATCTGCCAATGTAAGCTCAACGCAGAATCCCACTAATTCTGCCCGCTCTTACGTACACTGAACCAATTTACAGTAACTTAGCCTCAGACAGAACATGATAACATATTTCCATTGCTATGATAACAGAGAATTCCAGCTACTAATAGAAGCGATAAGACCTAACAGCTGTTAATTTTACATCTCTCTGTTAATAGTTAACTTTATTACCTACAACGTGTACATAACAGCTGAGCAGAGAATTTCCATTGAAATACAGTTCGTAAACCTTAAAAACACGAAAGCTGGAGAACGTGCGACGAACGGAAAAGACTCGGAGGAAAGAAAATTGTACAATTCGCCAAACTATATTGTTGTAAAGTATTTTATTTCTTTCATGTGAAAACAACAGAATGAGTGATGCACGAAAAAAATCAAAGTGCAATGCGAATTCCATATCTGTGCCTCAGAAAGCCTCTCAGGTTTCTGGTGACCCAGATAATAACGAACCGGAGACAGTTAATAAACAATCAGAGACAGTAAATACGCAATCAGAGGCAGTTAATACACAATTAGAGGAGCAGGAAAAGAGCAAAGATGACATGGAACGCGAAGAGCTGCAGACATTTATCAATGAGCTGCAAGCTAAAATCACAGCTAGAACCCAACTGCGGCTTGCAAACACCAACTGCGAACGCCCCGAGCAATCTCACTTCGCGCGATTGGATTCCAGTCTGAAGAAAAACACCGCCTTCGTAAAGAAGCTCAAGCAGTTCACGGCTGCACAACTCGAGACGCTGCTCAAGGATATGAGCTGCCTGAATCTGAGGAAATACATTTCCGAGATATGCACGGCTCTGGCAGAGGCCAAGCTGAAGATGAGCGATGTGCCAGCCGTGGTGACGCTCTGCTCGCGACTACATCAAACGTATGCCGACTTCGAGAGTCAGTTCTTCGAGGCCTGGCAAAGAACGCTGGCGCTGAAGCCGAATGAAAAGATATCGAATCCCAGTAAGCTGCGGGTTGATTTGCGTCTGTTCGCTGAACTGGTCAGTGCCGGTGTGATTAGTGGCGGCAAGCATGGTCTCTCGCTGTTGGGTTCTGCACTGATCAACGTCATATCGCAGGACAAAGAAGATCACAGCAACTTTCCGATTATATTGTCGTTCTGTCGTCACTGCGGGGAGGAGTATGCAGGACTGGTTCCACGTAAGATGTTGAATCTTGCAGAGAAGTTTGGCGGCATCACAATACCAAAGTCGGAATTCCTTCCGCCAGACAAGCAGCAAAATTTGCGCATTTTGCTCAAAGATTATTTCCGCAATCTGTGCAAGCATCTGCTCTCGGAGCAAGAAGAGTTGATGAACATGACGAAGAATGTACGACGAACGATGGAATCCAAGGGTAAGTCAAACCGAACTTGGTATAGAACGAATTGCGATCGTCCGCGTATAGCTTTTTACCGACATTAAGAAAATCAAGTGACTAATCCATTAATCGCTCAATTTTGGCAACTCGAATAAATCACGGAATACTCTCCTGCTTGCCCCCAGGTGAGATTTCGAATGAGAAGAAGGAAAAATGCGAGCTCATGCAAGCGAATTTCGATAAACTGCTATCATCGGCCCAAACACTTTCCGATCTGCTCGACGAACCGCTTCCGAACCTGTCCAAAGATGCTGAGAATTGTAACCCAGGCACTGTTATCGAAAGCATCCTGGAAGACCCTTCACTAGGCAAGCTCGATCCTTGGGGAGACGAAGAGACCAAAAGCTTCTACACCGACCTACCTGATCTGCGCCAATTTCTACCCAACTTTTCCGCACCAAAAATTAATATGGAGCAAATCGATGAGCCTGCAGAGATGACTGAGGAGGCCCTGGAAGCCAACATCGCCGCAACCGATATCGATGATGCCACAGATGATCCTCCATCGGCTGCCTCGGATCCATCCCATGGAAAGGAGAACTCCTTCGATCCCGAAACTCCAATAGCTGGTGCTGCTGTTCTGCCGAACAAAATTGGCCACGCTCTAATGGAAGCTGGACGCATGTCCTCTGCAGCCGCCAGCACGAATACGAAGCAGCAGTTCGATCAGTTTCTCTTTAATCTGAACAATTGCGTTAACAAGGAGCTGATCGACTCTGCAGCAATCGAATTTCTACTCAATTTCAACACCAAACATAATCGCAAGAAGCTAACCAAATCTATCTTCGCTGTACAGAGGTGGGTTTTCAGCTTACATATCAGATTCCATATTAAGCTGTCTATCTCTCTCTCACTTTCAGAACCCGTCTCGATTTGCTGCCGTTTCTCTCTCGCTTTATAGCCATCATTAATCTCTGTAACTCGGACATTGCTATCGAGCTCTCCGAAATGCTGCGCAAGGAATTCAAGTGGCACATACGGAAGAAGAATCAGCTCAACATTGAGTCCAAAATAAAAATCGTTCGCTTTATCGGCGAAATGGTCAAGTTCGGCCTCTGCAAAAAGTTCGACGCACTTGGCTGCTTAAAGATGCTACTGCGCGACTTTAATCATCATCAAATTGAAATGGCTTGCGCTTTTGTGGAAGTCGCCGGCGTTTATCTGTACAACAGCCGGGACTCTCGCTTGCTTACCAACGTCTTTCTGGACCAAATGATGCGTATGAAGACGGCAACCGCTTTGGATTCTCGTTATGCGGCCCAGATTGAAAACGCTTATTACTTAGTCAAACCACCAGAGTCGATTAAACAGGATGTCGTGTTGCGTCCACCCATCCATGAGTACATTAGGCATCTTATATTCGAGGATTTATGCAAGCAGAATGTTGATCGTTGCATCAAAGTTATGCGACGCATCAACTGGAATGATGCCAGCGTCAGCGGCTACGCTATAAAATGTCTCTCGAAAGCGTACCTGTTACGATTTCCGCTGATACGCTGCTTGGCCGATCTGGTATCCGGTCTGAGTTCTTACCAAGAACGCGCTGTAACCATGGTTATTGACAACGTCTTCGAAGACATACGAGCTGGCCTGGAGCTTCATTCGCCCAAGTTCGCGCAGAGACGTATAGCTATGGCTAAATACCTGGGCGAACTTTATAACTATAAATTAGTAGAGTCAACGTGTATTCTCAACACGCTGTACTCGATCATATCGTTGGGCGTTGCTTCCGAGTTAGACCCACCGGACAGTTTGTTCCGGCTGAAGCTGGCTTGCGTACTTCTAGATACTTGCGGTCAATACTTTACCAGCTCGATGAGTCGCAAGAAGTAATTTGGAGCGATATATTAGAATTACTGCAGTTCAATTATCTCTTTACTTTTAGATTGGATTACTTTTTAATATTCTTCCAGCATTATTACTGGTACAAGAAATCGGATCCTATATTTAGCAAAGCTGAACATACAGGAGATTTGTTCCCCATCCTGGTGGACCACATGTATCGCGATTGTTTGGCGAATGTGCGACCAAGGCTAAAGGTGTTTTTTTTTTCAATTGTTAAGTGAGCGTTAAATGGAACTTCTCTCGTGTGCAGCTTTTCAAGAACGTAGAAGAAGCTCAAGAAGCCATCAACAAACTGAAGGAGGAATTCTATCCGCAGCTCGCTGAGGGATCTCATGCCACCTCTGAATCGGCGAATACCGTAGGCGCTCTGGAGTCCATACGCGAGGACAGCGAATTCGATGAAGTGGTAACTGAACCTGCATACTCCGCAAACCTCATCATTAGCCATTTTGTTCTTGCAGCAAGTCACTGATGATCAGTCCTCGTCCGAGTTGGAGAGTCGCAAGCGTGTCGACGATGTCGCTGATGCCGATGATTATTACTCAAATGGAACTGAAGAGACAGTCATTGCTGCCGAACTAGCGAACACCACAGATTGGATTGAGAACGGGTTCACGCTTGCTGATGAACACCTTGTAACGAAAAAATCAAAGGAGGATCTGGAGTTCGAGCAAATGTTCGATAAAATGGCATCGGATAGCTACCAGGAACGTCTTAAGGAGAGCATTAAGCCGAACACCAAGGACATCCCAGTGCCGATGATGGCACGCACTTGCAAGAAATCTTATGAGCAGATAACGACCAACGGTAGTCAGACGAGCCTCAGTGAAGCTAAGGAGCGTGTAGCGAATACCGCAGACAGTGGCGTCGTGCCGTTTGTGCTGATGGTGCGGGGCGGAAGAGGCAAACAACAATTCAAACGGTTTGTTGCCCCATCCGACTCACACTTGGCCATCAACTTGAAGCTGCAAGAGGAAAAGACACGCGTAGAGAAAGAGAAGGTCAAAAGACTGACGCTGAATATAACCGAGCGCATTGAGGAGGAAGACTACCAGGAGTCACTGCTGCAAACGCAGCGCTTCTCGCAAAATCATTTCCAGCGGCCAAATAAACCCAAGTTCAAGCATCAGAAGGGCGCACCAGATGTCGACTTGATATTCAACTGATGACTGCAACGGGTATTTGATCAGCGGATCAGACATTCAACCGATTCCGCGATAAGAGGTTAAATGCACAATACAAGGAAGAAATTAAATTCAAGAACTGGAACCCGATACACACGGACTCTACACGAATTTGAGATTCTAATGTGATAGAAGCAAATTTTGCTTTCAGTGTGTATTCGCATTGAATCGACTTTCATTTTTCTTCCAACTTCTTGGTTAATAAAGTTCCAGCTGTTTTAGGAATGAATTCGCATCGTATCTAAGCAGCTTTAAGGTAGCGCCAGTACTTTTTGGAAATAAAATTTCAATACTGTTCAATTTATTTGTTTTGCTTATTTAAGGGAATTTCTTCCTCGGAATTATCTAGTTTCAGGAATATATTTTTACGCGATTTAAATCCACAACCTTGGAGAGACTATTAACCCTGCACTCCCAACTTACATCTCCAAACAGTTTGATAGGAAAATGAATTAAATACAACGGCAATTTAAACCAAAATTTGTTATTTATTGAAGGAAATATCAAACCTCGAAAGTAAAACAATGCGTGAGTTTCTTAAATCTAAACGTAAATATAAAACGAAATATTGATATAATTACTTGTTAATTACACATAAAGTCAGTACAAATAAATCTTTGTTTTTACTCGAAATTTTCTATAATAAAGTATTGTATAAAATCAGTTGAAAGCGAAAAACAATAGAAAATTCCATGTTAAAAATAAATACGAAACATTAGTAGCTTACAAATAATGATAAAATTCCAACACTTTGGAACACCGTTTTATACTTGTATAGTGTATATTCTGTAAAAGCATTCGATTGCTTTTCTCTTGTATAAATAAAATTCATCAATATTTTTGGGCACTTATTGCAGATTTGTTGCGCTTTGTTTTCATGACTTTGTATAAAGTTTTGTTGTTTACGGAAGTATGGTTGAAAAATATATTTTGGCTGTGTTCTTGGCTCGAGGTAACTGTAGGTAATTACTGGCACCAATTGCTGGTCGGCTATTGCGTTCTATATGCGGGGAAAGTAACTTTTAAATGACAAAAGGAATCCATTTCTTGTTTTTACTTCACCGCGTGCCGTTCTTTCAATTTGTTTGCCAATACAACTGCAACGGTAAGTCGAGAGTTCGTCACCTACATTTACCCACAACGCAATATATATTGTGGACAATTCTACTTACAAACTAACCCATACATACATCTACGTTTTTTGCATGATTGTTTTTATTAGTGTTAAATTTCAATATTTAAAATAAATTCCTCGGAAGTGCATTTGAGGCGTGTTAACTATTTTAGGCACATTTTCAATACATAAATACCGCAGAATTGATACAAGAAGCGTGAAAGAAGTAACTACAAAATCCACTTTGCAAATGTGCTGTAAGTAGCTTGCGCGTTAGTTTGGAAATATTAACTCTTTACTTGATCGTTTACATTAATGTTGCTTATTATGAACGTTTACCGCTGTTCCGGTAACACGGAACGATTTCCGTGTTCGTCATTGTAGCGAATTTCTACAACTAGTGGCAGTTATTTTCCCGTGCAATTCAAACAATTACTAACTGCCTGGATGCCAATGTTTGCAGCAGAGAGCGCAGCGATTAGCGCAGTACTGAAAATTTGGAATCTCAGACATAAAATGTTTATCTGAGCAGAAAACTAAAATTCGAAACTAGCAACCTTAGAAACGGTTAAACACAAAAGATTTTCTCTTAAAACGTAGTTGCGAAATTTTATGGCAAATAAAAATCGTTCGTGCTGTCAGATCTTCCTGCTCTTACTTTCCAGCATACATGGGATTTTTAAAGGTCGAAGTCGCTTGTTTATAGATTGGATTTTCACCCTGAAATTCAAAGATTATTTAAAATCTCAATATGGAATGTCTAATGCGTCACTGAAACTCACCGTATCCCATCTGGCATTCATGCGCTCCTTCTCGAAGCGCGCGAACTCGCGTCGGTCGTGTATGGTGGTCAACAGTTTCCACAACAACAGTATGGCCAAGCCCACCAGCACAATCGCTGCAATCACGCCCAAAACAATGCCCAGCATGAACACCTTTGGCGGACACTCGCGTTCCTGTTGTGCGTGCACCTCAATCTGGTCGTCGATTTCCGTGTACTTGAAGGTGAACTTGCAGTCGTCCTCATCGTAAAACATGCACAGATGTTCATCTTTGTCCTCATCGATGACCACCTTCTCGACAGCGATGGGAGTGAAGGTGGTGCAGTTGGCCGCACAGTCGCGCTCTTCCTTCAGCGGGCCCGTCTTGTACATCTGACACTGAACGCAGTCCTTCAGTTCGTGACAGCGGCCCGAACAAGTGGGGCACTTTTCGCAAAACTTGCCGGAGTAGCGACCCTCATCAGTCGATTTACATCTGAAAGCAATAGAGAAATACGGAGTTACGAAACCTTTCGGTTTAAGAGAATCCTTTGCCCTCCTTCTACAAGCTTACTTGCAAACACCGCACTCGCACTCGCCGTGGCCAGAGCAAATCTCGCCTCCATTTGGCGGCATACAGGTGTCGTTCGAGGCACGACAGTCGCATGCCGAGCCAGTCCAGCCTGGTTTGCAAGCACACACGCCGCACTCGCAAACACCATGATCGGGTCCCGAGCACAGCATCTGCTTGTGGCGCTCGCACGAGAAGTTATCGCACTCGCAGTATTTGCCCGAGTATATCTCTTCCGAGTTGGGCCGCTTGTCGCAGTCACAAACGCCACACAAACAAGTGCCGCGGCCACTGCAGTCGACCTGCGTGGTGTTGTCGGCGCGACAGCCGAAGTCGTTCTCTTTGCCGGAGTGCACGTCGCTGGTGGAGCACTCGCAGTTGTGGCCGAAATGCATGTCATCGCATTCGCAGATGCCGCACATGTAGGTGCCGTGGTTGTTGCATTGCGGCGCGTTCAGCTGAAAGCCAGCAGAGCCCGGCCGCTCGCAAGGGCAGCTGCAAAGCATTTCCAGGTCGATGATCAGACTCTCATTGATGCCAACTGGATAGATTTGAATGACTTGGTTCCATTCGCGTGGATCTGTGGGGCAAGAGGTAACCAGTATTTGAGCGGTGAAGCTAACGACATCGCCCACTTTGAGGCCATCACACTTGGCGGTGGGTACCTCAGCGTTGCCAGTGAGGCAGGAAGAATGGTAGGTGATTTTAACGTTACTCGTTGCATTATCTTTCATTTCGATGGAAGACGAAATTTTCTGAAGAGGAAGAACATGTCGATAATTTATGGATTAAAATATTCGTCTTCGATTAGCGGTCAAATGACGGCTATTCTAGAATCAAGAGCTATTCTAGAATCCCATTTTCCATACTTACACCATATTCTTCGCGCACCAAGTCGACTACATTCGACGAGTCATCGGAGAGTATAGCACTCGAAGAGCCCTCAACATGTTGGGAGAGTTTCTGGTAGACCGAATGTTGGTTGGCGGTGACTGCGAAGATGACGTTGATGGAATTCTGTTTAACCTTGTGGTTGATTTGCGATATGCTCGGATAGTCCTGAATAACGGAGTGAGTGTAGAGTCCCTCACTGTTCAGATGACATTCACCGTCGTTGGGTGCAATCACGCCGCCAAGCTGAAATAATTTCGTATTCCAATTTATTTACATGTACGATTTTCGAGCGATTCAAGCACGCTTTCAATTCCCTTACTTTGCCGTCGCCTGCATAATGGAAGCCGGCATCTGTTGAAAATACTAACAAGCGTCGTGCTTTTTCACGCCAACCTACTTGTTGACGACATGCGATGGCTTGCATGATTGCATCGAAACCACCCTCGGGTGCATCCAGATTACCAGAGACGGCAGCTCGCTTTACTTCGGACTGCGGTGGGCGGCAGGGGTTAAATATTTGAAATTTTGTATTATTAAAGAACGAAAATAATTGATCTTATGCGCTTTCAGTGACATGAATGCAAATTAATTTGGAAACGTGAACGCATTCCTGAATCTCCAAACACTGATTGTTAATTACAACTGGTTTCCGTTAAACGTTTGGTTATTTCAACAAGTAACTCAAGTAAATGCGGAACAGTAAAGTTTTTATTCAGTTAGTGTAACATTAAGAGGTCGGGTTAATATTTTTTTTTTGGATTTGGCAAATGATATGCAAGGGAAAGGAAGCAAAACAATGATAAAATGAGCAAATGGATTCAACAGTCCAAGTGAACAAAGGGATGAACTAAAATTTTTACTCGAAAAAAGAGAGTTTATCACTCTTTAAAAGAAATTCAATAAGGAACTCAAAACAGCCTTTTTGGAACTCAAGAATGCGTTGTTATTTATAAACAATCAATGATGATAGCTGGATTTTTTAATGCAATCTTTTAGCACATGCCAACTACGTAACCTTCGCCTCCACCCGTGCTGATTACAGGTTTTTAGTACGAAAGGAAGTTTTAGTTAGTCGTCAACATGGAGCAAATATACTCAGTCGAATTAGTTGACACCTTATACCAAAAAGCGGTTATGAGAACTGTTTAAATGTTTGCTACAACTACGACACAACTTACGGAGAATCGATATGTATCCGTGCTTAAAGCCATGACATTACGATAACCATATGGTGCAGCACAGCCAGTACATGGCTCGAGCATGCTAATATATAATTTTGGATTTCGGATTCATATAAGATAATGGAAAAGCAGATGGAAAGAGAGAGAGATAGAGACAGCGTGAGAGAGAAAGACAATATATATGTAGATTATGAATTTTCAAATTTCCTTACACAACACAGAAATCACTGGCCGATACCGAGGATTAATACGTGGTCATTGAAATGATAACAACTATTGTAACAAGCTAAGTGTTTTATTATACGTATATTGAGGATAGCACTGTACATACGCAGTAAAGAAAGCATCAAATTTACAAATGTGAAAAGCATCTTGTAAGAATGCCTGCAATGATTTCTGCGTATCCACTCGAGCCGAATTTCAGTAGACGAAAATTCGTTCGAGTCAAGATGTTCTGAAAAATTAGAGACAATAATGGACTAAACGTTTTATTTCGACGTCTGTACGAGTGCTTAATACGCAGATCTGCAATAATGACCTGCCTACCTTAGTTACGAGAAATATGCCAACATTTCTATACTTCTTATTTAATGTCTATTTAAAGCGAGCAAATTTATAGCAAAAAACGGCAATTACCATTTAATTACATAAATCACTAAACGAAAAGCGATTGCAGAACACATTCGTAGAAAATTCATACAAATCATGATTTTCAACCTTGCAAGTGCAATAAATAATTGGAACAGAGTGGAACAAATATTATTTACGATTTGTGCAGCAACTAAAGAGAATCAAAACGAAAGTCAGGCAAGAATTTGAGAAGAGAATTACAAATACAAAGAGATTAAAAACACAAAGAGAAAAAAAGAGATAAACAAGAAATTTATAATCTAATAGAGTGCAAAGGACAAGAAAGGAGTGACAGGAAATAAACACGCAATAAAAACATTTTATACCACCAAAAGTGCGACGAATAAACAGCACAACGAACTAATCACACAACAATATCGAAATGGCAAAGAATAATAAATGAAACACTGTTTTAATTACATTAAAAGCCGAAATGAAAACTTTTTTAAGTTTAAAATTAATTTTTTTTTGTTTTAAGTTTATTAACAAATTAATAAATTGCGCAATAATTAAAATTATCTTTATTTATTCTGCCGCAGGGACATTGTTGTGTGTATGCGTGTGTGTGTGTTGTGTGTACAGTTTGTCTTACAGAAAAATGTTATGCACGTGTGTGTTTCTAATAGAAATAATATTTTCCTTACAGTGAATGTTGAGGTGTCTGTACTCAAGGGCATATGATTGCGGTAACCATATGGAGCCTCGCAGCCATCGCAGGGATGTTCAAGTCTATTTGACAATTAGGTGGTTTCAGTTGTTGTTGTATTTTAATTATTCAATTCGCAAAACAATTCAATTTGCAAACAAGCACAGATTTCAGTCAGTTGAAAAAGGTGGAAATTGCAGTGTTATTAGTAGCAAAAAATTGGAAAAGAGATAAAAATAAATTGGTTAGTTAGTAATAAATCAGAATTGTGTCGATAAAGAACGCAACATATTAAGACTTATTACAAAAACATATTGAAATAAATAGCCTAAAATAAAATACATATAATTATCATGGCGTATACTTAGCAATTAATTAAAATCGCGACTTAAGCAAATCTCATACATAGCAACATATTGATTTCAAAAGCTCGAAATACTTGCGAAGCGACCGAAATTCATCTCGTATTCGAAATAATTCGAAATTTTCAGCTTTACTAGTCCTTCTACAGGACCACGAAATTAGTGTGAGAATGAGAATTGTAGTCTGTTAGAGGGAGCTTTCAAGTTCTTCCCAATAACCGAGTTATAATATAGAAAATATTTCGAATTCGAAAATAACTTGAAAGTGATAACAATCTGAACGCGCATTAGTGTGCAATAACGTGAAAATTAAGACTCAAAACTCGTGATCGAATTCAATACACTATAAATACACTACTTATCAATTCTAACTTAATCTTAATAATTCGCTTCAGTTCTTAATGGAGTTCAACCACAGAAGCCTTTACTTACTTCTTCGGTATCGTGGAAACATACGGCATCAACACTTTGTCGACAAATGAACCGAATCCCAGACGGAAGTTGGAAGTTATGTTTCGCATAGTGGCCGACAGCAGATCACCCAACGCAGAAAGTTTCTCCTTATCGTCCTCCATCGATTTGGACAAGTCCATCAAATAATACAAATCGACCGGATAATCTTCAGCCTGCGAGTAGCGCATGTGCAAGTGATGAACTTGATCTGTAGCAGAGGAAGAATCCAGTTGAAGAAACAAAATTCTGTTGTGCTGACAAAACGAAATTCTTACTGATTCGAAGTTTCAAGCCAACACGCTGGGGACTGATTTGCACAATTTCACCGCTGGCACCGGCCGCGCTCGCTGCACCGTGCACACTCGACGAAGCTCCATACGAGCTCGAGTGCGAACCAGAAAAGGAGCTGCTGTACGAAGAGTTGGCTTCGTAAGAAGCACCGTACGCCATCTGGCCACCAGCTGCGCCTGCAGCATAACCGGCACGCGTCAGCTCACGGTTCACAATGAATTTCTGCTCTGTGTCGGGATTCCAGATGAATTCCTCGGGGCAGATGTTAGAGTAGCCGTGCTGAAAGCAACGCGGTTTGTCACCATGATCGGGTTGCATGCACCAGGCGCAACTCTGCGTCTGAATGCACTCGTGACAAGTGCGTTTGTTGACGCATGGGTTCTGTATTAGTTTGCCAGCAAGTTGTGCGTCCGCCGTGTGCAGGAGACAGAGGCTGCAGGCGACGATGAGTAACGCGGCCAGCGTAAAAAAGCGTTGTCGAGGCGTTGACATTATCGAGGTGTTGATGGATGACTGAAGCAGTGTAAGTGAATCCGTATTTCTTGCCGTTTAAGTTGTATGGACTTCTGAAGATATATAAGAATTTAAGAAATCATTGATTAAAATAAGAATGATTACAGTTTTCGAGATTAAAACGTTAGCAATATTTATTTTAAAATATATTTTCCAATTCAAAGTAATTCACACACAACCTGCAACCACAAATGCAAGTTTCAAGGCTGATAATTCTTACGAAAATTAACTCATTGACGAGTCATTCATTAAATATTGGCTTTCGAAGAAACTTTAGTGGAATTCGCTTGGAATTTAATATAAGCTCGTTTTGTTGAGTTGCTGTAGTGTCAACTGTTTAATTTTATTAACCAACGACACAATGTGGTATACGCTGCTATTTAAGATAAGCGTTCTCGTACATACTTAAAATAGAATTCCACTTTGCGATTGCAAACAATTTAATGAACCAACCTTTTATTTTGAGCTCTGATTATAATTTACTCACTGGCTGCTCTATTGAAATAGCAAAACCTATTCGTCAGCCAGCAAATGTGCACAAATATACAGAGTAAAAATTAGCTTTTCAAATTATGTTTTACATTCAGTAAAATTTCTTATGAATCAAAACAGGCAAGTCCATGACTCACCTACGCTGAACTCATCGTGAAACCATAAAATACAAACTAAATAAGAAAAGTATGACGAAAGACGACGCGAATAAAAAAAGTGGAACGTATTAAAACAACACCATCTGTGGATCATTAATGAATTGGTAGAACATACGGAAGTAAAGCCAAGTTTAAGTATAATCTAAAAGTAATCTAAATTGTTCTTTTGCCACTTTTATTTCTTTTTTTTCTTTTTAATAATTTGGGACCAAGTTCTGTGATTAAAATAGCATTAAAAATATCTTCCTTTTAATTAAAGTGAACTTTTAATTTTAGCGAGCCAAAAAATTTAAGTTAAATAATCCGAGACCTATTTTTCGGCTAAAGGTAAAAATCATTTTTAAAATTCAATTTTTCAATCATTATTTTTGCCACTTTTATTTGTTACCAAAAAACAGATTAAAAATATTTGTTTTTGATTTTTGTTAATAAAAGTGTTCTTTAAAGTTAATTTTCATTGTGGGATTCGATTTGACTTGCATCACGTAAGAGAATTTGATTTCCAATGCATGAATACTTTTTAATGATATCCAAAGCTGAGCTAAAATTAACCCACGCACATGCACTGAAGAGAACTGAATCCGAAATCGTTTGGTATCTGCAACCAAAACAATCAAAATCAATTCATAGACTTTGGTAATTGGAGAGTCTAGCATGTTGTTGTTGTTTTTATATCGCTGCGACATCCCTGCGCTGGATTTATGTTCTTAACGACGGCTTGGGACCATTACAAAAGTCGCGGCGTCGCTTAAATTTTATTTTAAAAATGGCAGTCTAAATCCCTACATATAGTAAATGGAGCAAATGATTTTTTAATAAAGTGTAGATCTTACTTCTGCACATTTTGAATTTATGGAACACTATAGTGTAGAAAGATAATGCTGCCTCGTTTAGTTTGTTTCAATTTAAATCAACTTATTAGACTAAAAGAGACTTTACGTTTTCTTTTGATGTTGGACTATTTGAAAGCTATTTGGGTAATAGGCCTATGTAAAAATTAATTCCTTCGAAACCCGCGGACACTTATGCGTATTCCTAGAAACACATGAAAGATAACCATATAATCAATAAGAAACGAGTTGGGCCGCTTAAAATTATGCAACATTCAGCATTTCATAGTCATCGGGCGTATAGTTCCATTCGCATCCCATAACAGTAAAATTCACGCTTGTAATAATTTCGGCGCGTGCCTATTTGTTGATACAAATTTAAGATGTGGGCGTTCAAAATTAATATTGGTTCCAGCCTGCTGTAGATGTCAGTTTCTAATCCAGTTAAAACTCCTCCCTTTAGAGATCTTAATACAAGTACTGAATTTTCTTTAATTTTTAATAAAACCCTTTTTTAACATATTTGTATTTATTTTTACGGCTGTCCTTTCTTATTTTTTGACATCAACTTCGGATGAAATCATCTTTCTTATTCGCACTAAACACTTAAAATTCTGCATTCTTAAGCAATTTTTTAATTATACTTAAAATTTCGCACTTACACTCTATAATTTTATAACTTCGACTTAATTATTTGCAAGTTTTCAATAGGAATTCACCAATTTTACTTCCATCAGGGCCAACTTATCTACTATTTTCCGAATTTTCTTTGGAAGTACTCCACCGATCACTCACTTCAGTGTTGCACACTCAGCGCAAAGAAAATTATCTCTGACTTGAAGCACGAACAAACCGCAACTAATTATAGTCAATCAGTTTCTAGTACAGTTGAAAATCGAATTTTGTAAAGAAAAAGTGGTAGTTTTCGAGTGGATCTATAAGCGGCCGTCACATAAAGAGCGTTTTTATCTCGGCGTTCTAGCATTCTGTTTATTTTTAGTCTTTTTATTAATGAACCAAAAATGTAAATGAACCTATAAAAATGGCTGCCAGAACCACCGGCATTCTGTTATTTTGCAGCCATATAGAAAATATTTTAATCAAAGGAAGTTCTTTTGCAGCGGGTTACAGGGTTTGAAGGGAGAAAGTGAATTAATTTAATTAAAGTTCCGTTTTATTCGGTAAACACGCAGCACCACAACCTAACATTAAAAAGGTTTAACGCCTTTTGTATGCCGCCCAAAACACGGCGTAAAACGCTCTTAAGAGCGTTCCGCGGTGTCAAAAACCTTACTGTGTGATGGCAGCTTTAGCTTTCAGCATGAGTTGCCAGCCCTAAATTATGTTAATTCGTTAAAGACATATATTTTTTACTCATAAATATTATAAAAAATATTATTTTCTTTATTTATTACTATTTATAAAGAGCGCAAACTGCTAAAAGTAAGAATATCGATTAATGTAATGACTAAAAGAAGTTAACAAACGGCAATATTAAAAGAAAAATATGATCCCATATCTTTTAAGAACTAATTTTTTTTCTTTCTTTTTCACGGTTAGATTAGGACCGTAATGAGACTCATCGCTATCGCCAGCTGATTTTTCGGTTTTTCAATACCTTCTGTTCAGCTTTGCAAGCGTTAATTTTTTTTTTCAAATTTGTAAAACTAATTTTAAGAGAGTGTAGAAAACAGCTCGGAAAAAAAATTATATATATGTTTATCTGGCAGATATCTTCTATTTTAATTATATTCAGGACGATATGTACATAAATTCCGCATCGCAAAATATACAAATACGAAAATAAAATATTTATTAGAAAAATTTGAAAGCCTTTCTGACAAAGTTGTTTTTTAAACAAGGATTATATAAATTATTTGTTTTAGTTCTGTGTAATTTAAATTTGTTATAGCGTTACTATTCTCCAATTTCACTTTAATTTTTACGTAATTATTTGCAACATTACCAATTTTAATCCTTTTCAGTAATGGAATATATCATAACGTATAGCAAAATTGTCAGAAAACTGGTTGAAAAAGCGTAAAATTTCGAACTTTTCTTTGGAATTCTCTGGTTTTTCGCATCAAATTTTTGAAGATTGAAATATAACATTGAAATTGCAAAACCGACGTAAAGAGAAATATCTCCCTGGCAATGATGTTAGAAAACTGGTCTAAATAGTGACAATTTTAGACCTTTCTTTTGGAATGCACTGGTTTTTCGCTCTTCCTTGCTTCGTCGTTTTTGCTGCTGTCATTCGTTTTTCTCGTTCATCGTCGTGAAGTATTTGCCAGCGCCGTCGTATAGGGGTGCCTGTGAATTCAATCGCATGAAAATTAGAATTCCAGCATACAATGAAGAAAATGGAGCCGAAATAAAATTTAAAAAGGGAACACAATGCGCGGTGAAAAGTTTGCTCTAAGAATATCGAACGAATGTATTGTAATAACGTGCTAAGACTTGAGTGAAATCTCTGGAAAATTGTTTCCTCTTTCCATATGCCCCATTCCAATGGAGTTGGAATCTCTTGTAGCCGCAGCCACCGTCGCGGTACGCGCCGCCGATTCAGTTTCTCCGCAGTCTTGACTTTCAGTGGCTTCGGCCGAGTTTCAAGGAGCAGCGTCGCGAAAACAAGAGAACCTAGTGAATAAATTAAAGTACAGAATATTTTATTTACGAACTCCCCAAATCAATTCTATAAAATGCACAGCAAAAGCTAAACCATCTGCTGCTTATGATACACTGCCGCGGACAGCGACGTCGGTCATTCGGTGCCTTTCTCTGCAACTGCGGCGATAAGTTTGCAAGCGGCACGCAAAAGTCTGGCGGAATACTTTAGCCAGCCTAATAAAACAACGAGTGATACAGCTGAAACAATCTGGTGCTTTTGGCCATTCAGAGCCGCTGTGAGGGAGCTGCGCTGCTCCCGTGGTGCTCTACTGAGCAAGAGAGGTGCTTCACTCTGCGGCCGCTGCTGAGGCCGAAGCTGGCATTTTTGGGGACGCATGTTAAATCAATGGAACGGCAACGGTATGAATTGTATTCGCTTTAAAAATAGTTTGTCTTTTAACTGCTACTCATTTTATCCGCTTCTTACGCTGCGTAGCTCTCGAATTACGTGTAAAAATTTTCCAAATTTCACCCACCGTCCCACCCCAATCCGACACTCGCCACGAACCGCTGAAGTGAATGTTTCGCGAAGGCACAGCGAAAGTTGTTGCCGACGCCATAGTCGTCCGGGTTCTCTTGGCTTACGGCAGCGGTGGCCTTTTGGCATTCGGTTGAAGGAGTGTATTAGGATTGTGTAGGCTCAGCATTGTTGCCAGCCTACTATTCCACAAAATACCTTTTTCCCGAACAGAAAGCGTCTGTGAATTGAAGAAAGTTCTATGCAGAATTCTATATAGAATTCACACAAAAACTAGAACGGAATTCCTTAAATGTGGCAATCAGTTGTTTGTTACAGGAAAGCCAATCTAAAGCTAGTACCGCATGCACCTTCTAAACGCAGGCAGCAGGCGGGATGTAGTTGGTTCCTAGCTGAATAGCAAGATTATGCTCACTTATTTAAAATCTAATTTTAGTGGCCAACTTTTTAGATACATATATATATATACCTTCTGCACGATTGCTGTAAATTTGATTAACCATTATCTAAATTCATTTGGCTTAATGAGTACCATCGCTAACGTCCTCGTCCGCAGGTGTGTGCGAACAGAGGGAGGCAAGAAGCCGTGCAGAGTCAGTTGTTTTGACAGAAGTGGTCGATATTGTGCGGGGAGAGGTAAGGAAAGATCGTCGTTTGATATATCGGATTGTCTGATGGTATAAAAAGAAAATGAGACCACTTTTCTTTCAAAATATGGGTTAACTATTACAACGTCGCGCTTGCCAAGACTTCGACTTCTCAGCACATGCTGGGAATAAAACTCCAGTCAGCTTCTAAGTTCTTTCAAAGGGAATCTAGACTGGAAAAAGTCGTTAACGATAAAAAAAAATTGCAATTGCCTTCAAAAAGGTCGATATGTGCAGCTATATTTTTGGACTCATAGAACGGTATATTTCGATTGGTGGAAATCAATCACTGCCTTGATAAAACTTTTCCCCTAAATAAGGAAGGAAGAACGTGAGAACTTTTTTATGGTAAATATTGGCTTGCGGCTTTGTATGTCGCAATACTTTCCGAGCAAAATGTGTCAAGTTTTCTATCGATTTCTCATCTGTAATTAAACTCGCTTAAAATAAGAAAAATTTAAAAACTGCCGTTATTGCTTCTTTTCAGTATTTCCTAAATAACTAAATATTCCCATTCTCGAAAACTTGGCTTGCAAAACTCTGCAGAAAACTTGATTTCGATTACTTGATGCTGCAGCCAGTACCAGTTGGTAACTGGGCATGGATTAATATTTTGAATCCTAACTGCTCGCTGCCACCTCCTTGCCACTGCCCCGTACGCTAAAACTTCATACTCCTGTTCGTCTTGCCAGTTGCCGACCGAAATCCAGACTTTGCCTGGTTCGCTCGCTTGTTGGCCGGCTGGTTGGCTGACTGGCTGCCTGGCTGGCTGGCTGGCTGGCTGGCTGGCTTGGTTGTTGGCTGCTTGGCTGGTCGTTGGGCTGACTTGCACGCGGTTCGGTTGCTTCTCTTATCGTCTGCTGATCCAGCAGCGGTCTACCTTGCCGAGTGTCCGTCGTCTCGTCGTGTCAGGCTATAATTGCGTTCAATGATCGCTTACAAAATTAGCTGCAGTCGGTGGTTTTTCTGCTCTTCAATCTTTTATTTTACACTTTAAAGTTTAAACAGCGGATTGCTTTTGTTTTTATTTTAGGTACTTAATGTCTTTTTAATTTCGGTTTTATTTCTGTTTGACTTTTGAGGTTTTTCGTCTCATTTTCGCTTCATGTTTTTACTGTGTGTGTTTGTAATCACCGTCGTGTGAGGCCATGTTGCTGAAATCTTACTTTTTTTGTAATTGCAGTCTTACTCACTATAAGTAATCCAAGGATTTATGCAATAACATTTAAATGTTGCATCACTGGCTGTTTTACGGCTGTACTGAACGAATCGGAAAGGTGTTTTCAATTCAATTTTGAAAATGTCTTGCAGATGTTAAACTATTCACTAATTCGCTCTTTATTGGAATCGTTGATTGCTAATTTGTTTTAAAGAAGTCGTTAAAAACTGTTGTTAGCGAAAGTTGCTTTTAGTTGAGGACGTCAATAATGATTTACAGGTTGACTAGGGTTACTGTATCTCGTTCTGGGCAAGTTAGTACGAATATTCTCTACGATATCCTCTGAATACTTCAGCAATACGTTTCATACGAGCCAGGAAATCCTTGTATAACTTTCGCTATAACAATATTTGGTTGCAATATTGCTTCGAAAGCATAACAAGAGCCCACCTTCATTATTCGCTTTTCCAATAGCCTTTGACGGTGAAGTTGGTTTGCATTCCAAACCAACCGCTTCACCGCTCCGTGATCGTTAAATGCCAGAGTTGTAGCGAGTTCAACTCTTCCGAGGCAGCATTCCGAATCTTTTCCTTTAAGGTTTCCGCACCGATACTTTTTGGCCAAATAGCTGGCTTTGAACGACAGTGGAGCACGTCACCAGCTGAACTCGTTGAATCAGCGAAATACAGTGGGTTCGCGTAGAACATCATGCTTAAAAGTCAGAGGAACTCGATCGATGCACTTGCTTGCAGATAATTCGAAAGTATAAATCATTGTCTGACAACTTTAGCGATTTAAATTCAATTTCCAAGCGATGTAAAAGTTTTCGAGGTAAATAAAATGCAATAATCGCTAGAAAGACTGATAAAACGCTTTGATTGTCGTGTATTTACTGGCGAAATGATCGAAATTTACGTCAAATCCCTTGGAATATCATGTCGTATATAGACGTCATATCGTACACATCGAGCAACGCTCTTATAACCGTAGTTTCCACGAATTTTACTTCGCTCCTTCCTTTAGCTCTTTGCTAATGTAACAAACGTAGCGTGTTATCTTGTTAGAATGCTTTCCATTTTGAAGAAAAGTTAACTAAACCAAAATGCGTTTGTTTCATTATACTTTTTAAATAAAGTACATGAGAAAATTGAACAATTCACAATTTTTAACAACGTGACTTTTTAGCAAAATTTCGTGATATTTCAAAGATAACTTTTATCTAACAAACTCGCAATAACACGATAAGAATCCATTATTGCTCAGTTATCGCGAAGCAAACAACACAAATTTGAACCTGAAACAAAATGGCAGAGGGATAAGTACCGTAAATAAAAGCAATAAGCTAGAGAGGGAAACATTGCCAGCAGCTTTTTAGCAATATTCTGCAATTAGCTAACAACTTCTTTCAACTGTACAGTAACTAAATAGCTATTATTTCCTGAAAATTGAGGTTATTCATACAAAGATCTGCATAATGCAGAGCGTTAGAATCACTAGTTCAGTATTAACAGGTTCTGCTAGTAGTTTCGCAAGTAGAATAACGAAGTTCTGTAGTAGAAGAACAACTAGTTTTTATAGCACGTATAGTTTAACTAGAATGATAGAACATTTTCAGTTCTACTAACTTAGAACTGAAACTGGAGCAGAATTAGAATGCTTCAGTTTTACGAGGAACTTGGGCCATTGAGTTTTTGCATTTAGTAATGGAAACTTCCTTAATTTCTATTGGAATAGTAGTTTTCTTATACTCATTATATATATATATACGTCTTGGGATCCTTATATCTGGCCTAACTATAGACGGAGGCTGCATAGTTGGACAAATTAATTATTGCAGCATTTCCATCCATGCATTGACGTTACACGAGTCCCTTTTGGTGCTGGTAGCGAGAATACTCTGTCCTGCAATTCGAAATATGTGTAGAAATAAACGGAAAATGTTAGTATTCCACACCATATACGAATGTGGACCGCCGCGATAGAGCAGTCAGTGCTGCGGTGGGATATTAAGGTTAATAAGACCGGTATCAAGTTTTCTACTGCACCAACCCGCTCTGCGAGACACAATTGTATTGACATAAATGTGTCAGACTTCATTGCGACATCCCTCCGTCTGTTTTCCTCCAATAAATACACATGTCACACATACGCAAATATAACTATTAAGAATGACATAACTAGGTATACACTTCTGAGAGCGGATGGTTACTCCCATCTAGACAGTTGCCAAAAATTAAAAATTTTCCACTCTACGTCTATATCGTCAATTATTTTCGCACACCTTTTGTCTTCCTGCATTTTATGTGGTTTTCTCCTGGTCATGTGTTTCGTCATCAGTGAACAAACAATACAACGTTAATAGCGCATCAGCAGTTAATGGCGAAGGTAGTGCAGGGAAGCTTACTCGCTCGCCGGCGAACATGAGCTTGAAGGACTGCAAGCTTTAACTGGTTACAAGACTCGTGCTTGGGTCGTTGCAGGCACCAAGGTGAGGAAGAATAACCACTTGGTTATGGGATGGTGCAGTTGTGCGTTGGAGGACAGTAACAACGACAAGCAGGATGATGGTGGTGATGATGATGATGATGATGATGACAACACCAACAACAGTCGGTCGCAGCAACAGCAGTAATCACAGCACTTTACTAACCGCCTACTGCAGTCTGTAAAATATCGATCGACATGTGCGTTGTGTACGTGTAACGACGGACAATCGAGTTGGAAACTTCCTTAGAAATGTTGAATAGGAGTTGGTGTCCCAGTTTTGAAAAATAATGATTTTTACACACTTTCCTAGGTTGTAAAATAGGAACTTCAATTTTGTCCTTTTCAAAATTTCGTTCTCAAAGGCTTTTCTGACAATACTTCATCAATATTACAGAGAATTTTTATTGAGAATCGAAACTTGTAGTAATTTAAAGCATTTGAAGGTATTTCGTGACATGTATTTGATATATTTGAAGATATTAGAGGTAGTTATTGAAAAATTTGTGGATATTTTGGGTAATCGAAAGTAGTTATTATTATAAAGTATCTTAGAGGTTATAACGAAATATCAGTTTAGAAATATTTGAAGCATTTAAAAGTACTTGAAGTAATTGAAAACATCTAAAGGTATTTCAAGTTATTACGAAGCAATCGAAGGTATTTGAAGAGGTATATGAAGAGGTATTTTTTCAAGGTATATGACGTATTTTAAAGTACTTGAAAGAACTAAATGATATTACGTATTGCATTTGAAAGTGTATGAGAATATTTAGAGGTAATTGATTGTCATTTACGTGGAAGTATCGGATGATTTTTCAAATATTTAATGTATTTAAAAGTAATGGCTGAAAGTTGCCGATCGCATTTAAAAACCTTGTAGGTATTTGAAAGATGCGAAAGATACTTGAAAGTAATTTGTAATTACATTAAGTCCATGCACTAAAATTTTACAACTTTGTTTTCAAATCACTGGCTTACTGTGGCTAAAGTAATTCTCTGCTGTAGTCGTCCCCTTTTTCTGTTTTTTTGCGTCCCACTTGAATTCATTTCAGTTTACAACGTTTTGTAACCAGTCTTGGCCAACGAGCGTGAGTGGCACTCGCAGCTTCTGTGAACTCCTGCTTGTTTTTGTTGGTGTTGGCTTAGGGTTGTCATTGTTGCGTTGGTTTTGTTGTTGTTGCTTTGTTTGTTGTTGTTACTTTGTTTGTTGTTGTTGTTGATGGTGTTGTTGTTGCCGCCGCTGTTGTGGCTTGTTATATTATTACGCGGTTTGCCTGGTCCTTAAACTGTCAATAATGATATAGGAAAAGAGAGAGAGACAGAGAGTAAAAAAGGAGAGGGAAACTTGGGGAAGGGAAGCAGTATAGCGCGTGCAGAAGGATCCATATACAGGGCAAACAAGTACCTTTAATTGCCATATGCAACTCATTTGGTGGTGCCACCATGGCTGTTCGTGATGCTTCTGTGTATCTCAATGCTTTCAACTCCCTTTCCTGTCACCGTCGCCATTGTATCCGATATTTTGTAAGCATTTTTTAGGTATAATAAAGTTCCTGCAGTTGAAAATTCCACACAAATAAGCTATTCCATGTTATCTCCCTTCGGATATTTTGAATTTGCGCAAACAATCCCACATGAACTGACAGACCCACATCTACTGAAATCAGAATACAAATTGTACGTTACACACGTTAAATGATGTATTTATGATTTCAGTTGTTGCATGTTGAATGTCGCTTTTAAGAAAGTAGTTTAAATATCTGTAGTCCATAAAAGAAGAAAAGTGGCAGCTCTGGCTTCAGAATTTCTACATAATTTCATCTCTCACTCTCGCAACATGCATGCGATATAATTCTCCTGATGGGGCGACACCTTCAACCAGACGCCCACCTCATCATCGTCTTTGTTAACATCAGCATCGTCACCATTAGCGTTGATATCGTCATCATCTCCATTTCGTTGAGTAGAGTTGAGCCTTCTAAGCGCGGTCTGTGATTACGATTTAAGCTTCATGACGGCTTCGTGTAAATCTTGCATTTATTGTATTTTATTATGGAAATCCAGTGATGTTGATGTCGTTGGCATTGCTTTTTCTTTCCTGATTTTGCACGGGGCGGCGCTTTTTTGCAAGGTTTTCCTTTGTTCTCAGATTTCCTTCCTCTTTTTCTGCTGCAATTCATTTATTTGCTTTTGCTTTCCATTCATCCTTCATTATTGATGCATGACAGGAGAAGCGGCTTGCGCTTTGGGGTGCAGAAGGAACCCGTCTGAACCACCCTGAACCGCAGACTGAAATAATCATTCAAGCGTAACTATGGTGCAGCCCAGTCACCAGTCACCAACCAACCCCTGCCCCTGCTTGCATTCATAAGTTTTGTTTTAAGTAAGCGTTTCTCTGGTGCGGAGGGGCTTCTTTTTTAAATCCTTGTAAACAGAGTTGCCAGAGTTGATTTTGTTGAGATTTCCTGAAGCGGGTTTCCCAGAAAGGGGTTAAAATTATCGAATCCTCTTTAGATGTTACTTCTCAAGCGACTCCACAATACTGTGAAATTGCGTGACAAATGAATACGCTGCATTTTTGAAAGCATGGATCTTGAAATATTGATACTGCACTCGAGACTGCATTGAGTAATCTTTGAGTGACGTCATTGTTGGAGTGATTATCCTCTAACGCAATAAGAAAATACAGTAGAAGGCATAAAATATCTACATCCACCACCACCACCACCGCCACCACCACCACCACCACCATTTCAATGTAGAAAATACCCACTTTTCCATTTCGTAACGATACCCACTTTCCGACCATAACAAAACTAGTGCGGCAAATCGGGCCAAATCAACGCAGCTAGAAGGCGACCCACATCGCAGGCCACACCACCCAACCCACCCTTGTTTTGAATACGCTTCCTCACCTCCTGCATTTTAACTTGTTTCTTCCAGCTCATGCTTTCAAACTTTTTCAATTTCGTAACTTCTATCGATAGTTTGTCGGAAGTTCTTTATTTGCTTCTCATGGTTGCAGCCACGATAGTGAGTGACGACGCCTGTGCATGAATGACGTAGTCATCCTTATCGCCAACACCATCGTCGTGCGCGTCCTCCGCGTCTTTATCTTCTTCCGTCTGCGGATTTTCTCACCACTTCATTGTCTGCCCCCTTCATACTTTTCAGCGTTGTCAGCGAATTTTTTAGCCTTGTGAACAAGTGGCCGTTCGAGTATCTTCCCCTCCCCTCCGTTGATTCCTCATTTTCAAGTGTTTTAATTTCTCATTCAGTCATTTTATTTTTGTCTTAAGCTCTTAATATACTTTGAGATTTAATTCAAATCCTCTTGTCGTGGCCGGAGGATGCAGAGGATACAAGCGACCGCTTGCTGTGCATGAATTGCATGAACGCTGAAAGGCTGAAATGCTTTTCTTCCCTTGTCCACTTCCATGGTGCTGCACGCTGAGGCCTCTGCTCTGCTGTGGTTTCGTAGTTGCCGGCTTTGTGAAAAACTCTGATATTTCTTTATCCCATGGAAATGGGATTCTCATTCTCATTCGGTATTCATTTCTTCAGCCTGATATTTTCTAATGTGTGCGGAATGTGAGATTCATGAAGGGTTTTCTTAATTATTGAGACGCAATATTTCGGAAGGTTCCTTAAATTCATTTTCACGTCTTCGGAAAAGCAAAATTTTTAGGCATTTTTGGAATTCTGTAGATCATTTTCAGTTCTTACGGAAATACGCGTGGTATTTTCTGATTTCTCTGCGAGCCCTTAACTAAAATAGAGCTTTCTCTAATGCTGTATTTGAGAGTGAAAACCAAATTCTTTCAGTATTTAGGGAGTTCTCGCGGTACCTTTTATCTCTTCTTTTGCTTGACACACAAAACAGTGCCGATTTTTGAGATCGTTTTTATTTGACACTTCGGGAAAAGGGATTTCCAGATTGTGGAAAACTCCTTTTTTGCCAACGGGATGCTCTGATGTGGTGTCGCCTTTCCCTTTTTTCTCCTAATCCCGAAGCGTATAAAAGTAGTATAAAAAAAGGAAAAGAGGAAAAAAGCTGAGATGCTTTTCTTTGCTAGATCATCTTTTTATTTGCGGCGTCTATGTTCGCCGCGCCGTGCCGCGCCGCACAGCATCGCACAGCACCGCACCGCACTGTGCTCATCCGTCATTGTTGCCGTTCGCTATTTGGCCACGTTTAATTGCACTCCGTCGGGTTTGCTATTTCGTCGCTGACGCTGTGTTTTTATGCATGACTTTGCTGTCGAGTCAGTGTTTTCACTCAACTTAATTCGTAATTATTCAGGCCTTTGACCAATCCATTAGCTGCTCGATTTCGTCCCAGCCCATTGGTGGCTCTGCGGTCTCAGTTTCAGTTTCCTCCATTCAGTAACTGCGGCGGAATGCTCGACGGACTCCTCACGGCACGGCACGGCACGGCAGCATCCTCTTGGCTGCATAACGTACACGGACGAATGCATCGACGTGCAAAAGATACGAAAACGAAAAAATTTATGTGTCGTTGCTCCGCCGTGATGCTGGTGCCTCGAGAGACAAATACGATTGAGTATTGATGTATTGAAGACGCTGCTCGCAGTTGACATGCAGTCAGTCAATCGAGGTCACAGCCCGAGAGGATCAATGCACGCTGAAGTTTGCTTCGGAACGCTGAGCTTCAAAACAAAACAAAGCATTTCGCAATGACAATAATGTCTTCAACCGAGTAAATTGCTTTCTTCGCTTCCCCATAAACAAATAAGCTTCAGGCTAAAAGCATTTCGACCCACAAAATCTTTTTCCAACGTTAATTGCCTTAATGTCAGTATCTTCTTCGACTTGGTCGGAGAATATGTTGAAAGCACCATTTATTTTGCGTTCAATTGCTAGAGTTGCTTTTTGGAAATCGAACAAAGTGTAGCATAGTCGAATCGCTCAGAAATTTCACATGATTTGACTTTCAGAATGCTCAAAACGTCAAATGGCTGGAGAAATTAAATTGCGCCAGAAGTGTTGGACATTTTAGGCCAAATAATGCTGCAAGATAGGGACGTATACGAGATTACATACATTTAACTAGTCATTATTGAGTATTTAACTGAACTCAAGTATTTAACTCCTTTTTTGGACTGTTTTTCTCCTTCTCTTTTGGACTGTTTTTAGCTTTCTTCAATAATTTCCAAACTAATGTATAACGTAAAAAACTTTCCCCGACAGAAATATTGCCTGAGAATAGGAGTTATTTGGCAATATAACCGATCTGTATTACTGTGGGGTTCAGAATTTCAACGATTTTCAAACTTTCAGTGAACAAGCCAAAATCGCAGAGGCCTGAAATTTGATTTGAACCAAAGATCTGTTTTTAGTAGGCATTTTTAAATTTAGAACTTTTTGTGCTTCACAAAACAAAAAAACTTCGAAAAAGTTTTCTAGTTCTAGAGAAAGAGAGAGAGAGAGAGAGAGAGAGAGAGAGAGAGAGAAAGAAAGGAAGGAAGGAAGAAAGGAAAAAAGAAAGAAAAAAAGAAAGAGGACCATTAACGTTCAGTCGTTCACTCATTCATTGATGTTTAACTGTCAGTTTTTCATTCATTCTCTTAGTGATTCATTAATTTTTTCCTTCAATTATTCATTCATACCTTCAATTATTACAGCTTTCCATCCATTCAAAACGTTGGTTTCGTTCTTGTTCGTTTCATCGGCATAATTTCGATTTCTTTTCTATTTTTTATTACTGTGGTGGGTGTTTTAACGGTATCCGCCTCATAGATATACATATGTGTGTCATAGAATAGATAGACATGACTATGTGTGTAGACACAATAAATAGCTCAGTCTTTTCGGTGGCGTTTTAATAGCGTCATCAAAATTACTTTAAATTTCTCTTTGCCTCTTCCTCCATCTTCTCCTCCTTCTCCTCCTCCTTCTCCTCCTCTTTCTCCTCCTCTTTCTCCTCCTCATTCCCTTCCTCCTCTTCTCTATCTTCCTCCTCTTCCTTATCTTCCTCCTCCTTCTGCTCCTCCTTCTCCTCCTCTTCCTTCCCCTTCTCCTCCTCTTCTTCCTCCTCCTCATCCTGTCCACCCTCTTCCTCACCGTCCACCTCATTGATACACATGCAACATATTTGTTCGGCGTTTGTTTGCCCAATCCAAAGCAAATGTTTTTGTGTTCATATGTATTGTTTTCTCTCGGCGAACACACATACACACACACGCCCTCGTCGGCACCTCTAAGGCAATTGCAAGGAGGTGAGAACATTTAATTTGGTTTAAGTACTGTAGTTTAATTTTATATACAGATGTGCGCCGGCTTTTCCATCCGCGTCGCTATTTAATCCATCGAGGAGTTTATTGCGAATGCTAGAATACAGTCGCCAATAGTCGTGGCTCACCGCTTCGTGCTGAGAATAATGACATAATACTGTTGAAAGTTGAAAGGTCACCAAACGTGGTCAAGGCAACACGAATTCTACTCCCCAGTATATTCTCATCCACTTGTTCTGTTTCTGTTTCAGTTTGCTTGTGTGTCTGTTTGTCTATCGTTCGAATGAGTGAAGGTATCAAGTCGTGTAATGAGCTTTAATTTTCAGTCGATGCTATTTGCGCGAATTTCGAGATATCTGTCAGTCAGCCTTCAGTCTCCAGTGTCGTGTCATTCAGCCACAACATGTTATTTTAGCCGCACAAAAATATATTATTGCAAACGCTGAAGTGCTTTATCAAACCCCATATCCTCCCCCTCCTGTGAAGTGCATACGCTGACTGACGGCGTGGAACGGCTGACAGTCGGGGGAGACCATACAAGCGCGCTACAAAATAATTGCTTCTAATCAATAAAAAACTTTAGTTCAACAAATGAAGAACGTAGTTAGTAAGGTTTGTTTTTGGAACTTCGAGTGTCTCCGACAATTACCGATAAAATCCCTTTCAGAAGAAAAAGAAACTTCGTTGCCCAGTCCCGCCCCATTCCTTCCCCAGATAGTCGGTTGATCTTGTGAGTCAATCTGGGGCAGCGGTATACGTGTTTGTAATGCGATCATATGCATAAGATCGTCTTATTTTGCGGTCTCGCAGCGTTATAATGATGCTTCGCTGCCTTTTTATGTCCTCATCGTTCAGATCTAATTATTGCATTGTTTTATGGCGAATTAAATTGTTAAACGATGACGCACTACAAGTAAAATGACACAATTAATGGCAATAAATTATTTGTGCTTGTCAAAAAGAGCTCATTAACAAGTTATTCATCTGCAGATGCGCTCGTAACTATAATCTAGTCTGTGATGTCGTTACGGAATCAGCATTTCATCCCGAATTCAAGATGATAATGGAGCTTTTCATATAATAACACACACAAAAAACCATTAATAAAAAGTCGGAATGACAAGGAACTTTTATTAATTAAGATATTATTAAAATACAATAAAATTGCCGCTAAGCGAAAAAAAATGTGTCCCTACACCTCCCTTTCAACACCTGTTTTTCGGCAATTTCACGGAAACTTCGTTCCTTCTTTTGTTCACTCAACAACTTGTAAATATAAAGAGTCTCAATATTTGCTTAACAATCCACCTGTACGGAACAACAGCAACAAACTGAAGCAACAGACACTCATTCACAATGTCTACCTGCTGTAATAGTCATCACTGTCATCATTAATTTAATTTCTTGCAGTTTTCCTTGCCCTTCAAGTATCTTTTATTGTCCCTTCGTAGCAATCGTAGCAGTTGTTGCTGTCCGAAATCTTATTTCAAATGGTTTTCATAATTTTCGCTAAATATATCGGTGGTTGACTACAGTTCCGTTGTGTCGATCTTCATGTAATCATCATATTGTACTTTCTTTCTGGACCGAAAATTATCGCCTATTTACACTCGCTTCGCCCACTCATTCTACGATGGGACAAGAAGTAGTTAACCATCTGCTAACTAGTTGGTTGCCACATAATTTTTTACGGTGTTAAAAAGAAATACGATTTTTACTCCCCATTGAAGCGAATTCGATTGGATCGAAACTTCGTCGAAGAGGAGAAAGCTTAGAATAGCGGGTTTTTCGAAATCCGAATATTACTAACTACCCACCCATTATTATGCAATTCCCAGGTAATTACAGAATTTGCTTTTCAATCTTTAGACCCTCTTGTCATTATCCTTCCTTCGATATTCCCCGCTGCGCTTGTTGTGAACCGATTTTGAAATATCAAACGCAACGTTTTTCTATTACGCTCTGGAGAATTTTAAGCAACAACAAATATTTTTATACTTTCCATAACGAATAAATATGATTCTTTTTTGTTTTTTCGTATTCGTGCATTTTTCCGCATGATAGCTAAACTAATAAAAACCAGGAATACCAAGAAGAATTTATGTTGCAGTAAATCTGCGCAACGGAAACGAGATGAGGTCGACCCACTATCATTATTCTGAAATTCATTCTTCAATTTAATTTCTTTTGTTTTTTGGAAATTCTTCTAATTTTTTTTTCTAGTTACAAGTGGAAAGAATTATAATTTTCTCCATTACTGTACAATACAACAGTGCGAATTGTTGATCCAACAGATTTAGTTGTTGATGTTGCAACTCATTGTGCTTATTTGACAATTTTGTACTGTCGGTACAACATTATTTGTAGATGTTATAACACTATTGTACAACGCAACAGATTTAACAATAAGAAATTTAACAATGATAATTGTTAATCCAACAGTTTCAGTCGTTGATGTAACAATTAATTGTGTTTATTTGACAATTTTAAACTGTCAATATAACATAATGAGTTGTTGTCTTTGAATAAATTTAGAATTTAAAGAAATTTTGTATTCATCAAATAGAAATTTCTGGTTTTTTCATAAATGTTTCTTATTTCTATGACTCACACTTGATGTTTTGAAGCTGTGGATCAAATATGAGCTCGACAGCCACTTGATTTAAATTGAAATTTCAATTTAGTTCACTTGAAGCGAATAATAAAACCTAGCAAAGCACAACGAAACGAAAAACTGAGCATTAATTTACACATCAAGGCGGTGTACACAAAAAGGAAAACGAAGTTCGTTAATTTGCTGAAAAAGTTACCGCTATGCATTTTACTCAACTTCAAACTAAAATAATAACAACGAGAGCGAAGAAGCAAAAATTCTAAATTTGCAAATTAAAGCAGATGGTTTCCAGAATGCAGTAATAAAAAATATCTCGTTGCGGCTTCTTTAGAGAGTAAAAGATAAAATCTTCGAAATCCCGAAAAGTTGAAAAGTTTACTGCGCTGTTGAATTTATTACTGAATTTAATTAAGCTCAACAAGGTACGAGAAACGGAAAACATTAAACAAAAGCTGAGTTAAGTAATACTTTCTAAATAAATGGATTTGACGACGAACGCATATTTAACGCAATCTTACGAGTATGACTTTGACCTTTGCGGACTGTGAAAAGTAAAGTTGAGAATGATCCAGCGGCTCTTCATATCTTGCAGCGGTTTTTATTTAGCAGTTAACATTCTTGTGAAAAAGACTTCAAAAAACACAAGCAAAAGCGCGGATGAGGAACAATTAACGGAGTTCTATTAGTTCTTGCGGTATTTCGATGAGTTGCGCCGACTTGAACTTGATACCGCGAGGCCAGACTCTCACTGAATCCGGAGTTCTGATTTTCGTGAATCATACCGAAGAATATCAAAGTTCAGTTTAGGTGCCGCAGCGGATTCGATTCGATTCGTCATCGTCGTGCAGTTATTGCATGCAGCTTTTTTCTCCATTTCGGCGGTAGTAAAAATGAGGCTCATTAATTGATTTGGCTTTAAATTGCTTTTAATATTTATGATTCCGTTTCAGCGAGTCATTAACTCTCACTGAAAAACAAAGCTTTTAAAATAGTTTTTATTTCTTAAGCAAAAAACTAGCAAAATTTGAATTTGAGCATAAGATTTATTGCAAAAGCAGAAAAACCCGTTAAAATCGTCCAGTCGAGCAAAACGAAACAATTAAATTTGTTGTATTTCATTATATAAATTCCAACAAATTTATTTGTTTTGTTAAAATATAAGAATCTGTAGTGCACGCTGATGTTATTTGAAGGAATTTGGTTTTAATTACAAGTGCTAAATCTTAAATTGGGCGTATAATTCCAGAAATATCGCTTCAGCACTTACATTGCACTTACTTTTGTAATTGTGTCAGTGTTTGGAGGGTTTAATTTTTAATCGATGACTTCATATGTGCAAATTAACTTTTTTCTGCTCATTTACATCGATAAAATTTAATCAGCTGATAAAACAAATATTACGTAAGTGCCGTTGATTACATAATTCAAGTCTTACTTGCATTTCAATTTTATGCGGCTCTGAATTTTTCTCTAATTGAACGAACGGACCGAACTTCTTGTTGCTGCGAGCGAGTATTTCTTCGCCTCTCAACTTGGACGCGAGTTTAATTATGTTGCAGCAGAGTGAAATCGACCTCTTAACTTACCCTGTTGTTGCTTTGCTGTTGCTTGCTTGTTTGTTTATTGTTTTCTACGGTCGATGACCAATTTTATTCATACTCACGCTTAATTGAATTTTACACAACATTTTTTTGCATTACTAGTTATCAGCTTCAGCTCTCGTAGTCTTCCGCGGATGTGGCGAAACGGGGGAGGGGCAGAAACGGTGGCGGAGACATGGTGGAGGAGGAGAAACGCTGGAGGAAAAACATGTTTTCTAATTATGATTGTTTTTGTAACTTTTTTAAACCAAATTTTTCAGTTAAAATTATATATAATTTTTAATTTTATGTGTAATTTCTATATTTGTGTTTACATTTGAAAATTTTCCACATCAAGATACTCGTAAATTAGTGTTTTATGCTTGCTATCGTTAATTTCTTCATTATTATCTGAAAATGATTAATGATTTCGCGTCATTTGAGGTTTTTGTTTGAATTTTGGTGTTTTCATTTTCTAATTTCGGGTTTGTTGGTGACTGTAAAGTAATTTCAATATGAAAGAAGTATTAATAAACGAATTCTGAATTAATAATGAAGTTGCTGCTATTTCCAAATGAGAAAATTAATGATGCCCGTTTCTTTGATAACTCGTTTCAGTATATTGATCAATAAGCAATCATTTAACAGTTCGATTTCCTACACGGAAATCAATTGCAAAAATTTAATTTAATTTTATTTAATAACTTCCATTCCATCTCCAGCATTTTCTAGCTTGTATAACATTTTTCATCGGTCTTCCTTATTATTAGGACGCACGATTTCTTTTTTGTGGTAATCAAAACTCTAAATGTTTTACAAACTGTAACGTGTAATTAATTTTTTTCCACTTCCTTCCAGCTTTAAAGTAATAAAAAACCTGAAATTTAATGCGTAATGAAGAAATCGATAAAACTCTTGGGATTTCCTCACTTTTCCCCGTTAACTATTCGTTTCGAAATAAACTTTTATGGAGGTGTTAATAGAAATATTAACGAAACTTCGAAATTATTTCTTGATTTCGTTTCTTTCCGTTATATTGTAATTTCTAATTGACAGTATGATTGTTGAGAGGCGAGAATTAACGAAAATTCAAATTACAATTTCTGTCCTCAATCAGATGATTCAGCTTCTAATAAAATGATTTTTCTCCTTTCTTGCAGATCAGCGGCAACGAAACATAGAAGAAAATCCCCCGAACTCCCAACAAGCAATCATGGGATAAAAATGGTGTCTAAATAAATACAAAAATTGCCTCATAATCGTCCCGTAAATTTGGAGCAATAGAACGAGGCCTGAGAAGCACAAAGGATACGCACAAGGACCGCAACAGTCGTAATCACACAACTCTCAATTAACCGATCGACCAACCAACTTGAAACCCTTCGCAGCCACGCTCAGTCAGCTCCAATTCCAAACAAGACCAACACCAACACCGCCAGCAACTACCACCGTCACTCTGCCACTTTCATTCACAGCGACCAGCAATAGGTTTCCACTTAGATTGTAAAATTCAAAATGTTGCAAAGCTCGAATGCCGTTGCTTCTGCTGCTCCGACCATACAGCCCAAAGTTGTTGTAATTCGAAGACGTGCGAATCAAGGCTTCGGTTTTACGCTGCGTCATTTCATTGCTTATCCACCGGAAGATGATGCCTCTTGGCCACATCAGGTAACTGAATGGGGAGATTAAAAAACCGAGTAGAGAAGAAGAATGCTTTGCTTTTCACACCTTGTTACGGCGTTTCTGTTGTGGTTGTTGCTCTTCCCAGCAAACACAACTGCAACTGCAGACAAGCTTGCTATAACCAGTCTTGAGCCGGGAAAGTGTTTAGTTTCGAATCTAAGTGTGCAAGTTGAAGAATAATTGTTTTACGTTTTTGAAGTTTTATGTTTTGAAGTCACAGTCTGTTCACAAATTTTTGCAAACATCTTTCAGCATTCGAAGAATGTTTATGTTTGAAAACATTATAGAACAAATTTAAAATGTAATTACTGAGAACAAATAGAAAAACACTTAAAAAGTGCTCGAATTAAGCCTGTAAAAAGTTTCACATTACAATGAAGTCCCATCCAAGCTCAACATTCGCTGTGAATGCTAGCTTATTATATTTTCTCTCAATGAATTCTGTTTGTTGGGTACTGATTTGTTTATTGGGTTGCTGAGTGTTGTTTTTGTACTTCTTATGCTTCGTTGAATTTTACTTTTTAATAAAACAACATTTTTTATATTTAGCAACTCACTCTCTAATTTTAGTTTTCGCAATCTTTCTCACTCGCCCTCCCCTCTCTTTCTCTCTTTCGAACACACACTCATTTACTAACTCTCTCCCCTTTGGTTGCCTTCTCTCGTGTAGGAAGCGACCGCCGGCGATCCGTACCAAGTGAAAGCGATGGAAACCATTTTCATAAAAGAAGTCCAACCGAATGGGCCCGCTCACTTGGCCAACCTGCAGACGGGCGATCGTGTTCTAATGGTGAACAACACGCCGATCGCCGGCATCGCCTACAGTACGATCGTGTCCATGATCAAGATGACGCCTTCGGTGCTGACGTTGCATGTGGTGCCCAAGGAATGTGATGTGTTGCAGATGGTATGCTACGAAATCGATTTTTGCCTCTCTTCGCATAACTAACGATTCGTATTTTTCACACTTTGATCAGCACTATACGAGTATAGCACACACGCCGGAAACAAATCGGTTGACTGCTGTATCCATATCCCGGCCGATACCTTCACCGCTAACAGTTGGCAGTGGTGCGGCAGCTGGTGCTCTGGTTCCACTCAGTGCAACGAACAAATCGTTTGCACTTCAACATCCACTACAGAAACAGATGATCTCATACCATCCACTACCATCGCATGCTGTAATGATCGACAGTGGTGGTGGTGGTGGTAGCGGCGGCGGCGGCGGCGGTGGCAGCAGCGGCAGTGGGGGCGGTGCTGTGGCTAGTGCTGGCGCTGGTGGTGTTGCTGGCAATACAAGTCGTTCCGGTAGCGTTACAAGCAACGCTAGTGGACTGCGTTCCCTGCCACCGTTGCCAGCGGCAGGACTCTTTCCAACTGGCGGCGGTCATAACGATTTTAATGAACTTCAGCAAAGTTTGCATCACGGAGCGCTGCTTATGCGTGGCGATGGTGGATTTATACGGTGAGTTCATGAATTATACTGGTGCAGCTAATGAATTGTACTGGTGCTGCTTCATATTAATGAAAAAGCGCCATTTTTTACTAGTAATACGACTAACTTTTGTTGAGTGCCACAAAATCAGAAGTAATGGGTGAGATTTATTTTCACTCATAGATTAAGAAGTTGTTAAAAAAATAAAACTTGAACAGAAGCATTATTCATGTTTAGTTAAAATAAACTCGAATAATGCTTACTAGTTTTTGCTCGCTTTCAAAACCAAATCGCATTGCAAGCCATCACAAGCCGCAAGCGACGTGTTTTCCAATTCATGCGTTTAATCTTGCAAGCGTCAATTCGCTTCGACTTTGGTTTTTATAAGAAACCGCTTAGTATTTTGTTACTGACATTCGAGTGCATTGGCATTAGCATTAGCATTAGCATTTGCAAGTGCAGCAACTAACAGATGTGGAATCTCAGAAGCTTTTTGATGTGAAGATGTTCTTCATGATGTTTTCATTGAAATTGAAACTATTGACATTTTAAAATTTCACCGATAATGTTTGCATTTCAACCGTTGTTTACTTTTTCTTTCAATTACTTTATGAAGAACATTTCTCGTAAGCATGTTGTTGTGTGTTGTATATTTAAATTTGTACAATTTGTAAATTATATATCCGCGGGCAAAGATATGCGAAGCAATATTAGCGCTCATTTGCTTGACGTTGTCGGTCATTATGTAGTGCTGGGAAGCTTCTTGAACTCATTGTTTTAAGTTGTTCTACGAGTATTCAGTAAGTTTCTTTATAATTATGCAATTTGAAGTGATAGATTTTCATTATAAGGGTCCTGTAAGAGTAGAATTAATGGTTAGAAATAGTTTATTCTACTAGTAACTGCATTTCTCTCCATTTCAACGTAGAAATTAATAGTTGCTTAGCTTATTTATTTTTAAAATAGTTATATAGCGTTCTAACTCTTACAAGATGTTCACCTAACTGATGTGGCCTGAGGTGCAACCAAAGTTATGAAGGTATCGAAACCATAACATAGTACTCTTCTAACTAACCTCAATGTTGATATAGAGATGCTAATTTTTTGTATCATTCATTAAGCTTGTAGCATTATATCACATCTTATTCCTGTATAAAGTACACAACCTACAACACTAAATAAATCATAATCTTCACCCACAATATGCAAGCATGCATTTTTTTCATGAATACTCTTGCAGATAAGAGACTCCGAAGAATGCTCTACGATCGCATTTTGCGATATAAATTGCGGAAATATATTTATTTTTATTTTATTAACTTAGTTGTGATATTTTGCACATGCTTTCTGGAACTCTAAAAATATATTTCGTTATAGGTTTAAGTGAAGAATGAAATTACGCGTCTCTATATAGTCATCACTGTAGGACAGAAATGATGAAATAATTATTTCAAATTAGAATTTTGACATCATTTTTGCAGAAACATCTCTTTCTGGCCATATGTATTCTCGAAACAAGAGGATCAAAAGCTCATCGGGTAGAATTCCTTATGAATTCCACCTGATTTCGTTTTGTTTGTTGCGATTTGAAAAGAGGAGACTTGGTTTTGATCGAGTATCATTATCATAATGTTAAACTTTTAAGAGATCTCGATCACGACCCGCAAAACCGGTATGATCACTATAGGTTTTGGATTCGTTACGAATAATAAATGATACTTATTATTTGTATTGTCGATTTATTTTATTTTGCCTCATCTGTAAACAGAAACGATTTAGTTACTCGACAATTCAAAGACTTGCGTTTAGAAGTCGGAATTCTGTCGCAGAGCTGACAACTTCGCTCAGGTAGGATAGTCTTCGTCACTGGAGGTGATATCGTAGTTAATTCCAGATTTCCCACCTCGAAGAAATTGGACGTCGCTATAGATATCAAATTTCAGTGAAATTGCGGCGTAGTTTAGAAATACAATGTATTTAATCTGAAAGAAGAATCTTAATGAATGTTCGTTTTCCCTAAACTAACTGACATTAAATATGGTAATTAATACTATGGTAACTAATATTATAAATATTTCAATATACATACAAATGATATTTTAACCCACTGTTGCGCAAACTTCACTTCAATCTGACCTCCACATTCTTTAAAATTTTTTGGATTTCTCAGATCAACTTATCGTAAAGCGGAAGAAAAAAATCGCCTCAACGCATGTCAACTGCTGTTGCCTTCATTCGGTTGCTCTCGTGTCAGATGAGCAACAAGTAGTTTTTCTCTCATTCGCGCGTAATATAGAATAATCGCGAGGGTGGAATTGAAGTGGACAAAATGCTGGTTCATTTGGCGTCCAGCTTTTTACTGACATGCTATGAATTTATACTTGAACGCTCAGATTTTATACACACTCATCGGACAATTTAGTGATATCGTGTTTCTCTCACTGCCGTCTTTCCCACCCCCTCCCCACCTTGCGGTGCAGTGAATCCAGTGGTGGTCGGCATTTTTCTCCTTGTTCATCTGTTGGAAAACACGTTGCTCCCGCAGATCCAATACAACTTTTTACTTTGCATCAAGCTTGCTTTTAAAAAGTCCACTCAGACATTTAGTCTGTGATAAAGACTGCGTTGTATTTGTACAGCGAGCCAAAGAATACCTTCGGCCAACCGTCGTCTTTGAAGTGAGGAGTAACTATAAGAAGCAGAGAAAAACGACAGCTACATTTATTAGGCCTTTCAACGTTGCTTTCATCCGTCGCCTCCACCCTCTGCGCGGCGCTGTTCCCTCCTCCACAATTAAGTTTTGCATGCTTCGAATTGCTGCATACTTTCTTTTCACATTTATTAATTTAATGTTTTACATACTCGTACTCGCTTTTCAGTCTCATATATGATTGATGTGGTGATACCACTCGCTGCGCTTTATAGTTGTCAGTCCACCCGAAGAGCACAGTGGGCGTCGTCGTGGCCCGTTGTGTCAGAGCACTTTTTGTTATTTTGTTATTTATTTGGCTAATATTGAGGAAATATTTGCTCGGAATTAGTTAAAATTATGAGTTCCAAAGAGCGTGTAAAGAAAAAATTGTACACGATGGGATTTTTTTGTGTAGACATTTTAAGACTTTGCGGAGTGTTCCGAGTCCTCTATGAGAATTTTCGTAGCATTTCAGACATAAATCTGCCCGTCTTTGCCATTCGATGTCTACTAGAAGATAAGATGATTATATATTGGCTCAGTTGATTATATTGGTTATATTTAAATCAAAACTCATTATTCTTGTCATAAATAATACCAGTAAATTACGACTACATATAGTCTAAAAAGTAATCACATTGCCATGAACTCTTGATTATTTAAAGTAACCCAATTTATTTAATAGTAATTCTAATTTGATAATTTTTGTAACTTTTTACTTCATTCCAAACATAATCAAAAGGCGATCTAAATTTATTACTTCTTTTTGGTCATTTTTAGATTACTTTTATAAGTTAAATCTAAAAATAATCAGAGTTTCTGGTCATCTAATTACTTTTTAGATCGTTTGTAGCTGTAATTTAAAAGTAGTAATTTTAGTAATAGAAAAATCATAAGTTACGATAGCACGACGCCGCACATCGCTGCAAATTTACGAATTCTCTAAATATAATTTCAAGGACTCAGCACGTGTCACTATCTAGAAATATGTTGGTTTTCGTTGTTTTGCTGGACTGTGTAATAAACAAGTTATTTAAGTTAGGGTGACAGTTAAGCAACAACAAATTGAGGGCATGTCAGTTTGTGAGCAATACAAGTTATGACAGCACGCACATATGACGATCTGTGGATTCCCTTCGTTTTATTTTCAAGGACTCAACTCTTGTCATTACCCAAGAATACGTAGTTTTTCGTTGTTCTGTTCCACTGTGCATTATTAAACAACTTATTTAACTTAGGTTGACAGTTACTAGATTATATAAGTATAGACGAATAAAAAAAACAATGTTTTCTGTCATATTTCGATTTTCATAGCTGGTAGCTATTGTGCGCTGTTGTATTTGGCAACGTTGTTGGTGCCGTTGTTGTTGCTGTCACTACTTAGTGTACCTATATGGGAGTAAAAAAACTGCTCGCTCAACTAACACAGCCGCTCACAATTGGCTATATTGGACAGTAACGCTGGCGACATTTTTGCTGGCATAAAAATTCATTTGGTTTAGTTAGTGACGAGGTATCGCATTGACTTGACTTGATTGGAATTTTTTGTCCTCTGCACGAGACGCGGCTACGCATCGACGGAACGCACTGCGGCAGCAATCACACAACTGCCGCCGGAGGCGCGCGGTCGTCACTGAATTCGATATCGTTATGCATGCATTACCGATCAATCGATCACTGCGACAGCGAAGCGGATCGAACGGAAACAGCAAATTTGAATTTCATGCAAATGGAATGTAATTAAAACTAAAACGAAATAAAGTGCTACTGTTGAGAAAAGTTCAAGACAATTAGAAGTGTGAAAATTCAATGTGGTGCACGATTTATTACCTCTCTCCCGCGCTCTTAAACAGACGACTCGGATGAACGAATCGATCACCACGCATGATCTTGATTACCGCTTGTCACCGGCTGACGTCTTTCAGTTTTTTCACGTCATTCGTTCGGTCATTTCGGAGAGCGTTACAACGCAGTGCGCGCGCGCGCGTTTGTTCAAAGAGTTGTAGTGTAAATACGTGTCTTAAATTTCATTAGTTTTCATCTCTCAAGAGATCTTGCTGTACAAGCTACAAACAATTCAAGAAAACAACAGAGAACAACAACGAAGTGACGGAGCGCGCGATCTTGTTATTAAAATCGGCAGTTAATGAGATCTTTCAGCCTCTCAAGAGCTCTCTTAAGGACTCATCAGTTGGAGAGGAGTGTGATTTGCATACCACGTCCGTAGCGTGGTAGAGAGAAGAGAGTTCTTTGGCGAAGTTTAGTGTTCAGTGTTTGCTATTAAAAAAGCTGTGAAATTTCGCACCTCAGCTGGGAGGAAGTCTATTATGCTGACATCACAAACCCTTACCGCTGCCTTGTTTTGCAATTAGCAACTCGTATACTATATTAAAAAGTAAAAATACAAATATTGACAGTAAATGACGGGGTGATTTTAGCATTACATTATCTGAGTGACATTTTCATTACGAAAATAAGCAGATTGCTGCATACTCATGCGGTTATCAGTGGTAAAAATACTTTAGAGATAATCGAAAATTGATTTTCTGTACGAATAAACGCGGAATGCGTAGGCAACGCAAATCGATGGAGGAGCTCGCTCACCGTGTAACCAACAAAAGTCACAATGAATAGTCCTCAGATTTCAAGTTGCAGTCTTCGAATGTCCAGTGAATCCGCAGAAAAAGGTACTCATCCCTATAGAACTATTCTAATTCTCATAATTATGAAATTTTAAATCCTCAAACTGAAAATGAAATCGACAGAAGCACCACGTTAACAAGACAGAGCAACACAATCTGGTTAAACAATATTAAAGTTACAAATTGGGTCGCTGTGGTGGTAAAATTAATTATTTTCTTAATGCATGTGAGTGCTTTCGTGCTTAGCCGTCAAGATTTGTGTGCATTGCTGTGTGTGTCGTCCTCCTCCTCTAATAATGTCAACGGAAATGCAATTAAAAACTTTACGGATACATCTATGCAAACAAATTGAGTAGAGGAGGGTACGAATTTGCAATAAGTGGACGTCGACCGACCGCTCGACGGCCTCACGTGCACTCAACGTATAGAGTGTGACGGGAACGTTACTCTTGCGAAGGCCGCCAACTGGAACAGACTTTACGTCTAATGGCAGACAATTAAATATGCATGCGTAGTAGATGCACATACGGCCACCGAGGCGAATACGAGCATACGAGCTGCCAATTATGCACGAGAGGAAAGCGCACACGTTGACGACGAGATGGTGTTCCGTTTCCATTGCCATAGAGAACAAATAGAGTTTAAAATTTAAAGTGGCAGTAGAAGTGCCAAAGGTACTCGTATAAATTGATCTGCTAGAGAGCACGAACTCTTCCCCTAATGCTAATTAACATGAGTTATAGGCCTAGAGCATTAAAGAGAAGACTGTAGGAAAGTACAATTGGTTCTATCGTCGCTCCGATTGAGGAATTAGCTAATTCTTGAAGGAATTAGCTTATCTTGAGTATAAGATGCGGTTAAAGCAGAATACTTTTATTTTGCTATGGTACTTCTTACGTCAGGCAGTAGAGGATCCTATATATATATCTATCCTCTACACAGGCTATGTGATACACAACTCGTACATCAAAATCTCAGTAGAATTTAACACTGGATCAAATATATAACTTCAAAACTTCAATAAGCTGGCAGTTTCAAGGAAGCTGTTTCTTTGAAGATGTTAGTGTTACACTCACCTCACTTGGCTGAACCGTCACTCAACCCCAACCCCCGCCCCTTTACAAGCCTACTCCCTTTCCTGTCCAGCCCCTCTTCGCCGAAAGAAACCGTATAAATTAATAAATATAAAAGACGCCTCCCATCAGACAACTAAAAGAAAAAATCTACTTCATTCTCCAAAAGAAATTTCCCCATTTACATTGATGAATTGCATGGTTATAGACGTTATTATTGTTGTTGTTATTGTATTTTGTTAAGCTTACAACGCAACAGGAATTCATAATTTATCTGCATTTATTGTAATGCAATCGTTTGCGTTGTAATTCGTATACAAAATATATAAATTGGGTGCTCAATTAAGTGTTCCTTGGGTGATTCTCTCTTTTCGTTGCCATGCCACGGGCTTAAGCAGGGGCGTAGAGCAGCGGAATAGTAGGTGGCCTCCACTGAAATCCAAAAACAATGAAAAAGTTTTTCGCTTCTTCTTTTAAATAGAAGAAGCGTTAATGAATAGTTAAAATATAGTTAACGTTAAATAACGGAGACAAGAAAATGAGAATTCTTAGACGTGAAGAAAGTGTTAAAATCCGTCTACGCACGCGAACATGGGCCTGACCATTTCTCAAATGAACTCTCACTGAAATCGCTGTGCCATGAGACTTCACAACAACAACAAAAACAACGCACATACATTAAGCGGCAACAAGTTAATAAGGCATTTCTTGAATAACATTGGAAGCGCATTGGCTAGGTTAGTTTTGTTATTTATTCCTGTAGACTTTTGTTGTGATAGCGATTCGCTGCACTGAATGGATTCGACGGATTTCCCTTTTTTCAGGTTTTTAATGTTCATTTTCAGGCAATTCATTTTGTACACACGAATGGGTTTTTAATGCTTATGATGAATACAATTGATTTTCGTTGGTTTCTATTTATGCTGACCATTTGTTGCATGGCATGCTGACTAATCATATTGCATCAATGTGTGATGAATCGAATGTCTGTTTGTTTGCTATCTGAAAACATACTACGGATTAAAAAAGAACGGAAGAATTGCATCGCTTACGGGACGGCCAAAGTATATTGTTTGGAATGCATTGTAGTCATCACCCGTCGACTTTGGTTTGTAGACAAACTGGTTTCGGTGACGTGATATCTTCAGTGTCGTATTTGCTCGTAGAATTCGTTAATCGGGAATACAGTCACTGACGATGAAACAGCGGCGAAACCGGTTTGTCTGCAAAGCGGCGAAACCGGTTTGTCTGCCGGAGAGATGACTAAGAAATTCGTTCAACAAAATAGAGAAAACAAATGCTTTCTGTAACTCCCACATTTGTTCCTTTTATATAACATTCCCCCGAGAATATTTCGCAGTTTAGATAACAGATTTCGAAGAGGACACAGTGTCGTTCAGTCGAATGGATGTTGAAATATTTGTATAATATGAATTGATGAATGAATTGTATAATAACAACACTTCAGATACTAAACAAACTCGGGAGAGAAATGCCCACATCATTTAAGTATTGATTGATTACTTTAGTCGTATTTGTTTTTAAGCTTCTGTTGATTTATGCAACATAATGTCGAATACATTGTGATGTAAGAGTTACGCATTCTTTGATCGCATTAAAGGCTGCCGCCGAATGATACCTGTTGCCAGTATCATCTGCTTGGCTGGTTGATTTTCTGTTTGTTTTGAAAGCCTTGTATTTTGAGGTCTTGGATTTGGTAATGCTTTGCATTTGTGCATAACCAGATTCTATTTTTTAACCAGCATAACCACGGTCGCATTTAATGCGCTTAAGTCGCTCTTTTGATTCCCTTGCATTTGAAAGCTACAAACGAAAACTTACTTGCAAGATTTCCCCACTATTAATTATAACAAAACCACCAAATTTCCATAAAACTCCTTTCTTGTTTTTCTATTACAAGTTGCTAATAATGCTGTAATGAATTTGTTACCGGTTTCCCGAAAATTTCACTCAGCATTAGCAGCGCACCTGCACTACGAATGTTATTGCATTTTGTACTGCAGCGTTATTGAATTTGGCTTGAATTGAGTCACCAAGCAACTACTTTCTTGTTACAGCCTCAGTGAAGAAAGCAAAATTGAGCCATTAAAAAATGATTGGCTCAAAGGAAATGGGGAACAATCGCAAGAAAGTAGTATCTCAGCACACTTCGGTGAAGGTATTGTAGATTTGGAGGCACATGTTTATGCACTCGTGGCTACTTGAATCATGCTCGTTTTTGTGTCTGTCGACCCTTGAAATAACATTTTATCTGCAATAAAAAGTGAAGGTGTGGCGTGGAATACCACTACTTCTGCTGCTTCAGTAAATTAGAGTGTCGTCGACCTCAGATAGTAGTGAGATTTTCCGAGATTTGGACGACTGTGACCTCGGTTCTCGTTCCATCTCAAGATTACGGTCTTGTTTTCGATTCTCGTACCCAATTGAAAAAGACTGTCTCGATCTCGACTTACGTCTGGGCTTAAAAAATGCCGTTTCAACATCCAATATCATCCCAAATTCGAGATGGATGTATCGATCTCGGTTCCTGTGTTGGCTGAAAATGAGTGTCTAGATAGAGATTATATCAAAACTCCCAAGGAAGGTATTATGGTGTGATTACAGGTCGTCACACCATCACAGGCATGGTTTTTCGATAAAAAATAATGGTATTCATGAAGTAGGTTCAAGCATCATATACTGTCTCGATCTCAGTTATCACATCCAATTCGAGACGATAAGATTGTATCGATATCGGATTTCGTTACGATGGATCGCCCCGATTCTGGTGCCGATTGAAGAAAAGCTGTCTCAATAGCGATTATCGCCTCGAATTCTAGACGAGAACAATAGTGTAACGCTCTCCTTCCGTGTCTTGACTGAGAAACACCTTATTGACCTCCATTATTGGCCCGGATTGGAATAAAAATATGGCTGTCTCAATCCCGATTATCATATTAAATTGGATAGCTTTCGGTTTTTAATTTTAACTGAAAATGACTGTCTATATTCTCGTTCCGAATACAAAAAAGCCTCCCCGATCTCGGGTCGCACTTCGGCTGAGAAAGACGGTTTTGATCTCCATTATCGCCTCGACCTCGGTATAAGAAGATGGCTGTGTCGGTCTCCATTTTAGTCTCGAATTCGGGACCGAATCGAAACAAGAACGAGAATTGCTTCGTGGTGCGCATCGCATCATTTATTTGCCTTCGAAAATCTAGCCATTTTTAGTATTAATATTATTATTTCTGAATAGATTCATCAGTGAGATTTTCGTGGAACTTATTATTTAGACTTTTCTCCAGAGACTACGAACAACAATTGTTTTTAATTATTTCTCTGATATGAAAACCATATGTTGAAGGTGCCGAAGGTAAACGCGACTTCATACACCAAATTAAGTCCAGTTTAGTGAAGTGTTGCACTGAAGTTTGCCCTAAGATTATCAGCACCATTCCTTTATAAGTAATCAGATTGTGTTTATTAGTGCGAAAATGTGTTTTCGCAGATGTTTTACCTGATTTATTGGAGGAATTTGTGTAAGTCGATGTATTAAGAGAAGAATTCTTCGCCGGAGCAGATTTGGAAACACTTGGCAACTGTCGAAGTGAAGCTCCATGGAAAATTTAGAGAATAGCTGCGCGTACAAAAAGTGATTTCCTTTTTCAGACTCTACAAATATGTCAGATTAAAACCGTGCAGCGCGGACGTTAGCGGACAGTTTTTTACATTCTAATTGTTTTTCCATTAATATTCAGATGTTTCTCAATTCAAATTCTTCTAATTTGATCGTCTTATTTTAATTGTTTTTTTTTTTTTTGTAATAAAGGTGTTTTAGAATTCTGTGTGATTGAAAGTGAATTATATTTACAGACGTTCTCTATGGCACGCATTCTTGGCTAGGATCGGACAGACGGACGGACCAGCCAACTTGACGGACTGGCTGACCGACTGATTACCGATTTATTCGACTGTTAAATAACGAAATTAAATCGGAAAGTTTCATTCTCGGTTCTCTCAACGAAAGTGAGCTTTGTGCTGATGACGGGGGTGTGGAGAGGCGTGTTGGTCGGTGTTGAGTGGGCGTATTAGGTGGTGGAAGGGTGAGAGAGAGAAGATCTAAAACTCGGCACGATTCGTGTGGCTAAAATTCTGCTTGCTTTTCGGTTACCGTCAACACCGTTTATTAATTTCGACGTGTGCACTTGTGGATTCAATTCAATTCGATTGCTTGGCTGACCAGTTGGAGTTGGCAGTTGGACGCGCGATTCGAGGAGGATAACTAGTGAAGAAGATGAACACGCATCTACAAGGCGACATTGATTGTTGCTTTCCGTTCGCTTTGTTTTCAACTTGTCATCTTTATGCGTTTTGATTCATACGCGGGCGAAACTTCTAAACTTTACTCAGCAGCTTCTGGACTTTGAAGCAATTATTTGTTGGCGCGTTACGTGTGCGTGCTTATAATATTTTGTCCTTACCGGGTTTATACGGAAATATGCCGTGCCGAGTGAGACATCAATAGAAAACCGCGCCCAGGTTTGGTCAGCAGCCGCTCGCGCTTCATTAGCAGTCGTCGCCGCGGCGTTTTATGTCGTTGTCGCTATTGTCGTTAACGCGGTCGCTGGCTATGCTGCAGTTGATGTGATCCGAAAGACGCATTCAGTCGCGTGCTGCGAAACGCTTTCGAAGCTAACGAACCCAACGAGAGCCAAAGTTTAACACAAAGAACCCCTCAGCCGTAACAACAACAGCAATAGAGAGGAAGCATGAAGCCTTTCGATGCGTTTCTGAATTGTTTCCACGAGAAGTGGTATTGGCCGTGGATCAGGTGTGAAAGGAGTTTTTTTAATTGTTTGCTACACCTGATTTCAGCAGAGCAGCAAAATAAGAGAATGCAGTCATTCTAACTTCAATTCGCTGAAGTAGCACTCTTCAATTGACATTTTCAATTAGAGTCATTCGTATTTTACTCCAGCCCTAAATTTTACCTGACTTTTTTCAGCTCCCAGCCACAGAATTCAACAGTATTAACGCGTCAGCAGAACCAGCATCTACAGAATTCGAACAGCATCTACGCCGGCCCCGTGACCGGGGCAGCCGAAACGAGCGACTTAATGATACGCCTGCGTGAGTCCATTAAGCAGAAGGAGGAGTTCCTGAAGTCGCCGGTGCCGCTGGCCTCCACGCAGCAGCAACAGCAGCAGCAACAACACTTCTTTCCCCCGAACACACCTCCACAAGCAGTGGCGTCGGTGGCGGCAGCAACAGCAACAGCACTCCAGACGGTCCTACCACCTCACTCTGCAACAGCCGCTGGCAGCTCTCAACGGTCGATGGTGTCAACCATTTCGTCATCATCGTCGTCTGGAGCACGCGGTCAGGTGCGCGCAGCAGTAAAGCAACAGCAGCCTCTGCCTTCATCCACCTCCACCGCCGCCGCGTCTTCGTATTCCTCCTCCTCTGGCGCTGCAAAGGATCTCCTGCCTGTCAGCTGTGATATGCCCAACTACTATGCTAAGCATCTGCCGTCGCCCGCGACTAACTACGACAACATGATGCAGCATCGCAAAGCGGCCAGTGATGGAGGCGTTAGCGGTGGTGCTGAGATCATTAGGCAGCCGCTCAGCACGTACGCCCCAGTATACGCGACCGTAGCGCCACGGAATCACCAAAGAAGCCTGCCCGTTGGTGACAACGAGGTGGCCGCGAGCAGCAACGGTGCCTGGAGCAAACACCCCAAACAGCTGGATTACCTGGAGTCGCTCTCCGAAACGGGTGTCACCAATCAAGTGTAAGTTTCAATTGCTAGTGGTTTTTCTATTTTACACACCACACTGTAGTCATATAAAATAATTGCTCGATCGTGAATATGCTAGAATAATTAACGGCTCCCTTTCCCCCTCTACCGCGTAGCTTTGAACGTAAGCTTGTGTCCCACCTGGCCAAAGGCTTCGATCCCTTCAAACCGCTGTCGATCAACACAAACGCGGCTGCAGTTGCAGAATTGCATCCAGCCGTGGCAGGCAGCAGCAACTTTATGACAATCAAGAAACATCCGGTGCTCTACGAATCCTTGCAGCATCATCCGCTGCATCAGCTGCACCTAAGGCCACAGCAACAGCCGCAGCATGGGCAGATCACCACCGCGACGCCAGTGCGATGCACGGTGGACGGGCAGCAAGCGAGCCGCATGGAGATACACAAGGCCAACCTGGCGACCACCGTCGATTACACATCCGCAGCATTAAGTAGTGCGTAGTTTTACTTTCATTCATCCCTTCCTGCCACACCAGAAAAACTCGCCGCTTCGGAGAGACTAACTAACTCAATGTGAAACTGTTTTCAGGATACACGTTAAGCCCGCAACAAGCGGAAGTCAAACCAATTCTGGCTGACATCGCAGAGACCGGTGACGTGGATGTACCGCCGCTACCGGGCGTTGGCAAAGGTTTCAGCTTTTGCTTTATATTCCGAGAAAATTATTTCATTTCTATCTTTCAGCAGCTAACGGCGGCAGTTCAGCTGCCACCTCCGCAGAAGGTGTTGTGCGTCGCTACAGGCCGCCTGCATCGCAACACGATGAGTCGAAGCCAATGCGTCGCATTTCCTACTTACGTGCTACCAATAATGAGAATGAATATCATACGGACGTATTAGTCAACGTGACGGCGATGTCAACGCCGCCGGGTGTCGAGGGCAACGCAAAGACTGCTAAGGCGGCGGCAGATATTTCAGCGTCGTCCTGCAAGGCCAGCTTGGATGAACCCACCTATGAAGTCGTTGGTGCTGAAAGGGATGCAGTCGGGAAGGCCGCCGCTTTCGTTGGCAGTGGTGGTGGTGGTGCTGGTGCTGGTGGCTCTGACACTGGTGGTGCTGGAAGTAGACGCTCTTCTGTGAATAGTGAATTAAGACGCAGGTAAGAACTGCACAGGTTTTGCAGCAGAGCATCAGCTTCTGCCAAGCATTTGCCAGTTCCACTTAGTATTTTTCTTTCGTCTCGTCTTAACAGCATTCACATTGATAACGAATTTAATGCGAAAATGGATGCGAAAGATGTATCCACGGAGATGGATGTGTTCGAAACCGAAATGGAAGTCAAGTCCTCCTGTATTAATGGCAAGGTATGAAGAACGGTGAACTCTTCGCGTTCGAAGCTGAACCAGCTCGCTTTAATTGCTGTTTTGTGAATTCGTCTCATTTTAGCGCATCTCGGAATATCGCTCCTGGCGTCAAGTGAAAATCGAAATCAAAGGCGACATATTAAAAATATATCCAAGTCGAAATTCAAAATCTGAAAATAATGTAAGTTCATGAATTGGATTAACATTAAAAAAAATATGAAGCATTTGTAAGTGGAAACTCGTGTATTTTCGACTTGTTTAAATAATCTTATTGGAAATATATTCTTAATTAATGTTTTCTATTTCTTCCTTCCTCTCTCTTCAGGTGATAGAACTCGATATTAAGAATTTCAATCTTTTCGATGAATCAGTAGATAAGAAGAAATTTATATTTCGTCTACAATCGAAACCACAACAGCAACCGACCAATTCTTTTATTGCTTCAGTTGCCAATGAATTGAGTTTGGAGGAAGGTAACGATAAATTATTGGCGTCATCCGGTAGCAGCTCGTCAACCTCCGGCGCCACGCTGGAAGCCCAACACACCGAAATACTTTTCAAAACGAAAAGCGTTACGGAAATGAAACGTATTTACGGTTTACTGCAATGGAAGTGCAGTTTAATATATTGTGAAAGCGTGAGTATTTCAAATGCACAAGAATTCACTTCTCTTTGGATGTAAAATGTTCGAATTTCTTACTCACCACAGGATATGCAAGGCAAACAATTAGCAGAGCCGCAGAAGGTTGCAGCTACCGCAAGTGTGCCGACAACAACAGCAACGTACTGTGATGATAATGTACAACAGAAACAACCGCAAATACAAATCCAAACAGACAACTCGCCACCACCACACAGCGCTTCATCAGCACGCATTAGCATCGGCGGCAACGGGGGCGGTGCCGTTGATTTGGAATCTGTCTCTGACTCCATCTCTCCCGTTATGAAAGCGCGCAAATCCTCGTCCCATAAAAGTATCCCGGACAAAGATTTGGGCTCGCCGAAGGCAAAGAACTGGAAGGATTTACTCTTTCGGCGCGGTGGCAACCATGGAGCAGACATCTCGCCCTCTAGCTTGGCGTCCAGCGCGAAAGCAGTTGGTTCGATTGGAGTGCCGCTGAAATTGTGTCCCATGGTGAGTTGCTTGGGTTGAGTAATTGAGTCTCCTCGTTCTCAAATGTCCATTGGCAGTCGAAAAACAACGAATTCGTTCCACATCTTGTTGAAGTCTGCACCAACATCGTCGAAACCAAGGGATTGGGCATCGTTGGTATCTACCGGATTCCCGGCAACAAGGCTGCCATCTCCGAGCTATCTGAACAAGTCAACAAGCCGGACTTTTCGTGGGATCGCTGCAATACAGACGTGAGATGGGAGGACGTGAATGTCGTCTCGAGTCTGTTGAAGCTGTTCATACGCAGTCTGCCCGATGCTTTGCTACCCTGTTCGTTTTACATCAACTTCATCGAGGCGGACAAGAAGTCGGGTTTGGTGCGATTGCGTGAGTTGAAGGAGCTGCTGGAGTCTCTTCCCCGGTACTCTTATGAAACAATGAAACACTTAATACGTCACCTCAGTCGGGTGAGCAAAAACTGTTCTGTCAACTTGATGGAACCGAAAAACTTGGCCATCATATTCGGCCCATCGATCATACGCACACCCAACGACACCCTCGAGATCGCTGTGAAGGACATGAAACATCAGTGCCGCATCGTAGAGTTGCTGCTGACACAGGTAAGGACATGGGGTTCGTGTTGAATCGCCCTCAAATGAATATTCACAATTCAAGCTAGAAAACCGGTTGCGCCAATTTTTTTCCCGTAACTTGGCACAATAGCAATAATAGCAACAATAAAAATAATAGCATAAAAATAGTTTTGACGGTTTTGGAATCTTTAAAATGCGACGAATTGAATTGTCGACAATTTGGTCTCGGAATATTTGGCACATTGTCGCTAAAAGCTTGTTTTGACCTTTCTTTCCAGTACGAATACTTTTTCGAAAACGGCAGCACGCCCGATATCGCCGACATTAGTGGCAACACGTCCACTAACGTGACTTCAAGCGCATCTGCAACAGCAACCGCACAATCGCAACAAGACCAGACCAACATGTTGTTGCATAACGTTTCGAAAATTGAGCGCCTTACCGATCGCGACCAGTCCTCGTCGTCATCGTCGAAGACGTCGCGCTTCATACCCAATCTACGTCGCCGAACGCACAGCAAGCGCAGTGCTGTCAGTTCAGACACCTACTCTGGAGAGAGTGTTTTGGTAAGAGAAAAACCCAGTTCCTTCTCCTCCACATCGCCATCAATCCATGCACTTCATCGTCACAATCACTGCACTGCAAGCGCAACCACCACCACCACCACCACCTCTTTCATCAACCCACACAACGCTTTCAACACCTCATCCAAAATTAGTCTACGCCAACGTCGCAAAGCCGTACCCACCATTTACGATCTGGATTTAAATTTGAGTGTCCACTTTCAGTCCTTGGATTACAACGCCAAGATGACCAGCTCCAGCAGCACCAACAGTTCGGCTACCACCGCCACCAATGAGACGACTTCGTTGGCAAGCCCGAAGAAGGGCATCATGAGTCGCTCTCGTCACCACCGTAAGGGCAGCTTGGACGAGAAGGACTCGGGTAGTGTCAGCGGTGGCAGCGGCGGCAGCTGCAAAGATCCGGTTCAGCAGCAATGCGGCGGCAACGTCGAAATATCGATTTTGCTAACAGACGAGGAGTCGAGCAACAGCCGAATCAGCGACAGTGGTAAGTGTTTGAGATGAGCCAGCCGGACTCACTCACTTCTCACTTTTCAAATAATCCCGTAAGTTGAATAGGGAAGTGTGTTGCACCAGACGCTTTTGAATTGCACTCTATTTTCACGCTTTAATGTATCAGCATTTGTAGATCTTCGTAATTTGAAAATAAGAGCTTCTCAGAAAGTAAAAATCTTTGTGGAAGCTGCAATCATTTCTCATTTTCCTCTTTTCATAAAACTTCATTGCAATGAAACTCTTTACTATCGCATTGCTTTCCGGAGCATTCAGTCGAATACTTTCCATTTGACGGAATATGTAGTTTTCAAGTTACTCTTCAACTTTAACTTTGGTCAATGAATTATTTACAAATATAGGAAAGTGGATAAGCGTTTGTGCAAGAGATGTCAGTCGTAGTCGGCTTTACTTATAATACAGACTTCCAAAACACTTTCTCTCTCTCTGCCTTTTTTCTATCCTACTTTACCCCTTCTTTCTTGCTCTCTTTCCTCCTTGCTCTCCCAAAACATTTTACATTTCATCGCTCACATTTTCAATATTGTCTGTCTTTACTTCTCTTTGCTCCCTGTTTTCTTAATTCTATTTTTCCTTCTTTTTTTTCTATTCCTTCCTCTCACTCTCTCTCTCTTCCGTTCTTTTCATTTCCCCCCCCTACTTCTTTCTTTTCCCCCCTCTACTTCTTTCTTTTCCCACCACTACTTTCTTTTTCCAATCTCTTCCACTCGTCATCTGTCTGTTCCTTCCCCTTCTCTTCTATTTCTGTTACTTATTTTTCACTCTTACTCTCACTCCTCTATCTTACCCTCTCCCATGGCTTTTCCCTCTTTTCTCCTTCTCCAGGTTCCATGTCGCTGGCCACCATTACCGACGCCCTCGATTCAAAGCTGCGTAATTTGCGTAGCGGTTCCGAATCCAACGATGAAAACGATGGTTCACCGGAGTTCCTAACCGCCAACCGTCGTCACACCTTCGGCCAACCACTGCACATGTATTCAGAGAACATTCCGTACGCCGATGAGTCTCCCGAGCGTCTTTACAACCAAGTGCCGCTGCCACTATCGCTGCCCAACCACAGCAGTAGCAGCTGCTGTGTGTTGGATGCTACTTCGCCACTGATGCTGAGCAGTACCAGCTCATCGTCAACGACAGAGAAGGAACCGCTACAGCCACTACAACAACAGCAGCAACGCAATAACAACATGAGCAAAGGCGGCAACAAAAGTAATCATAAACTTCAACATTCAGCTACTGTGCCCATTTCCACCACACTCTTACCCACCACAACGCCTACAGCTGTGTCGACACCCACTGCAGCGGCCATCGTCTCTGTGAAGACCGCCAAAAATTTTAGTGGGGCCAACAGCAGCGGACGAAACCTTCGTTTCTCCTCGGTCTACGAGCAGTGCTGCTCGGAGGATGATTCTGAAGGTTCCACCACCAGCGACCCCAAAGAATCAGCAATGATCATAGCGTCGCCGACGTTTTTTCTAGACCGCTACAACAAGAAACGACGTGATCACCGCCTTTTTCGCTCGGCCTCCTTCAACTGTCGCAACTACTCGACCCGGTACGGCGGCGCTGGTGGAGCCACCAACAATTCCAGCTCAGCTCTGACGAAAGACGAGAAGACTGACATGAATCTGACGAAGAAACGTCAAATACAAAACAAGCAGAATCGCTCGATTAAACGGCGGCACACCGTCGGCGGCCCACACGACTATACGAGCAACACGAACGCCACCAACAATAGCAACTCTGGCGGCAACGGCAGCTACCTTCACTGCAAGCATGGCACGGCGCTACCACATCCAGTAGCCTCGGGCTCGACATCAACAACGACGAATGTGTTGCGACGAATTCCTATACCGAGTGCGAACGGCAACATAAGCAATAATCAGCAGCATCCATTGGGTGAGCGACAGCAAAACAACAACAACAACAACGGTAATGGTGTGGTAACGGTAGCGGGTGAGCGTGTACTCGAAGTCGACATACGTATTAAGAATATTAATCGCAGTCGGTACTGAGAGGAGGAAATCGGTGCGTGACGGCCCGGTTGTCGGGAGACGATGCAAGGGAGGAGGCGACGAATTGATTTTTTAATGTTTTCTGACTTCGAACGAGCCAAGAAAAACCAAGAAGGGACTGCGGGCCGCAGAGTTTTTTAATATTTTGAATTACGACTTCTAGAAAACATACAAATGAATGAAGCGAATTTCTATTTCCAGCCGATTGAAAATGCATGCGATGCAAAACTAACGAAATTCAAACGAAGACGCAGGGCCAGAATTTCACTTAACTAGTGAGACATCTATTTTCAGAAATCTGTGTTCATTGTATCTTTTTGTGATTATTTTTATTTGCCAGATTTTTTGAACTAAAATTTAGAAAAATATCGCTAGAGGGAAAGACAGAAAAGCGCCCTTTTTATTTATATAAACAGAAACACCAACTAGTTTTAAGAATCTAAAAGATTTTTCTATAAAAGCGAATGAGAGTGAAACCATACAAGTTAAATCAAGATGGAAAAAATTAATTCATTCAAACATGAAATTAGATTAACGATTATATAAATACAAAACTACTGAAATAAATAATCAAAGTATTAAATCATATAAAGTCAGTTATATAAAACATGGTAGCTCGGTATTCCAGCTATACGTAATGGAGAATTGAGAATAAAATTGGTAACACTACCAACTTCCACCGCACCCACTATTTTATGTTTGGGTGCAAAAACCGACACAATCAAGCAAGCAAATAATATGACCATAAAACAAAACGAGGCCACGAAAGATTTCACACAGCACGCGTGCTGAAATCGATGATGCCTCATGTCAGACTTGTATTTAAAAAGGAAAAATGGGAATTGTGTTGTTAAAGTATTTTCGGAACTGAAGGAATTCGTTCAATGCGCAAATTTACGTTGTTGTCCTTGTTGTATTTTAGATTTTATACTTCTAGTTACACATGCATCGTGTATGCCAATATGTTATCTATATATCTGTGTAAATTTTGAGTTTTCCCTCTCCGAAATTGTGTTTAATAACTTTGCTAAATGCAAGCATATATCTTTCCTGTTAATATATATTATATTGTACTATTTTCTATTTTATATACCGTTTTACATGCATTGTGAGCTCGGCTTCGGAAACATTTTGTATGTATGAATGAGCCGTACGCTCGCTCGGTACGTACAGACTTGTGTAGGCGCTCCGAAGTACACATGAATATGCATATATTGCACGTATAAACACATTTTATAGTATATATTTTTAATCCCCCGATGGATATTGTATGTATGTATTAAAGGAATTGTATGAAAATATGTAATTCATGGAATAAATGTAGTATTTAACTTTGATGCTGGTGTTTCTCTTGAAGATTTCAGGAGTTCCTTAAAGCAAATTCACAATCACACTTGTAAAAAATTGATCGCTTGGTTTCGAATACACGGCGAGAAATTCTCGTCACCCTGGCGATCATTGCAGAGACGAGTGTTATTCTAATTATTTGCTCTGTTCTTAGCAAATTTATTTCTCAACTTATAAGAAATAAATGCATTTTATAATCAACAACTTCACCTTAACGAACTGAGACTTAGTTTGTTACACGATTAGTTTAACGTCGGAATTCATTAAATTCATTCCGTGATTACAACTTAGAATTCGGGCCCGTACCAGAAATTTTGTAGGCAAGGTCATGTGCGACATCGTAGTGAGGATTGCAAGTGGCTCGCACTCGCTTCAGCCACGAACCTATTTTGGGATATTTAATGCGTACATCGTAGTCGGCCATTCCTGCATGAAAGAGAAGGAAACCTTGTCAACTCGTCGCAAATCATGTGAAACCTGACTGACTTGTCTGCTCGATCTCGCATGCAGCAAAAACATCAGCTGCTGTCAGCTGGTTGCCTGTTAAGAAGTCCGTTTTCTCCAACCAAATCTGCTCTACAATATCCAGATTGCGCTCCATCTGCACAGCCAAGCGAGCGATCTTCTCCGGGTCGGGTTTCTTGCCGGTCACCAGCGGATTAAGCCAAATTGCTCGGAAGTACAGAGCACAACCGGCACGCAGTGTTATGTGTTGCCACTCGAGGAACTCATCGACACGAGCTTGACACATCAAGTTTTTGGGATAGAAATCTGGCCGTATCTTATCTTTAGCTGCCAAATATCTGTTTGGTAGAGGAAAGAAAGTAACTGGTCGACTGGATGGGATTGAGCGATGATGACAACGTGTGAATCTTACCTTAATATTGCGATGCTCTCGGCTAATTTGAATCCATCGTCAACAATGCAAGGAACCTTCTGAAAACGATTTATGTTGGTTTTGAACTCCTCAGTCATATGCTCACCTATGTAGAATTTTTAAGTGAAAAATGGTGAAATAGTTAAATTATAAATGGAAACGATTTATCGCAGAGATGATTTCTGGGTCAACCATCTTCTCGATCATATTTCTCATGAAATCGGGTCTCGATGATAACGGGGGGCCTTCATTGAATAGAACGATTATTTGTTCCAATTTACTAGAATTTGGATTTTTTTTTAAATGAAGCTTATTAAAAATGCGATTTTCACGAAAACGAAATAACGCCGAATTTTGTTCTCAACAATTTTATGGATCATGAGAATTGCGGATTTACGGGGAGGACGAACTCACCAAAACTAACAAATCGCGAATATGTCGCACCCGCGATTTTCTCTTTAAACGTGATTTGTACGAAAAAAACCTGAGATCCTTCTATTAGTACTCAGAGCGTCGTGAAATAATTGCAAACGAAACACCTCTCTCTCTCTCATTATCTCAGCAAGATTTGCGACATATTGTGCATAAAATTTATCTTTAAAAAGTTTCCTCTCTCGTTTTCTACTTACGATTGCTTAAAGAGACTTGGCATTCTTCGAATTGTAAGCCACTCATTTTCATTACTATGTAAAGCGCACGCGATGGCTGCGATAAGAAGTCGAAATAATACTTCAGCGCCATCTCCTTCTCCGACTTTGGTCTGCACTTGACTGATGACGGAACTGCAACAACAATGCGACGGTGGATGAGACGGAAAGTGCAAATAAATACGCTTTCTGAAGCAAGTCAAAGTCTCGGCGAAGTGACTGGCATAAAATTAACTGCGAACACTGGTGACAAATCCTTGTTTTAACAACTTGAGATTATAAAAAACTGTAGAAAATAAATCACAAAGACAACTGAGTGCATAAAGCCCTTCATTAACTCCGCTGAACAACTGGTCGCCTCTACTCACACAGCACAACTACTTGTGTGTGCATTTATTCTCACTTTGACTAAGCGAGATACCCGAACTTCTCGACTAGACTCTCTGAGCAAAGTTCACCAAATATATAATTTGGCGAACTATCTGGCGGTTATTCAGCAAAGTTTATAAAATAATTTCTTGGTGAAAATAAATACAAGCTGAAAATCTGCAGATGGAAAATATAAATGCTAAAGATAAGCATTTTCTCGAACTAAAGCTTCTTTGAATTAATGCTGAAGAGAGTTTAAACTAACGTTTTCACACATAAACGAATTTGAAAACTGCAGAATTCTTGCATCTGTTGAATTCTCAAAATTGTAGCTTGTTATATTTGGAAGTTATATTATACTATTTTTAATATTAAATTTGCAAAAGTTACAACCGTCTGGAATAACACGACTTCTTCATACTTTTTACCTGCTTTAAAAATCCGACCAAAGAACTCAAAAAAAAGTTGCATTATTTCTTCACAGACTTCTACAAGTAATTAGAAATCTACTGCAACATGAAATAATATTATGTATTTGCACTAATATTCATTGCACTGAGTGAGGACGAATTCGATTAAGTTTTGAGCTCAGTTGATAACTAATGGAACTGATTTTGAATGTGAACAAAAGCAAAAACTGCAATAGAACATTAAAAATTCTCACTTACCCCTTCGCACCCAAAAAAGCTTTCGGTGAGGAAAAAACTCATAAAAAGCATTTACAGTGTAGAGAAGGAGAATGAAGAATTTTAATCAAAACATATAACAAATTAAGAAGCAGGTCAACCAAAATACAAGTTAGAGAACTATAATAAATTGTAAAGAACTTATTTAAAACTCACCAAATCTCAAAAATCACAGCTCGAAAAAACCTGCAGAACTAAACAGAAATTCGAGTCGACTTTAGGTAAAACTTAATATTTTATTAAAGAATATGATTTTATTTTAATACGTTGGATGTAACTATTTCAGCTCCGTCTCCAACAATCTGTAGCTGATTTTATTTTATTTCTACCTTTGAAGCTTTTGCGATTTTAAAGTTCTGAGTATTTGGAACAGTAAAAATTATTGAAGCAACTGTACGTACACAAAATAGTAAACGATGAGAATTCTAACTCTCCAGTGTAACCATATCACGACAAATAAAAAATGCCGAAATTAAAGCGGTCGTCTGCGGTCCTTCCGTGCAGCCTTTTGCTAAGCGCTCTTCAACACTGGCCATTTTTATAATTAACTTATTTAGTACGCTCATGGGTAGCTCAACTAAAAAGACATTTCTTAGTTTAAACAGAGAATTCGCACGGACCAGTAATATACCTCGCATAATGTACAAATGCAATTCGGTCAGAATGTCCTCTAAAGCTAAGCCCTTAGCAGACTTGACGAGCATTATTTCTGCAAAATAGAGCTGCTACTTGAGGACCCAATGGCGAGCTAACCAATTCCACTTACCATCGTAAGCCTGTTCGAAGCTTTTAGTTGCTAGCAATGTCTGCAGAATGTATTCGATATCCTTGCGCAACGGGTGACCGACACAGGTGTAAACACTGTCCTCATTCACGACGTCGAAGGCCATGGATGTGCTCTGCAGCACATTCAAAACTTTGCGCATATCGCCCTTGGACAGAGTCATCAACGCCTTCTTACCATCTTCAGTGACATTTAAACTAAAAAACAACCACGGTTTACAAGAGCTAACGCAAACTGTAACCACGCTACTTCTCCAACTCGATAATCCTTTCCAATCTAGGCAGTACTTGCTCCGGCGACAAGGGCGCGAATCGAAAGCGAGTGCAACGCGATTGTACCGCTGGTATAATTTTGCTCAAATAATTGCAAATCACACAAAAGCGCACATTTTCGGTGTACTTTTCAATAACTACAAAGATTACAACAAATAAGCGGTCATCAGAAGGAACATCGCAACGCGCTCACTTCTCCGCAGCGCGTTCTGAGCATCATTGGTCATTGCGTCAGCTTCATCCAGTATGATCAACTTGAAGGTCCCGCTGAAGATAGTGCGCGTCGATGCGAAATTGAGAATCTGCCCGCGCACAATATTGATGCCGCGATCATCTGAGGCGTTTAGCTCCAGGACCATCGATTTGAATTGCGCCGGCGTGTACAGCTGCTTTGCGCAGGCCAGTATGGTGCTCGTCTTGCCAGTGCCGGGCGGTCCATAGAAGAGCAAGTGGGGCAGCTGCTTCTGATTTATGAAGCGATTGACTGTCGGTGTACAGAATGCAATATTAATGTTTCCATTTTCGCCGTATTAATTTGATCCAAACTCACTTGTTGAAATTATCTCTTCGTGTGATATCAAATCGTCCAACTTCTCAGGCCGGTATTTTTCCACCCTGTGAAAGTATGGTTTAGGCTGAATCCAAGTACGTAATCTCAGGACTCACCAAGGAACCCGTACAACTCTCTCAGGTACTTCTTCACTCATAGTCGCTTGATTCTTTTACTTGTAGACTACGGCGCGCGTTCGTAAATCAAAGTAAGCTTTCTTCTTCTTCTACAGTGTTTTTACCCAGCCTGATATAGAATTAGCCGCGGCAAGATAGCAACGTTGCTGGCCTATCAATCCATCAACGCGACAAAATGGAATTGAACCACAGAGTCGCTTAGAACAATGAAACGCCCTCCTATTTACCTTCAAGTACATAAGCCAGCAGATTTCTAAATTTCTATTTCAATAATTTAGTAGGACTTGTCGAATTAAACGATACCCCTAATATTTTTAAAAGTTTCAATTTTAGTATTAAAAACAAGGAGCTTTTTTCACGGCAGTCCAACACCGAAAGCTGCTGCGAGAAAGCTAGCTCGCAATTTTGTTGAGTTTGAAGATTTTTTACTAACACTTCTAAAGCTTTTGACAGCTGTTAGAGGAAGTTTCGTATCTTTTTATCTCTGTTATTCGCAGCGTTGTTTTGGAAACTCAAGGACAGAATGTCCTACTCAGTAAGGATTTACATACATATGTACAAAACCAGAGCTTCACTAGCACCAACTCACACAGCGCAAACACTTGAACTAATTATTACTTTACTTAATTATTACTTTACTTAAAAAGAAAAGTTTCGATAATTCCGGCTGGCAAACATCTTTTGTTCGTGGAAAGAGATCCGTAGCAGCGGTCTCTTGTTAAAGACATTTAATCAAACGTGAAGTCTATAAAAGCAAAAACCGAAATGACCAAACATACTGTTCATTGCCGCTGCCGAATTGGATTTATTACGGCAGCGAATAAGTACAGTGCGGTGAACAGCTGATCGTTTGTACTGACGCTGCTCGCTGCCACTGCTGCGTTTTAATTCGAGTTTAAAGCAGGAGGGTATTTAAAGTAGTAAGGGACGAATAAACAACTTCGCGAAGTGGAATACGATTTGTTCATCCTAAAACTGTTCGTGTTGTGTGAACCGTGGATTTGCCGTGGATGACGTATGTATTACCATGTTTTGGCGGTTGCTCTTATTTGTTTAAATGCATCGGTGCAGGGTACAATTTGAGGGTTGTCAAGCTCTCTTTGTGCCTGCTCACATTTATGAAAAGTTCTCCCTGTTCATTTCCCCCCTAATTTTTTCACGAAAGTGATGATCACATTTGCTAGTTAGATCAGATTTGCTAGTCACTTTTTGATTCAATCTCGAGTGTGGCGTATTTTGTTGCTAATTTAATGGCGTAGAAGTGAGGCGTGCACAAAGCAAAAGAAAATGTTAGTGAACTGAGTGATCTATGTTTCCAAGATTCTTATTTATAGCTTGAACACAATCATAGCGATCAGCGATAGCGACGAGCGAGTGGAGTTGTCATACACCGGCCGTTAAACACAATGGCAGCCATAGCGATGTGCGACGGGCGCTCTCATTCGCTTAGCAAATTTCTGTATAGAAACAAAAAGGAGAAGAAGAAGAGCAGCGAAATCGCTATGAAAATAGAGACGGTGGAGGAGAGAGAGAGAGCGAGAGAGAGAGAGCGAGAGAGAGAGAGAGAGAGAGCGAGAGAGAGAGATAGAGAGAGCGAGTGAGCGCGTAGAAAGTGAGTGTAAAAAGAGGAATTTTATGAAACTTTTCTCCAGGTTTTCATACCTGCAAGAATGAATTTGTGACATGAATTCCCATTTCAATGAAGAAGTATGGCGATCCTACCAGCGAGATTATTTCCTGCGAGAGAGTTGAGTTAAATCATTAGAAATAATTTAGTTGCTCTCTTAAAATAGGATAACAAAAGCTACTTGCAAGCTTTACGTGAAAAGTAGTTTATATCGTTGTACTACTTTAATTATTATTAATTATTTATGATTAAAATTTGGACAAAATTATAAAATAACAAGCTTTCCTATTTAGAAATATTTAGAATAGGAAAAAATATTTCTAATGTTTTTCGTTATTTTATACACATACTAATTTGTGTAATTAATTTCACAATACTAGCAACTAATTAAATAATTTAATCACTCTCCGATTCTCTCTTTATCTCTCTCTCCCGCTCTCTCTCTCTCTCTCCTCCCCCTTCTCAATTTTACTACATCTTCTGGAAATCTTTCCAAAATAGTTTATAGTAGTTTTAGTAATTTTTGTGTTTTGATTTGTTTGGCGTAGAAAGGATAACCAGCGGAAAGGGAGTTGATTAACCCAACAGGAATCTCACTCTACCAACTCGCTCTTTCACTCCAATTTTTACTCCCCAACTCTATTTTATAACAGGAAGTGGATGCAATTCTGTCTGACGGCATTTGTGGGAAGCATGGGAACGGTAGGGTGACAAAAGGCAACAGAAAATTGGCGGCATTTTTAATTCACCTGCTTATATGGCGCAAAAATGAAATGGAAATGGCAGCGCTCACCAGGGAGCATCATCTTCATTCATCATCTCCTTAAATACAAACGAGAGACATAAAAAAAGTCAAAGCCAACAAAAACATTTAAATTCCAACGGTATTACAACTGAGAGGCGCGCTGAGTATGTGTTTCCAGGTTTCTGTTGCTCGGGAATCGAGCGAAATGGAACTCTGATTTCGTTGTTTTTGTGTTTTTTTTTGCACACCGTGGTGCTCTGCTCGAATCGAAGCTGTGCCAGTTTCATTCCACTGCTGAGTGTCGATGCAGACGGAACGTGTGCTGCGTGTCGTGCCGCTACCAGGACATCAGAAGCTGAAAAGTGCTGGAATTTGTGAAGTCCATTTTGGACAGAACATAAAAAGTGTAACATCGAGTTAAACATAATCGAGCACAACGATTGCAGTCTGCCTGCTTAACGGTAACGTGATCGTTGTGATGTTTTTAATGGATTCCAGAAGTTACGCAGTAGCGTAAACGGAAAAACGGGTGTGATACGTTGGCCTAAAAAGGATAAAAAACAACAAAACGGTAGCAATGAAAAGAGCGCGAGTGCAAGTGTTGCTGTGACCCAGCAATTCGTTGTCGTTGTTGTTGCCTTTGTACCCCGCATCGGCGTATGACTTTTGTCAGAAAATAGTGTACTTCCAGTGTACGCGCGCTCGTGTGTGTATGTGTGATGTATGTGTGTGTGTGTGATGTATGTGTGTGTGTGTGATGCATGTGTGTGTGTGTGTACTTGAGTTAGTTACATTTCTGAGTGCTGTACCAAATAGCACACAAACTATCCCTTTCGTTGACTACTAGTATCGAAACGACAATGGAATGGCGCCCCACGTCATGACTGCCAAGATGACTGAAGAGTTCTTTTGCGCTTTGATGTTGTGTGTGGGGGCGAAGATATGTCTGTGCTCGTGAGCGGTTTCTATCGTCCTATTTTGTCGTTTTGAAACTACGGGTGTCCGTTACACTGTTTTATGGTCTCGAAAAAAAGTCGAGGGTTGTTCTGGCCACGTTTTACTCCGCGTAATTCGTTATTTATTACTAGGTATCGCGTAGACAAATGCGTAGTTGAGTTTCCGTTATGTGCAATGGGACGAAGACATTTTTTCCTTGCAACCACAAAGGAAACTGAAGTGGTCCTTCCAGCCGAACGCGCGCGCCTAAATTCTGACGTAGTGACTTTTGGGATACATAAACGGGAGACAACCGAATTTAGAAACAAATTAACTTACTTCTAGCATTTCCCCAGTGCGCTTCAAATGTTTTAATGTGAATCCGACATATTATCTCCCAAGACACATCAAGTTCTGTTAAGAAACCAAAAAACTAACTCCATCCTTCAATGGATAGCTCGCCCGATTTATCGCTAAAGCTGCGTCGTGGCTCCAGCGACTCGCGTGACTCGTTCTACATGGACTTCGCTCAGGGCATCGATTCGGACATCGAGGAGGTCGACACCACAATCATCTCGCGCGCTCAGCCCCAGCAGCCTCCAACATCACCGCTGCCAGAAGATACCGATGAATTTGCGGCGCTGCAAATGACGGCCACTCCCATTCCACCACCGCCACTGTTGCCACTAACTATGCAACCGTTGCCAACGTTAAGTGAGAACGATGACTTGCCACCAACACCGCCGCCGCATCAGACATCACCACCACCCAATGCACCTCCGGCTTCACAGTCACCTACATCATCTGTGCTGGAAATGATACCGCCGCCAATGATGTCGCCCACTCTGCCAGCGCGGTTACCGCCTTCACCACCGCTCGAAACTGAAGACGAAGGTGATGACGAAGAGGAAGCTGCCCACATTTCGGAGACTACTGTAACCTCGGGCGTGTATGACGGACAGCAAGATCCGGTTCGCATTAACGCTGGTGATGAACGACTGGGAAACGGAGAGGAAGAAGGGGTAGGAGATAAGAAGGAACCAGAGGATAATGCGGATGGAGAACAGAACGCAGAGAACGCTGATGAGGTCGACGATGAAAAGTTGACTCCACCTCCATTGACACCTTTACCAGCAAACTTTTCGTACGTACATGCAGCATCAGCTCATCGTACAGATCACTTGCCAGAGCCGCAGGTGACACCACCCATGACAAGATCACCATCTACATCGCCATCTCCACCTGACACTCCACCGCCTTGTCCACGACCAAAGTCGTTGGGCCGCTTGGTGTCACCACCACCACCTTCTCTACAGCCGCAACCGCTCACTCCTCCCTCGGAAAGCGACCAGTCGCAACCCAATTCACCACCCCCATTGCCGCCTCACCACAACATGAACATGTCGAACACGTCACCACCTTCTGAAAGTAGTTCACCGAAGAGTGGCGAAGGTCATGTTGGCGAAGTTGGTCTCTCTTCACCACCGCCAGAGTTTGGCGAAACCGCAGAAGAAGGGGCGTCTACAAACAAGATCATCAATGGTGTTCAATGCGAACTCATGACTGCATCATCGCAGGCCGCGGAAGAGTCAAAATCGGTGTACGACGATGAGTCAACCACTATAACTACACCGCCCAGCAATGGGCTTTCGGGCTCCTCGCTTATGTTGCCCGTAGGTGTACCCGATCAGTTGGGAGAGTTGGAATCAGACGCCAGACTAATTCTGGAGGATGTGCAGCCACCTACCGAAATGGCAGATATACGAGAAGAGTTAAGTGGAGAAGAGGAAAGAGAAGAGTTTGGTGCCAAGACTCCAGTATCCCAGCAGGGTGATCAACTTTCTGAAGATGCACCACCCAGCACTTCTACACCTCTAGCAACATCCACTCCTTCCGCAACCGGATCACCGAAAGCGACTGGTAGTCGTGGACCCAGTCGTAGCGGCAGTCGCAGCGGTAGTCGTAGCGGAAGTCGAAGCGGTAGTCGAAATGCAAGTCGAAGCGGTAGCGTACGCGGCAGTCGTGGTTCACGGGCTGCCTCTATTGTATCGGCTACTACGCCACCCGTGGCTATGACATCGCCGCCAACATCCATTAGGTCGCTTAGAAGCCCACCCTCAGTGAAATCGTTGTCATCACATTCAGCGGGCTCGAAACAGAGTCCGTCAGCTTCAATAAAAAGCCCCCCCGGAGCTGACAGTCCTCCGGTCATGCCGAGTCCGCCGCGGATGCGTAGTCCCCCATCGTTACTCAGAAGTCCTCCACCGGAAATTCACAGCCCACCAAAAGTTACAAGTCCGCCGAAGACACACAGTCCGGTGCTGGTGCAGGCGGAGCGGCAATCGGTGAAATTTCAGTCTACCTTTGGTCAGGAGAGGTAAGTTCTGTAGCCTCTTAGCTAACTGTGTTACTCTGCCATTGAATTTGAAGAAGTCACTGTCGTTGAATTTGCTTTTTATCTTGCCCATCAGCGATTTTCTTAAAGGAGAAACCAATATGAAAAAGAAACAAAGTTATATTAAGGCGATCCTTACACTGACTATTTGTTTGGGTCTACAATACGTAGGCACTGAAGTCGTTGCCATTATCCTGCAGTCATTGTCCTCCGACTCGTGCATGTGTGGAGTGCTTCGCGGTACTTTTCATCACTTATGAATGAACAACTAGTCGGTTTCATGCGCATAATAAGCACTTTATGTATAATGGACAAGTTCCATTTCTGCTGAAACGATTTCCATTGTGGTGCGAAAGTTGACTAGACTGAGCTTACATTATGAGTAATAAAAGGCTGGTTTTCTTTATTAGTACTCAGTTCATTAGTATCTTGCTATTACATCAATGGGAGTTTTCCGTATATAATAGTGATCCTTACGGGGTAGAACGGAAGCTATAGTTCACTGACAGCAGTTGATTTTACTTAATTGCTGAATGCGTTCAAAGTATCGTAAGTTCTTAATTTCAACCCACTGGATTATTCTTTTTATGGCGACAATCAATACAGTAAAACAGCTAGAGCCAAGTACTACCGAAATTGAAGGAATGCATTATGGTAACAGTTGTCAAGTGTATGTTTAATTATAAATTTATAAAACTCTCTATACCACTTGTAGCCTTGAACATCCCTTTTACTCTAGAACGTACAATTTCCTTCCTGAGGGGTGGGAATGGCAAATCAAGCGCATCATTAGGGTCACCTAATATTTCATGCGTAGTCAACATTTGTTACTTCTCTGTGGGAGACTCGATTGTTGCTTTCAAATTTAATCCTGTTGAATTTTTAATGACTTATTACTAATTCAAACTTGCTCTACATAAACAAATCAAACGTGCGTCCCTTGAACCTTTTTAAGAGTCTTTCCACCTGGTACACAACGTGTATCCTTTAATGAGGCGTACACACTCGATTGTTTGGATAACATAATTTGTTGTCAGTGTTAAACATGGAGGATGTTTTATTTATACGATCGAATATTACTGGAATATTGAACTTCGGTTGTAATCTGTATGGTCTGCATCTGAAAATTCAGAAAATTCAACTTAAGGACTCAACTTATATTGAAATACTTTAAATGTTAGGATTTTCGAAAATCCTCGAAAGAACTTAAATTTTCCTTCATTACATAAAAGTTTGAAGAAATAAGTCGTAATAAATTGTGAGTGGCCTGATAGGGGACACGTTATCATCCATTTATCCATGGTACACAATTATCAGCAGCTGGAAAGGAAGTTTAAAGGAAGAAATGCACTGATAATTCATGTGATTGAAGGTATACACTGCTAATTCGACGAGGTCGAGTCGGAAGGCAGGGCTTTACATATTCTTACTTCGTATAACCATCTGAAGAAACTCAATTATAGTTTTCTTCCATCTCAACAGAAAACGACGTCACGACTGAAAAAAACCGTTCCGATGACGATTACAATCACGATTACCGTTTCAAATCTTTTCACTGTCCTGCATTCAGGTTTTTCGTTTCGAGAGAACAAAATTGTTTTGTTTTCGATCAGTATACCCTGTCGACTTGAGCGAGCTGCCCCACCTTGATTATTAAATCGATTAAGAAAAGCTCTCTTGATAACGATTATAGTTTAGACAAAAAGTTGTCTCGGTCTCAATCATTGTCATTATCTTGACCAACAAAACCGTCTCGATCTCGTTTGTCACCTTGATTGAAGAAGTTCGTTTCGATCAGAAAAGCTGTTTCGATCTCGATTATTGTTTTGATTGAAAAAGCTTCCCTCCGTCTCGATAATTGCCTTGAATAAAAACCTCCTCTTGAGGTCTATTGTCGTCTCGATTGAGGTTTCGGTTATTCTCTCGACTGAGATCTCGAATGCCGGTTTAATTTTGATCACTGTATATAAATTATTGTTAAATAATAATTGGAATAAATGTTCAGTATGGATTTTTCTCTACACTCATAAAAATTGAATGGATTTCATTACCTGGTAAGAGCTTGACACATGAAGAGCTGCTTGTTTTTCTAAAGAGGGAGAGAGGGAAAGAGGGAGAGAGAGAGAAAACCAAAACACCTCACAATATTAACGGGCATTAATTAAACATCACGTTCCTGCGCAACAACACCCTCAGGCCTCCTACCTCGGGTGTCGCATGTCTGGGTGGCGTGAAGTCCCGCGTGTACTCGTATTAATGCAGGAAGTCTCTGCGCCGCATTAAAAAGTGATGTTGATGAATAAAAAAAGAAGATAAAGTAAAAACTTCATGCTGTTGCAACTAAATAATGCATCAACACAAACAACAGCAGCAACAACAGCAACAACAACAGCAACAGCAACAACAGCAGCAGCAATTGCAGTAGGCTTTTAAGGTTCAGTGCCATTGAGACTTAAACTACTCGGTATGCAGCTGTCGGCGTGGCCCAAGGAATCCCATAATTATGCCAGGGAAGATTGCATCTGAATAGTGTAACGTCCTGCGCCAAGCGGGCGTGAGCGCCGCATATGAAAGTCCTTTCTGCAGCAACAACAACTACGTCAAGTGCAGAAATAATTAAGTGACGCACGCAAAACCAGCACGATACGATGACATAGAGCATGAGAAGCTCTAACGGTGATAGTAATACAGATGGTGTCTTGGGAGGAAAGGGGGCGGGGGAAGGAGTGGTTGGTGGGAGTGGATGAAGGTTCTGGGTGGAGAACGGCTACAATAAGCACGGGATTAGCTAAACAAAGTGCTGCAGGACACTCACATGGCGGCGGGTTGATCATACTCACCCTGTATGCGAGCCTACATGGCAACGCGTTCTATACCTTGTTGTCAGATAGAACTTCTTGTTGTCAGAGTTTGTGTATGCAAACTCACAATAATCAGAGAATCCTTGAAATAACTGCGAAGCCTTAAGACAGCCGAGAGTCGTTGAAAAAACAGAATATCCCTAAAATAACCTAGAATCCTTATAATAACCGAGAATCCTTTCGGAACGATAATCGAGATTGGCACTCGAGCCCTTGAGCTGTGATCGACACGGGTCTTTTTTGGGTCTTGAATTCAAGACCATAATCGAGATACAGACTTGCCTTTATCAATCGAGATGTGAACTTGTACTCGTGTGGAGTTCTAGGTGATAACTAAGACCGAGACGTCTTTCTTCAGCCGACACGGTAATCGAGATCGAGATGGCCTTCTTTACAGAAGGATTTCGCTGTAGACCAGTGTAATATTTTAGCTCTTCGGGTGTTGAAGTAGAGTTTCTGCTTTATTTCGCGGATCTTTGAAGGATTTTAAGTTCTTTTTTGGTTTTCTCTTTATTTGGTTGCCATTAAACTGCAAACAACACTCGCAGCACTTAAGAACGTTTTTAGTGTTTTATCGTGTATCTTGGCTTCCATTGAAATACATCTGAATGTACGTAAGTATTCCCCGTTTTTTTTTCATACTATACAGATAAAGACGAGTCTGCATTTTGCAGAAGAATATCTGTTTCATAATATTATTAATTTTCCAAATGTTATTCATGCAAATATGATGGCATAAATCAGTCAGAATTACGATGTCAACAAGAGGCCTGCTTAATGTCAACCTCAATAGCGTGTAAGCCTGTCGTGCGCCGAAGAACATTCGATGCAACCAGCTACAGTAAGCCAAACAACAGACGGATAAGGAGACGGATACGGATATGGATACCGCCGTAGCTTATCCTCGAAGTGTAAGAGCATTTAAAGAATTCTATTCGTACAGAGTTGGCGTTCGGTGATTCCAACTGTGTGGGGGACTTAATGCGATTTACAAGGATATAGCAAGCAGAGGAAACAAATATTGAATTCCATTTGAAAAGGTTGTATTTGTGTGTGTGTGTGTGTGTGTGTGTGTGTGCGTGCGTGTGTGTGTGCTTCAGTGTAAGGATGATATGCAAATCAATACGTATAACGTGTGCAACGTAACACATCCAGTTAGGCTCTCTGTTGCAAGTTTTAGCAGACTAACTCGGTCTGTCCTGAAAGGGACTTTTTAAAAAATGTCATCATGTAGAAAAGTTGCGAAAAGTGTTTTCGCTTGCTGACTTTTTAAGCGCAGCACAGGCAACACAGAAGCCGTGCGTTACGGATCGGCACGCTTCTTGTTTCAGTTGCGTTTTCAAGTCGTGCGACAATGTATGCAGACCCAGCCTCTTGAAACATTGGGTGCGTCATACACACAACTTTCGCCAGCAGTGGGGTGGAATATTTTGGGGGGATTTTTTTTGGGTACTTTTACCCTTAGTTGATTAAATTTTTAGTTCTTTACACACAGTAAAACAACAAAGAATGTGGGGGGTCTGAACCCCCCAAAACTTACCTGTTGTATACTCCTCTGAACACCAGCGCCGCCTACCTAAATAACGAGACTCAACGGCGAGAGGCAAGAGAACCGTAACGTTGAAAAACCTCAACCATCTAAAGATTGGCAAGGGAATGTTTGAGGTACACGATGTACTGAGTGGTGACAAGAGGGTGGTGGGGGAGGAGGGTTGAGGAGAGAGTTGGCGGATGTTTGGGGCGAATATATACGCAGTTGCTCTGGTGGCTTTTGCGTCGTTTCTTTATTTAAAGGAAGACTCAGTGCTGTGCGACAAACTCCGTCCTGGCAAAGAGTTGCAGGCAGTTTCTCAGAATCGCTACGAGTTAGAGAAATGTAATTGCGTAGAACACAGCTGGGGGCCTAAATACAAACACACACACACACACACACACACACACACACACGCACACACACAATGTTGCATGCACTATCAACTTGAATTTACTCCGAAGATTCCAACTATCAACACGTCAAAGTCATAGAAGTCAAAGATTAGAAATTCTTTCTTCTTCTTGTCCTCAAAGTCGTTATTTATTCAATTCCGACGAGTTTCTGATGAAAACTTTAATCATTTCACAGTTGTACGACATTCTTTCTATATAGAAAACTGAGCTATAGCAATTTTTCTTAATCCCACATTTGAAATATTTGTTTTCCTCTTCGCTGCGAAATTAAAGCTGAAGTAAAAGAAGTTCAATCTTAATCGAAACGATTTGGAAAATTACGTTCACTTCTTCATGTTAAAAGTTGTCCGTTTTTGCAGAACTACAGAAATATTGGGAAGTTTTATTGTGACCAGCAAAATGAATACATAAAAGAAAAAATGCTCCAAGAATGTCATAAACTGCGTCGTTCTCACTTCAATTGAGCAGAAGACTTTAAGTGTCAAGTAAATATTATGTTACCGTGGAGGAAACGCCAACGTTTCAGTTGCAACCCCTAAAAGACGATACATTTTACTGTGGAAAAGGAAGTAGAAAAATTCGCATAACCCTTGAAACATGCTGTCGCTTCATTGTGGTCGTTCTTTGTCGTGCCTTTCCTTCTTGACGACATAAATTCGTTTTTGTGGTATTACACATTCGGAAAGTTGTCGCCTTGATTGTCGTGGCTCTTCTTTTTGCTCCTTTTCTATTATCTTCGGCAAGGAGGATGTGATCGAGTGTTCTTGATATTGTCAACAATTAATGGAGGAAAAGCAGAAAAGGATCGCAACAGAGTCATGCGAATTCATTGACTCCATGTTTTTAATTGGGATTCCCAATTAGATTACAAAATCCGAACATATCCCCTGCTGCGTGTTTTATCTGACATTTCTGCATTAAATTTCCATACAAGGTCGGGCGGGTGTGGTCTGGTTTTATTTGTAGGAAATGGACCGGATGGTACATCGAAGTCTGACACGGAGATGGAGTGGCTCGACATGCGATGCTTTGCAATGCAAAGAAGGACGTGGCCACACCACGGTTTGATGTCTGGATTAGTGTTGAGCCGAGTGGTCTCCTCTGGTCTGGTCTGGTCTGGTCTAGTCTGGTCTATTTATCGATGACACTCGCGTTCGCATCTCAAAGTGAAAGTCAAGGTTTAAGTCGAACCCAAGCAGCAACGCAATTAGGAACGAGCGAGCACAGACTGACGTCGTCATCCGCTGCTTCGTGCGTGTTCATCAGGAATTTGCAACCCCTTTCTCATTACCCTTGAGTAGAAGTCGCATTCAGCAGCGCGCCCCTTCAGGGTTTAGGGCACGAAGTGGTCGTGATATGCTCAACTTTTGTTGCAGTGATGTACGGAGACGGGTATTTTTAACCTTTCTTAATGCTGATATACTTTTCTCTTTTGGAGCCGGGGAGGGGGCGGACAAGGGGGAGGATGTCTATCGTTGTTGGAGCTCAACTACTTCATAACCTCGGGGAACAGCAGCTGCAACTACGTTTGCAATCCAACGACGATAAGCAAGGCAGACAGTGAAGGAGAACATTGTAAATACTTATGATAAGTAAATAAATAAAATGTAAATATATATGATAAGTATTTGAACTCTTTCGCTTTCGCACCATTGTTGAGGGGCAACTGCTCCCCGGCCCCATGCATTCGCTACGCCCACGACACCTAGTCAATCAGAGCGCCGCAGATATTCAGTTCCATTCAGCCACCTCCAGCTAATCCGCTTTAGTTATTTACTTTTAACCAGTGAGATTGTATTTCATTATCAGTGTTTCTACACTGAATAGAAAAAACATCGCGTTGGCAACACTTTTTTATATGAGCGGACATCAAGCGTCAAAAACAGTAGCATTCTTTTGTTGTTTTACTGCGTTTACTGCAGTAGAAGAGAAAAACTTCTAACCTGACATTTAATTGACGTTTGTTCCAGTTTGAATGACTTCTAAATGACAAAATGAAAAAAGGAAAAGCAAGAAAATAGCAAAATAACTGACTGATTAAATGGCTGACTGACTGAATGACTTCATTTAAATTTGTGAGTCCACACCTTGCCAGACTGCAAATGAAAGCGTTTGTTGCAAAGAAAACAAGGAACAAAAGAAAGGAAAGCCACCGGAATGAATGAAGCAACAAACAGATCGACGAAAACAAAGGGAAAACGCTGAATTTTTCATTAGTTCCTTGCCGAGTGCGTCAACCTGGCAACGAAAACACAAAGGAAATCCTGTTAGAGAAATCATAGTTTCAAATCTTTACAGTGGCGTTTGTGGGAGGGGGACGGGACAGAGATCAGATTTGTGATCATAGAATTCTGAGGTGAAAAAGTGGTTGAGGTTTCTGAGGTTAGAAAAGCGTTTGTCGTGCACGGGTAATGTGAAATTCAAGCTTGAGACGGGAGGAACAGTTTTTGAATCACAAGCCAGAATTCATGAAGAAACAAGTGGGGAATAAATTTTCGCTCGATGTCGCCGACTCATTAAATTAAATTAGACTTCATTTGGCTTAACGCTTATTTTCGAACCTACTTAACTAATTCCATTTTTAGACGAGATAATGTGTCCGTTGAGAAGTCGAACTCATAGGGAGCCAAGGTCAGCATTCAAGTTTAGCTCGCCCGTGTGAGTGCCATAATTCTGCTGTGGCGAATTAAGCTGAGCGACAGCGGATGGCAGGCAATTGTCGGTGCCGGCGTGCACGGATCCAAGTGTGGCACATGCATATTAAACGCAATTTAAATAAATTTCATGCCGTGCTAAACACAGTTGTGGCCGCACAGAAGCGCTGAAAACTAAAGCGAGATCAGCTGATCCGTTGTGCGGTGTCGTCGTCGGTTTCCAGCTGGTGATCCAGCTGAGCGCTCACGAGCGAACGTAGTGGGCGTTGAGGGAGGGCGGGAGTCTGTCTGGGATGGGAGACGCCACATGTGACGATCAATTTGCTACAGTGCGATAGTTGCAACATGCCACAGCATTCACAGCCGACGACAACCTGCTAACGCTGTGCGTTCTCTCTTCTTTGGTGACGTGGAGTCACTACTGTGACAAATAATCACGCACACAAAAGCAACAAAACAAACATCTCGCAGCAGAGCAGCGGAACTTTTAATGTTGCTGTAAATAGTTGCAACAGTTTGCTGCTGTTGTTGCTGCGACACTCGAAGCCTCTTTCCGGAGGAGTTTTTGAGAGGGAGCTTATTTTTGATGGACGCTGGTGTTTCTGCAATGTGGAACTGCACTTCGATTCGGCAGACGATGCTACGCAGTTTGCAATTCACTTTGCAGTCTTTGCGATGTCTCGGACTTTGCGATGCGGGTATCGTGCGAGTGCAGCAAGCGACTCGCTACAGTTTCGTGTGGTTCTGGAATCGCAGAATCGCAGTGAACTAAAATGGAGCTGAATTGCATCTCTGAGAGGGAAGCAGGAACTATCTTGGTCCGCATTACTTTAATGAATGCTAAATTATGCTGTTTTCTCAATGCAATGCGCCGAGTGTTCGAGATAATCGGTCCGAGTGTTTGGTCTTCTGATGGAATGGAAGGGACGCGAGGATGCTGTGAGGTTCATGCATCCTCACATTTGTTCGAACAAACGTGACAAATGTTGTCCGATTTGGATTTGTTTTCGGAAAAAGCGACAAACAACCAGACGATTTCCACACACAAGACTTTTGTGAGTGAATTTCTCGAATACCCAGAAGAAACACGCACTCAAAGGCACGACAAAGAAGCTTAAGAGAAATAAGACTTCCAGAATAGTAATGCGGAGATTGTGTATCTTGCTTCCGCTGCAGCCCTTCTGTCATCTCTGTCGCACTGCATTATTGCCGCTGTTGGTGGCTTCTCGTCTGCGTCCATCATCTCTTGCATTTGTGGAATTTCATTTCAAACGTCTATTAAACTTTTCCAATATCTATGAAGTGCAACTACGGCAATTTCCCACTTATTTCCCCATCAATTCAGCATCCTTTCAGCGTCCTTCTTCTCTAATCCCCAGTTAAAACCCTTAAACGCCGCGGTGTCTTCGCCTCACAGCCCGAGTTGTTGAAGTGCATGCAATAAAAATGCATTAAACTTCATCACTTGGTCTGACCCACTTTGCAGACGTTGTAGTTTCTGTTCTCACGCTTCCTGCTCTTCTGTCATAACTTCCTGCAGCGAAGGATGTGCATTTGCGCCGCACACCAGCATAAAATTCAACCCTGCCGGCTACAAAGTTGCAGCGGGCGCTGATTGAAGTCTTGCACGCTGCGCTCCTTTGTAGTGGCAACAATAAAGAACAGAAATTGACAGAAAATGCAATTAAAAGTTTCGCCACCCGCTCCCCGACTCTCTCTCTCTCTCCCCCTCTCTCTACCTCTCCCTCTCTCCCACTCTAGCTCGCTCTCTGCCTCAAATTGCACCATCATTCGATTCCATCGTCCGTTTTGGTTGTGAGAGTGCGGAAAGTTTCTGCTTCCGTTTCCGCGTTGTTCCAGATGTTTTTGCCTACACGTGTTTTGCTCCACATTCACTTCAGATCGGCCATTTCATTCATTAGTCGACGATCAGTCAATCAGTTTATTGGGTTTCTCTTGCGACTCAGTTATCCACGCAGTCATTTCATTCACTTATTCGGTCAGTGAATGCAATTTTTTTTATATGTGCGGCAAATCTATTGAGTTGGGGAGTCGCAGAGCTTTTGTACTGCAATTTGCAGCGGTTGAGAGCTGTTGAGAGCGCTTGATAGAGATGACGAGAGGTGAAAGTGTGCGCTGGAAACTACCGTCAAAATTGAAGCTGTTATATGAAAAATCCTATCCTACATTTTTTTCTTTTTTTTAACCCATTTTCATCGTCATTTCCGAGCAGACTCGAACAATAATAGTAAAATCAGGCGAAAGGCGAAAAGTTCTGATCGTTGTTCACCACTTAATGTTGCTCTACATAATTTCAATTCGTCCTTTCATGCCGATTGCTTGACCCAATCCTGCGCTCAACCGTAACGTGTTGTTAAAAAGCTATTTGGCTGTATTTCGCAGCCGCAAAAGGGGAAAAAAGGGAAATAAAGTAGCTGTTGTCGTCTTTTTTGCTGCTGCTTTTTTAAGCAATTTTCAAATGGCTCCATTTAATCCTGGAGTGCTTGGGAAGATGCAGCGAAGCCATCAGCAGAAAAAGCAGGAACACAACTAAAGCAATAGGAAAGCGAAATCGAAAAGAAAGGAAAGCTAAGAAAAAATTTCGCCGGAAATTTAGAGAATAATTTCCTTTAAATTCTTCAAATTCTTACATTAAAATACATATTTAAAAAAGTCTTCATTGCGTTGACTTCAGGAATGTGAAATGAAATGCCGAAATCATGAAGAAGAGAAGAAATAACAAAACTGTTTTTATATTTGCGGCAACAATTTAAGCCAAAGCTAGCTGAGTGTGCAAACAATAATGTATCAAAATTGGAGAACTAAAGGAAAAACACAGAAAAAGAAATTCCTTCTCAAAGTAAGGAAAGCGTTGCGATATTACAGGACAGCAAAAATAAGGACGAAAATGAGGTCAACTTTGACATAGAACTGAAATTTATGTTAAGAACTTCGAAGGATGCAAGTCTGGAATAAAAGGACGATACAGGAATCAAAGAAGGATGCTACAATATCAAACACCACAATATTCTGCCTGAGGAAGAAAATATTACAAGAAGCACCGCTGACAGTAAAGAATAACTAGTGCAGCACGCGATTATAGTAGAGAACACAACCACAGAAAGAACAACGGAAGCAAAGACGCGCTGAAAGGTGGGCACGAACAACCACAGGGTCAGCGACAGGGTCAGCGACAGGGACACGACGGGAACAGAAAAAAACTCAAATAGGACAGGAAAGCTTTAAATTGCTTTGAATTGTCGCCAGACATTTGTCGCCTCACAATAATCGTCAAACATTCGTCGTCACACATTCGTCGCCACACATTTTTCGCCACACATTTTAGACCTCACATTTGTCGCCTCATGATAGTCGTCAAACATTCGTCGCCACATATTTGTCGCCACACAGTTTTCGCCACACAAAAGTCCTCAAACATTTGTCGCCACAGAGTTGTCGCCACACATTTGTTGCCACACATTTTAGACCTCACATTTGCCGCCTCATAATAGTCGTCAAACATCCGTCGCCACACATTTCTCGCCTCACAATAGTCGCCACACATTCGTCGCCACACTTTTGTCGCCACACATTCGTCGCCACACATTTGTCGCCACACATTTGCCGCCTCACTATAGTCGTCAAATATTCGTAGCCACATATTTGTCGCCACACATTTTTCGCCACACAAAAGTCCTCAAAGATTTGTCGCCACAGATTTGTCGCCACAGATTTGTCGCCACACATTTCTCGCCTCACAATAGTCGTCAAACATCCGTCGCCACACATTTGTCGCCACACATTTCTCGCCTCACAATAGTCGTCACACATTCGTCGCCACACATTTGTCGTCACACATTTCTCGCCTCACAATAGTCGTCAAACATCCGTCGCCACACATTTGTCGCCACACATTTCTCGCCTCACAATAGTCGTCACACATTCGTCGCCACACATTTGTCGCCACACATTCGTCGCCACACATTTGTCGCCACACATTTGTTGCCACACATTTTAGACCTCACATTTGTCGCCTCATAATAGTCGTCAAACATCCGTCGCCACACATTTCTCGCCTCACAATAGTCGTCAAACATTCGTCGCCTCACAATAGTCGCCACACATTCGTCGCCACACATTTGTCGCAATGCTATTGTGCATTACAACCCACATTCTTTGTTGCCAATGGAATATGAAAACTTCTTGAATTAGATTTCCGCCTTTGAAATTCAGTGAGGAAACACAAAGATAGAGTTCGCGTTTTAATAAAATGAAATTTCAAGTAAGCAAAAAGCTTTTCAGCCTTCACAGCCATTTTAGAAATTGGCAAAACCGTTATTGCTTCCTTGAAAGCGGCTTTTAAAGCGTCCTTCCTGCATCTCAACAGGAAAATACTTTGACCTGCTTTTTTTGCAAACTTCTACAACTTTTCATGGAAAGACTTCAAATTACGTAGGTAAAATAAGTTTGTGTTATTCAAAATAAAATAAAGTAAAAAGTCTCTCCTTCACAAAACACAATTTTCATCTTCGTGCCTCTTTTTCGCTACCTTCAGACTCCAATCTGATATGTTATCCTGTTTTCCTGTACTTGTCCTCCCTGAACTTCGCTAAAGCGCGGCGCAGCCTTAAAGTCCCTCAAAAACCTGCGAAAGCGAGTCGCTGCTCTGGCTGCTGAATATAATTCGCTGGCTGCTTCCGGTCTCGGGTTTTCCATCGGCCCGAAATTTTAAGTAACTTTCGTGTCCTTCGAGTTTCCTGAGCAGCGCTTGATTCTGGCTGAAGTTGCAGTTGCTGGTCGGTCCGTCTGGAATGCGGCGCTGCGGTGTGCGCTGCTGCTGCTGCTGCTGTTGCTGCTGCTGCTGCTGCTGCTGCTGCTGCGGTTCCTGCAAAGTTCAACCGCCGCCGAACGCAGTGAGTGGAAGGGAGGGGTGGGAGTGGCGGGCGTGTCGCCGGATGTGCGGCGCAGCACTCGAGCGCTCCCATCTTCTTATTGCGAGCCTCGTTCGCAGATGCAGCGGTTTCGCGTGGTTCTTTTTTCGCCCTTTTTTCGCCCTTTTTTCCGTGAATGCGAGAAAAACAAATTTTGCGATTCGCGGCTTTTTTCCTTTTTTTTCCTGCTGAATGCCACAAAAAGATTTCGTCGAGTAGGAACAAAATAGGCGACTGGGCGAAAAGTTTGTTGAACTGCAACAAATTCTGTGTTTGCGGGCGAAAAAATTGCGCTCGCATACTTTTAGGCGGCTGCAACAAATTTTAAAAGCCGGCTTAATTTGACTGAAAGTTGGTTAAATTTAATTGAGGTTTTTATGTTTCTGCTGAATTGACATTTTCGCAGTTTGTAAATTTGCGTTTGCTAAAATCTGAATTAACTGTGGCGAGTAAAACTTGATATCTCGTAATATTATATAAATGACATCGTAATTCCTCCATAAGATGCGCTTTTCTCAGTTCTGCATTCACTGCACACGGAAGCTGCACTACATAATGAGTTCCTGGCACCTCCCCCCTCCCCCCCCGGTCCACCCACGGTCGCACTCACCTGCTGTGACACACATCTCAAGATTTATTTGTCTGAAAGTAGAATATCACTACGTAAGACGCTTACGTGAGCACATAACGAGTAACTTCGAACGTAGCAGGATTTCATCTCGTCTGCAGCAAACGCGGAGGGAAGAGAAGAAGCAGGAGCAGACGAGAGTCGATGTTGTGCCTTCTGCTGCCTGGACTCGATGGCGTTCGGCTGCTGATGCTCATAATCCGCTAACGACCCACTTAGATGAACTGCAACTGTAATGCGATTGTGTTGGTTGCGTGTGACGTTAAGCGTGTCAAGTGCTTTCTACGAGATCAAGTGTAATGAAGAGGAGGGGGAGGAGTGTGGGGTGCGAGGGGGAAAGGAGGCGCTGGAGGAGTAGGCAGGCGAAGGAGGACGAAGGGAGGAGTGGGATGAGGAACGCGAGGAGGAGGAGGAGGGGGAGGATGGCGAGGAAGTAGAGAAGGAAGGTGCAGAGGAGGAAGAGGAGGTTTGGAAGAAGAGGAGAAGGTGGAGGAGGGGAAGGTGAAGGCGAAGGCGAAGACAGAGGAGGAGGAGGAGATAATGGGTGGTGAAAGTGAGTGTGAGGGCAGTTTTAAGGGCAATTGTGAGGTTAGGCAACTAAAGAATCTAATGGTTTTTTTTATAAAAATGTATTTGAAAAACCAAAAAGAAAAAGTTAAAGGAATTTCTGACTTTTATTTCGATTTTAATTCCACGTTTTTTCGTTCAATTCAGTTTTTGCTCCGCTGAGCCGGTGAACTGATTTGACTTTTTTAGTGCCCGTTTGAGTGCTCTTCGCTTAATTGTGTTGAAATAACGTTTAGTAGGTTGCAGACACACATACATGCAAGCTGAGTAATAAATGCATGCATACAAAACACTTAAGGAAGCAATTTTCTCTTTTTCTCACTCGTTTCGGAGCGAGCGGGAGGGAATGGAAGGCATCTGCAGACGCACGCAGTCAAGTACACGAAAAGCAGACGTATTCGCTCAACGTTTCTGCTTTGAGTGTGTGTAAGTGCGAGTGTGAGTGGTGGAGTGTGAGAGGAAATGTGAGTGGGAGAAGGAGTGTGCACACGCACACACACGCTTGCCTTACAAAATCACTAATAGACAATTAAAGACGTCGCTTTTTTACGCAACAAGAAAAAGAAATTGCAACACGTCTACACAAGTGCACACACACACACTCGCACACTGGCAAACAGATTTATACACATCCATAATTTATGCCATTTAAACTGTTAGAGACAACGTACGCTGAAGCAGCACTTGTTGTTGTCGTTGTCGTCGTTGCCGTCGTCGTTAAATGTCGCTCTGTGTTCAGTTGTATTTGTGCGTTTTTTTACTCTGCAACTTTCAGTTGTAACTTTACAATAATTTCAAATAATTCCGAATTATTTTAAATGTGTTTGGAAAATAATTCTGAATTTTTTAATTACTTTTTTACGATTCAGAGCGTTTTCAGAGCGTTTTCAGAGTGTTTTCAGAGCGTTTTCAGAGCGTTTTCAGAGCGTTTTCAGAGTGTTTTCAGAGTGTTTTCAGAGCGTTTTCAGAGCGTTTTCAGAGCGTTTGCAGAGCGTTTTCAGAGCGTTTTCAGAGTGTTTTCAGAGTGTTTTCAGAGCGTTTTCAGAGCGTTTTCAGAGCGTTTGCAGAGCGTTTTCAGAGCGTTTTCAGAGCGTTTTCAGAGTGTTTTCAGAGTGTTTTCAGAGCGTTTTCAGAGTGTTTTCATAGCGTTTTCAGAGTGTTTTCAGAGCGTTTTCAGAGTGTTTTCAGAGTGTTTTCAGAGCTTTTTCAGATTTTTCAGCTCAGTGCAACGCAATTATAAAAAATCTGAATAAATTCACGTTGTGATTTATAACTTCAGTTATAAAAATAATTGTATTTAATTTATTGATACCCACATTTTATATATTTTCAGCCTTTTTGCCCTCAACTCGAATGATTTGCAATCAATGTTTTGACCGCAATGAACGTTGAGGTGCGAAGAAGTAAGATTTGCGATTTGCTTACAAGGTTTCTGTTCGTTCGAAGAGTTTCTTCTGTATTCGAAGTGTGAAATGACTTCTTGAGGTTCACCGCGGCGTATGAGTGATTTTTACTTGCAATCAGATTGCACTCGTAAAAACGTTTTCGATGCAAGGAAGACAGAAATGAAAATAAGAAAACTGAAGTTCTGCATTGTCTGGAATTCCAGTTTATTGCCTTCAATTTAAATAGCGTGCGGAATTCCTTGTTCAACCCAACTTCGAGTTGAGCTGCACTGCATGAACTCGAAAACCGGAGTCTCGAGTACCGGATACGGCGAGAAATCCGCGCCGAACTGAGATCGTCGCTTGTTACTCTTTGATTTGTGATGTCTTTCGGTTTCATTGAGTTCACTTGAGTTGAGTTGAGTTGAGTTGAGTTCCTCCATCACAGTTTGAGCGACATCCAAAAAAAAAAAACTCATATTATTTCTGATAGAGATTTCAATAAAAAATTAACAACAATGAAACGAGAAAAACACGGAAATGCCAACAGCGCAACAACACGAAGATCAACCAAAATTAGTAGTTTACATTTTTGATTTAATTTTTACCTTTTGAATGCTTAATTTGACGACAAAACGAGCGCAAAACCGCCACAACAGCGAAACAATAAAAAATTCATTCAATTTCAATCAAGTTTCAAAGCAGAAAATCTCAAAATTATGTTAGATTAAATTTTCACAAAAGCACTTTGGAGTGAAATTGCTTTTAATGCGATTGTTGCCGCTTGCGGACCCGTTAGACGTGCAGCTGGTAAATCGCTGGCGACCACAAGGCAAAACAGACTAACTGAGGAAACTGCAGAATGCGTCAAATTGAGAAGTTACGCGTTTTCACACACAATCAGAACGAGTAGAAAACATGTAAATTCAACGATTTTCATTTACGAAATTCCTCAATGAAGGCAACTTTGAAGGGCGCGACGACAACACGATTTCAGTTACACAGTCTATGCGGTTGTAATTGAGCAGATAAGCGGTTTTCGCTCTCAACCAGCGCACACGCGTTTCTCAGCTAATCATGTTGCTCGCGTTATTCAATTATGTGGACAACCACAACAACAACAGCAACACCCACCACAATGAGAGCCACATTGTAAAAAAAACCTGTCTGTGAAACTGTTTTTTGTCATTTCTCAGCTCAGTATTTGCGGTGAGCCAATTTTGTCCGCTTCTCTCAGTTGCCGTCGCGTCGTCGCGAGCGACACACGTCGCCTGAAAGCGAGCGAGTTGTGGTATTAAAACACAAATAAAGTCATTAAAGAAACGAGGAAGCAGCATCGAACGCAGTGGCTTCTTCTTAAAATTGATCATTGAATGATTAATTGATAGAATTAATTTATAGAAGGATAAAATTAATTAATAAAAAATGTCTCGTTCGTATTCCACTTGCAGCACTGAAACCGCAAGCGACTCCCTGCCGTCGACAACAACACCAAAGGCAAAAGCAACAGCGGCAGCAGGAGCAGCAACGTCGACAGTTGCCACCACAAAGGCAACCGTTGTTGCTGTCGCTCCCACCGCAGCAGCAGCAGCAGCAGCAGCAGCCGCCGCCGCCACTCTGCAGGAGGAACAAAACGTGTCGCGTGCGCACGTGAGCGGCCACCTTCACTACCATCTGCCGCATCACTTCCAGCACCCGCACCACCAGAACCATCACACTCACGGCAGCGTGCCCGTGCCCACGCCCACCGTACCCGCCTCCTTCAGGTGCAAGATGCCAAGCCTCAGCAGCAGCGGCGGCGGCGGCGGCGGCGGCGACATCCTGAGAGGCGCGACTTCAGTGCTGATCGCTAGTGGCGGCGGTGGCGGCGGTGGCGGCGGCGGCGGCGGCGGCGGCGGCGACAACGGAAGTGCCACTCCCAGCGGTGGCGGTCCGGGCGGTCCTGGCGGTCGCCGCTCACCCTCGCCACCCACAGCCACCGCGTCGGCTTCCAATCTTCTGCTCGCCTCCAGCACAGACATCGCATCGCATGCTTCAGCGTCACCCGCCAAGTCGTCAGCGCGCATGCGCGACTCCTCGTCGCATCACCGAGTCACCATCGACGAGTCCAACCTGCCGCTCTGCGCCCATCCGTCGGGCGCGGGCGGCGGTGGTGGGCGCGACTCGGCGCCGTCCTCGCCTGCCAGCAGCTCGCACCAGCAGCTGGCGGCGCTGAGCGGCGGCGACGCGGTGGCGGTGGCGGCGGCGGCGGCGGATGAGCGCCAGACTGGCCACCTCGCTCTCATGTACCACTCGCACCAGCTGACCAGCTACCCGGTGCTGCCGGCCATCAAGCGCACGCACCGGCCGTCGTTCGTGTATCCGCCGATGCCGCGCGTCAAAGCGTGAGTATTCAGGAGGGATTTTTCAAGTATTTCCATGTTTTTACAAACGCGTGCGACCATTTCAAGGAATTCATTTTGAAAACTTTAACGGTTTTCGTTTTCTTTGTTGTTGTTGGTGAGGTGACTACAAATTCCTTCAGTTCCTGGAATGGAAGAGCAACTACAACGCAACCAATTTACACTCAATCTTGCGCTCATTGCATTTAACGACGTGATTTCACGTCAGAAAATTAATTTTGAGAGAATACGATTGCGACGTGAAATGTGTTGGCAGGGATATTTTTAGAAATGTGAAATCACACGCACACACACACACACACACACACACATACACGCACACATACACGCACACGACCCCACCCACGCAAACGCACGCACACTGCCACATACACAGATACTCACAGAATCTGAAAGAATTCAGGACGCAAAATTCCGAAATTCCCTCTCACCGCGCGTGCTGAGATTCGCTCTCTCAACGAAGTGCGACTACTAACAAAAAACAAAAAGGAAAGCAGAGAAACCTTGGAATTCATAACTCTCAGTGCTTCTCAACCAATTGTCCGCGGACAAAGTGAGACAGCAACAATTTTAGAGAAATGAGATGAATAACACTTTCTGCAAAATTTCGTATTCCACAAAATTTAATAAACCGAATGCAATTTATTTGGAAAATATAAAATTCTAGCAAGGAGTTCGAGTTTTTTGTAGTCCACTGCAAAAAATTGTTCTGCCGTCGATCGTTTGAGAATCGCTGCGGACGGAAAACAAACGCGTGCGACAAACCAATCAGCGTTTCCTTCCTTTCTTCCTTCCTTTCTTTCCTTCTCTTGCATTTCCTTATTATTTGCTTTGTACTTTTTGCTGCTTTTGTTGTTGTTGTTGTTCTCTTTTTGTCCTTTTTATTTCGCTCTGGAATTTTATGAATGGAGCGAAAATTGGCGTTGCCAGCGCACACAAAACACGCGCACACGTGAGTCCAGCTAATAATTGAAAATTTCGTGCTGCATTCAATTTGGCTGACATTCGTTCGCTCGCACACCAGATAAGTTTTCGATTCAGGTAGCGAAGAAGAGCAAGAGGGAGACGAAAAAGAAGAAGAAGAAGAAGAAGAAGAAGAAGAAGTTAACAAGTGTGAAGTCAAGAAGGAAACTTCGGAGGAAAAAGCTTCTAAGTTCGAAGAATTCGTGATTCTAAGAAAACGTTAAACTTTTGAATTGTGATCATAAAATTGTAAATGGAAACCGCAAAGTTTAGCTGAGCACGTGTGAAGTTTAGGTGTTCGCGTGTGCGTGTGGGTGTGGACGCGTGTGCGTGTGGGTGTGGGCGCGTATTTATCTGTGAGCATAAATAACTTTATTATATTAAATTTGATTGCCTCTTTTGTGTCCCTTCGAAGCGTTTTCGGTTGCAATTCTGCGATTCCTCTGAACGCTGCCCCTCTTACCTCCTGTCCGTCTACCTCCCTTCCTGTCACCTCCTTTCCTCTCTTTCTCTCTATTTCGTTCTCTTTCTCTCTATATATATCTCTCTCTCTCTCCCTCCCTCTTCCTCTCCCTCTCCCTCTTCCTCTCTCTCTCAGTTTCATATCTCTCTCTCTCTTCCTATCTCTGTCATCCTCTCTCTCTCACTCTCTCCCTCTCTCTTTCTATCTTTCTAATTATTTCACTCTCGATAGGCGTTTAAATTTTAAGGGATGCCAATTTTCTACTTATCGTCGTAATATCGTAGTTATCGAGTGACGTTATCGGCTTCTCATTTCGCAGTCATTCCTGAGCGTCGCTAAACGATATTTAATGGCTTCCAATATCGATTTGCAATTATCGCCCCGAACTGAGAGTTTAAGTGGTTTTCGATTAACTCTACGATTTGCTGACATTTTCGAACAAACGATTGACGATTCACAAATTCTCTCAAATACACAGAAAATGAAACTCTTGTAATAAAAAAATGAATTAGAAATAGTCACGACATAAATAAAAATATATAAAGTGAAAAATGTAATAATTAGCTGATTGTTTATTGTAATTGTTTATAATTTTTTATTATTTCGTTTTTAACTGTGTGAACTTTCAACAGTTTAATTAACAAGTTTTCCTCTCTCTCTCTCTCTCTTCCTCTCTTCTCTTCAGCGGCGATGCGTTGGCAACACTTTTCTCTGCACTCTACGGAAAGTTACTGGTGGTGATGGGCATCGCGTTCCCCATGGCCGAAGTGATCTCCACCTACATCCCGCCCTCCTTCTACGAGGTGAGTTCGCAGTTGTTGCACTCGTTCGTATGCCTCTGACGCGTTCATTACTTCCACGAACCTCATATTTTCTATAATTTCAACTACACACAAGGCAACTTCAGTCACCTAGAAAGTCCACTAAATTTTACATCTCCAATTACGTATCACTCAGTACGAGTTGTATTTATTTTGGTATCTACGTCGCCACCAACCTGCAAATCATCCCGATTTGGAATGCGAAAAGTTTCTTGCAAAGTTTTCGAAGAACAGACAGACAGTGCAATGAAAATCCTTGCGCTGATTTTTGAGTTTGTCCTAGAAAGCTGCAACTACAGTTAAATTGTGGTTAATTTCGCTTCAAACCTTTCAAAGTAAGAAACTGCCACGAAAGTAATGATTAATTAATTTTTATTACTTTTCGGAGAATGAAGAAATGGTAAAATCCCATTATAATTTAAATGGATTTTTCCGGTTTTTGGTGAAATGATGGCAAAACTTTGCTAATGGCAATAAAACGAACGGCAATTTAAATATCATGAGCTTTTAAAATTTCCTTTTGACTGTAAAAAATTAGACACTGCAATATTTGAAACTATAAAAAGTATAAATTTCGAATTATTTGTTAGTTTTCGGGAAAATCCAAACTATTCTTTCGTGGAAACAACAATTTCACATACATGAATACTCTTTCGCATAGAAAATGATAACTTTTTCTGATTGACATCACAGAAAACTAATTTAAAATTGCAATCAATTTTTGTCTGATGGCTTTTCTGGCTGTGGAGTGGCAATTTGAGAGATTTAAAGTTGAAAATCTCTACACAAAGTTGGAATTGAAATGAATTCTTAACTTAACGCACATGCGATGACGTTAAAATCCCACGTTCACTAAATCCCGGGTCTCTAAAATCTTATTGTGGAAAAATTCCCCAGAAATGTTGGGACTCCTAATACCGAGAATATCGAAGCAATATTTAAATAAGGAACTTTTATCTGGATTATTTAGCAGGGATTCTTCTTAAAATGATGCCTGATTTAATTTTCTTATTAATAATTTATTTTCGGATTGAATCACTTGGAGACCCTGTGATGTCGTAATTGAATCGAAGGCCCCCACACTATTTTTCAGCACTCATCTTTAACACGACAAACGACAGCAGACAGCATAGAAATCTAAGTGCTGACAGAAAAAAATCAGTCAGTCATTCGTTATCCGGTCCCCCCTGCTGTCCTCCACCACTCCACAACCAATTTGAATCGTTGGCACCTAACAGGTGGTCGAGCCGACTGACTTTTAAGGTGCGCCACTGTTACGGCCACTTAAGTTGCCAGACTGCCGCCCACAGACACGGACGTGTCGTCGTGTACCTCAAAATCTCTGGAAACCTAGATGGGTGTGTCGCCGCCCGTCTACCGCCCCAGAATCAGGTGAAAATTAATGCCGCGCACAATTCAGCCTGATAAGCGCGGCGGGCTGATGTGCTTGCGGCGAACACGCAACACTTACATTCGTCCTGCTTGCGTTGCAAAGTCGTCTGGGATTCAAATTGATTTTCGGGTGATTAATTTCCGCAGCAAATGCTGTCGGTCTCGCTGACTGTCTCGCTGCCTACCCAGCTGACTGTCTCGCTGCCTATCCAGCTGACTGTCTATCTGAGCAACTGAGTGTCGTATTTGTTTGCAGCTTAGTGGCGGCCGTATTTCTGTGGATTTGTGTGACTGTGGCGAGCGTGTTTTATTGCAACAACAGCCACAATTCATGTCCTGCTTTATAATCCTCCTGCTCATTGAGAGAATAGTGAAAACGTGCTTGAATGGCAGGATGGCACTTCCTGCCGAAGTGTTGAGCGAATACGGTGCTCGAAATTAATATGAGAGCAACATCGAATATTTTAATGAATCGTAGAGACGTTACAAGCATTTGTCGCCTTTCTTTTTTCAGGTCTATTATCTGTATCTGTACATCGGAAGCATGCTGTTCTTATTTTTCATGTACGCGACGCTGATCTGGGGACGGCCCAAGTTACCGATTAACCTACGTGAGTAAGGCGAACAAGCGACGAAACAGAATCAATTAACGCGATAGAAAAAGAGTTCGTTTTACAATTTAATACTTAATGCGAAACTTAATCAAGAGTTTTCCATTCAGAAGGCTACAAATTTATGCAGATAACGACGAAACGCTTCACTTTCAAGAATTTTATTAATCGATTTTTTCTCCTCCGCTCCTGCATCGTGCAGCGTCGCCCACGAAGACAACAACAAAAACTCGCAACTCGATGAGCGCTTCGGAGAGCATGGATGAGTCGGACACGGACAGCAACTCGACACGCAACAAACGCCTGCCACCCGTTATGGCGGCGGCACGGAGGCCCTCGCTGCTGGCGCCGCTGGGCCGACAGCATCATTACGGCAGCTTCTACTTGCGCATGGGGGCGGTGGGTAAGTGAGAGAGGGGTGTCTCGGGGGGTGAAGGTGGGTGTTGCTCAGGTCTCTTGACTTTTGTCGACTAAAGTGCCATTCGATTAATCGATTAATCGATTACTCGATTACAAGAACAGTCTTCGTTTAATTCACTTTTCGTTTAATCGATTAATCCACTTCACTTTCGATTAATCATCCACTTGAATCATCCACAAATCGATCACTTTCGGTTAATCGACCACTTTCGTTTAATGTACCACTTTTGGGTCATCGACCACTTTCCTTTAATAGACCACTTCGATTGAATGACCACTTTCCCTCCACTTTCGATCACTTTCGATGAAGCCATCGATTTCGAATGATCGATTAAGTTGGTCTAGTCGAGATCTTTGGTTAAAATTTTAAGGGATCTCTTTCGATTAACCAGATGCTTTCGATTAATCCATTAGTCCATTTTATTAATCTGAAAGATTCGACTAATCGATTTCTATTACTTTCCTATTTGTTGACTTTTGATTAAGAGACCACTTTCAATCCGTACTTGGGGCATGAGACCGTAAAGCTGGTCCGATTTCTCGAGTTAAAAATTTGTCGATAAATTTATTTATTTTAGTAGACTCGTAATCTAAGACATTGTTAATCGAATAAGTCGACTATTGAGAGCTTTAATATTTACGGACTTTTAGGTTAACTTTATGGTGAGATAAAGAATTGGTGGAACAGCTGCCTAGTAAACAGATTATTTACTGGATTAGTAGTTCAGTGGACTAATGGACTGGCAGACCATGGAACACATTGTTAGAAGAGAGTAGTGAGTACTGGTCAGCTAATGGGCTTGCAGGTTTTCGTGGTGGTAACTGATGGCTGGTTGTGTTCTTGGATTGTTGATTTGTTCTTGGGTTGCTGGTTTTCTAGTATTCTGGTGGTCCAGTGGCCTAATGAGGGTTTATGGGTCTCTTTATTAATGGTTGCCGACGAGCGATTATGGGTTCTCGGTTATGGGATGGGGAGTTTCAGTGTAAGTGGTCCGAGGGAGGTCTTAAGATGGGGTTCTTAGTTAACGAGATGGTGGGGGACCGAGCAAGTGGATTGATTATGAGAGGAGTAAGAAGATGAGTTGATAACCTTGAGAGTGGCTATCAGCTCCTCCTTCCAATCTAATAATGTAATGGGATGATGAGTTGTCAGTTATTTGGTTTGCCTATCCTGTGGGCTGCTTGCTGGGGTTTTGATTGTTTAATTACCCGTTTTGATTACCAATTTGATGGATTGTCGGTCATCTAAGCCGATAAGTTTCTACCTTTGGAAGCTGACAGATTGATGGGTTGGTGTGAAAGTGGGTCAGTAAACAGCGCTTTTATGGTCGTTAATGCAGAAGTCTGTATTTAAACTTTGTATTTAAAATTGCACTAACCCAAAAAAACACACTGTCATCTAGACTTTTTCTTCTTTTTTAGTTAGCAAAATCATAATCAAGTTTACAAATTTATGTAATTTAATCTCGTTTTATTAGAAAAGTTGTTCTTGTCTTTGTGTTTTATGAGTTTCTCGAGAAAATCTATCATCCTCAGAATTGTTCATCCCTTGAGAGTGGCATCAACTTTCATTTTCCTCCGTGAGAAGAACGAGGCGAGGGGGGTTTCCTTCTACGAGCCAGTTAATCAACTCGATGTTGACATTCTCAGTGGCAATAGAATTCAAACCCCTCGCTGAATTATTTATTGTGAAGACCGAGTGAAATGCGCTCTTCCACATGCCATCCGTTCTCGTTGTTGTCTGTAAGTGAACCACGAACCGATTGCGCTGAAGTATTCTTAACTCCGCAATTACACTTGTTATCTGAAGGCTTCTTATTTTATTGCGTCGCAAGGACTTCAGGACCAAAGCTGGTTCGGTTGCAGACGTCGTCCGTCCGTCTTCAGAGACCTGATTTATTTTCGGTTTAATCTTGTGCTTCATTCAAATTCACTTTTATTATGTGGCTTTGTTGTGGAATCCCAGTGAGAAAATCCTCCTTTTAGATTTCCTCCTTAAGGAGTTTTAAAATCCTTCGTTTTCTAAAATCCTTCCCTCCCTCTCTTTCCAGCCTTCGGCATTGGCAGCATGATTTATTCTGGTCTGGAATTTGGTCAGTACTTCGAATTGAATCCGGACACCAAGTGTCACAACATGCTTCTCGCTCTGACTCCAGCCACGCGTATGGCGTTCATCTTCATACAGATGTATTTCATATTTCTGAACAACGAGGTAAGTAATGAGCACCGTGTTAAAGTGTCTCCTAAAATCTCACCTTCCCTCCTTCGCCGCCCCTTTCAGCAAATCAAGGTCTATCGTTACAAAATCATCGCTCGCTTCGGTCTCATGCACATGATCGGCACCAATCTGGCCGTTTGGCTGAACGTCCTCATCCAGGAAACGAAACACGAGATACTCACCTTCTACAATCCGGAGAACCGCACATTACGTATTTCACACCGCATACCGGGACACTCGCGTGGTCATGTGATCGCTACCGACCCCACGGCGCACCTACGTGTACCGCGAGGCCTCAAAGGACCCTATCAGATCTTCGAGTGTCGTCGCACCAACATCATCGGCACTCTGGTTCAAGACGCCTCTCCATTTCTGTTCCCCTGCACCATCGAGTATTCGCTGATCTGTGCCGCCATCCTGTACGTCATGTGGCGCAGCATCTCGCGTCCGCAGACCCTCTCGCAACAGCGTCCCGATCAGACGATCTCACCTCTGAAGCGCTCGCCGCATCATTACTCGGTGGACTGCGCTCGAGCGCACAAGGGACTCTTTGTCGGCATTCTGATCCTCGTCCTCACCATCATCTCGCTGATCCTCTTCTTTGTGCTCATCTCGCGACCGGACTTCGTCGCCCTGGCCGTCACCGAAGTGACCATCTGCGAGCTGTTGATCTACGGTACGGCGACCATCGCCACCACGGTGGGCATGATTCAGATGCGCAACCTGCAGTACGACGCGTACCGCAGCTTCTCCTTGGACGACATACTGCTGGTGGGCGCGCAGACGGGATCGTTCCTCTACAACATCTTCACCGTGATCGCCGGCCACTTCACGCTGCGCGGCGACGACATGCTGGTGCCCATCAACGCTCTGGCCTCCATCGTGCAGACCGCCTGCCAGACGATGTTCATACTGGACGCGAGTCGGCGCCAGGCCGTCAGCCCCGACCACATACGCAAGAAGCCGGGCCGCGAGATCGTCACATTCATGCTGGTCGTCAACCTGGCCATGTGGGCCATCAGCACCCTGGAGAAGTCGCGCGCCGAGTCGCACCCCATACAGCTGAACTTCTACGGCCTGTGGGCGTGGACCATCATCACGCACGTCTCGATGCCGCTGGCCATCTTCTACCGCTTCCACTCCACGGTCTGCCTGTGCGAGATCTGGAAGCGCGCCTACAAGCTCAAGCCCACGTACATGTGAGAAATCGCACGGGGGCGCATTGCGAGCATTGCGCAGCAACAACAATTTTGCGAGGAGCTGAAGACCAACCTGTCGTACTGCTACTGCTCGACGACCTTGGCGGGCGGTGATCTGGAGGAGATCGTGGAGGAGGCCGACAGCGGCAACGGCGCAGCCGAGGACGCTGAGGCCGATGGTCGCGCCGAAGCTGCGGCCAACGAGGAAGACACGGGCGCAGCGGCTACCGAAGAGGAGGAGCTGGATGACACCGATGCAGAGGCGGCGGCGACGCAGTCGGAGCAACAGTTGGGCGGACGGGCAAGGAAGACCGCCTTCGCGGGACCGGTGTTCGTCATAAATGGTGAATGAGTTTATGAGGTTCTGGAGTTCATCGATGCTGAAAATGATGATGAACTTTGCACGAACAGTTAGGCGTTCAAGGTTTGATTCGTAATTCGATTGATGAAACCATTGCGAGAAACGAAAACAGCGCCCCACTTTAGAGAATCCGAAGAATTATTTTCACTTTTATATAATCGCGATTTTCAACCAAAACAAGCGGAAAGCGATGACGATTTCGACCAATTTTACCCACAGTATTACAAAAAAGACTCGAAAACGATAACTTTTAGCACTTTATATGAACTATATAGAAATTGAGAATAGAGTTTGAGAATAGCGTTTGAGAATAGCGTTTGAGAATAGAAATTGCGAACATATCTAGCGAGTTTACCTAAAAAGTTGCGTGTTTTAATTAAGTAGAGGAAAAAAGTAGGCGGAACCTTAACGATGTTCTTGACGTTACGAAATGGAGAGAATCCAACCCCGAAATTAATGTTCACAAAAGTTAGAAACGGTTCAGTGATTAGAAGTAGAGGTAGTACGTCAAGTTCAGCAAAGCGGAATGCTATGGAGAGTCACTCGTGCAAAAGTCACGGATATCTGCTTGATTTCATTCGGCGGAAAAGTTTAGATATGAATTCTCGTGTATTTCCGATGTAAGTGGTGTCAGAATAGGTATTCCATCCAGTACCAGTTTAACCCAGACTGTTGTCTGGGCTGCAAATAGCAGATCTTACACGAAAAAGCAGTCGGGAACCATGTAAATGACGATTTCTAAACCTTTTCGCAAAAGTCAAAGCCAAGCAGCAAAACTAACGTATTCTACTACGAAATCCATAGAGTTCAATAGTGTTCAGAATATATAAAAGAACGCGATTCTCGAGAATGATACTCATCTCCGCATCCTAGAAAACACACTTGTAACCATTTTCGGCAAAATTCGTATTAAAATCCAGTAGTTGACAAGTTTGAGGTTATAAAGGGAAAAACTTAATTAAAGAAAATCAGTAATCAGTACACCCACCAAGAGTTTTACAAAATGCATACAATACGTATTTACAACTACAAAGTACATCATTTATTAAACCACCTACAGCGGAACTTTCCAGAATCTACTACTTTTTACTACTAATACTACTACCATTTGACTCGGTCTCCACTTTTGTTTCCCCTTTGCAGTTGACAGTAGTAGCAATAACAACAATCTGTTGTAAACAAACCATTAAATCGTTTCGAATTTGTGATTTTCAGCTGAAAAACATAATTAGATTACATAAGATCGTTGAAAAATTGAAATGAACAGCATTTGCTATTTAAAACTGATATTTCTATAGACTGAATTGTGTGTTCATTGCAAACTCAAACTCCATGAAACCAAAATATGCGGTAATAAAATAAGATAAAAGTGAAAATACGAAATTTCCAATTATTTTAGCGACGACAGACGACGAACTCATTCATTATTTTCACTAACTCAATCCGCTCATTTCGGCAGAATTGTTTGTGTTGCGTTTTCTTTTTGAGGCGAATTAAATTTCTAATAACGATTTAATTGCTTTGTGATAATTTGGCCAAAGAATTGTCTGTGTTGCCATTGAATTGCTTTATATATCTACTAAATATGCTTAATGTTATTAGATTTAATTATAAAAGGGAAGAAAAACATTGAAAAATACAAAAAAAGGCGAACATTTCAATTATTTAATTAGTTTAATCGATGTATCATTTTAAATGTACTATTAAATGAAATAATCTATTTATTTGATAGTTTTAAGTTAAATTTTATTTAAACCAAGAAATAATACGCAAATAAACTCGAATAATGTTGCAAGCATTTCGCAATCATGTAGAAAGCATAAAAAAACGCGTACACTTCGGCGCACGTACAAGAAATCAATGAAAATGGTAACAAATAACCTACAGATGTTTCTAAAAAGTTCATTATGAGTCTCGTATTAGAGATCCATTCGTCATCCCACGTATATCGAGTACAATTTTAAAGTGCAGTCACCTATTTGAATGTCCCTTTTCGATATTCAAGGAGTTCTAAGAGATCTTCTGTGACAATCCTGTGCTTCCGTTCGAAATTCCCCTTATTATGGAACCCCTTCAGCTGGGATTATTAATTAAATACGGGTTCCTTCTCTCCCTTTCCATTTGAAACCAGGCTCTCCTACTAAATGACTCCGATGGAGGGTTCAAAGATACCATTTTGGTTACCTCTGAAACTTTAAAGATTTAAGATATTCTCGAACAAATTTGGCTTTTGTATTTAAGGTTAAAATAACGAAGTTATTTAGAAAATACGGGTATTTATTATTGGGAAAGACAATTGAAGTTCGAAATCTTATTCATGTTCACAATACTTGAACGTCATTCCGTTCGGAGTAGACGATTCTATTTGTTCCATATCACTTCTATTAGAAAAGAAGTCCACTCTAGCAATCCTGTATTGTTTCTATCAGAAGAGACCTATTTTCAGAAGGTTTTGCAGTGGCTTTGCCTCACCAGAGGACTGTGAAATTCCCTACAATTTCCAGAGTAATGCGAAACTGTGGTTTCTATAGACGAGTTTGTAGTTCTCTGGAAAACTTCGTCTGAACCGAAAAGTTAGGCTTCGATTAGAAGTGTATTTCAGTACTGTACTGATATTTACTAAACGATTCTGAGGAGTCACTTTTATTTCGGATTACAAATGAATTCTTATATTTCTCTAAAATAATTTAAGCATACTTAACACGAATCGAAGAAGAAACCCATAAAAAACTGAATCTAAGTCAAGTTTTCGCAATAAAAACAGTTTTTTCCGTAGTTAAGATAATCAAGCGTCAGAGCGATACACGAAAATTGAAAGTAAAACGAAGTCAGTTGCTTTTTAGCCACGTAATTTAATTGAATTATGACTTCATCATTAGGAGATTCAACACTCATCTACTCGTCATTCAAAATGTATAGAAAGCCATTTTTAAAATGCATTTAAAAGCTCTCATTTTCATATTCATGTTTGCGCTCGTCGATTTCCACGAATCCTTTGCACTACATAAATTGCATATTTAGTCTTACGGAAGGATTGGCTTGTCTTTAACATTTGACTTCGCTTTAATTACTACGTAATAAGCTTTTAAATGTTGTTAGATTTAGTTTAGATTTAGATCGAATAAACGAGCCAGCGAATCATTCGTAGTTCCCTCAACCAACAACAAAACAATATTTAGTGTATCAATTTAGAAGACGCTACATTACGTGTGTGTACGTGAATGTGTCTGTGCATGTGTGGTGTGCACAACCTGGTCACACATGCATTCGTGCACCGATGCAATCGCAGTGCATGCGTGCCTCAGACGAGGAGTTTAGTGCAGCTCAATCGAGTCGCGGATTGAAATGTTGTTAAGCAGCCACGAGTGGACACACTGCATCTGTAATTTGCAAAACTGCAACACGTTCTAAAGTTTGTATTAAAAATTCTGTATGCTTATGAAACCTATAAACGTAAAAATAAAATGAATTCATAAATCGAAATGTCTTGGCTTGGCTTTACTTCTCCGGAAAATTGGCGATAACTTCAACTAAAAGCGATGCAAGTCCAAGTTAGACGAGGATCAGCTTTCGATTTGTCGATGCATTTCACGGCAATTAAAAGAGAAATGAAACTCCCACCGCGATCCCAGCGACGTCCCGTTTATCCTGCCGTCGGACGCCGGGAAGTTTAGTGTCGGGAAGCCACTAGAAAAGTGGGTTAAATGGACGTGTGCAGGACACAGCAGCCGCCTCGCCTCACCGCTCTCCAGCAGCTGCACACGTGAAATTGCTTTTGCGTTGTCGCTGCTGAAGCATTTGATGGACGCTGGATGCGGCATCCATGTGGATGAAAATGCCAGCGGGGGGGACGCGTGCGATAGCGCGCTGGAAGGAGGCAGGAAAAGGGTCGTCGGTGGCGGACACGACGCGAGCAGCAGGACGCGAAGGGATTGCGAGCAACCTGCGCCCTGCTACAGCATCCAATCGGTGTGGCTGAGAAATGCACGCGCTCTCGCGGGTCCTCACGAGTTGTATCTGCGCATCTGCTCGGCGGAGGTTCGGCGCAATTTCGAGCGCCAACTTCTTGCTGGTGGCGGTGGAGAAATTTCCGAAGCAGTGTGGACTCCAAGCAATGTGGACTCCAAGCAATGTGGACTCCTAGCAATGTGGACTCTTGCAATGTGGACTCCACGCAATGTGGACTCCAAGTAGAATGAGGTTCCGGCGGAGAGAAGCTTGCGTTCGATGGTATTTTTGTGGACTGTTATGTTGTGTTTACGTGAGTGTGTGCGTATGTGAATCACCTCATCTTACTCACAACGCTTCTCCTCGTTTCGGTTTCCCGTTTTTACTGAGCTTTACAGTTAATTTGGACAACAACAATTGCAAGTCAGCATTTTCCTGACAATGTTGTTGTCTCTGTCGAAAGCTGTGCCTTTCATTCTCACTCGGGATTCTGCTGTATTTTGTTTTGTTTTTATGTAGGAAAAGCTGTACTTACATCGGAAGCTTTTGTAAGGGTTTTAGTGTTGTTGTTGTTGTTGTTGTTGTTGTTGTTGTTGCAGCTAAGACCTGCAGGACTTTCTAGGACTTTATTGATTTCTTCGTTGAGCTCTTTTTGAAGCCGCAAGACGCCAAACTAAAGACGAGGACGCAAAAATGCAGGTGAACCGTTAAAGAGAAGCAAAGTGCTGCCAGATTTCTCGTTTTTCTACAAATTTACAATTAACAATATTTCAGTTTTCCTCTAAATTTGCAGAAAGCAGTATTAATTTGAGAGTTTTGACAACCAAAAACTAGTGTGAATTAGTAATTCGAATCCTGTATCAGAATCTCAACCCCTCTCGTCACCTGGCAACCCTGCCGCGCAAAGGTTGTTGCCCTCCATCGAGTTCCGACGCATGCTCACTCAGTCCGGCTTTCGAGGTGAGGTGAGATTTGGTTTTGGGCGCGAAACGGACGCGTCGCTCCTCTCCTGGCCGCGGCCACGCAGCAGAAGGATACACAATTTGCGATGGTGTCGCGCGATTGCTGTGAAGAGAGCATCGACGGCTTGCTGCCGATTACCGATCCTCTCTTCCTGCGCTCCCCTCTCCCGAATCGCCTCTCTCGTTCTCACACGACGAGGAACCCCCGCTCAGCGCGGCCCCCGTCTCCCGAATGTGGCGTGTGGCGCCCTCTGTCGCTGAACATCGTCGCACTAATCCGTGCTTCGCATGCAACTTGGATTTCGCTGCTGTCAACACGGAGATTGACAAAATTCTGTAGTTCGCAAAATTTTTTAGTTGATTTCCGTGTTTGATTTCGTATGTTTTGTTGTTAGCTACTCTTGTTGTTGTTGTTGCTGCTGTTGTTGCTGTTGCTGTTGTTGCTGTTGTTGCCGTTGTTGCTGCTGGAAAATGAACATTCAAATAACAATCGTGGAGTAAACTTTTCGCTACACACTTCGTCGCAGTTGCTTGTGTTCGTCGCAGTTGCTTGTGTTCGTCGCAGTTGCCTGTGTTGGTCGCCGCACTCGCAACTCGCATTCGCAAGCAGCGTAAAATGCTTTCGTTGTTGAACATCCGATTTAAGTGGGTTAGAAATGTTGACGCTGCCGATGAGCGCCAGCAGTCAGCCAGCCAGGTCAACACGCAGCTGTGCACACACGGCAGCGCTGGCGTTCGCATTGAATGCAGCGGCTTGAATGCGGCTGAAATCTCTTCAAGTCTTTGTATGAATTTTACAATGTTGTCGGCGAATCGAGGAACGCTAAGCGGCAAAGCAGAGCTAAGAAGGATTAAAGTTGGTTGGTTGGTGGGTTGGTTGGTGAGGAGAGGAGGTTTCGTCCTGAGAGGTCGTGCATGAGCAAACCTTGAAATCCTTCGCGAAAATGGAAAATGGCGTCGTTGCAATTCGACAGACATTTCGAATAAAATTCGTTCACGTCAATATTTTCAGCGCGTTTCACTACACGAAAATTTAAATCTCTCTTAGCCAGCTTATAAATGCGTTGAAAATAGAAACTTTAATTGATAGAAACCGAAAATTCCATATGAAATCAAGGAAAACATCAGGCCTCGAAAAATCCTGCGAAAAACTTCAAGAGTTTTTGCGTTTTCATTCTTTTGTTGTATTGCCTCTCTTTCTCCTCTTTTCCGCACGTAGAATTCAAAGCAACAACAATTCTCAACACCAGGGATTCCCAACTAACATGGTGAGACGCACCGAAAAGCGTAAATCGCTCGTCGCTTTCAATGGTTCGCGGACTGCTGTTTGCGAAGCCCCGCTTCCACCACACCAAAGCGAATTCGCTCTTAACCATGCACTCAACTCGCTTGCATACTTTCTGGCGCCGTACGCCGTCCGAATTTGCCGCCGCTTCGCCGACGCTTCGCCACGTTTCGCCACGTTTCGCCGCCGTTTCGTCGCCGTATTAATTCCTCACACGCGTTCATCCCGTACGCGTACTGTTTCGTGGCGTTGTGTGTGCGTAGCTACGTTGCCGTGTTTTGTTTTTCGCATTTCATTCGCCACGCTGCGGTAAGCCGGCTGCGTAGATGTGTAAACACGAAGAAAGAAAACGCAATTCTTGATCGAACTCGGACAGCGGCAGCGGCAGCGGCAGCGGCAGCGTGCTCGCCGAAGCTTGTTGGCTGCTGGTGCGGCGTAGTTGTCTTCAGTCTGAAACGAATTGCGAAGCACGGCGGTTGGCATCGTCTGACGCGGTGATGATAGAGTGCGGCTGCTGTTAGAAGCCAGGAAGGATCATTGAATGTTGAGCTTGAATAACACAAAATAATGGAATCTTATAATGATGAATAGAAGATTAATTAGAAATTTATAAAGTGAAATAATTGCTTGAAATATTTACGAAAGAAGTTTCTGCATATCTAAACCGGTTTTCAGTGGGTTTCTGCGAACTCGCCAGCAGGTTTCCACGAACGAGCAGAGAAAATTAAATCATTGTGAACGCCGCCCGCTTTTTGTTAGAATCGCTGAAATCTTCGGCGCCCGAGAGTCTGCTACGGGTTTCCTCAGCCAGCGGCATCCTTGTCGTCCTGTGGCATCAACTGCACACCAGTGCAGAAGCAGCCGCCAGCGCGACACAAACGCGGATACATAAAAATTCAATCGTCGGAACGCCATTCAAGCTGAGCGAGGCGAACCTGTTCCTTCCAGGTGTGTGTGTGTGTGTGTGTGTGTGTGCAGGTGCGTAGTGTGTTCTTGCATGGCTGCGCCGCCATTAAAACGCCGGCCGACGACAAGCAACAGCAAAAACAGCAAAAACAACAAAGTGGCAACAGTCCAGACAGCAGGCTGAAGGATATTTTTCAATACGCATCTGCAAAAACAACGAAAAACAGAGAAACAACAAATAAATGCATTTGTAAAGTGATTGCGAGCGATGAAAAACTGATCAACCACTGAAAGAACAACAAAACTGCATTTCAACGCCAAAACTTTGTAGTTTTCTACAAGAAGCACGCCACGCAAAGGTGAGTAAATCCTGTACTCGAAAAAACTGCATTGAATTCTGTCGAACCACCAAAAACTCAATGAAATGAAACCACGCAGAAGTTCACTCAAATTGGATTAGTAAAACGCACAACAACAACATCAGACAAATAAATAAATAAGCGGAATACGCGAATTTGGGCGAACGAAACCCCGCAATTGCCTCACCGCAGGCTGCTGACCCTTCTTCGCTGCCAACCTTGCGGTGGATGACAAAATAAAGAGGTTCGGCTCACTCGTTCACTCGTTCACTCGTTCACTCGTTCACTCGTTCACTCGTAGTTTGTTGCCTGTTTTCGGTTGTTTGTTGTTGCTTCTTCGACGCCAGAGAAGCCATAACGGTGTCCTCGATGGCTTTCATGGCTTTTCAGGAATTCACTTCTCTCTCTCTCTCTCTCTGTTGATGATTGTGAGGAATCCATCATTTAGAATGATTTAAAAACCAGAAGTTGGTCGATTTTCAGTATTTGAAATGCATCACCGACTTTTTATTATCTAAATGCAAAGACATTTCAGAATCTTCAAAGGAAAGTTTCACTCTAGAAGTTGCAATAATCCAACTTCCAAACATTAGGATTCTCAGCATTCCCATTCATTTCCTTGACCTATTTTCGATATTGAAAAGTGAGTAGGGAAGCAGAGATTCTCGACCGCAAGGCGCAGCGGGAGTGCAAGAGGAAATCAAGACTTCCTGCATTTCTTTATGTCAACCGCAGCACGTGGAGGAGCGAAAGCAGGGCAAAAGCGGGATATAAAACTTCGAATACACGTAGTCATCCCACAGAACTCAGCCGCAAGGACTCTGGCTGCCGTCAGGACGTGTGTAGCTGCATCTGCAGAGTGCACGCAATTATAGGCCTGCAGACAGCCAGTTCAAGACCTATTTCGGTCCATGCAACCAGCGTGAAAGGGAGAGGGAGAGAGAGAGGGGAGAGAGGGAGGGAAAGCGTTGGTAATTCGCAAGCTGAGTTGACAGCTTTTTGAGTTTCGTTTTCCCTTACTTTTTGCAAATTCTGGTCCTTGGGTTTCTTTTTTGCTTATCTGTATCATTTTTTCTGACAAGCAACAATTTTCAATTGTTGAGTTGCAAACAAAGGACGAAAAGGATAACAATAGGAGCTGCGAATATCAGATACTGAATGTTATGCTGCGATGCGAGCATTCTAATTGTTAAATAGATAGAATAATAGAGAAATAAACTGGCTTTCAAGCGAAGTGAAAAGAATTTCCATTTCCTTGTTCTATTTTTCTTTCACGCACACATTTTCCGCAGAAAATGGTGAGGAGTAGAAAAAATGAAAACATTACGGAGTAACGGAATGCATGGATCCTGAATCCATATATTAAAATCGTAAGAAATTCGCTAAAAACAGTTTCAAATCCTTTTCCTTCTTTTTCGGTCCTTTTCTTCCTTTTCGGTTTGAGATGTCGGTGAAGCGCAAGTATTTCTCCCCACTGTTTTCTTGCACGATTTCGCAAACTACCGCTAACCATCTGGCAGATACTCTCCGCCACGGATGCATCTGAGAGATCAACCTTCTACTCGAACTAAATAAGCGCAATAAATTCTAAACTAGTTTTGTTCTCAAAGTTTTCAATGTTCGTAAAATGAACTCACAGTCGTTGTTGTTGTAGTTGTTGTTTTGTTGGCTGAATGCCCGACTCTGAATGGAAACTCTTACTAATTTTATGATGTTTTGACGATGCTGTACCATCGTGATCACTGCTGTCTATCTTCAGATAGACAGGTGGAGGGAAAGGAAGAGATTTGTGAGGAGTACAAGTTAATAAGGCCATAAATTTCAAGAATTTCAGGATATTCAGGCATTTTTAAGGCGTTTCTGTAGTTCTGAGTTGGTAGCATTATGTCGACATGGGTCGACAGACGATTCGCTTTCACGCCAAAAAAATCTCGTAGCTAATTTTGAGTAGCCAAACACGAAATTGAAAACTCGAAACATGAATGGCACTCAAGTTACTCTACTCCTCGAGTCGTTTTTCTGACTCTGGTGTATAAACTGGAAATTGTGGTCCATGTTCGTGTTCAGCGACTTCAAAGTAGTCTTAGGACCAGACCTGGTTAGAGAGCCATTTCCACGTCGAACTCAATAGGCCTTTCGAGTTAACCCAAGCCCTTCGAGTTAACCCATGCCATTCTAGTTAATCCAAGCCCTTCGAGTTAACCCTTCGTATTTACCTGACTTTGTTCCAACTATAACCAAGTTGTTTCGAAAGCGCGTGCATTTCCTACCCAAAATCATTGAAAACCTACTTCAGCTACTTGAAATACCCAGTTGCCCTGAAATGCCCAGTCGCATAGTGTGGCAGCCTCTAAAGTGTTGTAACGCATGGGTGTCTTCTGGGTTGCTGGGGCTGGGGCTGGCCGGCCGTCATTCACGAAAGTGTGTCTGATACCCACACGTTATGGTTGTTGGCCTCAGCCTGAAAACATTGAAATGAGACATGTTAAATGCGTTTCTTTGGTTTTTGCAACTTTAAGCTTCACAAACACCTCGTTGTTGACTTTTAAGCTTCACAAACACCTCGTGGTTGACCTTAGAATGGCGATTAGATAGAATGAGTACGGGTTGCTATAATCAGTCATCCAGACTACACTGATCAACCCATTTCGTCATCGCCGACACAGACTAACGATGTATTTACTATATTTGGGAAATAATCATTAACAGAAACAATCGCTTGAAGCTCCCCACAACTTCCTGGAGTTGGTGTTGTTGTTGTCAATATTTATTCCGCACTCTTGGAAAAGTAGTTTTTCCTATCTTCTCGTTTTGCCTCTTCCAGCTGCCATAATCGTCACTAATTTTAATGACCTTTTATGCTGCGAATTGTGTCGTGGAAACCATATAAATGACTGCGCTGCCTTCTCTCTTCCTCCTTCCCGGGCATGGAGCGGCTTCTTTCTGCCGCACGTACCTTCAGCGGCTGCCCCGTGCACCTCTTCAGCCTCGTCATTGCCGAGTTGGAAGCTTTACGCTTGTGGCAACGTTTTGCAATATAAATGTTTTTCTTTCTTAGTTTATGGTTTTCTATTTCTTTTTTGGATTGATGATTGTGCCGTTGTTGTTGTTGGTTGTTGGTTGGTTGTTGTTGTTGGTTTCTGTTTGGTGTTGTTGTTGTTGTGCTACTGCGACCACAAATCGTTACTCGACTGTTATTTCTAATGCGGCGCATATTGAATTACAACGCCACAGTCTGCCCTCGATAGCGCAGAGAATAGAGAGGTGAATGGTGATTTTAAATATTTCTTTTTTCCTCTAAGAAGGTGACTCGTACCTCGCTTAGTTGGCGCGACGTCACGGGTAAAGAAGAAGTCGAACTTCCGAAATGTTCGGAATCTTTCGTTTGCCACACAACATCTGACGTTCCTGCATTTCCAGGACTTCAATTCCAAACAATTACAAGCGAAATGAATGCAGGGACAGTGAAATCTCGTTACCTAGTGGGGATGTTTGCGCGTGCGGGTGCATTTTGTGCAGCATTATAAGCGAAGAAATGCCTCGGACGCACGACGGGAAGCACGCGATGACAGCTGAACGTGCGTCGTCGTGGCAGGAAGGAAGCAGAATGACGGGTGTGTGTGGCTGCGCGATAAAATGAAGTCACTGAATGTGCCATCACTCCCGATCGCCTCTTCTTCCCGCTCCCTGCGTCCCTGTGGTGACGTGACTGACAGCAGGTAAACAGTGACTTTCTAGAACGAGTTTTAATGGCATTCCTTGACTGATTAACTCCTCACCGCCGAGTGCTAATGAAGCGCGCCCTGATTTCAGAAATCCTCTAATTGAACTGGAAATGGCTGTTTCGACAGTAGGGCGGTGAAGGACTTTGAACCGCAAATCCTTCTGCCGCCCCGAGACTCCAAAGCCAGCACTCGATACTCATTTATTATGTAATCTGATATTAAAAGCGACTAAAATGTGACTTCATAGAAACGACTCGCCTAATGAACACGACCATTCGGGACCCAACTTAAGTGGGTACGAAATCTAGTGAAGCACCCGCACCTTATCCAGAAATCACTAAAATCCCCTCACACGGAAGGGACGCCGCCGTAGTTTGCGGCAACGCGGGGAAGCGTTTGAACTTGACTATGCGGGCTCAAGCGAGGGCTAAAAAGGAAAACGCACGTTGCATTGCACTGTGTCGTGCCTCCGTGAGATGTGTAAAGAGGCATTGAAACACAAGCCCCACTCCATGCCCACCACACCCCAATCCGTCCACACCACACCCCACTCCACCCCACTCCACCCCATTCCGCCAAACATCCCTTTCCTCGCAACTCACGGACAAAACTGCAATCGTAGCGCAAAAGAGGGGCGGCCTGCACGCACCGGCAGTTGCTACAGGTGGTTGCTAGTGGCAACAACAGGCTTGGCTTCTGTTGTGGACACCTGCGAAGGCCCATCCTGCCACTCCGTTGTTTGCGGGAGGGGCGCGGCTGCGAGTGGCAGGCGGTGTGCCGCTCCATGCCAGGCTGGTTGATGAAGAGGGCGGCGGTGCTGGTGGTGCTGGTGGTGGTGGGTCGTGCTTGAACATGTGAAATACACGCCGATTCTTGCTGAATATTAGTTACCAGTTTCTGCTTTAATTGCTGCCTCCTCGCACTCCCACCGCTTTGTTAACCACGGCGAGGAGCCAACATTCAACACGCCTCGCTGTTCAACGAAGGGAGGAAGTTATGTGTGCTGCGTTCTGAAGTGTAGCTGCAACATGCAACATTTGAACTCACCCACGAATATGCATTCGCTGACAGTTAGAAGTTGCTCTTCGTTTCTCAGCGTTTTCTTGGTGTTCTTCACTCGTATTTCATGAATGACGATTCCGCGGTGGGGGGGGGGGGTGGAGGAGGTGGGGGAGGCGGAGACGGTATAACGTGCCAGAAGGACTCCCTTGTTTTTGCTGTAGTAGATTGCAACAACACCAACAACATAACAAAGTGAATAAATGAATGAAAACTTTGCACGAACTTCGTGCTGCTAATGGAGTTCAATAAGCAGTTGTTGTGTTTTGGTGTTGTTGTTGTGTGGTGGGAAGGACGATGTGCGAGCCGAAGGACGTTGCACTCGGAATGTTTTGTGTATTTGCAGCCTTACGTTGATGCTCGGCAATCACAACCACACAAATTTTCCTCAAAGGAACAGAAAAATCAACTCCCTTCATGAGACCTCAAAAATAATACGTTATTCTGCCGAGAAATTCGAGAACGTTTATTGAAACGCGTGCTTAATGAAGGCGAAATGACATCCTTGTAACCATTTAATGCTGCGAGAGCTTAATTTGCGTGGCAGTGGCATCCACACGAATTGATCGCACGTCGTCTGCTAGCTTTTGCAACGCGATGGCAAGTGAGGACGCGCGCTCCTCAATGACGCTCAAGCGAACTCACGGCCGGCGAGGGTCGCGCAGCACAGCGCGCAACGTGCGGCGGGCGGCGGGCTGCGGGCTGCAAGCGCAGCAATTAGCAGCGTCGCCGGCCGACCAATTCGGGTCACTCGCTAATAGCTGTGCATCCGAGTCGTAATCGACGTGAACGGGTCCGAATCGGCCGCCGCGCGGTGCGCGTAATTAAATTAGCGACTTCCGAAGACCCGCGAATGCGCGAGTGCCGAGCAACAAGAAGGCGAGAAGGCAAAAAGCGCCGCCACAACTCCTCGCAACCGACCGAACCTCTGATTTAACAGCGATTCCAGTCGAATGTGCAGACAATCGCTGATGCAATTTGCGAAATATTTCCACCCATTCTAATTCAAATATCGGCGCGAGTCCGACTTCCATTGTTCGGGGAACGCAAGCCGGGTTGGGAATGCAAATGAATTGCCATTGTGTCAGTTGGCGCTGTGACATCAGTGTTGCGAGTTGCAGCACGACAAATACTTCAAAGTAAAACGGTTAAGATAACCGGACATTCGATTCAGCGTCGTTGTATTGCTGGCTCTCGAAAAAGCTGCACTTCTGATTGAAATCGCCGGGAGAGAAACTGCGAAAGTGTAAAACGGAACTTTGCCTCTCTCCCTCGTTTGCGAGCGAAATTGCTGTTTTTTACTTTGCTGCTTCACTCAAACTTTTGTTTTAGATTCTAAAATTTAGAATCAACAAAGTTGTCTCAGTAACTGAGTATCTGCGTGCTGCTGACTAATTAAGTGTTTTGCTTTCTGTTTGCTTTTTTCTGTTGAACGGGTTTGCTTGCTTTTCGGAATTTCTAGAATTTTTGTATTTCTTGTTTCAGCTGGTTTCCCGCAATTAGTTGAATTTTGTGAAATATAAAGTTCTGAAAAACTGAGAATGAGAAAAATTGGCTGCAAGTAACGATGAAATTGCGTTTGCATTTGAATGCTTCTAAAAATAAAAAACACTCCGGTCAGAAAACAAAAACCATCTTCGCCGCAGTACACAACAAGCGAGGAGGAGAGAGAGAGAGCGAATGAGTTTCTTCGAGTGCTTATAAAACTTCCTGTTAAATAGGGTGTGGAACCCAAAATTAATGCGTTGACCTCTCCACTTCCTCAGCGAGAAGTTTTCTTCAATAAACAAAGAAACGAAACATGAAACGTGTGAGGAACTCCGGCGGCGTCTCTCGCGCTTACAGGTGGACACACTTGAAGTTCTGTTGCCCTCTGCTGTAGCGATATTCTGTTGTTGCTCTGCTGAGCTTGTGGAGTGGGGAGAGTGGTGTGGAGTGAGCGGGGGCCTGGAGGGGCCGCAGTTCAGCTCTCTTCAGCCAGATGGATTATTTCACACTGTATGCGTTTTATAAACAACTGTAGTTTGTTGTTGTTGTTGGTCGTGGTGGTGTTGTTGTTATTGTCATTTGTAAAGTTCCCCTCCAGTCTATCTTTTTGAGGGTATCATTTGTTGTTGTTGTTGTGTTTATTATAACATTGCAAGCCGTTATTCAGACTCACTCGCCGCTTTTCCTTTAATTACAGCTTGAGTAGGTGAAAAAAGGAAAAAACAAGAAAAAAAAAAATAAACAGCACCAGCAACAACCACTTTTACATTGTTGTTGCCACATTTACAACAGTCTACCGGATGCGAGGAAATCGCGTGTGACCACCTGTCCAGCCGTGGCGATGTTTTCTCGTTCTTCCTCTTGTTTTTCTCCGCAGAAATTCACGTTTTTCATGATCACCGAGCGTGAATTACATTTATTCATGTTTAATTACGTATTTTACGGTACTCAATACTCATTTATTCTCATCTAATAGCAGAGAAAATACGTGTATTATGCGAAAAAGAATTACATTTCCTACAACAGGAACAAGTAAAACGTAATAACTAGCAAATGAAACGTAATAACTAGCAAACGAAATAAATAAATAAGAAACAAAAATGTTTGAGAAAAGTTGTTGAAAGATTTCTATGAATTAACTGATGGGAGATCTTCTGGATTTCCAGTTATAATCTCTAATCTTGCTAATCTCCCGATTCTGAATGGAAAGTCAGTTCAAGAGTCCAGAATCCTAACTCGATATAAAATCAAAGCCAGACTATTAAAATTTTGCGAGTGAGAAAATTGCGAGCATGAGAAACTATAAAAATAACTTTCTGGCATCAACGTTGCTCACGTGTAAAAACAGTTTCAAGAGAGATAGTTAAGGAAGCAGCAACAACAACATCAGTAGCAGTAGCAACAACAGCAGCAGCAGCAGCAGCAGTACCAGCAACAACAACAGCTAGTATAAACTTCACAGCACAGTAGCAGTTAATTGCTGACTCAACATAGTGTTGTCTCTTTCTTCGTTCAAGAGACGAATTTCACGCAATGTTGCGGTGAAGCGTTTCTTTCTTGAGTTAGTCGATTTTATTGCTGTTGCTGTTGTTGTTGGTGTTGTTGTTGTTGTTGCAGGTGGATAAATGTTTGCATTGTTTATTAGTGTTGCTATTTTCATTAGATATTCATGAATAATAATTTCTTTGAAGTCACTGTTTAGCATTGTTGTTGTTAATACAGCTGTGGTTGCTGTTGTTGTTGTTGTTGTTGTTTTAGTTGTTGTTGTATAAGTTGTTGTTAACAAACTGTTTACACGCCTGGTTTGAGTAAACAATTAGCTTGTGCTAACTTATGCGCTGCCAACGTACGCGCGCACACACACACACACACAACATTAGAACAACAACAACGACAACAACAACACTAACAACAACAGCAACAAACGAAACACTGGCGATCAATTATAACGGCAGCTGTTGTAGCGGAGCCGCAATAATCATTTTTATTTTTGTTTGAAGTTTGCTTGCGTTCAAATTTCGGAAATTTCTTATTTCACACCTTCGAATTCTTTCATAAATTAACGCAATAAATGTAAATATTTGATATTTCCAGTTCGGGAGAAACTAGAAAGTTGGCTTGAACTTTCAGCTTCAGCTGCAACTGTTGTTGTTATGTTGTTGTAGCGAATTAATGACAAAATAACTGCGTAGAGAATAACGAACATCAGTTGTTGTTGTTAGGTTAGTTGAAGGAGTTTTTTCTTCTGATTTCTTTGAAGTCTGGCAACCCTTCAGCTTGCCATTTGCCTACAACGACCGACCAAGTTAATTGCAGCTGAATAAAATCATCATTTCGCGTTCGCTAGGAAGCTTTTAATTCTCATGCGCTTTCGAAGCATTTTGGCCAACTTCCAAAGTCACACGAGCTGGATTCATTGACATCGCCGGGGAATCTCTCTTCTTCCTCTTCCTCTTCCTCTTCCTCCTCCTCTCCTTCTTCTTCTTCCTTTTCTTCTTCTTCTTCTTCTTCTCCTGTTTTCCATCTTCTCGTAACAACCGACAAAATCAAGTACGAGAATTTCGAAAACGCCAAACATTTCCGAGTTTTCTTTGGCTTCGCATTTTTTACTACGCATTTTCAAATGACCCACTTTTGGATTTTATTGCAATGCTTCCCCCTCTCTCTCTCTCTCTCTCTCTCTCTCTCTCTCTCTCTGCATATTTTTGCTCAACTAAAAATATTGTATATTTTTTTTGCTCAACTAAAAATATTGTATAATTTTTTGTGTTGTCGTTTCTGACAAACTGAAAACTGAATCGCCACGCTGCGTTGTTATTATTAGAGCCTCTTTGTTGTTAACGCTTTGCTATTATTAACTCTCAACGCGAAGAAGTGATAATGAAACTCTTCGCACTTTGCAGCGCCTACAAGTTTAACCCAGATTCTGCGATATTTTTAAAACGATACTGACTTCGCACACGTCGCACACGTCGCTGCAAATCGAGCTCATGACCGTGTTAATTCGATATTTTTAGAAGGGGGGTGGGGGGGGAATTACACGCCGCACTAACGTGCACACAAAACGCTAAGAATGTCGAATGCGATCTCTTGTTACTCAGTAAGAGTTTCCTCGTTGACCCCGCGCGCCGATTTTCCTGGCTTCACAGGCTTTCGGCAAGCTAACTGTCGTAGTTATCGTGTTTTTAAATAGGATTGCATTATGTTGCCTCATCGTACGCCGCATAATGTGCGAACTACGAGTTGCCAGCTTGGTTGCTGGGTAAAAAGACGGCTGAGTGATGTATAAAAAGATGTAAGGATCCCTCTTGGAACACCTCGAGAGACCTGCAAACGTCGTATATATCAGCAGAAGCCCCTCCTAACTCGAGGTGGAACTATTCTTCACTACGAACTCCCTTTATTTGTGCGCAGATACGTTAAAATGTGCATGCAAGTAGACACAAACCTGTCGAGCTCGTGTTGCGCTTGACCAGCTGCGATGATCTCATTCAACGTGAGAAAGCAAAAGTACGAATCATTATTTGTCAATATCTAAATTTACACGGGCAACACTGGAAAAAGTTGTACACGTTTCGTCTGAAACTATAAATAAAACTCGCCGACGAGCTGTTTGCCCAAACATCTGATGACGTTTCGTTGCAGTAGAGTGATTCGCAAACGTGGCCATACGGAGACAATTTGTATTCGCCAGCTCGCTGACTTGTTGCCACTTCAGTGATCAGCTCTGGTTGTTTTTTTCCCAGCGAAACTCCGGCTGAGACTGTGGAATTTTGCGTTAACCGTTGAGATTTCACTTGGAATTGTGCGATTGCTAACTCAGGTATTCGTATCTAGCCGTACCTTCCTCGAATGCACGCCGTATTTAGTGCACTGAAGCCGCTTGGCACGTTCGTGGTCGGTCACGCTTTGCTTGGAGCGCGTTGAGCTACAATCTGGGATTGTCTTTCTGTAGGTGGTTTTCTGGTGGATGCCACACGATGCGCTGTTTTCGGATTGCATCAACGATCTGGTGTATCATTTATCACGGAGTTTCTTTCTTAGGAGTTTTCACGAAATTACGATATTTCACGAAGTATAGACGAGCAATTCAAGTGCAGCTAACAGACTCTCATGCCGCACGTCTAAAAACTGGTTTAGTTATTCAATATCTCCGGGTATTCGAGGAGGCGATATGATTGTCCTTTACAGACATCCTCACGTTTCACACAGATATCCCAAATTTTGCGGTAGAACTATTTCGAACTACTTCTCCGTAAAGAATTACACGGTGACAAACTAAAAAGTCAATTTAAAATAGCGAGAATATCATTGCAAAATGTAATCATTATAGGAATCATAAAAAAATCACTACAAAATAGTTCTTCATTGCTTTTATAAATAGAATATTTTATTCTTACCTATTGTGCGAATAAGTTTAACCGAAATCTATTAAAAAACCTTCTTTGCTTCTCTCGTTTCAGTGTCTCTCCGCAAAAAGGTCTTCTACTGCAACTAAATCGACTGATTTTCCACTTCTTAGCAAGAAATACGACCAAATATATCTACAATTTTACAAGCATCCTTAGGAAACAAGGAACGATCAAGTAATACAGACACACACCTCGAGAACCATAGAAGCTGTACTCTCTCTCTCTCTCTCTCTCTCTCTCTCTCTCTCGACCACAAAGCCTGCAACGACCAAAGGAATTTCCATTTCTCCAAACTCGAAACCATCTCCGAATCCCTGCTCACCCCCCACTCCCGGGAAACTCGAGGAATGCAACGCTGTCCTTACATCCATGAGATGCGAGAACGCTTGCTCACCGAACAGCCGCGCGAAACACTGGCTCTGGAGCAAATGGAGCGCGCCAACTTGCTGGACAACCGCCACTCGGCGGAATCGAATCAGGTCGGCACCGTGGTCAAGGTAGGGGCCAATGGAGTACTCGTTCAAAGGATGCTTAATAAGCGGGTTCGGCGTGACCACACCATGCCTGCGTCCAGTTTTCTTTTCGTATTTCGAGATATTCCTAATAATACACTTCTTCAGATCTTCTTTTAGCCCCGTTTAAGTGTCTGCAGCATCAAAGAAATGCGAAAATCTAACGAAATCCTTGCACGAGTATGATTGCCCTCTCCGTCATTCCTTTGCTAGTATTTCTCTCGCAAATTCACGAGTACACACCACGTGGGGGATTCGTTTTCCCCACGATTTCACTGTACAAATCATTTCATTTGTATTGCTTTTCAATTTATGACTTCCGACATAAGGTTTCTGTTTTACGCAAGATTGTTTTCAATAGATTGGCTACCAAAAAGTTTACCCTAGTTGAGTTTTGTAATTAAGAGGAGCGGGTTGTCCAATTTGTATCTTTTATCCTTTATAATTCGCTATAAATTAATAGAATTGATATACTTTTCACACTTTTCACCTGCACTGTCGCGCAAATATGAAGTTATTAAGTATTGCGACTCACGCAAAATCGAGATTTCCTTACTTTATTCACTCTACGCAATTTTTCCTCGCATGTCTTCTACGTTTGCTTGCTTTTCCACACCTTTTGCTGTCACTTTGCGACTTCTGTCGCTGTAGATGTTCATTAATAAGCGAAATTTCCTCTGTGCCGGGATTCCTGCCACAGCAATCGGCAGTTGGCAACCCTGCGTCAAAGATAATATAAGACGAAGAAGAGTTACTGCAATTTGATCAGCTCGATCTCGCTGCTGGGAGAGCGCAGGGAGCGCGAAACTGAAATCCCGTGAGAGCGCGAGAAAAGCTTCTGAGAGTAACGGCATTATATTATCTTTGCTTGCGGTATTTGGGTGAATATTGGCCGGAAAAGTAATAGTTTTTCCTCAAAATTGGCGAATTACTTATTTTCTATTAATAGCGAGGAATGCAATTAACGTCAGTAGCCAACCCACAGCTATATTAATTCCTCATATATTTGCACGCATTCCGAAACCAATTTATTGAAAACAGATTCTCCTCTTTTTTCGTGAAATACGAAATTTCAATGCAAATGAAAACGCAACATCGAGTAATGCAAAGCATTTAAATCGCATACAGCATTAAATAATCAATTGTTTTCACTTCTCTACTCTACGCAAACGCATTTCTTTGCACTTGCAAAAACGCGCAAAACAACCGCCGAACCACTCAACCAACCGCCGAAAATAGCTGCAGGCCGACGGCTACCACACGAGTCCAGCACACCAACGCACCCCGCTGGTGCCGCGCGACCTCGGCGAGGACTTCAACCTGGACTTCGACGACGACTTCCCCATCGACGCGAAGCGGCCGAAAAACGCAAAGTAAGTGCGATTGTTTATGCGTTCAATGCGTTCAATGCGTTCGCGCCGTCGCTAGTTTTCCTTGCGGCAATGAAGCCCAAAACTGAAATTTATCGCAAAAGCCAGCCAGCAAGCCAGCTAATCAATTCTCAGGCATCCAGTAATTTGTTCGCTTGTGTTCCTCGTTTGTTGCTTTTTGAGTTCGCGCACTAACACGCGTTCGCATTTCTTCCATTTATCTTGGCCTCCGCTTCAAGTTATCGCTGTTTTTTAGTTGCTTTGGAATTTGCTTTGTATTTGTTTCTAGATATTTTGTATTTGTTTCTAGATATTTGTGTTTTTCTGATTTAATGTTTCGCTTCAAACGTAAAAATGCAATAAACTTTAGCAAATTAATTTATTAGCAACATTTAATGCTGGCAACCGACACGAAATACTAAGTGAATGACGTCATACAACTCTCTACTCTGTAGAGTTTGGAGAGCAAGAGCAGCCTGTTTCTCCGGCCTCTCTTGGCAGCGTTTAATGAAAGCGTTGCAATTGAGAATCCCCAAGAATTTTAATTCTGCTTAAGTGTGGAGGTCTCAGTGAAATTGTTAAGGACACAAATTAAATTGTTAATCACGGGTCGCTTAAAAATTAATGTAATCCATTTTTCCTTCTCTTTCATTCCATTTTCGGTGCAAAGAAACAAAGATTCCGGCAACGAACTGCAGCCACTTTCGACACCGTCGCAGAAAAGGTTCGAATTGCTTTGGTTTTTAAATTATTACGCATTTATTAGTACGCTTAGACGAGCTGATTAAGTTGTATCAATTGTGTGGACACGAGAGCAAAACGCCACCACATCCCGACCACACTGAAGTTCAACGTTGACCTTGCTGAACGTCAGTGTTTAGAAGAAAAAGCAACTTTTGGTTCAGTTGCAGCCGCAAGAGCCTCAATTTATTATAGAAAACCAATAAATATTTATTTTCGCATATGTTGGCATGCCGTTGGTAGAGATTTAGTTGAAAAGGTCTTGGAATGCACTAACTAAAAATGCACTGCAATGTTGCTGGCTTCTGAAAAGCACTTCTGCGCTATATTTTGCACTTTACTGAGAAGGATTTTCAGTTTCTGTCCTCCGCGCGGTGTGGAACTTCGGAGGATTGCCGAGCGATTCGGCCCACAAGAGTGTTGCGAACGTGGACACTCGGTTTCGGTGAGGGTAGTGGGTCTCCTTTCCCAATTATTGTGGATATAATCAATCAATCAATCGTTCGGGTCCGTTCGTTACTAACAAAAGCGCAATTCAATAGTAAAGCTTTGGCTTCCTTAACTCTGCTATAAATTTAACTGGAGCTTCATTTCCAACAAGAGCGAATTTAATAACTTCATTATCGCGTCTCCGCTTGGGAGCGGAACTCGTCGCTGTTGCAGGTAGAGTTAAAAGAGTCCCCTGCTTCTCAGAACAAACGTATCTCGCCAGCTCGTGTCTCCCCCGAAGTCTTCCATTCCACCCTCTAAAACTCAACGCTTTTGTTATTTCGGTTCGGTTGTTCTCTTCCCTTGTTGCCGCTTAACACTCGGCAGCAACACCAAGTCACATCAGCACACAACGTCGCACATCCCAGGCAGAAGTCCTTGTCATTTCTAAACTTTGTCATTGCCAAACAAAACCAGCCTGAGTCGTGCAAGAAGCGGCGACGAGGAGTGCGAACGGGCAACCAACGGCAGGCGCGAGCAGACAGGATCAACTTTCTGTGGTTGATTGCAAATCAAAGAATTGTTCTTTGACTTGTGAGTCGTGACGTCTTCTTTGTTTTTCGTTCGTTTGTGACTTCATTGATTTGCGAAAATTAAGCACACGACGGCCGACAGCAAGAGTTGCGAGCTGACATTAAAATATACGCGCCGCACAGACAAACTCACACTGAGCGTGAAGACTCACTCAGCACGTTTCATTAACCCTCGTGTGGAAAGCAGGTCTCCTGGGACCTCCTCACCGTTTACGGCTTCTAATAACACTGAGCTGACTGGACCTCGAGGACCTCTTTCGACGACATTTAGGCCTCTGCGTTGACCGCTGTACCAGCCACAGCCGGTGTTCTGACTCACCATAGCGGCGCGGTATTTTCTTTCTTGCGAAGTTAAGCTGAATTCTTGAAGGTAAAAGTTTTAGATAGTTTTTCATTATTAATTCCGAGTAAACTCGAAGGTAATTCTATTTGCCGAAGTCAGTTTTAGGACAAAAAACGCCTTTAAACTCGTCGCGAGATCCTCTAAAACTCCTGGGTACCCGTGTGGCCTGCTGCGACACACAGGGGTTAACCAACACGAGGTGCGGCAGCGGCAACACCGGCGACACACTCAGTGGCAGCATCCGCAGCAAGAGCGGCAGCTGTTGCCGTGCTTGCCAGGTCGTCTCTCGTTCCCTACTCTTCGCACTGCGTTTCTCACTGCCTGGCACAGGACAGGCACTGCATCGCGGACCCTGTGTGTCGCCGGACCCTGTGTGTCGCAGGGGGTCGCTTGGGGTGCCTGGCGGTCGTCCGCTGACGGCCAGTAGTTGTCGGCACTCGAGCAGTCCGGCCGAGACGGCCGCTGGCACAACAAGCCGCCGCCGCAGCTGCTGTTGGCACGCGTGCAGCGCTCGCTGTTTGCGCAGATAACGAAACGCAGCCGGAGTTCTAAGGACACGCGAGGGAGCGAAAATATGAATGGAATTAAGGCGGACAGGAAAGGTTTGTCCTTAAAAATAGTGTAATAAATTGCCCACTAGGTTCGTGAGCTAGGAAGAAGTCGAAGTCGATTAGCTCTCATTCCCGTGCTGAAATCTCATTGTTTTCGCTTTGAATGCGGACTTCCGAGTTGGCTCCCGGTTTTTCCACCCTCAATGTTGCTGATTAGTTGAGGGATTGTCACAGCCACACCCTCATTATCGCTCTTTGTCGCCCTCTTCCGAAAAGCTTGACTTGCACGGTACCGCAAAACAAGGATGTTCCTCACCCACGGTGAGTCCTGCCCTGCCATTCCACGCGTACGTGTTTGTCACTCATTTGCGCTCACAGACCAGCGATCGGTTTCTTTGGTCCTGCGGCGTCCCCTTTTTTACAACACGCAGAAGACTCTCAGCAGTCCTGCCACGCGTTCCGCGATTTATTTGTCCGCTATTAGCGGCGCGGTTCCTGTGACGTACGTCGCGACAAGGACGCATTTAAGTCGCGCCTGACGTCCTGACATGTGACAGATTCGCCCGAATGCCAAGCGGTCTGCGGGCCCATTAAACGCCCGAGATACAAACAAACAAGCAAACAAGGGAACAGAAATCCCATCTGGAGAGAAGGCTTCGGTAATCTCTGCAAATCCTTTCTAGCTACGGAGTCAATAGATTTCCACAGCAATGAGGATTCGCTCTGTCTTCTGTTAAATACTTCATATTCATTCCAGATATTTCTACTCCACTTCAGACAATGCGAAGCTGTAGTTATGTTTTTCGCTATACAGAAACCACCCTCAACCACCGACGGAAGGAAAACCCGTCGAACGCTGCGAACTCGTTCCAGTCCACCGTCTCGAAATTCACTACTCCAAAAATTTCCTCCAACACTCCACACTGCTGGAAAAATTACTACGTCGCAGTTTTGCAGCAAGGATAACCAGAAACTCGGTGCTCAGATTATGCTGTGTGTGCGTGTGTTTGGCGTCGTTTTTCTCCTTGTTCTCTCATTGCTGTTGTTCCTTCATCTCGCGCGGTCGGCTCTTCTGTACTTCGGAGTTACAAATAAGAACGAAAATAGAAACCAAAACAAGGGGGGAGCAAATCGTTGAGTATCTGAAATAGCCAAGATAAAATAGTTTACGATGTAGAAGGAGGACGAGGGGACGGGGTAAAACCTTACAAAGAGTAAATTGATTGGTGAGCCGTCATTTTCACCTCAGTTGGAAATTCGGAGAGAGAGCGAGCGAGCGGCGAGTCGAAGCGGATTCGCTCTTTTGGGGTTTTTTAAATGGAGAAGAAGTTGGTTACAGTAGATTTTAAGTTGGAATTTAATTTGAAAATTGAAAATTGAGTGTATTTTATATCGTTTTCGATCGTTTTCGTTTATAAGTTCGGCCGAATGTTTTCGCGATTAGCTGAAAACGGTTCGCGTTCAAGCTTGTTCATCACGTGCGCTGTAGAGGGAGTCGGCGGGTTAAGATGCTCACAAATTTCACCACTCGCAAGTGTTGCCAGACCTCTTGTTACAAATGTCCGTACGACTAGTGGGGATTTTGGCTCCTGTGTCCTGCCACGCCGTGTCACCACATGGAGGGTTTTGTTTGAAGTCTCAATTCTGGTGAATTTCGGCTCGTATTTCCATGGCATTTCTCGCGATTTTTCCCCAATTTCCGCGCTAATTTCCATGCGAACGAAATGATTACAATATTTCCCGAAATATTTCACAATGTCCACATTTTGAAGTGTTGAAATGGATGTCTTCTACCAAAGCTGACAATTTTAAGGCGAACATTGCTTGCAAAATGAACAACAACAAGAACAACTGCGTAAAGGACTCACGCAGATAACCGATTAAAAGCAAAATAAGCTTCTTCGAGTAGCAATAAGTGTGCTGAAAGAGCATTAAGTGTAAATACTGCTTATGTAGCTACAGAAGCCCTCTTCTCCTCTTCCTCCTCCTCGTCCTCCTCCTCCTCGTCCTCGTCCACCTCCTACTCCTCCTCCTCCTCCTTCTCCAGTCAATCCTGCATCTCAGTCTCTCTTCCTCTCAACTCACAGTCGGAGGAATCCGTAGCTCGCCAGCTCGAGTAACACACGACGTCCTACACTCGGTCAGCCATCTCTCGGAGAGAAAAACCTGCAAATGTTCTTCCCCTCCAGCGATGGAAGCGAAGCCGCCGCACATCCGCCATCTCGCTTGCACAATGCAATCCACACGCTGCGCTCGCCTCGCAGTTTTCCCTGCCGTGGAAAACCCCGTGTTGTGTGCGCCGAATCGACGCACACGCAGCATCCCCATCCTGCACACGGTGGACCGCGGACCCGAAGTGCAGAGAATCCTGTGCGCGGAAACTTTGCAGGGCTCGCAGCTCGCAGTCAGTTGTAGTTGGCTAGGATTTCAACGCGGACGATTGCGAGCGTGTCGAGCGGACGGTTAAAGTGTGTCAGGAAAAGGACTTGCAAGCAGTTGTGAAGGGAAATCGCAGATGTCGGATGGAATTTGAAGAAAATTCGGACTTCTCTGTGATTTACTGACTTCACTGTGATTTATTGACTTCACTGTGAGTGCAAAAGCAAGAATTGTGCGGCTAAGAAGTGGAAAACTGAAACGAAATCGAGTGCAGAAGTATGAAAGAAGCGACGAGTTCGAGTTTCCAAAACGAATTGTGTGTGTATAGCACGGAAAATGCATGGAAAAACGAAAATGAAGCAGCAGTTCGTTGCAGCTCTCAAGTTGTGGATTTTCAGCCGTGGATGCGCACCGCAGATGCATCCTCGAGTGCATTTCAAACACGATGATTACTTCAGTTCGCTCTCATTTCGTCGTTGCGAAGGAGTTTCCTGCCTTTATTAAAAACCCCCACCTTCTCTTCTCCTTCTTTCAGCTACTTTCAGTCGTCTTCATTCAGAATCCCTCGCCTCCTGCCGATAATAGCATCCATCTCACTATTGTGCGTCTTCACTATTCAAGTGAAAATCACATCCTCCCTGAGGACTATTTTGCACCCTCTCGTTACACCCCGCCATTCCTCTCCCTCATTCCACTCCTCGTCCCGCCGAGGCAGTGAGTGCTCGGCGTGGATTTCTCGCTTCTCGCTTGCTCACGTTACTGTGCGACTCGCCTCGGAGGTCAGTAGGTCGGCCCGGGACGGTTTTCTGTCCCATTTCAGTGCACGCTGCAGTGGCGCTGTCCCTGCGTCCCTGCGAAGGTGTTGATGCAGTTATACACGCCATTGTGTCGAATGCACGTTAATTTAGTTTTTCCCGACTTCGTGTTCGCAATCGTTTGTTTTGCGCGTCGCTGTTGTTTGTAAATGAAGTTCTGTGCGAGAGTCCTTGCAATTTGTATTGTTTTCGAATAAAACGGGCGACTTATTGCGTTCTTTTCGACTTATCAGGGTTTACGTGGAGAGGACCAGCGGTTTTTTGTAGGTCTGCTGATGCCGTTGTCGTTGTTTTTGCTCATAACTGACATGAAATACTTTTTATTCATATAAAATTCTGTCTTTTCCAAGAATCTCTTCACTTTCTATTCTCTGCCATTTCGTTGTAAGTCGTCAACATCCTTAACAAATTTCTTTGTAACCTCATCATCATGTTGTTGCTGTTGTTGTAATCTGCGGAGAAACGCTTCTTTGTTTACCACGACCGTTGAGCTGGAAAGCGCTGTAGAGGTTTTTTGTACACCAGCGTCTCTGAACGAGCATCTTCGAGATACACACACAGATTTCCCGTAGCCTCGTTCATGGGGCAGCATTAATTTCAGGTTCCCTGGTGGGTTAAGCGTGCCTCGCCCTACTTTTCGAGAATAATGAACGACTGCGCTTCTATTTTCGCTACTGTTATTGTAATTATTTCGGAAACTAATGAAAACTTCACTGCATTCGCGTGATTATTAACTGGACTGGAATTGTTTTCGTTTCAAATGTAAATGGACTCGTCGAATTCGACACTAGAAACCAAATCGAGACGGTAATTCCTGAAGTCGTGACAGTAATCGGTGTCAAGATCGCGCCGGGTTTTTAGTTGAGTAGATAATCGACTTCCCGACAGAGACTTTATTTCTCATTTCGAATTCGAGGCGATGATCTGCTCGAGATTATAATCGATTACCAGTCACGCTTACCAGTCGAGATGATAATCTGCAGTGGTGAGGTCGAGAAAGTCCTTTTTATTCGACGGGGACGGTAAATATCAGAGAAGATCGGCGATAATCGAGACCGGGATGGCTTTTAGAATCCAGACTACTAACCGAATATCGCGTGAGCCTTCCCTCATCTCGATTTCGAGCCGATCGAAATGGTTTCTTCAGTCAAAATGGCAGTAAAGAATGCATTTCTTTGAATAGCTCAAATTATTGGCAGAAACTAACTATGAAATATCGGACAGGCAGGTCGCTATTTTATACAAATTAACTAATTAATTTACCAACAACAACAACAACAACAACAACAAAAGTAACAAGAACAATCGTTGTACGCTGTAATCAGCAATTTCACACACGACTTCACGTTCTGAGTATTCAAACAAATTGTTCGAATAATTCAAATGAATGCTCGGATACTTGCGAGTATTTTGGAGCAACAACAGCACTGACTGTGAGAATAATAACAAAACAACAACAACAACAACGACAACAACAACGACAACAGCAATAACAACGACAACAGCAACTGTAATAATGGCAATCAGCAATCATATACTGTGTGTGTGTGTGTGTGTGTGTGTGTGTGTGTGTGTGTGTGTGTGTGTGTGTGTGTGTGTGTGCGTGTTTGGCACACATCCAAGTCTCCTCTAGAATCCACTGTGGAATCACAGATGTGGAAAATAGTGTGGCAGCGAGGAAGGAAGCGAAAAGAGGCATCTAGGACGCGCAAAAAGCCCTGAGGAGTGTGTAGTGCACGAAAGGACTTTTTGTGTTTATGGGTTAATTTTGGTGTTTGTTTTTGTTGCTGTTTTCCGCCAGAAAGACGAGTTGAGCTGCAGTGAGTCGTTGAAGTGGGAAGGAAAAGCTTTCTTTAGTGAGGGGAAATTTTTTGATAGCCAACAAAAATAGAGAGCGGGAATTTCTCTTCTCCTCCGCGTCTTCGTACGGACTCTGCGCTCCTTTGCAGTTAGTGAATGCAAAAACAAAACAACGAATACCATCCACAGAAGATCAACTTGCGCGCTGCAACATCTCGGCGCAGCTTCGCTCGCTCGCTTCAAGTTCTGTGTATCTCGCGCTGTTATCCTGGCACAATCCGTCGGTAGCTGTGCGACAACGAAAACCGAATCGCGTCCGAATTTGCGGCACCAGTAAAGCGTTTACTTTAAATTAGCAAATAGTTGCGAATGCAATAGAAAGCGCGAGGGACAAAAATGTGAATTAAGTGTTGGCCAGAGAAAGAAGTCGAGAAAACATCAGCTCAGCAGAGACAAAAACTAAAAGCCAGCGGCGAACATCGATCGCCCAACAACAAGAGCGAGAGGAACTTGCGTAGCTATGGGAGGCGGCGAAGTCAAAGTCGCCACCGTCGACGTCGAGAGCGGCGACAACATGGCCACGCTGCCCGTGTCGCGCTCGCACACCGCCGGCAGCAACGACAGCGCCGAGAAGAACAACGCGGCCAACAAGGAGATGGAGTTGAAGAACGTGATGCCGCAGCCGTTGCAAAGGTTAAGATTACCGCGTCTCTACTTCTCCGCGCTTCCTTCTATTTAAGTGCTGCTTGACGGCTCGCAGTGGGAGTGGGAGTGGGAGTGGGAATGTCTGAGGGTGTCGGCGGCCGGCCAGAACAAGCATCTCCGCCCGCCGCCTTCCACTGGCAGCGGAAACGAGGATTATCTTGCATTCTAATTCTCTCTTTGCATTCGCTTCGCATCCTCGCCAGAATGTCTGGCCGGAACGTCGTGTTTCGTCTGGCCGTTTAATCGCGGACAAGTCGTTGGACTCTGGCGCAGACTTGGCCAGCAAAGGCCGCCGAATGGAGGAGCGGATGTCAGTAGAATCCACTTGAGATGGCCGGCTGCGAATAAGTTTACAACTTGGGAAGGTCTGTTGAATAGTTGGGACGGCTTTAGTTGGAAGATCTGCGCTTTTAAGAGGATTATTTTTGTAATCCTTGTTTCTGCAAGATTAAAAGCAACGCAATTTCCCAAGATTTTTGTTTCCTTAACGCCGACGTTTCAGTTGCGAGAACAATCTTGACATTTTCGATTATAAAAAAACACGAATAAGCTGGGAGGAAGTTTCAGGGAGGAGATTTAATTCCAAATGCTTTCAGGAAACGATTTCGCGGTTTCTTTGCTTCACCCTTTCCGAGTAAATATTTCGTCTTCATTAATCTACACTGCGGAGCATAAAAATCAATCTCTGGCTGGCATGTTTTCACTGCGTTTGCCTCAGCGAGGCAGTGCGAGGAAACGATAAAAGCGGCAACAGGATTTCTTGCATCGCAGCGCAAATTTCATTCAGCAGCAGGCGGGGAGGGGATGCTGTGAGGAGGGGTGGGGGTGGTGCAGGCGAGCTGAGCTGCAAATCAACGCCAGGAGTAAAAGTGTATCAAGTGGCAGGATTGCAACAAAGTGTCGTGGCGCCTCAGCAGTGCGCTGGGTGCACGCGAGCGTAGGTCAGCGACGGCATGTGAATTTCAATGAGTCGCTGGGCGGGCGGTGCTCCAACTGAAGGGGGCACCGTTTTTAACAATGTGTAAATATTTGCATACACTTCACTGCGCGAAATTTAGGTGCAGCGGGTGGAAGACGCCGCCCCGTCGATTCTATTCGCGGTGGCTGATTTTTTGCAGTGTGCTGCTGGTGCCACTCAGGCTGCACCTGCAAGGCGGCTCCCCCACCGACGACGACCGACCGACCGACCGACCGACCGACCGACCAGCTCACCGGCGCTCGCAGAATGCTGTTGCGCACGCAGCGAAGTCAAAGAACGTTCAACGGTTCAATTCCCCCATGTTTGGTTGCAACAACAACAACAACAGCCACATCAATATCATCAACAACAACAAGGCTAAAATGAAAAGTGAGAAGAAGAAAAAAGCAACCTAAAACAGAGTGAAACAGCAGGAATAAGAATGAAAAAAAACATGTTGCAACAACACTGCAGAAGCTGGAGGGCTTGAGTTGGCAGCACTGGCGGCCGCTCGTCAGCGCGCGTTCAAGCCGAGCAAACACAGGGTGTCACGTGTGCCTGCTTGGCTTGCAAAATTGATGAGCTGCAGACGCGTAGCAGCAGGAGTCGCTGCTGGAGTGACTGGCGTGGACTGGCGTGGACTGGCAGGCATGAGTTGCTGTTGTTGCTGCGTGATTCTCTCCTATCACGTCGACACAAATCAGCAGCGCCGTCCAACCACCTCACGTTGCACTGCGACGACGTCTTCAATACGCTGATTTTTGATTTGCTGCCTTGCAAATGTGTCACTTTTTATTGTTATTTTTACGTTCTCATAAAGTCACTCTACTCCCGACTACGCTTCGCTTCCCTGCAGCATCCAATGCACTCTACTTTTTGTTATTTTCCTCGTACTTGCTACGAGATACCAATTTGCATTTGCATGCACCACCATGTTGCATAATGAGGCGCAAATTAGGTCACCATTTTTCTTTTTCGGCTCGAATTACGAGTACTACTAGTCCGCCATTTTGTCGCATTTGCATTTTCTCTCAAGAGCTCCTCCGGGAATGGGAATGGGAACAGATTTGTGAGAACCGGGAACAGATTTTTTGTCAGCAGTTCTCACGACGCGTCGAAGGGAGGAAGAAATTAAGGAACTCCATTTTGTGTTTATACGTAAAATAGAATTTAATGATTTGGATCTCGTTTAATTTTGCGTAGATTTAAATTTAAAAGATAGTATTTAATTTATTGTATTTCGGAGTGGTTTTCGTTTTAGTTCTCCAAATGCATACATTTAACCCCACATTGGCTTGAACCCCGAACCCCCCACCCGCCCTCACTGCGCTTTTAGTTGTTCCCAACATCTGTAGTTGTTTTGGACCCTTGCACCCATTTTTCCTTATGTGACTCCTTTAGAAATCGCTTTTGTCGCTGTACACATGGCATTTGCGCGTATATAACACCGGAACCCCAGCCTTTCCCTCATACGTAGAGCTTCCTTGAAACTCCGCGCTGCTGCCTTCCAAGCTTCGCGTAGTCAGCTGGCTTTTAGATACACCTGAATATCGGCTTAATATCGGCGGCCATCACGCGATGCGAGGGCAAACTAGCTTCTACTCCAATTAACTCTCTTGCAGGGTTTGCTATTCTCTCAAGCCAAATCCAAATGCACGCAGTTTTCTACCAGCAAAAATAACCATACATGGAACCTACCGAACTAACCCTATAACCGGACCGATTGAGTTATGGTAATTTTATTCGGCTGTTCGTTTCTTTCAATACCCTTATATTTTCGACCCCCGTCCGTCCCCGCTTGTGTTGTGGGGAGGGAGGGTGAAGCTACAAAACAGGGCTGTGCAACCACAACAAAACCGAAACCGTTAACCGTCGACTGTCCGATGTTCCTGGAGAAATAGCTAACTGGCCCAGGAACAACGCGAATCATGTCAGCAAGGGTTTCCAGTAGACTTCAAATGGTTTCGGGCTACAACAGCCTGGGCAAATCGGGCGTAGAGATTATGGAATTTACAAATTGCACAGGAAATCATCCATCACTTCCTCTTCTCTAGAGTATTCGAAGCTTCCGCATACTCGTAAACATAACGCATTCATTACATCCGCGACTGACTCTTCCGTAGTCGAGAAGCATCCGCACGAGACGAGTATTTTACACTCGTTTATGCTCGCTAGCAAGTGTTTATATTGTTCTGCACGAATGGACTGAGATATCTAATTGCGTTACTTCGCGTTACTTCGAAGTGCTCACAATTCAAGCATTCAAGGTTGCATGCCAGCCCTGCCTGGATTTATTTTAAGTTCTACAAAAACTTCTGCGGTGTTCGCGTCGGAGGCGCGAACAACTTAAAATAGTTTTGTGTTTAGTTGCGAAGAACTTTTCGAAATTAACGCAGAACTGCTCACTCCAGTTGGCCGTTAAAATCAAATTCATCCGCGGCCGCGGCCTTAAAGAAAAGCGAAACAATCGCAACAGCAGCCAGAAATTTACAGCATCTGCTGTCAGAACAGAAATCATTTTACACCATTTAAATATTTCAGTTTTCTCCTCTAAAATAATTCTGTTTGTGCTTTTCATGCCTTTTTCATGTTTTGTTGGTTGTTTTATATATTAAAAATAACGTTTTACTATAGTATTTCGATTTCTTTTTGAGGTCGTCGCGTTCACGCCCTCGTGTAGCGTGAAAAGTTTAGCAGCGAAACGCTCGAAAATACCGCGTTTGTTTAGTTGTTCAGTTCAGTCATAAATTTCATTTTAGCATTTCATACAAATAAAACGTCCCATTTTAATTCTCACTTTTTGGACTACTTATTCCACAAAATTCTTTACATTGGTGTAATTTTTTTCGTAAAAAAAGACTGCAGATTTATCCATTAAGAAGTACAGTTTTTAAAAACGCGGTTGTTTTATAACTGGATTTTGAAAAGTTTTTAGGTTACATTTTTGAAAAGTATTTCCGTGACACTGTATTTTTATCTGTAAGTATTTAAATGACACTGTAGCATTGCACAGGTACCGAGCACAGTTACTAAGTACTCCGTACGGCTACAAGTACTTGGTACGGCTACAGAGTATCCAGTGCAGTTACAGAGAATTCAGTATCAGTTACAAAAGTACTCTTCAAAAGTACTCAGCGTAGTTATTGAGTGCTCAGTGCAGCTACAAAGTACTCAGTACAGTTACAGAGCACTCACTACAGTTACAGAGTACTCAGTACAGTTACAGAATATTCAGTACAGTTACAGAATACTCAGTACAGTTACAGAGTTCACAATAAAATTACAGAGTGCTCAGTGCAACTGCAGAGCACTCAGTACAGTTACAACTTTACAAAGTTGTTTACAAAGTACTCATTACTGCATAGTACTCACTACATTACACTCATTAGTTGCATAGTACTCACTACAGTTAAAACTTAGTCAATAGAGTTACCAAGTACTCAGTACAATTACAAAGTACTCAGTAAAGTTACAAGCTACTCAGTACAGTCGCAAAGTATTCAGTACAGTTAAAAGTACTGATTTGAAGTGAATTTCTTCGCACCTACACTATAATTTAAAAGTGCACTCTTCACGCTACTAAAGCGACTCCTTGCATTGGCAAAATGGGTTCTAATAGCTGAAAAGTAGTGGTGCACACGGAACGAGTGTGCAATTCCTTCGTTGGCGCCTCCATCTCGTCTCGAATTCCAGTTAAGGATCGCGATCGCGAATGCTTTTCCATTTAAGGCTCGAGAGATATAAAATGAAAACCCGGTGAAAGCCGACATAAGGGGAGTCAAGACGTCGTTAATCGGAATTGAGACGATGCCAAGTCTCGAGAAAAATCTCGATCGTGCGCATCACTACCGAGAAACCTCCTACTTTTATGTTATTATTTCGTGTATATCAAATAAGTAGTTAGCTGAAAAACTGTACCATCAGTACTGAAGATCCTTCTGCTATTATGCACTGATGCACTAACCATCTCTTCCGCCTTCTGATTTCTCTTCTCCTTCCACGCAGGACATCGCTGTTCATCGTCACCAGTCTGGTGTACGCGATTATTTTGATAGTCGTTTGCATTGCGTACGTCATCAGCGACGTGACCACGCATCGTCTGCCCGTGCTGTACTACGAGACGTTCTTCACGTATTTATATGGCGCCAGCATCCTGTTCCTGTTGTACGTCTTCTGCTTCCTCTTGCAGGGTAAGTGATGCCGCAAGGGTGCCCCGAGTGGCTTGAATGAGGTTATGGGGTTATGAAAGTTTAAAAAAATGAAGGCATTTCATTGATATTGTTGCTGTTTTCCTCTCCCTCACGCTCCCGCCCGCAGAGAGTTCATGTTGCAACGGCGGCACCAAATCGCCACCGAAAGACAAGAAGTCGAAGAAAAAACTACCGGATCCTGCCGATTCGACGAAAGACGCGAAGGGCTCAAAGGACTCCGGCAAAGGTGGCAAACCGAGTCCATACCAGGTGAGACCAGTTGTTGCAGAATTAGTTTTGCGCCACCGGAGTTGGTTTTTTGTAGTTTTGTCAATTTTTTAGATTCTTCGACTTTAAATCTTATCTGTTAAATTAAAAGTTTTTAATCGGGATTGGGTTGCTCTGAGAGTTATTGTTGTTTTTGAAATTCACAATTTTCAAATAGTAAATAGTGTTAATTTTTCTTATGTTTTCCTATCTTTTTGGCATGTTTTGGCTGCGTAACCTTAACGTGTTCTTTTTCAAGATTTCTAACTTTGTTTTTCATTTTTAATGTTTACATTCACTTTCACCACCAAACGACATCATCATTATCACCAATACCACCTCTACAATTACAATTACCACTACTGCTACCGCTACTGCTACCTCTACTACAACAACAACGACAACAACAATACCAATGCCGCTTTATAAATCCACCAAAACACAATCAAATGTACACGCAAAAATACGCATAAATGTTGTAACGTAACTAAAAACGATTAAAACCAAAAACGCCGCTCATGTGTGTGCGTAACGCTTGAACGTGTGCGTCTCCTGTTGTACCGCCATTGCAAAAATAATCGAAAACAATGTGAAAATGGCTACAGGAAAGATATCCCGTTAAAAAGCGTGACTTAGTACGTCAGTCTTTAACGCCACAGGTATGAATACAGCACTCACCGCTTACTCTCTCTGTCTCTCTCTCTCTCTCTCTCTCTCCCTCTCTCTCTCTCTTCTTCTTTGCGTTATAATGCCTCTTTTCACTTTTGCCGAAACTGTACCTTATTCCGTTCTTGTAATGATAGTCCTCTTAACTGACTTTTTGCCTGCTTACTCGTTCACCGTCTCTAATTCTCTAATCTGTCTCTCATATCGTTCCTCATCGTTCTTCAACAAATCCAGTTTCAATTACTAATAAATTTATAGTGGAATGCATGATTGTTGCATCGATATCGTCATTACTAACTCTCCAACTAACCTCGAAGCGATAACTGTTACCCGTATGAAATCACCGTTGAAATATGTTAATACATTCGATGTTCTATTCGATGTCGGACAAACTGGTTTAACGATAAGGTATCAGATCCCCAATAACCTTCGTAATGCTCATGATGTGTCTTTCCGATACTTTGCAATAATTACTCAGTATCTGTATTTTTTACCCGATTTATTGCTTCAAAGTCAGTCTCATCACTGAGCGTGACATCATCACCATCATCATTTTCATTGTTAGAAATAAAAGGAGATTTAGATGCACTGAGCTACGTAAAAGCTACTCGTTTCGTTCTTTGGGTCACACAGTGTTTAGTATCCGTATCAATTTCCCGCCATCATTTAAGTTGGTTGTGTAGTTTGCTGTTGAAATGCGACTTGGCAGTGTATGCATTTTGGAAGCAAGCATTTCGAAAGCGCAAAAAATGCGGATCCTTGAAAGCTTCATTGCTCGTTGTACATTACAACATTTATGTCTGATCACTTCAAATACACACAAGCGAAACCCACAAACACTTGCACGCGAACGCACACACACAGAACTCATACACGCGCTCAATATATTCACCCCCTCGTCGATGTCTGTCCACGTCTTCATTATTTCTGTGCATATCTCTCTCCTGTGTGTGCACATCTTTATCAGGTCTGCACATCTTTATCATGTCTGCACATCCCTATCATATCTTTGTTTATATTCAACATGGCTGCGTCATGTCTGTTAATCCCTGTAGCATGTCTGTGCATATCTTTATCGTGTCTTTACACATATTTATCATATCTTTGCGCATTTATATCATGGTCTTGTTTATTCTTTTCATGTGCGTGCATATATTTAACATGACTGTGCATATCTATATCACATCTGTGCATATCTATGTATTGTGTATCACAAGTTTTTAACGCATCTTTTTCACGTCTTTGCACATCCCGCGTATTTGTTTATCTTTGTCATAAATTTGCACATATTTACACGACTTTACGCATCTTTAACGTGTCTTTGCACACCTTTAACAGGTCTTCGTTCATCTTTATCATCTGTGTGCACATCTTTATCATGTCCTTGCACATTTTTTCATGTCTTTGCGTATATTCGTCATCACAGAACTTTTTCCATTTAATTCTAATCTGTTACTTTGCTTTCTTTTCAACCCAATCTAATTTAATTCTATTTCTATCAACCCGCCAAAGGACTCTCAAGTGGAGGCTGAAGTTGCTGTTGCCACGCCCAAAAATACACGCAAGCGCAAGACCACCCACAGCGACCCAACCCACGGCAGCTTCTTCTTACGCGTTGGTGCCATCGGTAAGCCATCGTCCTGCAAGTGGAACCTCTAGAGTAATTTTACATTCCGTTCCCGTAACCCGTTCTAGCTTTTGGCTTGGGTGCCATGATCTACATCGGCCTGGAATTCGGTTCCTTCTTCGAGATACCCTTCGACTCACCCTGCCACCACATGCTTATCGGCGTCAATCCTCTGCTCCAGATGATCTTCACCTTCATGCAGATGTATTTCATCTTTATGAACGCAAGGGTGAGTGCAGTTCTTGAAAATCTCTCCGCAGCCACTTACTTAGCATAAGTTTTGGTTCCTCCTGGCACGTGAGTCCCTACGGTCCTAGCTAAGCAGCAGCAGTGAAGAGGTCCTCGGAGTCGCCCGCGAAATTGGCATTGATTACATTTTGTTTCGAATCATCGTTATCATTTCGCGTTTTATTGCTTTCCATCGCCATTTTTGTTAAATCGAAATTCTCCGAGTAGTTTTTAATACAACTTTGTGTCTGTAATCCCTACCCTACGCAGACTAGGCCGCCATATCAGGTACAGTATACTTCCAAGCTTCTCGTAATTCGTTTAAGTTTGTTCAATAAAGAAATCCTTCGATTCCATTAGCTTGTCTTACAACCTCTAGAATACCCAGTGTATTACACCCCTTTTTTGTTGCTCGTTTCTTCTTTCTCTCCCTCCCTCTCTTTCTGTCTCCTCCTCCCTTCAGCTTAACATCCACCGGTTCAAAGTCATCGCCCGTTTCGGCCTGATGCACGTCGTGGCCACCAACATCTGCATCTGGATACGCACCCTGGTCAAGGAGTCGCTCCTGGAAATCACCATCTACCATCAGCGCCGCAACCCCGACGCCGACGAGTCAGTCTTCTCGGAATCCATACGCCGCCATGCCTTGCGTCACGCTGGCACCGTTTTGCGCACGCATGCTGGTCCCAATGAAGAGTTCGAAGTCTTGGACGGTGAGGACGTGCTCCCCGCAAACGCCTATAAAACCGATAACGTGCTCTCGAAGCTGGTGCGCAAGACTGTGGACGGCATCGCCAAGTCACTGGGTATGGGTTCCAGCGAGGAGAACGACCTGGCCAGCGGCCTGCTGCCCCTCTCGTCCACCACGACTACGACCACGACACCACGTGCGCCCTACACGACCCACAGCTACCCATGGGCCAGCACCACGATGGCGCGCAAGCTCAAGAAGTTCATTTCGAGCACCACTGAGGCTACGACCAGCACCCTGAGCAGCAGCTCAGCTTCGACAACCACGACGACAACCCAGTCGCCTCTCAACAGCTTCCAGCGCTCCTTCTCTACCGCCACCACTGACATGGGCGAGGGTCTCTTGAGTTCTGCTGCCTCACCCGTGGGTGGTTTATCCTCTGGCAGCGGAGAGGCCACGTCGGTCACAGCCTCACCTGCTTTAGCCTCCAGTGTTGCTTCGTTCTTCTCGGCTTTTGCGGCATCAAATCCATCTCCTACCACCACCAGTACCTCCACCACAGTCTCCACCACTGACGGCACCGTGAACGTCATGAACAATCTCTTCGCCTCTGGTATGGAAAACAGTTTCCAGACCTTTTCGGGACTCTCACACCCAGAGGCCTCCGTCATTGCCAGCCTGGATAACTACGAAAGCTTGGACAACATATACCCCGCCGCGCTGTCCTCCAACATCGGCACCCTGAACTCCACCGCCTGCGGACGCATCGACATCATGGGGACCATCGTGTACGACTCGGCGCCCTACCTGTACCCCTTCATCATCGAGTACTCCTTGATCGGGGCCGTCGTGCTGTACGTGATGTGGAAGCACATCGGCCGCTACCCGGGGCGCGTGAACGACGAGGACCTGGAGCACCGCCTGGAAGTGATGTTGTCGCGACGTGCTGTGGCCATGGCTCAGCAGGCTCGTTCGGGACGCGTGGACTGTGTGGGCTCGTCGAAGGGTCTCTTCTTCGGCCTGCTGCTCCTGGTCGGTGCCCTGATCTGTCTGATTCTGTTCTTCGTGCTGGTGCGCCACCAACAGTTCTCACTACTGGCGATCTACTTGGCCGACGCAAGCCACTGCATACTGATGGCCTTCGCTATATTGGCGATCATCATTGGATTCATCAGGTGAGCGCGAGATGTGGGGGAACAATGAGGAGATTATCTAAAAACCGACTTTTTTACTCCCCCGCAGGGTGAAGAATCTGAAGTTCCGCTGCGAAGAGCAGTCCAACCTCAACGACATTCTACTGCGGATCTCAGCTTTCGGCTTGTTCACCTACTCGGTGTTCAGTGTTATCGCCGGCAGCCTGAAGGCCCTCGACAGCGAGCCGCATCTTCTAGTCATGACCTGCAGTGCTGTGGCCGTCTTGCAGGTCATCCTGCAGCTGCTCTTCATCGCAGACGTGTCGCGCCGCCGCGTTCACTTGCCTGAGCACGACCGCAGCAAGCCGGGTCGCCAGATCGTGACCTTCCTGCTAATCTGTAACGTAGCCATGTTCGCCATTTACACATTCGAAGCTCAAAAAGTGTTCGCCAATCCTGTAAGTAGATATGTACGTGAGCGATTTACGAAGCTATGTATTACGTGACGGAGAGAAGCCGCAGAGGTTCGGCTTCACTCATGAGTCCTTTTCGTGGACCAACTTTGAGCCTAAGTATTTGTATTGCCCCGAATTGCTCCAAGTCTACTTCGACAGAAATGCAATTAAAGACTACCGCGATATAGTGTTAGAGGCAGTGAGATATAGTGTAGAAAGACTATACACAACTGTATCTTTGTAAAGCTATTTTTGAAGAAGTCTGAAGGAAACTCAAAGATTTCGGAAACTTCGATTAAGGAATTACAGGGAGGTCGATGTATTTCTACAGTAAATTTAGAGCAATTTGGAACTAGGTGGCCAATATTTGGTAGTTCGTTGTTTTGTGTGAGTTGCTTGCATGCTTTTGTCGGTTCTGAAATAGAAGATCATTAGATTTGCGATTCTGTACCTAGTGTTCTATTGGAATCTTTACATTTAACTGTAGATTGTATATATCGTTACTTCATTGCAATGCTTAGCCAGAATCAGGCAACTGTTGAGTCGCTGCATGCTACACCTACACAGCTAATGCGATAGTATTGCAGAGTGTCCTCTGTATTTGTTGCATCGTCGGTTCACGATGAATATAGTTAAACATCCCGTAAACCCGAATCATGTCGAATCATATCTGAATTTCAGTGCTATTACTGCTCTCGAAGCCTCTTGTCTCTTGATTGCCTATATTGTAAAGTTCCCCAGTGCCCGCAATTCTACGTTCACTTCGTTCCTTCTTCATTATATATATGAATTATTATATGTCAATGCCATTGCTATGTCTTCACACGACTATGTCGTTCGTATTGCTGTGTTTGTTGCTTGAAAGCCTGCAGTTTGCATAAGTCCGCCCTCAACACCAACTCATTTCGTTTGCTGCTTTCATCTCGACAGGTCCAGCTCGACTTCTACGGCTACGTGCCGTGGACCATAATTCAGCGTGTCACACTGCCGCTCTGCATCTTCCATCGCTTCCACAGCGCCGTCACACTAGCTGAGATCTGGAAGACAACATATAAAGCCCGATTGGAGTAAATATCTCGACCGAACAGCCACCGGGAGGTCTGTGCCGAGGAAGGTATAGGAGGTGGACGGATGGATAAGCTGGCGCAATAGCTAGACGGGTAGAGGGTCGAGAAGGAATAGATAAGTAGTGAGCAGGAAAAAGCACCAAAAATATTTTATGCAAAACTAATTTAGTTAAGAGCATCACATACAACAACAACAGAAGAAGAACAAGAAGAAAAAGAAAAACTAAGTTTAAGTCAAAGCGAACTCACGAATCCTTAAGAATCACGTTGAGAGACGAGAAGAGAAGATATTTCTGAAGTCAAGTGAAGAAAATCAAACAAATAAATGTGTATTCAAGTCGCAGATCTAATTTCTAAACAATTACCTAGGCTAAGTACAACTGGAAGTGAACACACATAATTTGCTATTTCATATTCTACATTTTAGTTGTGTCGTCTTTAGTTTGTACTGTTGTTGTGTTTTGATTTCGTGCACCTTGTTATTCAATATTGGATTTTAGTAATTTATTTGTAAGTCGTATTGTTCCGTTACGCGCTGGATCATGAGGACCATCGTGCTGATGGCAGAGAACAAAAACTGATTTCAATGCCACGCTTTTCCCGTAACTAAGTCATTAATTTTAGCATTTCTCTGTCTCTGAAATTGGATACCATTGAAATTTGCTGAAATTTCAGCTTTTTGTAAAATAAAAATTGTAAAGTACTTAACACTTTTTAATTTGTTGTAGCTTCTGTTTTATTTTAGTGAGGTGAAGCTGGGTGCCAATAATCGATGGATCGAAGTAACTGTTTTGAGAGAAACTAACGTGAATATGAAGAACGCAAAGATTGAAAATCGCTAAATAATTTGTTAAATTCGAACTTTGATCGAGAAAAACGGTTTCTTCGAGTAGAAGAAATGACTGCAAGTAAACAGAGTTACTTGACGTGCTGACATCCACGTATCGTGTAAACCCATGCATTGTTCGCATCCACGTGTTGTGTAAACCCAGCCAAACAAGCTCGGCTTCGGAGAGGAAAGAGAAGAATCCTTCTCTCCTATTCACGATTCTGTCTGATGTTGGGTGGCGGCTGGCAAAGCTTCTCTGCATTGTAGTTGTATTGAGTTGTAGTTGCTTTGGCGTGAAACTTTTATTTAGCACACTTGCAATATCACACACAATTATTCATATCATTTGTTTATAGAAACGAACACTTTTGTATAACTTACAAAGTTCTTTTAATTCTTACAATTAAGCGTCTCAAATATGAAGTACTTTAGCAGCTTCTAGACTAAGTTAGTGAATAACGAGATTTATTTAAACAATAAAAGCCATGAAAACACATGTTTACACTACTTCGCTCTACGCTAAGAGATTTGTATCGTATCTTCTGAAGTAGATAAGTTACTAAGCCACATAAAACTATCGCATATACGTTGTTTATTAACACTTGACAGTGATTATTACGAAGAAGCAGATGAAACAAGTGAAACCTAACGCAAAACAAACAGAAATCGTGCATCAGCGGAGTAACTAGCATAGAAATGTTGTAAATGTAACGTTCGACAAAATTATTACCAAACAAACTCGCAAAAATATGTATCTACATGCAAAATAGCTATAGTAAGGCAAGGACGACAGCAGGTTACGCGAAGCTTCACGCTTTAGGGTTTCGCAAGAAGTACACAGAATTCCTCGATAACTTTAACTTATTCTCCATCTCTCGTGTTGGCTGAAACGTAAGTATTTTGAATGCAAGCATATCTTTGCGAGGAGGCGATAACCAAGTAAAAGTCTGGTTGCTGCCATTTGTAAACTCTGAGCTCTCCAGTGATTGTCGGCTGTGTAAACCACTCTAGTTTCGCTGAGTGTGTGTTAGGCTGGTTTACATAACCACCGATTTGCTCTCTCTCTCTCTCTCTCTCAAAATGTGCTACCACACTTTTCATTTGTAAAATTTGAAAAACAGCTCTCATGAAGAGCTCTCAAACCAATTTCAAGAAACACTGTGATCGAAGAAGATTTCAAAAATTCCCCTTTCAAACAGAGGCATAACTTTTTTGGCAACCAAGAGCAACCACAAAATCGAAGAAAATATTGTAATTGCATTGTAGTAAGTTGATCTTTGGATTTTATATACAATATATATGTAGAGAGTTGAAGAAGTCAGTCAGTATTAAGTAGAACCTTCTCTATGTCCATTTTTAAATGTGTAGTGAAACCTTGACGAGATTTGTAAGCAAAGAACAAAACAAAGAGAGCAAATTTTAGACTCTCTAAAATGAAATGAAGACGTGTATTGCAAGTTCTGCGCAAGAATGAAGAAGTATTGCGGTTTTTATAGAGGATCGGGTGGATATACACACCATCAGTGGCATGCAACAGAAGCTTTCAATGAAACAGTGACGTGCAACCAGTCTGCAATAATAGCCCACCAAACAAAAGTATACACGGAGCATTTTTGCAATGAAAAACAGCAACAACAAAAGACTATTCTAAACCGATTTCATCAACACATTCGCTCCATTCTAACATCAACCGAACATCACAACCTCACACTGACACTGATGCTGAATTGAATGTCTGTGATTTTTTAGCAGAATCTACAGTAGACAACACAACACGCAACTCGTTTTGGATGGAAAATATTTCCAGCTCCAAAAGATCTCACAATTCCATTAAACATCCTGTTGTTTATTGATTACAGAGACACGCGAAAATACTTCAGTTATCACGAAAATCCTTCAGATATCTCAGAATCCTGCAGATATCAGTGAAGTCCTTCATAGATTCACAAAAATCCTCCATAGATATCACAGAAATCCTTCAGGTATCACGGAAACTCTTCAGTTATCACGGAAATCCTTCAGATGTGACGATAATCTTTGGATGTCACAGAAATACTTAAGAGATCCACAAAAATCCCTCACAGATTCAAAGGAAACCTTCACGGAAATCGGAATGTATGAACATTCACAGAAATCCTTCGGGGATTCACGGAAATCCCTCAGTTATCGCGAAAACCCTTCAGACAACAGGGTAATCCTTCCGATATAACAAAAATCCCTCATAGATTCACAGAAATCCTTCAGAATTCACGGAAATTCTTTATATATCACGGAAATCTCTCAGATAACACGCAATTCCCTTAGATATCACGGAAATCTCTCGAATATTATGCAAACCCCCCAGAAAACACGGTTACCCTTCAGATATCACGGTAATCCCTCGTATATCACAGAAATCCTACATACATTCACAGAAATTCTTTACAGAGTACCAAAATCCTTCATATATATCACGGAAATCCTTCATATATCCTTCAAATCTGAGTGATTATGCTTCAGATAACACGCAAATCCTTTAAATATCACGGAAACCCTTCATGGATCCACAAAAATGCTTCATGGATTAACGCAAATCTTCCAGATATCACAGAAATCCTTCAGACATTACAAAAGACGTTTACTAAAAGCGAGAAGACGAGTTTAAAACAACACACAGACCAAAATGTCACCAATTTCGAAAGAAACGAAAACCATTTTTACACGAATTCTGATACAACCACTCAAGTAATCAAGTAATTCGGCCTATTTTGTGCAACATTCGGGGGATTTCGGGACGGAAGAACGCTATACCTTCAGTGAAATTCAATATACGTAAATTGATTCTGGATGAAATTGAATGTTTTTGACTTCACAAGCTCGAATTTGATTACAGCGACAATTGTATGGCCAGACCTCGGCTATTTATTTGTTGTGTTCGAAGGCCTACTGAGTGGAGGCTTCAGGTGACCGAAGGCTTAACGATATCAGGTCTCATTCCACTTGCCTGCCCTCAGTTTAATTCAGCTTAGCAGAGGTTGCAGTTGCGCAGTTTGAAGAATCCCTCGAAACTTGTCAAAATAGGACCGTTCAGTCCACACACTGCCGTTTTTATGGCTGCCAAGTGACAGCCAAACACCGCAAAGACCACAAAAACAGAAAGAAATCCGTTTTTATTGCGTTACGCTTGATAAACGTTAGAAGTTACGAATTTTGTAAAACTCAAAATCGCAACACAACCGCTTGCAAACCCGGTAAGAACTTCAAGTTCACTCATTAATTCACTTCGAGAAGCAAAACGAACGCAAGCGTAAGAGGAAAAAATATGCATTTAACCACAAATTCGAGCGGACTTCGTCGTGGTTGCAAGTTTGCAATCCGCGAATTCAAAGCGTTTGGCGAGTGAATAAATTCATTAATTAGACGGCGCAGACGCTGAGTCAGTCTATGAAGTAGAAATCGGCCGACGCAGATGTTCAGAAACATGAAAGAAACAATCTTAACTTTAAAAATCTTTTGTATTTATGTATCTGTATATCTTACAAATAAGTTACTTTATAGTGGAAGAAGCCAAGCTAACTGAACTTACATCCTACACACACACACACACACACACACACACACGCATACAACAGTAAAGCAGGCTTGAACAGTTATGAATTTATAATAAAATAGTTGGTAAGGTTGCTGCCGGAGGTCAAACGCTGCATTACGTGACGCAATTAGCGGCGCAGTTGCAATGTTGCGAGTGAACCTGTTTCTCGAAATACAAGAACCGGACAAAGGATTCACGCGTTGTTGTAATATTCGACTTTTAAGCTGCAGATTATTAAGGAATCCACACGATGTGACGGGACGAGACGATGTAAAGTGTTAGCGAAAAATCTTTCAAATAGTTAAACATTCTAATTATAGAAAAGAATTCATGATGAAAACAGACTCATTAATGTCCACATAAACACACACACACACACACACACAATCACACACACACACACACACGTACACATAAGCATGTAAATCGAAGGTGATTTTAATTCAAATAAAGTTTAAAGAAAAAGAACGAAAAAGAAGAGAACGGGTAGTTTTTATTTAAAAGGTGTGGGGGACTCCAACCCTTTTGAAAGGCTGTCCACTAAAGCCGCCTCTCTGGCGGGGATAACCGAGGCAGACCCTTCTCGTCCTCGCCGCGTCCTGGTTACCGTGGCCGACTGTCCGCTGGGTTAATGGATGCCAAGTGAAAGAGCGAACGATTCTGGATGGAACGCATTATGTGGAGTCTAAATGGGAGAGCGCTGAGTAGCGTTGCTCTCACATTAGAAATTGGACTGCATGTTCCAATTCCAAATTCGGTAGGAATGCCAGCTACTCGGCGCCAGTTAAGAACCTCAAATGTGTTCAATTAATGTAGAAACCACTTTTAGCCAAGATCGGAACCAACTGGCGGGTGTTGTTGCGCCATCTAGTGTGCGATGGCAGGTGAAAAGCTTCTCAAATTTAGAGTTCAAAAACTGCTACACGGTTGGCTGAGCGATGATAGTTGGAGAGAGAGAGAGAGAGAGAGAGAGAGAGTGTGTGTGTGTGTTTCGTGTTAAAAGATTTATATTTGAGGAAAATTTGGATATCGTTTATCAGCAAAAGTTGACGGTGTAATTATGTCGTTTTTAATAAATTGGCTTCTACAATCGCTGCGAAATTCCTTAGTTGCAGGAACGAGATTAAAAAGAAATTCTCTTATTTTGCGCCCTGTTTTGAACGCCTTATTTGCGTATGACTGCGATTTCAAGAGACATCAATTCTCGCACAACAATCATAATTAGCGTTGCCAGCCGTGCGGGGAGGCGGGAGGGCGGAAATGGTCCACCCAACCGCGGAAGCCACGCGACGGGCTGGCTGCACCTGCAGCGAATAACAGTAAAGGCAGCGCTTTGATTAACAGTTATTGCGATTGTTGTGTAGCGGGTGTGGCGGGTGTAGCGGGTGTAGCGGGTGTGGCGGGTGTGGCGGGTGTGGCGGGTGTGGCGACCCGCCGACCCGCTTGATGCGACCGCCGTTTAACCCGCTCAACAGTCGCGTCCACTGAAGTCGTTTCGGCGCAACGCAACTTCAACTGCGTTGCGTCCTCGCACGCAACAGGCGACGAGTTGCGAAGGCCTCTCCCGACACTCGTATTTGGGAGCGGCAACGATCCTCCCGCGGCGCCAACAACAAGTTTATGGCAGCTGAGAGCGAATCGAGTCCATGCAACCCGATGGTTGCGGACGAGTAGCGCTTGCACTCGCTGTCGGGATTGCGTTGTCGAGTGAAAGTTGGCAGCGAGTGAACGCGAGGATTGAGTAATTTGAGGCGAGAAGGCGAGAGGTTGCGGCGGCGAGAGATTGCGACGGCGAGAGGTTTCGCCCGTCGAGAGGATTGAGGAGCGGAGGGAGTTGGAAATTAAAGACGGTTACGGCAACAGGAAAGTTGAAACATCCGCAGAGTCGGAATTCTCAACAATATTGGATTCGCAGTGAACGCAATCCACTCCACAGGACTCTCGCGTCGTACAGCAGAGCGAAGGCTGGCGAAGGACTGTACGGTTGGCTCTCCCTCCCCCTCCCCTCCCGTCGCCCCTCAGCGGCAGTAAAAGCACTCCAGGGCGGAAAACTTCCACAGAAACTTTTAATCTCTTCGTATTTCGCTGATATTCGAGTTATTTCAGGCGATGCTACGCAGCGTCGAACACGGGAAGGATTTGCTGATCGAACACGTCCTTGATTTCGCGCAACTTTGCGAGCAAACCAAGAAAGTTCTCAGCAAAAACTTCAGTTGCTCGACTCGGCCGGCGTGTGCGAGCTTCTCGGTTTTCTTCACTTTTAATCACTGCGAACTCGAAGCCTTCATACGAACTTCAGTGGCTTAGAATTCCTTTGCTTTCCGCTTCAGTGGACTTGCACAGGCGTGTTGTTGTTGTTGCTGGGATTGCGTAGGGATGCGCGGCAGAGACGAGCGGCAGAAGCAATTGCGAAATAATTGAGAATCACAGAATGCGGCAGCAGCAGCTAACGCGAGCGTTTAGAAGGCCTCTCTCGCTCCGCATCTCCATCCGCTCCACGCACGCCTCAAATCCTTCCTTCGCTCCCGCTGACTGTTGACTCCACTCGTCGGCCGTTGGTTTCACTCGTCGGCGGGAATGTTTAAATGAGCAGATAACGACGCCGAAGCGAGTCAAGTTTTCGCTCGAGTGCGCAAACAAACAAACAAACGAATCGACAGAATGGAAAATGAGGAGAATTATTTCATTTCGAGCGATGAGAAGCCGCAGCGGCTGAGTGGGAGAGCGGCAGAGAGGCAGCGGTGGCCGCCTTTGCTGAGGAAGATGCCACCGCTCGTCGACTGCGAGAACAACAACGAACTGCGGAGGAGCACGAAACTCGGTTAACACGTTTTATGAGTTTTAATAGTTTGCAAGCTTCGCAGATGTTATGTGAGAGAATTTCACAATGCAAAGGAAAAAAGAGAGGAAAAAGCTATTTAATCTCGAGATGGAGGTTTCGCATGCTTCTTCATTGCGTTAGTGGAGCGAAAAGCGGCTGCAGAATTTCCATTTCATCGTCGTTGAGGGTGGCTGCCCGCTGTTTTCAATTAATATTTCCGCAAACTCGATTCGTGAAAGCGCTTCGATGGCGCTCGAGAAGCAGAGATAAAAGCGGATCACCGAAAAATCAGCAGAGAGCAGCGCAGCGTCAATTCCACAATTAAAATCTAAGCTGACCCAATTGCCAGCAGCCGGCAAAAGCACTGGAAATCGATTTTTTCGAAGTGGTTGGCGGGAGGCAGCCGTGGATAATTCCGCGGGGGATGCTGCGGCGTCCTTAATTCAGCGCGACAAATACGACGACGAAGTTCGCGGGTTGAAGTCGCTCGCTCGCGCCCACGCCAACTTCTCGCCACTTCTCGCCACTTCTCGCCACTTCTCGCCACTTCACGCCACTTCAGGCTGCCGTGAGTTTCCTCGCATTCCAGCAGTCGACCACTTCAACCAGTCGACTCGACTCGACTCGCGCACGGCAGCACTCGCGTCGAGTATCTGAGCCGCGGAGCGCGTATCTGCGAGCGCCGCCATCGATGAATGAAGGCGGCCGAGAGGGCGAAGATGGCGTTCGCGGCTGCAATTAATCACATTTGCGTGCGGAGTTCCTCTCACTTTCCTCGAAATTCGGAACGCTGCAGTCGGCGAACCTGTGCGACGTCGTTCGCCAGCGGTGTTGCCACCCCGCGAGGACTTGTCACAGCCTGACAGCCGACGCGGCGGTGACAGATGATGGCCGCCGCTGCTGTGCTTCGCCTGAATCCCTGCATTTCTCACTGTCACTTCGGGCTCACAGAGTCATTCATTTCGGCAAACGATGCCGACAAAACGAAGACGAAATCATTGAACTCTCCGAGAAATTCCAGTTGTAATCACAGGGGTGGGGGAAGGGGGTGGGGCGCCTTGTAGGGGGTGGGGGGGAGGGGAGCTGTCGTTCGAGGGAAGACAATTAGTTGTGATAAACTGGGATGCTGAGGGATTTTCCGAAAAGTGCCTCTCGTTGAATCGATCAACACCGCGTCACGTCACAAGTTTTTTACAAGAATTTAAGGCTGAGAACGAGAGAGAGAGCGAGAGAGAGAGAGAGAGAGAGAGAGAGGTGGAGGGACAAAGAGAAACTAAGATTGTTGAGGACGATGCAAGTTTCTTGAGGTTTTGCAGTGTTTTGCAGCGGTTATTCCGGTCTTCCGCGAACCAGGAAGGCAAACCAAGTTGTCGGGCCGAAGTTCAGAGTTCGGCCGACGGTGCCAATGAGTGGGCGGCCACACACACCAACACGACGCAGCAGCCGCCCTGAGCAGCGACAGTTCGGGAGATTTAATGTGCCGAAACCACGACATCGTCGCCAGCAGCGATTTCATGTCTGTTGGGCGGCTGGGTGGTCGGGTGACGCTGGCACGCGTCGCGTCGCGTCCACAGAATCCGCGCTGCCGTCCCGCCCTCCGCTGCGGCGTCTTTCTCATCTCGTTTATGTGTTGGAGGTCGCAACAACAGCTAAATCTGCCGCTAGTGAAACTCTTTGCAGCGCCCTCGCATGCAATCGCGTCGTGCATGTGTTGGAAATCCTTTCATTGAGTGCTGCCGAGCTCAAAATGCTAGGAAACCGAGAAAGAAACCGAGAAAGAAACCGAGAAAGAAACTTTGGCAGCGCTAAACTCGCAGATCAAGAATCTCTCTCGAGGTTGCGCTGCGAGCTGCTGCTGGAAGGCGGCCAACGGACGCGGGAAGGCGAACAACTCGAACTCCTGCACGACCGGACTCGCGGTCGAGGGTTGCGATTGCTGTGATGGCGGCGCGGCGTCCCGCGAAGCTCTTCCCTCCCCGCTGGAGCGCTCTGACGCCAACGCCGACCACCTGAACCGCAGGCCTCTCGCAAATATCTGGCTCTCACCGCGATGCGAATGCAAATCCAGCCGCCGTCGCCACCGTCGCCACCGTCGCCACCGTCGCCGCCGTCGCCGCCGTCGCTGCCACACGGAGCCCGAGAGTCCGATTTACACGCGGCCATGACGTGGCGCAGATAAATCAGGAGGCCACAGCGCGTCTCTGAGCGGCCTGAGTGTGCGAGGCGATGAGGCAACTTGGTGCATCCGACAACTCAAACGGCGGAATGGGAAACGAGGGGCGGGGCGGGGGGCGTGAGGGTCTGAAAGCTGTCTGCCGGAATCCACATCTTTGTTCGCACAGAATGAACTGATTTACGCTGCGAGTCGGAGCGGACGCGGATTCCTGTACTCCGTCGAGCAGGTGGAGCGGTGGAGTCGCGGTGGAGGGGTGGTGGGGTGGTGGGTCGATGGGTTGTTCGATGCGTGGAGTCCCCGAGTAGTGGGGGGAAGTCAGTCTATTAACTGCATTTTCGTCCGACTCCCCCACGTCTACTGCGAGGGTCTCCGCACGGAGTCGATCTGTCATCGCCAGGTGCGAGTTTTGCGTCCGCGGAGCCAACACGCTTCGAAGCCGAATGCCAGCGCGTTAATGTGCGGCGCCCCCGCCGCGTGGATTCTCGTGCGTGGATTCTCGTGCGTGTGCACGTGAGACGGAGGACGGAGGACGGCGCAGCATTCGGTCGGCGTGCGGCTGCCAAGCGGTTGCGGTGCGACACGGAAAACTCTTCCACGAGTATGTTTGCGCCATTTGACGCCTTGAATGCGTGACACCGAAGTTCGTCTGGCGAATGCGTGCACAGTGGAGCAAAGAGACTCAATTTCACAATCGAAAAGCTCTTCACAGTAAACGGATTTCCAGTGTGAAGTTGAAGTCGCCTCACACGCACACTCACGACGCGAAAACGTGTCGCCGCGGAATATTTAATAAAATCGAGTGGAGCCCTAAAATGTCCACTGCGAACCCACAGCAGCCACAGCAGGCGGCTGTTGGCACTCGTGGCAGATAAATGGCGCGAGTGGCGGCTCTGCCAACATTGAATTACTGGCAGGGCAATCGAATTAACACTGCAGCGATAATGTCGCCGCAACATCGCAGCTTGTTAACCAGCCAGATCTGCCTTCGTCCCACTCCGCACCCGGGTCGGTGTTCGTTCCGTCGGCTGTTCGTTCCGTCGGCCGTTCGTTCCGACGGCCCTTCGTTCCGTCGGCCCTTCGTTCCGTCGGCCCTTCGTTCCGTCGGCCGTTCGTTCCGTCGGCCGTTCGTTCCGTCGGCCCTTCGTTCCGTCGGCCGTTCATTCCGTCGGCCGTTCGTTCCGTCGGCCGTTCGTTCCGTCGGCAGTGTGTTCCGTCGGCAGTTCGTTCCGTCGGCAGTTCGTTCCGTCGGCAGTTCGTTCCGTCGGCCGTTCGTTCCGTCGGCAGTTCATTCCGTCGGCCGTTCGTTCCGTCGGCCGTTCGTTCCGTCGGCAGTGTGTTCCGTCGGCAGTTCGTTCCGTCGGCAGTTCGTTCCGTCGGCAGTTCGTTCCGTCGGCAGTTCGTTCCGTCGGCAGTTCGTTCCGTCGGCAGTTCGTTCCGTCGGCAGTTCGTTCCGTCCGCAAGTAACACACTCAAGATTCTGGTATGGAGGTCATTTATTGTTCCATAAATTTATTTAGTTGCATTTTCTAAGAATATCTTTTGTATCACACGTCGTCTCATGAATCCTACTCGCACGCACCGAATACGCTTCAAATATGATATCTTCTGAAACCTGCTTAAATTTGGATTCGAAACTGCCAGCTGCCAGCTGTCCGCCGTCCGCTCCACCGCCGTCCGCTCCACCGCGTTCAAACTTCCGAATCGAAATTCCAAGTAGGTTCCCACTAAACCGAAGCACCTCTCGTCCACTTGAAAGCGTTGACTGCGCTTCAAATTCGCGCGGTGGCCGCCGCCGCCGGAGCGTTTGATCTGCCGAAATTGAATCGCGACATTTAATTGCAATCTGTGCGGTTCACCGTGTAAATATCGCCGTCGATGCTGCTGCTGCTGCTGCTGCTGCTGCTGCTGCCAGAGCGCGGCGGTCGTCCGTGCGCGATATTTAATTAAGAAACTGAAGTGCGTTGCGGGCCAGCGGCGCCCATCAGTGTGAAGCAGAGTGTGCGGTGCGGCTGCGGGGTGTGCAGCTCCTCTCCTCATCTCTGGCTGTGCTGTGGAAGAGGAGGAGGGGAGGAGGAGGGCTGGAGGAGGGGAGGAGGAGGAGGGGGTTTGGGGTTGCATGGCCCGCGCAACATCTTTGTTTGCTCCTGCGGCGGGAGCACTCAGCAGAAACCGCAGCCAATGCTCTCAGTTAGACTTCGTTCTCTCCTTCCTCGGCGAAAGCGTCGCAAAGACTCAGCAAGCGCGCGCCCTCCAGTGCCGCCGCCGCGCCGCCGCTCTAGTAGATGCAGTCGCCCAGCAGGTCGCAGCCGCCCTTCTCCAGCGGCTTCAGCCAGAGCGGGTTGTAGTCGGGGCAGAGCTTGCGGTGCGTCGGCACCTTGATCCGCACGGGCGTCGAGGGCGCGCCTTCCCAGCGGACGCCCTCGAATCGGTGGCCGTCGGACTTGTTGCACTGCATGCTGAGCGGCTCCTGGCTGTACATCGCGTACAGCTGGTCGATGCGCGGCTGAGTCCACTTGATGCTGCGATAATTCTTCGAGCGCGCGCCGCTCAACTGGATGCCGTGCTGGTGTTCCTCTCTGTCGCGGCCGCAAGAACGGGAGAATGAGAAGTGAGAAGTGAGAAGTGAGAAGTGAGAAGTGAGAACCAGGAAATTAAAGACGGGAACGGAACGAAGCTTTGAAAGGTTCTGAAAAGTTAGAGAGCGACTGAGGTGATACGGAGAGAGTATCATACGGAAGAAGAGAGGAGCAACATGTTCACTTCTCACGAACTTGCTCTCTCCTGCCAAGGCTACGATTTTAAATTAAATTGCAGTGACGAGTGCAAAAGTGTTGCTTTCAAACGAGAAACACCAGCGAACTCACGACTTTTGGTTTCAAATTTGCTGATTTTCCACTCTCACTTTATATTTCTGAAAGTGCTGGACAGATTTATCTTCTTCCGAAAAGCGAAAACTACTTTTTATCAAATTAACTCCCTCCTTTCGCGCTCCGACTCTCTTAACCATTTTTCATCCACTTCTATTGATCCCAAGACGTCTATTTCGCTCCCCACTCTTCGCCAGCGCAGCCGGCCAGCGACTGCGCGGCGTGGGGTGGGTGGGTGATGGGCGTGGGAAGGGCGGGGGAAGGGCGGGGGAGCCCAAACTTACTTTTTCATATAAATGAAGTAGTTCTCCAAAGCCTCTTCGGACACGGAGCTCTTGCACACTTCCAGCGCGGTGGCCGGATAGTAGTGAATGTAGTTGACGCACATCTCGTCGCTGATGGAGAAGCCGCCCAGCGTTGCGTTCTGGTCGTCCGCGGTGTTGTAGTAGCAGGTGGTCACCAGAGCGTCTCCCTGTTGCAGCGAAGAGAGAGAGAGAAAGGGAACGTGAGATGTTTGCAAATAATAACGCGTTCCTAATGTAAATCCCTCCGCATTAAATATTTACTTATGAGAGTTTGAAGTAGGAGGAGAGAGCAACCAACACTCGTAACATCTGTCCACAGAACTTCAAAAAAGAGAACTTCAAAAAAGAGAAAGAAACCGTTGCTTCGGTTGCTTCGATGATTCCGTTCTAACAGACGGCAGAAAAGTAGTGAAAGTAGAAGAAAAGAAACAAACAAACGTTTCGAACTGAGTAAATTAAGAGAAAGGAAAACCTAAAGAAAGGAAATCCACGAAAATAAAACTGGTAGATGAAACAACAGCTTCTCGAAAAGAAGGGAGAGAGGAAAAGAGAAGAGATACAGAGTGGTCGAGAGAGGAAGAGAAAATACAACCGTGTTGACAAAAACCAACTCATCGCCTCTGCGACTCCCTGAAGTGGAAGCGGAGACACAGATAAGTTGGCAGCCATGCAGTCGAAAGAGCAAAATGAATCCACTTCGCGAAAAAAGGACTAAAAGTTGCGACACTTTGAGGTTGCAGTGAACACGGCAAAGTGAAATCTAGAAATGATTTAATTAAAGTAAAGAAGAGTGCGGAAAATTAAAAAAGTTCCTTTAGTTTCAAGTGTTTCTGCATTTCAGAAGCTGGCACTGCGAATTCAGTTCTTCTTCTCTGAAGGCGGACGAAGAGGACCGCAGGAGCCGAATGTTTCTCCCGAGGGAACTCCTTGGATTGCTTCATCTTCTTCCTCGTCTTGCTCTCCACTTTCACTTCCTTCTGTCCTTCGGAAAGCTGGAAAGTTACTGCAAAACGTAGCAACAAAAGAAAAAAGCAAGCGAGTTCTTTCGCGAGTTCAAACGCAAGCGTCGCTTTTCTTCGGAACTTCTTCGCGAACGCGTAGCCAGCGATGTGAGTTCTCTCATGTGATAACTTGACTTCAATTTCCCCCCCTCAAGTTCTGGCAAAGCTGCAACGGATCTCGAGGATGTGGAGGGGGAGACACAACTGCGTAGTTTCGCCAAGTTTCGGCGAGCAGAAGAGAAAGTTGAGCGGCGAGCTCTACACGTTGATTGATCGGTGGCTCTCTTCTGCGTGTTTTGTTCGCTCAGCGTGAGAGGAAGAAGCGAGATGGCGAAATGGCGTGATGGCGAGAGGGCGAGAGGGCGAGAGGGCGTCGATGGCAAAACACGAAGCTGAGCGCGGCGGGAGAGGAAAGCAGCCGCCACACGCAACACTTACCGGCAGCACGCGCGGCTTGTAGTGCAGATTGCGCATCTCCTGGTAGTGGTGCGAGTAGTAGTCGTCGCGGCTGACCTCGGGCAGCTCCTCGTCGTTGCGGAAGTGGCGCGTCAGCACGCGCACGCCGCGCAGGTGGGTGTGCAGCTGCGAGCCGAAGATGACGATGCCGGACGCGGGCAGAGCCTGCGGAAAAACACTCACTACTCACTATTCAAGTTCAGCGGCAGCAGGTTGCGGCGAGAAGTTGTCTCTCACTCGCACTCGCTCACTTACCGCTTCGGTGCACTCGGCGATGCAGTAGCCGCTGAGCGGGAAGGCCAGCTGACCCGGAGGAATCGCCATTTTGTCGGTGTACTCGAGTCCCAACTCCATCACGGCGGCGTCGAACTGGCGCAGCTGCGCCACCATTTTGATGCGCATTCCTGAGCTGTCCACGTGGCCTGGATGCGGCGAAGAGGCGCACGACGCGCACGACGCGCACACGGCGAATCCGTTGAGGGGGGGGGGCGGGCGGGCGAGGCAGAAAAGAGAGTTTTTGAAGCAAGTACTGGCGACTTCCCTGACCCTCCCTGACCCTCCCTGAACCCGCAGAAGCGCCCCACTTACCGGACTCCAGAGCGGGGTTGTTGAAGTGCACCTCCAGCCGAATGTAGGGGTTGTAGTCCTCGCCGCCGATGGGCAGCCCCGTCTCCGGCGGGTACGTGAACGTGCTGGCGCCCATCGCCCACAGCGCGACCACCTTGGAGCAGACTTGGGCCGCCCTCGGCAGCTGCTGGCAGTCGCCGTCGTACAGCGGGATCCTGGCGCCGCGCGCGGCCTCGCAGTGGAAGACCTCCATGTGGTGCACGAGGTGCGGCGAGGTGATCACGGGCTCGAACTGCACGATGTGGTGCTTCCGCGCGAGGAAGGCGTCGAGCTGCTGCACGCGGCACCAGTAGGTCGTCTCCTTGGCCGGCACCGGCGCCCTCCTCAGCCGGATCTCGATCTGCCTGAGGTCGCTGTCGCCGGAGAGAGAGAGCGAAAGGTCATTCAGGTCGTTCAGGTCATTCGGGGAGGCGGTCACGTGGTCACGGCTTACGTTTCGGGGATGGGGATCTTGTCGGCTCGCAGCAGCTGCAGCATCTTGACGCCCGACTCGCGGGCGGACACATTCGGCCACGCGAACTGGTGGTCCTCGAGGGCCAGCGGGGTCTCTCCTCTGGCCCACACGATGTACATGGTGCCCTCCTGCGGAAGAGGGGTGGGGGAGGGGGGGGGAATGTAGAGAGGGTCGTCCTGCCACGTGCAACACTTACATGCATCCGCAGGTCCAGCGGGTCGCACGTGTCGAACTTCCTCTTGAACGCCAACGTGGCCTCGTCCATCTTGAAGAGCTCGCAGTCCTGCTGGTAGTCCTTGTGCACGTACTGGCCCCGCGCGTCGGTGTAGGTGTCCGTCACCACGTCGAAGAAGCCGCTCTGGTTCTCGAAGAAGCAGACGTCCGCGTCGCCGAGCGCGCCGCGCCGCGAGAAGCCGAGCGAGAACCAGCGGTGGCGCTCGTTGAAGGCGTTCTGCAGGTGGAAGAGCACCTCCTGCTTGTACCAGTCCACCATCCAGCTGAGCTTGATCTCCCTGTCGTCCAGGTAGACCTCGTGCAGCTTGGTGTCCGAGAGACCTGCGGGGGAGAGGATTCGTGAGTGGCGAGCAATTGCCGCTCCGTCGTACGATTGATGCGCTCAGAGCGCAGGTGACGCAGAACACGTCATTTCGCGCACTCGGCAGGCCAACGCCACGCACGACGTTGACAACCGAACGTCGTGAGCGGCTCGTGCGCTCACCACACTCACTTCGACGTCGGCGTCGGCGACCACGTTGGCAGCACTGGCTCGAGCAGCGCTGAGCGCACTTCGCGCTCTTCACGCACTTCGCGCTCTTCGCGCACTTCGCGCTCTTCACGCACTTCGCGCTCTTCACGCACTTCTCGCTCGCACAGCCTGCGCTCTCATTAAGAGATTCATTACGCAAAAAAGGCGCGCCGCCGCGTGTTAAGTCGGCGCCACAAATTGGGCGGCAGCAATTTATGGAAATCACTGGCGCACTGTAATCGAGGAAGCCACTGCAGGAATTAATCGTCGCCCCGAAGAGCCGCAGAGCGAATTGACTGACTGAAGAATGGATTTGGATGTTAAATTTCGCAGATTTACACGAAATGTTCGGCTTATGGAGCCGAAAGTCGCTTGTTGCGGTGCACGTGGGGTTCACTTTTTCAATGTAAGTCTGCGGAATTCAGCGTTACAAGTCGGGGAAGTTCCCCCCCCCCCCCCCCCCCACCCGCTGCCCCTGTGTGTGTGGAACGAGCGCTTGAGAGAATCAGTTTACAAAATTTACATAATCGGCGTAAAATCAGCATAAAAATTCACTTTACTAAGTGGAAAAATACGATTTTCGTACTCGTAACATTCTTCAATTTGCCGGAACGCAGATGCATTTTGTTTGTGGCTGGCTTTGCATAATTTTTCATTGACTTACTGAAATTGCAATCTAGAGTAAATATAAAAGTTGTGCTGCTCCACCTTCCTCTCTCATCCTCTCGCTCTCGCTCTCGCTCGCTCTCCCCTTCTTCGCTCCCCTCTATCACGAATTCATATTTCTTTGAGAGCATTTTTTGGCAATTCGACAAAAGAAAACCGTTGCGAGCAACGATGAGAAGGAGAAGAGAGCGGGAGGGTGAAGAAGAAGAAAGCGGTGGTCTCGTCGTCGTCCTCCGCGCCGCGAAGATACCTTCGGAGCTTCGGTGCGCTGCTGAGTGAAGAACTCACACCAACTCGAACTTTTACTATCAATAAGAAACTCGTAAATAACAGCAACAACTCGTTGTTGTTGCTGTTATTTTCGTGCAGAAGTTCAGCTTGCGAAGACTGCAATTTCTCGCTCTCGCCGTGTAGTGGTGTCCGTGTTCCATTCCCCACTTGTTCTCCTCGTGTTCCGTGAAGAAACAAATTGAGGGCATCAACTCTCGGCTTCTGGCAGTTTGTTTCCTCGCTCTTCTGTTTTTTCCGGTTGCGGGGGCGCAATTGTCGGTCGGTTGTCCCGTTCGCCCCCCCCACGCCCTCAATTGACACTGAAGTTCTCAGTTGAGGTGGAATGACGGTCGTGTTCGTCCCGTTTTCGCGCCGTCCGCTCCAGTTGTTGTCTTGTTTCGTCGTAGTCGCTGCGTGGTTTGCAGTTAAATAGCAACTCTGATTTCGGTTTGCAAACTGAGCCGCTCGTTCCGTGTAATCGGCGAACACTTGAGAATGTTGCACGTCTTGTTGCCAGATCTCTCTGCTCTTCGCTTTGCAACGCGAACCTCTTGACGATGACGATCCCTCGCACTTCGCGTCCGTTTCAATTTAATTGTCTGCTGTTTGTTTTCAAGAAATGAGATTCCACGCACCACCTGCTGCGAGCAGAGCAGTCAGTCAGTCTCCTCACCAACACCAGCACAACTTCTCTCAAGCGACTTTTCACTCAAGCGACTCGTTTTCACAAGCAAACGAGCTCGAGTCTCCTCGGTCGACCGAAAACGGTTACTTGACGGAGTCTGAGTCGGTGTGAGGGAGAACACAACAAAAGAAACAAAAAGAGACACAAAAGACTCTTGCTTGCCGCTTAAAAATTTAGCCATTCTACTCATTCAATCGCAAGGAATTCTAAAGAGAGAAGAGGATTCCGTTTGAGTTCCTCTTCTCGGAGTGGAACTTTTCAAAACTTTTCAACTTTTCTGTTTGCGAGTTGAGCATTTTTCAATTTCATCGATTTCACATAAAAATGTAGAGTGTGCAAAAAAGAGAGCGTCAAGTGATGAGATCGTCAAGTGATGAGATCGTTGAGTGATGAGATCGTTGAGAGATGAGATCGTTGAGTGATGAGAGAGTCCAGTGATGAGAGCGTCCAGTGGCAAGAGCGTTCAAGGACGAGAGCGTTCAGGGATGAGACGTTCAGTGATCACGGCGTTCAATGAAGCGGAGTCCCCATTTTTTTTTTTGGGAATGAAGACTTTTTCAAATTTCCCCAAGAAATTATAATAAAGAAAATAAATTAACTAAAAATCCCGGCAGAGTAGCGAGAAGAGAGCTCGAAAAGCAAGTTGAAAGTGTGAAAATTAAGCCCGCAATTCATTGAAGTGTCTTCGAGTAGCGAGGATTTATTTGCCCGGCGCGCCGTTTTATCACTCTGCGGTGCAGGCTAACAAGGTAGACGCGGTGTGGATGACGCGAAAGCCATTTGAGAGCGAGGGTCGGTCAGCCAGCCAGTCAGCCAGCCAGTCAGCCAACCAGTCAGCCAACCAGTCAGCCAACCAGTCAGCCAGTCAGTCAGCCAGTCAGTCAGCCAACCAGCCAGCCAGACGCGCCAGCTGAATATCACAACCGTTGAAGTGAACGGCACGTAAAATATTGCAAAAGTTTCAATTACGCTGAACGCATAAAATTCTCCGGCCGCTCGGAGTGGGGACACCAGGCAGCCTCGAGTCGCGGCGGCCGGGACTGCTTTGCAAATTAAGTGGCTCGGAAGTGTGTAAATATTGCAATTAGCATTAGAAAAGTTCTTTCAACTTCTGCTCTCCATCGGGAAAGTTCTTGCAACTTCTCTAGTTTAGAGTTTTTTTTTCTTTTTTTTTTGAAATCCAATCGGTCGTTAAAACAATCAGAAGAAATCATTCAAACGTCATTTAGCTGCCGTCTGCAGTTTCCACGTCGTGGCCACTTTTTGGTGAGTGAGATACACTCAATTTTTACACTCTTCCCCACACACCGACTCTCACTCTCTCTCTCTCTCTCTCTGTCTGCCTGTGTCTGTCTGTCTGTGTCTGTCTCTCCGTTATTGCAGGGGAAAGCGTGTGTCGCTCTCAATCACTTTAAATTCAAAACTAAACACGTGCAACAATAAATTTGATTAAAAGCAAATACGAGAATGAAAGCCAGAGGAAGCGACTGCAAATGTAATTGATTTCGGACGCCAAACACGGAGTGGCAGCGCTTGGTTACGAAAACTCTCTTCGCCGCATCGCTTCGTTGCTTTCCATGCGAAGTCCTGCAATCTTGCAAGCCTGACCATCGCCGAGAGAGAGAGAGAGAGGGAGAGGGAGTGAGTGGGGGGGAGGCGAGGCGAGGAAGAGAGGAAGCAAATATATTTCACCTGCATTCAGGATGCTTTTCGTTCCCGCGTCCCGTGTGCGCGCGTTCGGTCGCAGCAATTTATAGCTGCCACAGATAACAGCCAACTTTACTCACGATTCAGTTATTATTAGTTCTCTCTTTTGTAGCGACGATCAATAAATCGTTTCAGGACGGCGGGTTTTTCAGCTCCGAAGCCCCTCGCCCGCCTCCTCCCCGCGATTGCGGCGTGAAAATTCCCGCGGGAGCGAGAGTGGGAGTGAGTGAAACTCTGCCATTTTGCGAACATTTGTTGAGTCCTTTTGGCCGCCGTGAGTGTTAATTAATATTTGTAGCCTTCTGCTGCTGCTGCGAGGATCTCGTAGTTCGCAGTGGGAGCAGCGGCGGGAAGGCATTAACAGGTTGTTGTTGCTGTCGTTGTTGTTGTTGCAGCAGCAGTAAGTGGCTGGAGTTTCCGCCGACAGTTAACCCGAAATCCAATCAAAACCCATTCTTTCCACGTGGTGCGGGAAAGCGAGTTAATTTGCGAGGGCCGCGTCGAGTTTAGTTCGCGGGCGCACCGCGTGGGGGCGGAGTGAAGGGGGAGGCGTTGGCGCGGAAGGTCTGTCAGTGAAGTGAACGAGAGAGCAAACAATCGCCGGGGAAAAGCCAAACAGTAACAAAATACGAAACAATAAAAAGAAATAAGCAAAAAAATGAGAGTAAAAATAACCAAAAATTTGCCTCCTTTTAACGAAGAATTGCGATATTTTCGCCCGAATGGATGCCAACTAAAAGTGAGGAGACGACAAAAACACAAAAGTGAGCTCAGCAAGAGCGGCGTCTCGAGAAACAAAAACAACACACATGAGTGACTGCCGCGGAGGCGTCGAGCGAGAGCACGAGTTGCTTGCTCGCTGTAAATGAGGGTTTCTAGAGTGACGAGTAAGCTTGGTTTTTTCTCTTCTCTCTCAGTTAATTGCGCTGGAAGTGAGGATGAATTAATTCCTGGCGAGGAATCGACGATGAACGCATATTTAGTGGAACCACTTTCCACAAAAATCGCACACACACACACACACACACAGCCACAAGCAACACACACAAACACACACAAGGACATCAAGGTGTTGGTGCGCACAGCGAACGAATAACGGAAACATTACTGCGCGCTTTTATGTTGTTGTCCTTCAGACGAAGCGTCCTCGATGTCATCCCCTGCCGCTCCTTCTTGTTCGTCCTTCTCCGCCCGCTCTTCCGCGTTAAGTGCATCCAGAGGGTCCGCCACTCGGTGTGAGAAGCCAATTCACGGATACAAAACAGCAACGAGACGGAAAAAACGACGCAACAGCAGCTCGCAAAATAAGCAACTCGAATTGAGCGATTTGTCAAGTCGTGTGAGTGAATTAGGCTAAAAAAGCACTGGAAAAATGGGCCGAATTCCCTTTCATTATCACGTCTTCCATCTTTTTTAGCAATACACTGAGAGAAGCGCGAGTGGAGCAACAGAGAGAGCGCGAGTCGCTGAGAGAGGATTTAGTTTGCGATTTGTGTGACTAAAACAGCAAATAAACTGCACACACCGATTATTTGAAGCTCGCACGTGCAACACGACGTATGCGCAACCTGCAATTCAATTCATTTCAAACCCACTCCTCTCTCTCTCGCTCTCCCGCTCTCCCGCTCTCTGCAGAGATTGCGGTTCATCGTGCATCACGCGGCCGAAGCTCCGCATCTCCACTGCGAACCTCGGGGAGAAAATCAAGGCCACGCATGTATTTCGCAAAGTGCACCTTCGCTCTTCACAGGACGGCGTATGAAATCCCAGCCACGGAGCCCGCGAACCACGAAAGGCAGAGAGGAAGACAAGGCTGCCGTGCTGAGGAGAGAGAGAGAGAGAGAGAGAGCACGAGGAAAATAAATTCAACTCATTTTGCGGCAAACTCTGCGAAAAAGACGTAATGTTGCCAGTTTAAGCACAAATAAAGGAAAAACAAGATTACAGAAAGAAAAACAACAGCAAATAAATGATGTGAAGCTCGAGAGAGGATGAAAGGAGGACGATAACTGAGAAGACGAGAGACGCGGGGCGTGGGGCGCGGGGCGCGGGGACAGACAATTCAAGGTAAAAATTATGGAGTCCGCCGCAGTGACAGCAGCGAGAATATTTCAGCGCATTACTTGGCAGATTTGCATGAATTGAAATGGTGTCTGCTTTCTGTTGCCGTTTACGAGAGGGTCGCCGCTCTGTTGGTTGGCGGCCAAGCGTGCCGCGCGGGTGCGGGCAACAAATTACATTAAGCTGCGTTTACGAGGCAGAGCGCGCTACGCGAACGTGTGCGCGTAAACTCGACAAGCACACAGACGCACACATCAGCGACGAGTGGTTGTGGCGCGTGGACTCACACCGGGTGCGCCCTGTGTGTGCGTGGGGGGGGGGTGCAGCGCCTCCGACGACCACACCACGGCCACCGTCGCAGTCTTGCCTCGCGGGGAGAGTCATGCCTCCCAACTGCTTCCTTCACTCGCGACTTGCATGTGCGTGAGCGATAGTGAAAGTGGGAGAGTTATACTGGAGTGGAAAGACTCTGTGGAAGAGAGGACTGCACTTCTTCGGAGCTTCCCAGTAGACGACTTGCTCATCTTCCTCGATGCTGGCATGAAATCCAAAGGCTGTTCGGCCCTCCATCAATCACACCTGCGTTCACCCACACAAATGTCAGCCAGAACAGGCCGGATGTTCCGTGCTTGAATTCATCCACGGGACGAAAAGCAGTCACATGGTTAGTCGTCTGCACTTGGAACTTCCACACTCGCAGACCACAGCGGAGCTCCGCTCTGTTCCGAGGTTTGCCAAGAACTAGCAACCGCGTAGTCGGAAGCAAACCACAAAGAGCGCCATAGTTACTCCATTTTTAGCGTCAAACATCATCCGTTAGCCGTCGTGCGGCACTATTAATGGCTTTTTTTATGAGGAAATAAAACTATATTTCGTTTTATGCTTCGCGAGGCTGTTGTGCGCAATTAACTCGGTGCGTTTTGTTCGACGCTTGTTCGATGCAGAAACCCGTGCAGACCCCCCAACAAACACGTGCTTGACCATCGTCAAACATACACACACACACACACGCGCACACACACACACACACACACACGCGCGCGCGCACACACACACACACACTCGCGCGCGCACTTGGCTAATATGAAATCCCACGTGCGGCTGTTACGTGAAACCAGCAGGCAACACAAACGTTGCGATTTAATTGCATTTGCACTTTAATCTGCAGCGAAGCGATAAACTTAAAACGCTTCAGCCATCGTACATCACATTATGTGATGCGATTTTGGTTGAGGCCAATAAAGCGGCCGCGACATGCAGTTCCAGGGTAGGAAGGGGTGGGGGGAGGGTGACGAGGGGTGAGCCCAGTTGGCGGCTGTTGAAAACGTGCAGCGATGCAAATCCATTTGGAAGCGGCAATTGAAAGGTTTTCACTTCTTTGAAGTATTCGAAATTGCATTATTTAACACTAACTGGATGTTTCGAGATGTAAACGAAAAGTTTAAAATAATCATGTGAATTTACAGGTAATTTTCAACAATAAAACGATAGGAGATTCGCTGAGAGAAGCGTTAAGAGATTTGATAATACTGCGTAAAGCGTTATCAAAATCCAAGTTGGTAGTTCGAAGCCGGATAGGATGAAATAGAATACTACGGGGTGGGATAGGATAGGAGGAAATGGGAGAGGATAGGATGGGATAGGATCGGATAGAATGGGATGAAGTGGCTGCATACACGGATGATAAGTTAGTCGAGATGAACGGATAGATAGGACAGTTACAGCGATGGACCGATATTCATCTGGACAAATTGAGGACTGGGGAGAAAGAGAGAGAAGGGAGAGAGAGAGAGAGAGAGAGAGAGAGAGGACGAGGTAAGAGAGACTAAGGAAGGGACGAGAGAGAGGGAGAGAGACACAGACTGACAGCTTCTCGAAAGTAATACAAATAAACAAAATTAATAAGACGCAACCATGAATTCTTTTTCGTTTAGCAAAAACACGCGAAAAGTATAAAACTATGAAAACCTGAAATTGCGAAGCCGGGAAAGAATAATAAAAAGTAGAAAACTTCCCACTTGACAGCTGAGTATGAGAGATTTATTGGCATCTGAGCCAGCAGTCGGAAACTTTCATTGCAACATAAATTTGAACAACGTTTTCCAGGTCAGATTCAGGCCACACTGAGCTGCTCACGCTGGCGCTGAGAATACAGAGAATTTGTTTTAGTATTCCGACCGCGTTCACGCCATAATTAAGTTAAATGCTTTTCCGTCTGCGGATTACAAATAAGACGTCGCTGTTATCACGCGCCCCCCATGTCTGTGATTCGCCACCACGTTGGGGAAAAACATCTGCAAGGATTGGAAGGCAGTACGTGTGATCATTAAAATGTAATTTTTCATTTCTGATTTCCTCTGCTTGTTTGTCTTGACAGCCTCAATTTTGTACTCGTATTGTGGAGAAAGACCAATAAATGGACCACGCAACTGAAAAGGAAGCTCAATTCAATGAACCGAGACAGGAAGGACTTCGCATTAGATTGGATAATTTGTATGAGTTTTCGCTTTCTCAGCAGGATATTTCTTCTTAATAGTTGAGTTAATAAACTTGTCGGATTTATAACGACTGCGGGTTCAGTATCAGTCTTGAGTGCAGCATCGGAATGTTGACCTTTACCGAATGCGAGGGTGTAGTACATCGCGTATTCATTTCACACCCAAAGGCGGGATGGGACATCGCATACTCATTCCACACCCAACCGCAATTCGCTTTCAATCCAACCGTTTTCCTCTCCACCTCTGTTCGAACAAGTGTGGACTTTACATTCCGCTGGATTCATTGCATTCAATGATAACTCCCAGTAGTGTCTGAGAATTGATGTTCCTCTGGCGTTCTCGAGGAATTAGAAGAATTTAACAAGGAATTTCAATAAAGTCTTCCACTCAAGGCAACCTGAAACGCACTCAGGAATTCCGAAGTCTCACCATTGATGTCATTATAGAGGATAACGTATCGGGAATGTCGTATGAAATATTTGTTCGTGAACTAAAATATTCCATTCCATGACACCATTGCAGGAAAGCGGTTAAATACCCTGACGATATTTAATTAAAAATTCCTCTGAGGTGAAACGCCTGATATCGTAAATATGATGAAGAATCTTCGAGGGCGAGCAGAGAATCGCGTTCTTTTAACGACTCACATCATTGCCACCCGGCGAAACGCGGCTTCCCTGGTGCGCTCCACACAATACTTGAGGAAACTGGGTCACGTATTTAAACGAGTTGAAAAACCAAAAATGCTTTAATTCGGATTCCTAGCTTGCAATAAGAAACACATTAAAACAACAAGCTGAAAACGACCGCCGACAAACGCTGAGTTCACACATAGTCAACCACGAACGTGCCGAGAGACACTCGAGTGGGACGTCAGTTGAGACGACAGGATTCAAGGGTGGCTCTAGAGACATTTCCACCATTGACGTTTATAATAAAGACTAAAATCAACTAAATGACAACAGAAATGATTGTTTTGTTCCGTGATGACGATGACGATGACGATGACGACGATGATGATGATGGTGATGGTGATGGTGTCGTTAATGACGACGGAGAAGCTGTCGATTCCCACAGTCATATCGTTGGTATGCAGGAACGCCACCGCCATTCATAGCATATTTTGTGCTGCACACAGGAATCCCAATCACTCACACAAATTGGTGTCCTCGTCGTGTGTCTCTGGAGGTCGCGTAGGTTTTTGTGGGTGGTGGATGGTGGATGGTGGGCAAGCTTAATGAGATTCCACGGATAATAAGTCCTTGCGGACTTTGTTGCGCTCATCGCATACTTAAGTGACATTACAGCATCTCGAGCATCCTGAAAGTATTTTCCTCCGTACGCAATTGAATTCTTCCACGAGCTGTATTCTGCCTTCTGAAGTGTGAGGAGAGACTCCACAAATGATTTTGATGATTCCGTGATGGGACAAGGATTGCGGGAAGAGCTTTATGTTATCGTAAAGGTTCTTTGGTGGTCTCCGCTTAGTGACGAGTGCTAGGGAAGACTTTGTTTTATCTTAAGGGACTATTTGTAGAATTAATGAAGAGTCGTTGGACGTCTTGATGTGCAACATTAAGCAAATCGGACGCAATAAGCCTTCGATTGAGGATGATGATAAGGAGGTTAAATGGTCAAACTAACTTACAGATTAGCTATAACTACTAACAAGACCATTTTATTGTTGGATTTGAGGAAAAAGGAAGTTTTTCTGTGTAACAAAACAGGATGCAGGAGAGTTTCGCTCTCCTTGTTCGAACTTGTTTAAATGTCACGAAGCACAGTGAGATTTTCCAGCATCAGGGTGGAGATATACAGAACTATATAGGCTACAGATCGAAACCCTACGAATTTAGGAGAGTAATTCTTTGCGATATTGTCGAGCTGATCGGAGACTTCAACTGTTACATTCCAAAGCAATCAATTACTCCAATAATCCGTAATAAATTATAGTACAAATTTCTATTATCGCTATCTACGATAAGAAACTCCATTCTGTATTAATTGGCAGACCTTTCCCACCTCCATCGACCCTCGAAATGTACTCACTAAGTTGTCAGCATGTGTTACGGACGAATCGAGGACTCTTAAGGTAAATAAATTAGCACGATGAACTCTCACTCACCCACCGGGTGACGGCACTCCCCACCTAATTGGCAACACAATCAAATTGATGACAAGGCAATAAAATTCCAACAGCAGCAGCAATGGTGACCAGCTATTAACACGTAATGAAGCAGAGATGACAGGAGAAAATGTTGTGTTGCTGGTGTTTCATTGTGCTGCGGAAGAACTACAATTATTTCCAAGGAAAATAATAATGAAAAGTTCGTAATAGAAATAAATCCTCATGCTTAACTGCAAAGGAATGCGTAAGGATGTGGAAAAGACGAATTTCTGGACATAGAAATCGATTTACTCCAGGAAAATTAGGATTCCTTGCTTGTCTGAGCTGAAGTGCACGCACGCTTTTTGTTGCTGTAATCGAAATTAGGTTCAAAAGGTTTTTGCCATTAGATAAACGTCGTCAGAATGTCTGCCCGCCTGCTTACATTGGTAACAAAAACGCTGCTCACTCCCCGCGCTTCCCTGTTCACGAATGAAACGCAGAAAACTTAATTACGTATGTTGCCGGCAGCTTATGAGCAAACTTGCTGTAGTTATCCACTCACACTCGCACACATTTAAGCACACACACGTACGTACACACATACACACCAATAGATTCACCGATATACACGTAGAAAATGTAGTTTATTGGCTCTCCCTGGCAGCCATTTCAGCCTGCCAGAGGAACGCACGAAGTACACACTGAAACGCAAGCAAACACTTAACGTTGCACGCACGCACGCACGTCTGGGAGCGATATAAGTGAGCGTTGAGCGCTGATGTTCTAAGTAAATTCTCAAAAGTACCATTTTATGAGCCCAAAATACACCGGTTTACGGAAAAAAGGTACTTTTTCCAGTTTTTCTTAAGTGGTGGAGGTGTTTTTGAGAAATTCGTACTCAACTTCCAGATTTTTGTGGAAATACTCGTAGATGTCGTAAAACTTATAAGAAAATGTCGCTTACAAAATACTGCATGAAAGCAAAGTATTTTGAACGTTCGAAAAGAGTTCCACAGCTCCGAAAGCAGTCATTATTGACCTCTCAAATCCAATACGACCTCAGAGAGAGTCTACTGATAATAAACACTTCCGCCTTCGACTTCAGCACTGCAATTTATTTAGCGGAGTTCAACGAAAAAGGACGCCGCAGAGTCAACAACTGCAGGTGTAAACTTGTATTTGTGTTTGCGTTTCGTTTTATCCTCGTGGTGATCATAAAGTCAGTCAGCAAAGTATACAAGATTTCATTGCGGTAAATTACTGCCTGCCAAGAGTCCTGTCGAGCGCTAACATTCAGTTCATTGGCTCCTGCAAGGATAACGACAGATATTCCGGAATTCTTCGCCGAGTTAGCCTTTTCATTGTGGTGTGTATTTGGTTGCCGCAACAGAAGGCGGGTTGGTGCGTCAGAGAACAGAGAAGAAATCACATGGCGAGAGGAGACTTCGGAAGAGGTGCGTCTGCTATATAAATACTCGGTGCGGTTCTAATTGAATTCATTGGGCTGCAAATGAGTGTCCTTGTGTGTGTGAAAATGCACTGCTGTTCCATTTGCATTAATTTTATCTCTAGTAGTAAATTAATACCGAGATATTTGCAGTTCTGAGATGTCTGAAATGTTCGAGTTTTCTGAGAGGCGAAAATAAATCCTGCGAGATGCCCATCGAAGGACGTGCACACCAACACACACACACACACCACATGCGCAGGTTTACTGTAAACACATTCGCGCCATCGTGTCCGCGTTCAGACTGTCATCCTCCTTAAACGCCAATAAAAAAGTTCTTGCCAAGTCTATCCGTGAGATTGTCGCACTCACAGACACACACACACAACGTTCACACACACACACACACACACACACATAAATAAATACTTTCGTGTGTTATAAGAGTTGAAGGCTTTCCTTTAAACGAGTTACGGCAACGCAAACAACTGCAATAACAACAAGAACAACAACTACCACCAGCATTACAACAACCAGCCAACCTGTAGTTGTGGGTTGAATTTTAAAGCAACAGGAAACGCAAGTCTTCGATAGCTTTCGACGTCAACTACACGCACGCAGACGTCCTCCTCACTCGCGCGCAGCTCTTAACTTATTAAATGCTAACTATTTTCCGTAACACGAAATGGAAAAAGCGAAAATTTAGCATAATTTATCGCATGACAGCGTTAAGTGAGCAACAAAATCACAACAAGGAGCAGCAGCAACATTATGAGGAACACGAACGCGTAGCGTCGTCATGAGCAACCAACAAAATAATTTCTAGAAAAGACAGAAAATTATTTCACTTTAATAGCGTGTTGTTGCTGTTGTTGTTTTCAAGGGTGTTGCTGTTGCTGCCGCTGTCATTGTTGATGTTATTTTAAAACAATGTTATTGCTTTTGTTTTGTTCTTCCTCAAGGATCAGAGGAGGATTCAAAGATATCCAAGGGGGAGGGGGAGGGAGACGCATCTTATTTAAATAGTAATGGGAAATTCGAACACCTCAAACGCTCCCCCAACCCCGTGAGAGATCCAGCCAGCGTGAGAGATCCACCGCAAGATTCACTGTAGTCTCTCTGTCTCTCGCTCTTCTCTCCATCCGCACACACACACACACACACACACACACACACACACACACACTCTCACATGTGTGAATGAGGAAAGATGATTTTATTAAGGTGGCAACGTGAGTGGGATCATTTATAATGCAAATTCGTTGCCAACTTAAGCAGGCTATAAAATTTTAATGATATCGCCAGCAATTCGCAGCCTGGCTGGCAACCTTGAGGCCGCATTTTTGTCGTTTTCATTGCGCTCCCCCGTCCGTCCCCAACCCCATCCCTTGAGTCGTTAATTCCTTGCTAAACTTTTCGCTGATAGTTCTTTTCTTTCGTCTGCGAGCACTTTAATGAGAGAGGATATCGTTGTGAGGGGATGCCGTTGTATTTGTCAGCTGCACGTGGGTGCAGCAACTCCTGGTTGTCACTGCGTCACGCATCACGCCCCACTTGCATTCCAAATGAACCTCATGGAATGAATGAATGCCATCATCTTCATGCAATTTTAATTTCCTTGCGACGCGCATCTCTTGCAAGAACGAAAACTTCGAAGAGATGCCGAAAAATGCTGCACACACCGCGGTGGACCAATTAAGGAAGAACCCGATATTAAGTGTGCACTGGCTCATTAGCGTGAAAGGACCTGCTGGCAGGAGATCCGGACGCGAAGGTCCTTGAGAGCGAAGAAGCGGACTGAATGACCTGACAAGTGTCACTCGATGTCAGTCGCTGTGCCAGGGGAGCGGGAACGAGTGCTTGCCATCAAAACGAAGAAGTGGAGGAGAGCGAAAGAAGCGCACGCACCACCCGGAAAGAATGGGATGCATGAAGAGTTTTGGTTGGGGATATTCAGCGAGATCCGTCGTATTTCGACGTCAGTTATCGTGTCTGCGTTGGAAGGCTTCGCTCTCGATGCGAGTCTCGGCGCCGTATGAGCGAAAACTCAATTCTATCTGAAAGTTTCGCTCGTAGCAACTCGTACATTCACTTCGCAGGGCCTCACTGTGTACCAACTCGAAGAAATCCCCGAGTATGTCGTCGCCCTTTAATGCGTCTTCGGTTTCGCTTCACGAAAATGGCCGCACGAGTGTGACTTCACACGTGAAGGTCCTTGCAGGCGAATAAAAGGCCGCGAAAGACAAGCACTCAGCAGCGAAAGTCCTCGCGAAGGGAAAGCGGCGATGTGTGACTCCTTCGAGAGGAATTGCAGCATGCGAGCATTAGTTTTCTGAAAATTTCATTTGCTTTTACTAGACTACTTTGCAAACACGCTGCCAGATGGCGCTGGTTTCCCCACACCGACTCGAAAGTTTGTTACTCGCGTCCTCTCGCACGCTCGCTTCCACAGCCTCGACCTCACAGCGCCTCCACTTCGCTCTTCTCCGCAGGACGCCTCTGCATTTGCAGAGCGCAGCAGGCTACCAGCTGCTCGGCGAGATCCTCGCTGGTATGAACTGTCTGGATTCTCGCATTAACGTCAAGTAATATTTCGCCCATTTCTCAAGTCCTCCCTGCGAGGAAGAACGTCTCCACAACCACGTGGAAGCCTTTTGTTCCTCTAAGTTGGCCAAACAATTGCTGCGGCACAGCGTGCGCCCAGCAGACCCGCTCCTCAATTTCGCAATGTGGACGCCCTTCACGGTGTCGGTGACGTCTTCGTTGTCGCAGAAGGCAGCGACGGAAGAAGCGACAGGAAAGCCGGGGATTGCGGTGCACTTAAGTGGAAGAAAGCTCTTCAAATGCTGCCAATTGGGTTAGGAAAGCACATTCTCGGCTAAGCGACTCAAGCCACGCGCTCGAGTTGGTTTCGGTTTTGCTTATTCGAGCTCGATTTCGGGATAGCAAAGCGAAATTTGAGAAAAGATTTGGCGACTGTATTGCTATTTTAAAAGGTTTCTCGGGTCAAGTTAGGTCACGGATTGCATAGTTTCTTCGTGTATCGATGTCGGCTCTCGTTTCAACTAAACATCGCAGCCTCGATCTCGGTCCTCGTCTCGATCTCGGTCCTCGTCTCGAATTCGGTCAAGCCAGGAAGAAATCGGTGAGATTTAGATATTCTTAACAATAATTCTTCATCTGAAGACTCCACACACAATTCTTAACTTAATGGAAAACTTCAAACTTCAGACTTCACTTCCTACTTTCGAAAACTAAAGCGTCGCCATGATTTGAAAAAATCAGAGTTCAGAGAAGCACGGGCTTCCACCGCCCCTCCATCCCCTCGTCCACAAACCGAAGCCGCTGCACCGAGCGAGCCATTAACTTCTCTGAATGCCGCCGAAACCCAAATTAGAGAGAACAAAACGAGATGCCATGAAGTACAAGAGCGAAATTAAGTGCGGCCGCAAAACAGCTGAGAGTTACTTAATTATTCAGAATGCAATTTCGGGTTTAACGCTCTCCGAAATCGTGGCCCGTGAAACGCGCGGCGAAGGAGCCGCCGAAGGGGTGGCGCAACGAGGTGTGAATACGGACGCCGCCCGTGTGGACGCGAAAAGTGCAGAAATCACGGTATTAATTATTGAAGAGTGAAAAAATGCAGAAACTCAGCGAATTCGAACACATAAACTCTCAACTTACGGTTGGCCGCAGCGAAGGACGGCAACGCCGCCGTCAAGAGCAGCAGCGACAGCAAGCAGTGCGTGGGGTTGCCACCTGGAGCGACGGCTGCAGGTCGACGCTGATGACATTTCCTCGAAGCTGAAGTGTTAGTAGACGTTGTTGTTGTTGTTGTTGTCGATTTGGAGGGTGGCATTTTTTTATGAGTAACTGTAATTAACTCTAAATAAGAGTGGAGTTCGAAAACCTGTAGAGTTGGCAACACCAAAAAGCAGCGTTAGATTTACAGTTGCGATTCAACAAAAGAACAAAAAAAAATTCAAACGCAGTATAATAAATTGAACAAAATGCTTGAACACACAACGCGATTTTAGTAACGGATGCTGTAAAAAAAATGCATTCCTTCAAATAGCATATTGCACAATACATTGCGCAATATATTGCACAATATATTGCATTATATACTGCACAATACATTGCGCAATACATATATATTGAACAATACGAGGAAGCAGTTTCTGCCCTCCGAATATTCACACAATAAACACAAAAATAGCACTACAAAATTATAAAAAAAAATTTATTATTTCAACGTCTTTATGTGAAAAACTCTGTAAATCAGAAGGCGAACCGAAAATCACGGAAACCGCTACTCGCACCAACAACTTGTCCGCGTCCGCGTCGAGGACCAACACTGGCCTTTGCAGATCCTTAAATCGTCCAGATCCACCCAAAAACGACGCACGCACGCACGCACTCACGTTTCCCGACCCGTGGCGTCGCCCGCGCTTCGGCACAACAACAATTATCGGGGTTTGCTTCTCCTCCGTTAAGCAGGAACAAATAAAACGAAAGTCAGGACATCCGTTCACTATCTGCTGCCGTTATAAACCAACTTTTCGTGTGTCTGTCGGTCGGTTGGTCGGTTGGTCGGTCGGTTGGTCGGTCGGCCAGTCGGTCGTCGGTTGTCAGTTGCCGGTTGCTTGTTACCAACTTTCGATCGGTGCGATTTGCGACTCTCGCTGCCGTGTTACGCCGCCCGCTTGTTTAGTTTATCACGCGACGCGCCTCTCGTGTTTCTGTTTGCGTTTCCGTGCACGTTTTCTATTCCGTTTTTGTCGGCGTTTCTGTTGCCCGTTGCTCGTCGCCTGTCTTGCGCTTCCTTCTCCTCGTTCGACATCCGTTCAGCGTACGAGCGCGTTTCGAAATGATTTCCATTTCATTCGGCGCTCGGCATTTTATACTCGCTGCTCGGCGCTCCGCTTCGTGGCGGCATTCGTTGTTGTCGCCTCTCGTTGTCGGCTCTCGTTGTCGGCCAAATGTTCTACTCTACGACTTTGTAATGTTTTCGGTGGTGTGTGTGTGTGTGTGTGTGTGTGTGTGTGTGTGTGTGTGGGGGGGGGGGGGCAGTGGGTAGGTTGAGGTGTGAGATGCTGCGATGCGCTGTTGGAATGCAGATGCGGATGATGAAAAATCGTAAAGTCGTCGTGGTCGTCGTCGGTTTTTTGGTTGATTGAGACGCTTGTTCGACACTCCAGTGGCGCGCGTTTAATATGTTGGGGAGCAAGAAAATAAAGGCTGGTATCTACCCACCCCGCCCTCTCCCCAGCCACACCCCCAACCCCTCACTAGTCACTCAGCCAGGCCAACAAAGCGATTCTGGTAAATGATTCGCCCTCTTCAAGCGGCTTCCGTCGTGCTGCCGCCGCGAATGTCATGAAAATCCTTTTTCTCGCAGTTTTTGAGGACGGCTTTCGATTGCCTGCGCCTCTCCGTCGACTTGAATTCCGCTCCAGTTGTTGGCGGCTTTCGATGTTCGTTGGCTTGTCGTTTGTCAGCTTGATTGGCAGCAACTTGTGCTCGCATCCGCCGGAATCTTTCAATTGCAGTTTTTCGATCAGATCCCTCGATCGTCAGATCTTCTGTGAGTTTTGCTTCAGGTTTTCCTTCCGTTTCACGTTTGCGCGAGGGATGAATTTTCCAAAATTCATTTCAAGATTTTAAAGCTCAGAATCTTCACAGCGATTGCAAGGAGCGGCTGGTGTTTCGGTTTTTATTGGATCGGAGACAGGGGATTTCTGGCTTCGCCGGGACCAAACAACGCTGCGGCCAGCAGAGCGGCGCCAATTAGTGTGGCGTCCAGCCGCCGCGACTCTTTTTCGTGATTCCCGCCATTGTTTGCCGTCCACTCCGGCTGCAGTTTGCCGTCATCTGGCGCAGTTGGTCGAGTGCGGCCGCGGGCTGCGTTGTTCGGCGACGCGCGATGCATTCAAATGCCAGCAATTAGAAGGCAGCAACGGCAGGATTCCGGCAGCAGAATGCAGAAGCAGCGACGGTGACAAATAGCAGCGACAGCGGTAAGAAAGAAGCAGCAGCAGCAGCAGAGAGGCAGCAACAAACGTTGAGCAACAGCGAAGTTTGGAGTTCGACGAGCTTTTCTTCCTCTTGACCACGAACTGCCAGCTGCCTCGCAGCCCCGCCACCGCCGCCGTCTCTGCTCCGCCTGATGTGATTGCGAATTCCGCAGCCGGCTGTTTTATGAAGCAAACAGAAAACACGAACGAAGACACAGAAACGATGCGCTCGAGTGAAAAACGTCGTTTCGACGCGGCTGGACGCGTGCAACAACGTAATACTTAAACAACAACAACAACAACAACAACAACAATGGCAACAAAAACACGTGTCGTCCGTTTGCCTGAAATGACAATTAAAACTTCTGTCCGCCTGCGCTGCTGCAGTTTTCCTTCTGATGTCCTTTTTCATTCCTCGCGCCCTCAACGAAGCTGATTTTCCTTCCCCAGCCAACAGCGGGGACGCGGGCGAGGATTTCTGTGAGGGGTGACAGCGTTTTATTCCCACCGGTTTTCTGATTTTATTGAAATCTTACAAAATATTCTCATTTTTTTTAAGGAAAATTCGCGTTTTTTGCTTTGATGCTGGATGGGATTTTATTTAGTTCGTCCATTAAATCAGAGGCGTAGGGTGGGGACAAGAGCCCCCCAACCCCGGCTACGAAAACTACTGATTTTGTTGTTGTTGTTGTTGCTATGGTTGTTGTAATATTACATATTTATTCACTTGAGAGATCTTTCGATGACATTAAAAATGAAAGCAACCGTGAAAACAACAACAACAACAACATCAACAACACAGTAACAATGGACATCAACAACTGACATCCTCGAGTCCCAACTGACACGCTGTCGTTCGTGTTTATTTTGCACATCGCAACGTCGGCCGCACTGCAGTAGCAGGACACGCACGCAGTCCGTCGTCCTGCCATTCGGTCCGCCGACCGCGCGCACCCACTACGATTCTCTGCATTGGCTTCTCATTGCAACGCATCACCGCATCACCGCACCTCCCTTTCACACCCTCGGCCACCCAGCAGCTCCTCCGCCGCCCAGCAGCTCCTCCGCCGCCCACAGCTTCTCCGCGTCGCAGGAGTTCATCGGAGGCCGGCCACTCGAGTTGTGTCGCAGTGCCAACGAATTGACGGCTAACAAATGAACAATGCAACGCAACAGTGGAAAGCGACTCAACAGTCTGAGGATCGGCAGCGTCAAGCGTCCAGAGTTGCCAATGCCGCTCACTAAATTAACTCGTTGACGCGCTCTCCGCATCCACACGGAACGGCATCTGGCAGCAGCATCCGTGCAGCGAACAGGTGCACGAGTCACTCCGACTTGTCATTCCGTCAGTTGACTGCGCTCAGGAGTTGCCGCACCAAGTCCTTCCTCTCCCTCCTCTTGCAGGCTGCATAATGATGGTCTTGTTGTTGTTCTTGGGCACTCGGTTTTCCATCTGTCTGTCTGGCTGTCTGTGTGTTCGTCTGTCTGTTCGTCTGTCTGTTTGTATGTCTGACTGTCTACCTGGCTGTCTGTCTGTCTCCCCCGCGCGGGCGTCCCTTGCTGTGTGTGCGTCGCTCCTTTGAATTGATGCGCCGTGCACTCGTTTAAATACCGAGTTCACGTGCTTCAGACAATCTGTCGGTCCACATTGTTGCCAGATTTTCCTGTTGTTTGCCGAGAATGAGCTTCTCCCAGTCTCGTTCAATGGGCACTTTTTTCGAAAACCAGAACTACAATAACAAAGAGAGATATTTTTCGACGAGTTCATTTCCAGCGAGTCAATTTCCGTAGCAAACTTCTCTCGTTATAATGAATGAGTTCGTTATTGTTGTTCTTCAACACTCTCTCACACTCGACACTCTCTCGAAGTCGAGAGCGTTTACGCGGTTTTCCCGAATGAGAGAGGAGTACGGATTACCGGGTATTCGATTGCTGTTACTCCCCGCCACCCTTCTTACATCCCTGAGACGCAGAAAAAACTCATTCTTGAGAATTGCTCGGGGCTGCTGCTCCTGCTGCTGCTCCTGCTGCTGCTCCTGCTGCTGCTCCTGCTGCTGCTCCTGCTGCTGCTTCTGCTGCTGCTGCTGAATGAGTGAATGAATGAAGAATGAATGAATGCAAATATGAATTTATTATTAAATCGTCCTTTTGTGCATCGTTAAGAAGAATGCCATCGTCTGTTCAGAGCCTCCGTGCTCGACGCTGCGCACAACTGTTGTCGTGCAAAGAATTCCGAATAACATTTTTAATGCTGTTAGTGATCTCGGTAGAGTTGTTGTTGCTGCTGCTGCTGCTGCTGGTGTCCTAAAGCCTTCTCGCTGAAACGTGCCGTGCGGGCAACAATTCTCGCAACCATACAAATCCACATCCGAGAAGACAATCGGACCGAATGGAGAACTAGAAGAAAAACAGAATGGCTTCCAAAGCAACAGACTGCCCAGCCAACTGACTGCCTGACTAACACACACACACACACCCACACCCACACACACACACCCACCCACCCACACACACACACACACACACACAGACCATCAAGGCGACAGACACTGCAGGGACGCATATTTTTGCGGCAATCTTAGCAAATCTTTGTGCCGTCCTTAGTCATGGCAACTGGCATCGCGCCAAATGCAGCAGCAAAGAGAGAGGGGACGACGAAAACAACAATAACAACAACAACAACAGCAACAACAACAACTGTTACTATTTTATTACTACAACAAGTAAATACAAGAAGGCAGTTTTCGTCTACTTCGTTCAGAGTTGCAGTGAATGAGAGTTATTGAGAGAGAATAACAGTAAAAATGAGTTTAACGGACGCAACATGAGCAGGAAAAACCAACTGAACTTGAAAGGTAAAACACAAACAATTGTGGTGGTGGTTGTTGTTGTTCTTGTTGTTGTTGTTGTTTTTGTTGTTTTTGTTGTTGTTGTTGTTGTTGTTAGCTGTCGCATTATTCCGTAGACAACAAGCGGGAAGAATTGAGAAATTGAGTTGAATAAGTTTTGGTGGATTTTTCACCGACTTCGAGATCAATCAGGAGATGCGATTTAATGGCGATCCTCTCGCGTTCTATTCAGAAGTGAGAGAAGTTCCGTGATGAAGTCGCTTGCTGGAGTCACGCGATGAAGCTCCTCGATGAAGTTTCATCATTTCTCAGGCGACATCCGACGTCTTTCCAGTCGACGTTCTGTTGCGTGAATCGGTGGAATTATAAATAGCTAATAATTTGTTGTTCGTTTCGAAGATTGTGCATTAAATGTTTCCCATTATTTGCGCATAAATCAGTCGATGCGACCGACTGTCATGTCAGTCGATGAGACCGACTGTCATGTCGGTCAGGTGCAAACTTGAGCGTGAACTTGGAGTTGTAATTGTAATTATGTAGTTCTAAATCAAGCAGCTGAACAATGAAATATCATCCAGTTGATGAATGCAATTTTCATTACCGCGAGCTTTCAAAGGTCGCGATGCAGGCGTGCAAAATATTGCAAAATATTTGCCATGAAAGTAAGCAACTGCTGGAAAAATGCGAATTAATTGCGTAATTAAAGGTTTCAAATTAAAAGCTGGTATGAATTCTTGATTATGAAAAACGCCAGCAATCGAAAAACAATTAATAGCAGCGAATTGCAATTACAACGCAGCTACAGCGGCGGCGGGCAGAAAATTTAGCGGTGCGATTTTAATGAGCGTGTGCAGCCCTGGCAGGCAGTGTTTGCGTTTCCGAATTGCTGCTGCCTGTGTGTGTGTGTGTGTGGGTGTGCGCATTCGCTGGTTGGTGTAGTTGTGCGGGCGGAAAGCAATGAATTTCGATTTAAATGAAGCGAAATGAACGAAATTGGATTTTAAAGAAGCTGCGCTCAGCGTGCTGCATGTGAGGTTGTGAAATACATTCTCTGCTAGGTGTGTGTGTGTGTGTGTGTGTGTGTGTGTGTGTGTGTGTGTGTGTGTGCATTCCAGCGTGTTCAAGTGTGCGTTGAGTGCATTGATGTGTGTGTGTGTGTGTGTGTTGGTCGAAGTCCAACTGCTTTCGTAGCTGAAAGCGAGAAATAAACACCGAAATTCTCTACGAAAACTCGACGAAATTTGCTTGGCTGGCCTTGTATTGGCTGGCCAATAAGTAGCGGAAAATTCACACAGAGATGGCGCTGCGTAGCTCCCAAGTGGTTTGAGTCTCTGCTAAAAGCTTAAATCACGTAAATTAAGCTGTGTTAGTGTGAGACATCTTGGAAATTTGAAGTTCAGCTTCGCCAATCTTCAAACTCCACTTCAACTTTTTAGCACTTTCGAGACTCCAAAATTGCGTTGAGTAGCGTTCCTATTAATTTTGGAATCGGACCGCATGTTCCAATTCCAGATTTCGTAGGAACGCTACTCAGCACAGGATGGGTTTGTGAAACGATTGGGAAATTTTCAAAATATTACGAAGGTAGTCTGAAAAGTTCTCGGCCTAACAATGAAATACAATTTTTTTTCCTACTTTTCTGAAAGAAAAAATGTTCTTTCATTGTTTGGTCGAGAACTTCTCAGACTGCCCTCGTACACCACATCATTTCCACGCTTTTGAAGTACGTTAAATTGTAAATTGTTTGTTAAAATTGGCAAAATTCCGGTTCAAGTGACTTGAGATCGAAGCAAAGGAATTAAAATCGGTAATTATTCTACGATTGTCATGTAAAAATTATTCGGAAAAGTTGAGAGACTGTAAATTTGACATGAGTTCGTCGTATAGAAATCGCATCTGCGATGTGTCGCAAGAGGAGCTGAGTGGAAATCGCCTACGCGATAAAGAAATAATAATAAAATATTTTGTGGAAAAGTCAATAAATTCCCCATTCTCACGAAAATAACAAAAGCTTTGTATAACAAATATAAAATAACAAATATAAAATGCAAATCAAAAGTAATGCATTTCGAAAATTTGAAGTTCCGAATTCCCACCGTTGTCTCCACCAGTTAACTGTAACTGTAAAGTCAGTAACTGTAAACACAGTAACGGTCTCATTAAGTTATAAATTGTAACTTATAATGCATTTCGAAGATTCGTCCATCCACGCCGAAAATTCCACGCTGCTTTTTATTATACGCACAAAATTGTATAGACGAAATTTCTGTATTGTATTTGCTTTCGATAATTCCAGCGTGACATCGCGCTGACGACAGTTGCGCTCGCTGTCACGCCGATGCGACAGCATTTTTGGCTCGGCTGGCTGAGGCGCAGACTGTGGAGCGACTGCACAGATTTCACTTTGTCGAGTGATGGACGCAACGAGACAGCAGAAACTGCCGGCTGCCGGGTTCAGCGAGTACGTGAAATCACGGCGAGCGCACTCGTCGTTCGTTGTTATGCAGCTGCGAGTTGTTGTTGTGTGGGTTCGGGAAGAAATGCATTTTCGGAATGCGTATTGGAAATATCGGAGAGGAACGGAGTGATAAAAGGGGTAGAAGCGGGATCAAGCGGTGGGAAGCGGGGAGAAGCGGGGAGAAGCGGTGGGAAGCGGTGGGAAGCGGGGGAAAGCGGGGAAAAGCGGAGAAAACAAATTTGAAGCGGGGAGCAGATTTGGCTCAATAACGGAATGTTACGTAAAAATTATAACAACTTTATTGTTATCTCAGCAGCGTTTGCCGGCGTTCATTTCTTTCTTTTCGTTACCAAAGCAGTCGCGTAACAACGCAGAAGTAAGCGAAGAAAGATTTACGATCGACACTGAAAGCATTTAAATTCACTGAATGGGAGATTTTAAAGTTTACGCTGTTGGAATTCAATATCGGTGCGATTTCGTGCGTGATTTCGCGTTGTTTATGTTTTTCCTTTGTTTTTGTGCTGAAATTCTGCGAACAATGCAATTGAAAACGTTACTTCTGCGACTGAAAACGTTCTCTCAACTTCGAAGTCATCGTCATCGTTATCTTCGAATCTTCAAGAAATCAAACGCGAAAAATTAGCCAAAAGTCGGCGGACGTCTAATCGAAGGAAAGTGGAAATAATTCAAAATTACAAGATATCCGCGCCGCTGAGATGATAACGACAAGTTGCCACTGGTCGTTGTTGTTGTTTGTTGTTGTTGTTTTGATTGTTGCATTAGTGCAAAATTATCAAACTGAAGCTGGTGGTTGCATGCGCGGCACGTTTTCAAAATTCATTAACGATCGATTTGGCGCAGAAAGAGTTGGTTTTCTGAAAACTGGTTGCTCTCCGGCGCTCTGGCTCTCGCTCGCGCTCTCGCTTCCTCTCTCACTTCACTCTCACTATTTGACACTCTCCTCGAACTCGCGAGCAATGAAATGAGCGGCAATCGAATGTCTTCAAACAGAAGCAAATAACAGTTGACCGATATCGTCATTGAAGTGCGTTGAATATTTAGTGCAGCGACGAAATACAAGTATTCGGTTTTCAGGAGTTGCGAGTTCTTTTGAAATTTGATTGCAAAAGTTAGAAATCTTGATATTTTTAAATTTAAGTTATACTTTTACTCAATTGAATAATATTTTCAGTAGAAAAACGTATTTCTCACTCAGTAGAAATACGTTCTGCATTTGGATTTTTCCAAAATGTTACTCGTTGTTCGTAGCAACTAGAATACCGCGGTTCGCTAATCGTTACTCGCCGCCACACTGCCGTCGCGTGAAGAGCTCGAAACTGCCGCCGCTGCAAGCGCGCAATTTGTTGTTTTTCTCGATTTGCTGCACGTCTCCAGACGGGAGACGTGAATTTTAGCGCGCGCGCCCCTTCTCGCCGCCGTCGATGGAGCGCCGATGCAGCGCCGATGGAGCGCCGATGCAGCGCCGACCGCAAGCCGCCTGCCAGCTGCCGCAGCAGACGGTCGGCGGTAACTTGGCTGCAAAACAGTTTCGATTTCATTTTTAAACAAACGCTTGGCACGAACGAGTGCTAATAAATGATTGACTTTCGTTGCGTTCGGTAGTAGCGAGCAGACGAAAAAGGCGTCGAGAAGTAGTAAAATCGGTTGCGGAAATCGGCTTCCATATCGACGGACTACCGAAATCTAGACACAAAATTCAGTTAGCGAGTCGCGTTGGCTTCAGTGAAAAGTGGGAAAATGTCGGCCTCAACGCTCCGCAGTCTCGATGCCGCGCTCGTTGTTGTCGCGGTTCTCGTTGTCGTCCTTTCGCTGCCGGCGCAGAGTCGCAGCTACAACAACGGCTTGATTTTTTACGACCTACAAACGCACAACTTGTTCCTGCCGCCGACCGTGTCGGTGTCGCGCGGACGCCGCCTGGCCGGCCTGCAGTATTCGGCGAAAGGGTCCATCTGGTCCACGTTCGGCAAGCCGTGCGAGTGCAGCGGCCCCGTGTGCGGCTGCTGCGCGGGCATCACAGTGCAGCAGTACAGTTTCGACCAAAAAAGTAGGTGGCGCCGAGCAGCAAAGGGAAAGAAATTGCGAGTGCTTGTGTGCGATGAAACTTTTTCGAGAATTGAGGTTACCGACCCCGGGAAACCTCGATCACTTGATCTGGAGCGACGTTCAGTTCCTAAAAGCGTAAATTATGTTGTGGCTGGAGTTGCATCAACTCCAGAGATGGAGAAAAGTACTATTTTGAAAACGGTACTTTCAGCCCTTTCTTCACGCGCCGCCGGCCGCCGGCCGCCGGGACGTCGCTAGAAACCTCAAGTTGGACTCTTGAAGGGAACTTCGAAATATTATGAGATAATAATATCAACACCATGATAAACTAACGGTTTCCTATGCAATTTAGTGTGCTGAATTCAAAACTGCTGACGGAATTTTCGCAGCAGGTCAAGTTTTCGAGAAATTCGGGGTGAAAATGTCGAAAATGCCAGGCATTTCAAATCAAATCCAAGAGTTTTTTCCTGCATTCAAGAGACGCAAAGATTTTGACTGGAAACTCTCCTTGTTTCTATATAATTTGGTGTGCTGAATTCATATTTATTAAAACGAATTTAATAGCTTATCTAGTTTTCAAAATGTGTGACTTTAAAATTCCGAAGTGTAATTTTTAGCCTCAGTTTGGTCTCTGAATGGGTTTAATTTTGGAGAGAATTAAGTTCTGCTAGCTAATTTGCATGCAATAAATCAGAATTCGTAGAGATCGTTTGTGAAATAACAAAAATCCATTAAATTCTCCTTATTCACATTTTTTAAAATGGAGGAGTTGACATTTTCGCCTTTTTGATGGCGCGTATCTCGAAAATCTCACGTTTTGCGGAAATCCTATTACCAGTTTTGGCTTTACTATATCAAAATTCATACGAAACCGTCCTCGTAACTGATAAAACTCACAAAGCTATTCAGCGCGAGTTACATTTTAGTACTTTTCAACGAAAAGCCCTCAATTTTGACACCTTTTCAATTACGGACGAGACACTGGCACGCCGAATTCATTAATTCACTTTTAATATCGTAGATTAACAAGGCAATAACAGTCACAATCACAGCAATAACAATGGTGACGCCTAAGAGGCGCATCACGAACGAAACTCAGTTAACAAGTTCGACTTTCACGTTGCGATCCGGCATCGCAGCCAACATTATTTGCATACAACAGACACGGCAACTAATTAAAGTTGCAACCAACTTTGGGTTGCACGTGAAAAGTTTTGCACTCTCATGCTTAACCGTTAACTGCAGCATAAGAGGGAAATTCTCAGCCACGCGAAAGGGAAACAAATAAACTCGCAAAGCAGCGAGCGGTGGTGGGAAACGGTGTTTGTGGAAATGAGGGGAGAAACCATTGAATTGTTTTTATTGCCGAGTCAACACATCAACTTGACACGGCTGCGAACGCGTCACTTCATTAAAGGTTTCATTTAACGAAGTCATCCTCTCGCCAACCTTCGCTCTCTTTCTCGCCAACCTTCGCTCTCTTTCTCGCTGCTTCGCCGAACCTCTCGCTGCTCCGCTGAACCTCTCGCTGCTCCGCTGAACCTCTCGCTGCTCCGCTGAACCTCTCGCTGCTTCGCTGAACCTCTCGCTGCTTCGCTAAACCTCTCGCTGCTTCGCTGAACCTCTCGCTGCTTCGCTGAACCTCTCGCTGATCCTCTCGCTGCTCCACTGAACCTCTCGCTGCTTCGCTGATCCTCTCGCTCTTTCTCTCCTCCAGTGTGCGCCAACGTAACCTTCGTGCCGGAGCAACACGGCGCCCTCCTCGACATCTTCCTCAACGAGAAGCCCTCCGCGCGCTACGGCATTTCGGCGCGCAACCCGTCGCCCTTCTGCATACCCGTCATGCTGGGCGTCCCCATGGCCATGTGCGTCCAGATGTCCGACATCGCCGTCCAGGGCAACAACCTCAACATGTGCATGGACTTCATCGTGCGGCTGGCCAGCACCGACCTCTTCGAGATGCACTTCCAGTGCATGAGGATGGGCCTGGACGGACTGCAGTATCTGGACAAAAATGGGCAGCCGGTGCTGACGGGCGGCAACCGCAAGAAGCAGAGCGCGGAAGATGACGATTACTACGACGAGGACGCCGAGACGTTGGAAGGCGACGACAACAACGACGTGAATTCGGCGGAGAACCAAGTGGAGTCTGGCGAAGGTGACGTTGATGACGGTGAAAACCACGATAATGATGACAACGGTGATGGCGTTGATGGTGCTGGCGATGATGATGATGATGATGATGAGGCAGCTGCTGCTGTCGATGGTGGTGACCGGGAGGTTTTGCATGCTGATGGTGAAGTTGATATCGATGACTTCAGCGCGAAAGTAGAGAAAAAACACGATGGCAACACTGCAGCTGCGGTGGCGGCAGAGTCAGTGAATAATTCGAGGCTAGTAGTGAATGCAACAACAACACCAGTGGCGCCTGTGGCTGCAGCAACAACCTCCACAACAACATCGAATGGAATTCCACAAATCGCGCCTGCGATTTCCATTGCCGCCGCCTCTGATGCCACGGCATCCTTCGCAATTCCAACAACAACAGCAGCAGCAACGCACCAGCCATTGTTGCCAACGCTGTCGAAATCCAACAAACGGCATTCGAAGATATTCAATTATATCGCGGATTAGCTCTCGGCTGCCTTGAAATAAATAGTTGTTAAGAGTTTATTTAGAAAGGATTAAAAGTAGTTTGATGTTGTTGTGTTTGCGAATCTTTTCTCGTCATATTTAATTATTCAGCTCAAGCTGAGATCACCACGAAGTTAATGTAAATTTCGCATTTATTTGTTGTGATTCGAATATTTATTAAATGTTTCATTAATTATAGATATTTAACCTCAGTGAAACTCTATTTGTAAAAATAAAAAAGTTATATTTCGTGTATATAAGAAAAAAGTTGGGCAATAAATTGCAGTAATTTTTCACCTTCGGCCTGACGTTTGGCTCCGTTGCTGCGGTCACTTGAAGGCGTGAGTGAAGTTTGGACTCCTGACCACTTTGTTGCGGTTGCAAGTGGTTTGAATTTGTTGTTGAAAACAAAAGACTGCATCAAGTTTTCACTTTCTTTACATAAAACTTTTTTCCACTCTTTTATTACTCACTTCGTGGTCGCGAAACGTTTTCCTTCAGGGCTTTTCAAGTCGCCAAATGATACCCATCAGCAGCGATGGGCTCATGCAATTTGAACTGTTTATTTTTTGTGAGCAACACAAGAAGAAAACGAGCAACAATTTTAATAACCCAAAATTTGAACACGAGAGTTTTGGTGGCTGTGGTTCGTGTCTGCAATAGCTGTAATTTCTCCAGTGCTTGCAAAGCAGGTTGTGATCCGCAATTCAACAACTTAAGTCTACCTTTTTAGTCTCACTTTTTCAGAAGTGTTTTTTGGCAGGAAAGTGAACTTCATTGTTTAATTGAGAAATTTATAAATTTATGTATTACTATAAAGTTTTACAAGACATATTTGACAGCTGAGTCTTGGCACAATCTACCCAATTTTTTTATGTTTCTCAGATTAATCATAACAAATAAATATATCATATTGTTAGTACTCTAATCCCTGGTATTTTTCATTAACTTCGCAATTAATCCCACATGTGTCAGGCAACACTGTCCATTACAGTCCCTCTCGAACTTTCCGTTGCACGTGCAGTCAGCTGTCAAAAGACGAAAGCCAAAACAGGAATACGAGTTCTTGCTGTTAGCTCGGTGACACGTTTTTGGTTGCAAAAATAGTTTACCATTTTAAGTTAAATATTTTTTGTTGACAGTACAATGGATTCCATATCACTCAATGTTACGAGAGATCCACAGCCGCTCCGTAGCAACCCTAAGGTAGGAACATAACATTCCGCTCTGAAGCTTTCATTCAACGACTACTTTCAGGAGCAGCCAACGCCAGCAAAGACAGCCAAAAAGAAATACAGCGGAACTTCGAATGGTTTCTCGTTTGACTTCGGCGGAGGTGGACAGAAGGTGAAAGCCCTTGTGGCACGTAGGCGGCCTGCGGCAAAAGCTTCTGCGTCCGCCCCGGCTACACCGGTCGCGTCAGCAGCGCAGAAGATGTCGAAATCGACGGCGATGCAGCGTCGTAAGTCTCTGCCCAATAGAATCAACACAGAGCAAAGCCAGGAAAGTCCTAAACGTGGTCCCCTCGCACATAAATATGTGACGAATGCTGTCGACTTTGAGCAGCAGCGTGCGCCGGAGTCGTCTCAGCCACGACGAAAGTCGGTGGCGTTGAAACGCAACTCAGACGCACATCCAAAGAAAACTCCCTCGAAAAGCGAGCAACAGGCACCGACATGTGTTCCAGGTGTCAAGTCCTCCGCTAAGACTCCTAATCAGTCTGAGGATCTTCTCCTGAACGTTTTTATTGAAGCGAATGCGGAATCGAAACAACAGTCTGCGAAACCCAAGCTCACACATGCGGAACGCATACAACAGAAGCGTATGCTGCGCAAGGGAAACAGAGTCCAGTCCAAGCGCACTTTCACCGAAGAAGAAATCAATGAAGGGATTCGCAAGTTCTCAGAGAACCCGAATAAGAAGCCACGTGCAATTGATCTCGCTAGCAAGGAAGGGAATCCATGTGGCGCCCGGAAAACTGAGACACAGAAAACTGAAGCAAACGAAGTTCCGGAAAAAACACAGCTGGATTCACACGGTTCAAAGGCACCGAAATCCAATGTTGGTGGCAAAAACTCTGACGAATCTTCGGTGAAAAAAGTGGATCTTTTCACAAATAATCCCGCGTCGAAAGCGCTGGGCCAGCGTCTGATTAAACCGATCCGCGAACGCATTTTCGACGGCACCAAAGTGGAGTCGCTGCCTCTGCATCCCCACTGCATCAAAAATCTCGCTGACCTGCTCAGCATCACAGAGCTGACCACTGTGCAGAAGAAGACCATCCCCGAGGCGCTGCAAGGTGAGCCACCCGCTTTCCGAGAAACTCGAGATTCTTTTCACATCAAATCTTGTTTTTAGGTAAAGATATTTTAGTGCGCTCGCAGACTGGCTCTGGTAAAACTCTAGCGTACGCCCTGCCCGTCGTCGAGAAGCTGCAAGAAATACGCCCCAAAATCACTCGTGACATCGGCATCTTGGCTGTGATCATCGTGCCTACTCGCGAGTTGGCCATACAGACCTACGAACTTTTCCAGAAGCTGCTCAAACCTTTCACCTGGATTGTCGCCGGCGTGCTGATGGGCGGTGAGCGCCGCAAGGCCGAGAAGGCTCGTCTGCGTAAAGGCATCAACGTGTTGGTGGGCACACCCGGTCGCCTCGTCGATCATCTGCTGCACACGGAATCCTTCAAGCTCAGCAAAGCCAAGTTCCTCGTACTCGACGAAGCAGATCGCATGCTCGAGATGGGTTACGAGCGCGACGTCAAGCAGATTGTGGAGGCCATGGGTAAACAGCGTCAGGAGCTGGCGATAGAAAGCCAGGAGGAGCCGCCACACCTGCAGCGTCTTTTGCTGTCGGCAACTCTAACTGCGGCGGTGCAAAAACTCGCCGGCCTAACATTGCAGAACCCCATTTTTATCGATAATAGCGACGAGGATCCTTCGAAGGCAATTAAAACCCCCAGCAGCATCGGCTACAGCAAGCAGACGATCGAAGACGTCATGGCTGACGCCTTGGGCAGTGAGGAGGCCGGCATCTTGACGATACCCTACAATTTGCAGCTCCACTACGTGGTGGTGCCGCCGAAGCTGCGTCTCGTTACCCTCTCTGGCTTGCTGGCCAAGGAGTTTGTGGGCAGAGAGAGATTGAAGGCGATCGTCTTCATGAGCACCATGGAGATGGTGAATTTCCACCACGACTTGCTGAATGAACAGCTGACGCGCAAAATACTGGACGAGGATGATGAAGAGACGGCCGCTGCAGCGGAGGAAGAGAACGCGGATGCTGAGGAAGCTCTGCTGAAAGGATTGCGATTCTTTAAGTAGGTTTCTAGCGATAAATGTGTGATTTGAAATCAGTTAAACCGCCTTCGTAGACTTCATGGTTCCATGACTCAGACAGAGCGTCAAGGTGTTTTCAAGGGCTTCCGTGAGTGCAAATCTGGCGTGCTGCTCGCTACGGTAAGCTACTGAGAGTTGGTGAGCTGGCCGTTCCCAAAGTTCTTATTTGATTCGCCTCTCGTAGGACGTCGTGGAGCGCGGCATCGATGTGCCTGACATCGATTTGGTGGTCCAGTACTCGCCGCCTCAGAAAATCGCTGACTTCGTGCACCGCGTGGGTCGCACGGCACGTGCTGGACGGAGTGGTCGCGCTGTTCTCTTCCTGGCGCCCAGCGAGACACTATTCGTGCGCTCGCTGGAGGACAAACGCATCAGGTTTCCCGTTTTTCTGTTCGTCTTCCTTGTCCACATTAAGAATCCGTTTCTCTTTCCCTCCAAGGATTTCGCAGGTTGACATGGATGTGTATCTGCAGGCCCTGCTGGATGCGGACGACGGAGCGAATACAGTGCAGGAGGCGGCCTCCAACCTGCAGCACAAATTCGAAGAGCTGATCGCGGACGACAGGGAGCTGCACGATAAAGCGTGTAAAGGTGAGCTCGCTTCTTTGATCTTCTCTGACGTCAGAATACTGCGAATGAGAAGTAAAGGCATTTTTTAAGGGTTTACCTCGAAAATAGAAGAAGGATTATTTTAAAAAATTAACAGTTAATCAACATGAAATGTCGCCAAACTTAAAATTGCATGATTTCGTAATTAACGAACTCTTTGACGTTCTCGCCCTTTCATGCCTCGGAGACCAAAAGAAGGGCGCTGCAAACGCACTGACAACCTTGTTCGCAAAAAAGCAAGCCAACTTTTGTATATTAAATGTAAATTAACACCCTGCGACCTGCGCCCGGCGTCCTGCGCCCGGCGTCCTGCGCCCTTGTCACTCAACCGCAAAAGCAATCAGCTCGTCACAAAGCAACTGGCGAACGCAATACGCAGAACATCGCGTAGTTATAATTTTACAACGCGGTTTTATAACTTTTTAAAAGCCGATGTAAAAAATACTGTTATTTTTCTAATTATAAGTTACCGCCGTACTTACCGTTGCAGCGAATGGCAACAAAGTAAGAGCAGCGGAATTCCTGTACGCGTCCACTGCCCACGCCCACCCGCCCTCCGCCGCCGCCCCACGGGTTGCCGCGGTAAAGTGGAGCCGCCTGTAATCCGTTTTTTATTTCCACTTTTTCTCACTCCATCTCCACTCGAACTTTTTCAGCGCGCTGTTTTTGTATTTAACGAAAAAAAGAGAACAAAAACGCCGATAAAATACGAAATCTTTTTCCATTTGAAGTTAAATTTGATTGCGTGTCCTGATAAAGGCTGGCGTTGTAATTGCACGACGCAATGGTTGTGTTGGGTGGTGTGAGGGGGGGGGGGCGATGTGAACGAATATACTGAGCTGCCGCTGGTGGTGAAAACGTAAAATTAGCTTCGAAAAGTTAATTAGATGTTACTACGGCGAATTGAGTGAAAGTAGCTCGACATTGAAACGCACCGCAAACTGAAGCTTTGATTGAAACGCACGCCACCGGAATCGCCAAAGTGAAATGAACCCGAATTAAGTTGTGCTTTTGACCAAAAACGTGTGGCCACTCAAGCTCTTTTTTTTTTTTGTTTAACCCTTTTGAGGGGCGAGTCACTAAATAAACACGAATTACTTCGATTGTTCAGTCGACGACATGTTGAGTCGCATTTTATTTGTTCAGATTGCCTGAGCAAAGCAAAGGCACACAATAATCAGTCGTGTGGGCGAGCGTCGTCGTGCAAGGACACTGAGCGGTGCAGTGAGGGCAGCAGCGTTTATCTCCGTGCGTGCCAAGTTAGAACAGTCGGGGCTTCCAGTGGCGAACAGCTATTCTTGAGGTAGAACAGCGAAATTAGACTGATTTGTTGCATTCAGAAGGCTTTTCAATTATTCCAGTTTTCGTGAGTGCTAAACGAGTCCTGTTTGCCAGAAGCGACTCCGCGTGCTCGTGATTTGCGTTTCCTCTCGAATTCAGTTTTTTAACCATTTAGCAACCTTTCACGCAGTTCATTCAGTCGTCGCGTTGTGTGCACCTGGACTTGAAATCCAAGATTCACAGGGAAATATTCGCTTGTGCAGGTTGATTCCAACCAAACTCCATACTTATGAGCCGACTTTTTCTTGCCCACATTAATCCTTATTTAATGCCCTTCCCTTCCGCATCGGTAGCACCGAATTCAGTGGCATATTTTGTATCTTATTCATCGAAAAGTAGGAGAAACAATTTACATAGCTTTAAAAATGTGAGACGGCTGCCAGGAATCACGAATTTCCTTCCAACTCGAACCCTTCGAATTACGAATTTAATAATCTTTAAGTCAGTGACTTCAGCAAACAAAAAAAGAAAGGAAAAAAAACAGCAGCAGCAAAGACACTTCATTACCTCACGATGAAGTTTCAACATCGCTCACCAGCACTCTCATTCAGACTCCCGTTCCCAGGATTCTGCAGTAAAAGCCACTTAAACAGCGAAATTATACAATTACAACAGCAATCGTCACACACTCGCACACGCAGGCGATTTCCGCCGATGACGGCCGTGCAGAAGCGAACGCGGGACGGAAGAAGGCAGCGTAGCGGGACTTAAAAGCGCACTCGAATTATTGTAAGCGAAACTGAAACCGAAACAGAAAAACTGCTTCGGTGGAGTGGATGAGGGGTGGGGAGGGGACGGCTATTGTTATCGGGTGTGTGTTTTGGAACAAAAAACAACCAACCAACAACCACTCTTGAGAACGGAAACGGAAACTGTGCGAAATTCCCAAATGGCTTGACTAATCATTGCTCGGCGAACAAACACAATAACAGCGAAGCGAACGGCGGCAGCGGCAGCGGCAGCACACTTGAAACAAATAAAACTGTAATAAAATTAAAATGAACAAACAGCAACAACAAGAACAGCAGCACAATCCCTCCTGTTACTCGAGTGATTCCGAAGTAAGCAGTGTAAGTAGATTTCGAGACAACAACAACAACAACTATAAGTAACCAAGGCTGGAAGAGCGATTGAGAGATGGGTTTTGAACTGAGAAGCTGGGTGGTCGTGGCTGCCTGGCTGTCTGTCTGTCTGGCCCCACATTTGCAGACTGCAGTCAGATAAAAACAATAAAATGACCAATCAAAAAGCCATTACGAGTGTTTCGCTCGAATAAAACACAATAACAACAGCCAGCCATGAAAACAACGCGAGAAACATTCCAACAAACATCCTTGAGCGGAGCAAAGGGTCTGTGGAGAGTCGCGCTGGCGGAAGGAAACTCTGTGGATGGGCAGCGGGGTGGCGGGGACGAACTCTTCAAAGCGGAAACTTGAAAAACACAATAATTGAATCACTTCTTGACTTGAGTACGTGTGCGAGTCACTTCGAGGACTGCAGAGGGTTCCCAGTGTGATTTACTGCGCATTTGAGCGCCTTTCGAGTTCACTTCCTCCTTTGCAGCTGAACTGCTTTTATGGTCGCCACTTGTGAGTCAAGCGCTGCTTCAGAATCCTGAAATGGCTTCTCTCTGGCCCTTACAATCAGTCACAGTTAATTTTTCTAATGACTGCCTAATGAAGAGCTAAAGTTGGCAAGGAAGGATAGAGTTTTGGCAAGGACGGATAGAGCGATTCGTGAAATGTATGTAAATTTTGGGGGGTTTTCGGAGGGAAACCTTCAGTTGAGGGCTCAGATTTCAGCAGTCTGTTGCAGGTTAGATGATGATTGGTTAGATCAGGATACCTCAGATTTCACAGAAATCCTCATTGTGCGCATCTAAATTCCTACCCACATCTTTCGCAGCTTATAAACTCGCAACAGATCGCGTGGTGACTTGAAGTCGTCGCTATAAGACATGAAAAAAAACTTACTGGAGATATTTGCTTGTTGGATTCCTTATATTTTTGCTCTACTTTTAGTGCAAAATAGCAATCCATGAAAACTAGTTTCCATTAAGCTTTTCTTAATTTGCTCTTCCCATTTCGCTCTTCTATTCTTCTAGGGCGACACACGATGTAATGAAGCCGCTTTATTTTCCGTGTGGCTTTCTGAGGCGTCCACCCACCCGTCGTCTGAGATCCCACAGCAGGCGCGCGCCCCCTCCCACCCGTTGACATTCCAGCCAGCACGAGCCGAAGTCCTTTTAGCATCCATTATCCTTGTGAGTTGATATTGCTTGTCGCTCTTGTGCGTTGAGAATAATAACCGCCTTTCGGGACTCGGTGGCTTTTCAGGCCACAATTTCATCCTGCCAACTTCTTGGCTGTAAACTGATTTAGACAATTAAGCCAAAATGGCTTCCGCACAAAGCAGAAGAAAGGCAGGCAGCGTCAGAGAAAGAGAAAGAGAGAAAAAGAAAAGCTGAGGACGTACAATCGAGCAATTAGCCAGCTGCCTGTGTGTGCGGTTGGTTCAGTGGCCTGCTGGTGGCGGGGGAGGCGGTGGTAAGCTTATTCCTTGAAATGGCTGCCATTACGCAGCAGGGATAATGACAACACAGTCGTAGTGCTTTTCTTTTCTCAAATAATTGTGGAATTTATTGTGTTTTGTAAGGCTGCTGCTGTTTGCCTCGTCTTTCTTCGTTTCCCTTGTTATCCTGCGCGAACACTTACGTTGGTATCGTTTTTCATTAGTCCTGACGCACATACGTGTGTGTGTGTGTGTGTGTGAGTGTGCGTGAATAGCACTTGTACACTTTGTTGTCTATTTAAATGAGTGACATGTTGCCAGTTGTGGTGGATTCCTTTTGAAATGGATACGACGGGACCCACCCAGCCAGCGCGGAGTTCCAGTGACGACGCATCCTTTTGTGGTTGCCACGGCTGGCGCGGTGGCTGGTGGCTGCTGACTGGTGGCTGGTTTGCATGTCGTTCGCATGGCAATTCGTTGCTGATGAAAATTCATTTAGATCCTTATCGCTGTGCATGCGTTGCGAGTTTGTGGTAATTGGATACGATTGCGAAATGAGAAGCCCGAACAGGCAGCACCGTGTGGCGTGGCGTTCTAAAGTGGTTGCGCTTCCAGTTGTGGATTTAATTGAATTATGGAAAGTTTCGACAATAATTGCTTCAAGGATTTCGGTGTTGTTCCAGCAGCAGGCGAACGATTTGCGGCAAAGACGCTCTCTCGTGTAGCATGAAAGTATAATTTCATTTGCAGTAGAAATAGACGTGGCATGCAGTGGGACATGAGGTCCTCCGCAATTATTCACGAGCGTTCGAATACTGCAAATTGAAGTCCTCCCAGAGAGGGACTCCCCATTTATTGATGCATTTACTGTATTATCGGTCCCATTGTTCCACAATTCGTCTGCAATAACCATTTCTGCATTACCCGAACTTGTCGAGGCAAAGTGGGCTTCCTCTTCCTATCAACTTTCTTATCAGATAGGAAACCTGTTTTCTATAATCCGGGAAAAACTTCCACGCTGTGGAGGAAGGGAAAATTTCGCCGAAATTACGAGACGTTTTCTTCGTAGATGAGAAGATATGGAAATTTTTAAGCATTACAGGCTTATACTTGGTCTGAAGGCTGCCAAGATATGTCAGATCCAGCTAAGTCAGTCAACGAACAGGGTAATCTTGTATTGTTGACGGTATTGGCAGCAGTATTTCATCTGCAAACATCTCCATTACGTCGGCAACTAATGAATGTTGCTTTGCCACATCATTTCTCATTAGTGTAATTCGTCGTTTTTTTGCCCCGAAAACCCACCTACGATTGCCGCATCCTTTCAGATCGTTCGCTCTTGCCCTTTGTAACCATTCAACGCAGCATACAAAGGGCAAAATTAATGAGTTACGCGAATTAATGAGAAGCACGGAACATGCGGTGAAGAGCATTAAATGTCACGAGTTGAAAGACTTGCACGATTACTATTTCTGCTGTCATTATTCAGAGGCTGGAAGCAGACTCAATTCGTCTCTATGACGCAGTAGACAGGTGACCATTTCCACAATACGACAGCTTGTGAGGAAGTGAGGGAGGAGCTTTCGTTACTGGGAGAATCGTTGTGGGAGAATTAATCGAAAATCCCTACTTTCTGTCCCGTTGCAGCTTTTGTGTCCTGGATGAAGTTCTACACCACTTTCCCGCGAGAACTCAAGCCCGTCTTCAATATTAGGAACGCCCACATGGGTCACTTTGCGAAGAGCTTCGGTCTGAAGGAGCAGCCGACCGCATTCGCGAAGCAGCACTCGGCACCGAAGCCACTGCCGCCGACGAATCGCCTGACCTACACTGAGAGGTTCGTGGAGACGGTTTGCTAACTCAGAGAAGGACGAGCGTTACTAATTATCTTTCCGCTTCTAATCCACACAGGGATCCCGTGAAGATCAAGCGCGAAAAGCAGACCAAGAGGCGTCTGTACGCGACCACTGTCACCGGAGAGAGAAGAAATAGGAACATTCCGCCGCGTGGAGCGGACAACAAACTGCTCAGAATGCTGCCAACATCAGTGATGTTGAATACGTCCGAGTTCGATAGCGGTTTGCCCTCGAAAAAGAAGAGGAAAGCGAAGTAGAGCGGGAAAAGGAGAAAACCTACGCAGAGTTTAATAAATATATTAAATAAACTTAAGAGAAAAGACTAGAAAACATTTCAAAGTCATCGTAGGCAAGTTTCAATTATTTGAAATATTTTTCTAGCTCTTGAGATCTGCTATTGTAACTCGATCGATTTTCTATATTCATGACCAATTTTATGTGTTTTGGAGAGCTGAAAAGGATTCGTAGTTGTATTTAGTGTCTTCTAAATATTTTCGAATACTGATTTCTCTAAATTCGTTTAACGATGCAAGAAATACGCCTCTGATGCCTTCAGCTTTCCACTCAAGCGCGTAATCGAAAGTAGACGAGTAAAATAAAATATGCTGAAAAGAGTCTTTCATCTCTGCAGTGACAAACTAATACAAGTGCATCGGCTTCCAGTTTTTTATTTTCTCCGATGAAAACATAAAAACGTTGATAAAAGTTTCATTTTTCTCATCTTTTAAGCCGGACGTCCTGTGGGAAAAGTTGATGAAACGCTTTGAAGTCGCGCGGCTGCCATATTTTCGCTCTCGTCGCCATCGCTTCAGCCGGATTTTTTTTCTCTTGCGGTTATAGAACTCGATCGCGTTTTATTTATTCTCCGCAGACGCTTTGCACAATTTTTCTAATATTAAAACTCCATTTTCCGCTGAATGGAGATTTATTCAGCTCTGAAAATGCGCCGACAGTCACCAGTGTCGCGGTTTCCAAGCGGGTGGGGGACGGCGGCGATGGAGTGAGGACACAGTTGACGTTGCCACGCGCGAAGCTGCCGAGGGGTGCTGATGGCTGCCGCGGGCGCGTGGGCAGCAAGGTTACACTATTTATGCTGCTTCCGTGGGAGCCTGCGGACTGCCATCAATCAAAATGCTTTGTTCTCCGCTTTTGCAACAGCGTTTAATTGTCGGCAAACACGTGCTTGTCGGACGAACCGCGCGCCCTACAGCATGCAACAAACAAGCGCTGACAGTGCGTTTGTCAAGGAGAGCGTTTGACTCTTGGCGTTGAGTGCAATGAAGGATGGTTGTTGTTGTGCGGAGTGGGAGGGCATTCTTGATTTATTAGCTAAATAAATACGCATCGTGCGGAAATGATTCGTCAGCGGAGGCGGACGCGGAGGCGGAAGTGGTAGGTGTGGTTTGCGGTTGATCGTCGGTCCGTTTAATTGACTTGACATTCTGAGCGCTCGTCCCGCTCTGGCCACTTTAATGGAGAAGCACTTCTTCCACGCGTGCTGGAGTGCGGAAATTAATTGGTCGGCTAATTACAATGACGGAGGCGCCACGTGACTGGGAGTGGAACAAAGAAAAGGTCTCGAAATCTGTACGCCGATGCGAGCGCCACAAACTGAATGCAAAGAGTTCTCGTAACTTGGGGAGGCCAAAGTTGGCACTCGCGGCGAAAGTAATCTGTGTGTGTCTGCCTTTGTTTGCCAGTGTCTCAGTCAGAGAGTCAACATTTAGAATTCCTGACCCATGTTCAAGTAAATTCTTCGTTGTGTCTCACATGGTGTCTCACATTTTAGTGTCATTCATATGAACGAAGTAACGAAAGGGTTTCATGCCCTTACATCACATCAACGGCATCCCACCCGCTCCCCCCATCATCTTATTAACTCACTCTCATCGCCATAAGCTGGAGATGATTAATTCACACAAAAACTATTAGCGAAGTGAGTGATTTTCCTCTCATTAATCGGGAAATTCAACTCACAGCAATATCATCCCTCGCATCGAAGTATGAGAAAATAATTGCGCAACGCTGATCCGTCTCAAGGTATCACTAGCACGAAAGCCGCTACGATTACGACGCGCCAGGACGAGAACAGAGAACACTGAAAGGATTAACGTCCACGTATTATCATCAAAGAACGAGGACTTCGCTACATTTCCGCTCCATGATAAGGACGCGGATGATGTGAGGATATTGATGATGTAGCTCATCAAAATGCGATGATCGTGATGAGACTGCGGAAAATGTATTGCAGATAGTTTCGGAAAAGTTTTGTCATTGCAAGCGATTCGTGGATGCGGACAAAACAAATTTACACACGTGAAAATCGTGTAAATCTACTCAAATTATTATTATTAGGGGGAATTTTATGAGCTGTGGAGCGATTTATTAAGGAGTTCAATGATTTTTATTCGATTTTGTTAAGGGAAAAGTTTGGAGGTTGAAAAGAACATCAGGGGTGTTGTAGTTGTTGTTGTTGGCGGATTTTGTTGCTATACAATTTTAACAGCCCTTTTGTGGTCTCGTGCTATTAATTCTCTCATCGCAGCAGGAGGGTGCATTTTATTTGCTGTCAATGAGCGACTCGTGTAGTCGATGAGGAATAATTTCTCCTCCTCCTCCCTTTCTAGCTTCCCTTGTCGTTAGTTATGGTGGATGGTGGTTGTTGTTGTTGCTGTTGCTGTTGCTGTTGTTGTGACTGTATAGAGGGCATTAAAATTGGTGATTTAATTCGAGGGGTGTTGGTGTTGAAGATGACTGTAACTCCCCCATTATGCTGCGTTGAAATTGTTTTTAGGCCAATTTCGGGTGTCTGTTCGTTCATTGTTGTTGTTGTTTGATGGTGCCAATGCAATTATGAACGGTGACAAAATAATTTCCAACGCAGTGATTTTTTATTGCATTGCAATGTCATAATTTCAGGTTATCATCTTTTAAGTTAACGATTTTCCAAATATTTAACCAAGTGAATGCAATTTTCGTTTAAATATTAAATAACGAATGATTTTACTAGAACATGCTTTCTAAAATTCTTAAAATCTTCACAACGTTTTAAATACCTCATGTTTTGAGAAACAAACAACGAATTCCTTTAAAGTACTAATGGCATTTTTTGTAAGATAGAACAATTATATGAACGGCGCCCTTCTTCGAAATCACGTAATTGTAAAACTGACTTTATCGTGATGACAACTACTAAAAAAGAACTCATCAATTTCACTCGCTCTTATCTTAATTGAGGTTATCATCGAATTAAGTTTATTAGCGCAGAACTGTTGAAGTTTTAATACGCGGCCACTTTGCAGTCATTATTTCTTCTTCCTCTGCGTTATAATCGCCTACATGCGCTGCACGGTCACCTACTGCACAAGCGGACGCACGCATCTAAATCTAGATATCCACAGACGTATGAACACCCATCGAAAATGCGGCGTATCCTGTCGAATTCGTAAAAATCGCGTGACCAGCAGAGACAAAGGCTACCATTTTGCTTTCTCCGCCGCCCCCCTCACCATTTCCTGTCCAGCGATATACGTACCTTGGTGGAGGAGGGGAGGGAGCCATAATGTTTCCCACCATTTGAGCCGAGATCCCGCGTGGTTTTTGATGATACCAATTTGAAGACAATAATTGACAGCAATTTACTGCTTAAACAGAAATTATTAATTTTTTTGGTCTATTTCTTGATTTTGCGATCATAAATTTATGAAAACATCATTAAACAGAAGACATGGCGATGGCAGAAAAGAGGGCAGGAAAAAAGGGGGGCAGCGACATGTCATTTTTAACACGCAAAGAGTTTCGTACACAAATATAATACGCAGTAGTTAGCAACTCACGGCCATGATTTCCACAAGTCGGGCAGATATTCGACAAAACTACAGCTCAGCTTCAGGTTTCCACTGAGTGGGTGACGATGGCGCATCGTGAGGTAGACGGGACGCACGTAATCATCTGTTGAGTTCTCGTCCACTCTTCTGGCGCGTAGCACTCATCCGCTCAGAGTTCTCTTCAGGTTTAAAGTCACACCGTATCTGCTCAATTCTGGTCCGAACATGTGTAAACTTAAATCTGCCCGCTGCCTTGCCGGCTGCTGCGACCCTCGCAACTTGGCAAATTGAAATTAATTCGTATTAAAAGTTCCGTGCCGAAGAGGCGTCGAGGCATACAAAGTATCCTGCTGCGTCGCCTTCTGTTGCATGGCTGGCTTTTCGGATTTATTTGCTAATGCCTGCCGAGGAGATCCAATTAGGGAGTTCAGCACTGCCGAAGCATCCCTTTGATGAGGAGAAGCTACACTTGTCGCTGCTGAGTGAGAGAAACAGTTTGCGGTTGTGGCGGAGGGCGTTGAGATTGCTGTTGAAGTCGGTTAAATCAGCTGCTCAAGCAGTCATAATTGCTCGGGCAGCAGCATTAGAGAGTCCATGGGGGTGGCAAGGCCTCCTTTTAGCCTCCAGCTTGACTTCTAAAACTCTTTCTTCTATTATGAGGGCAAATTCAGACTTTGGAAACGTTATTACAAACAATTCAGCGCTGGAGAACTATCAGCTTTACATGAAAATCCCTCTTGAAATATAAATAAAACCACCGCTGGTGTTGAGCGTCCAATCAAGAGGAAAGCTAATAAATTTCGTTAGCAATTTTGTTGAGTAAATTGTGTTCAACACAACTCAATTTTGCCCGAGTTTTATTAATGGATTTAAAGGCAGTATTCGTCGGATTGGTCGAATTTTGCCTACACTACTTGAAATTGGAAATTCCGCGAGGTTTTCTGTAGTTTTATGATACATTTTTAGTATTTTATCGGCGAAAGCATCAACAACAAGAAGTAATAAACAGCGGAAAACCCCAATGGAAAACAGGAACATCATCAAAGTCGTCCTCAACCCGTCGTCGCCTCCTTTTAATCCTTTGCTATCTCGTAATCAGATGAGCAGAAGCGATGATCAGGGGAGGCAGAGGAGAGAAGTGATGGGTGCAGTGGCGGCGGCGAGGGTTGCAGTGGCAATATATCGCCGATATACAGGAAGGAAAGCATGCATCGGTCGAGCAAACGTGCGGAAATGAGTCGCAACTCCAAACGGAACTCGATTTCAGTCCACGCTGGCCGCCAGCGACCGACAGCCGATCGGACGGACAAGCGATGAACGCGCGACTTCCTTCATGCGGACGACGGAAGGACGAATTTGTCACATTAGCCGAATTACGGATGAAATTACGGCTGAATAGCTGGACACCCTCGACTCGATGCTGCGAGAAGCGACGGATGCCGTGAAGATTCCCGAAAAGTGAGGGTAGTTTTGTGTTTGTTTGCTTGAGCGTACAAAATATTAAATGTAATTGGGAAGTTATTAGCAGCGGCAGCCAGAGAGGGTGACATTCGTGCACACACACACACACACACACGCGCGCGATCCTTTGCACCCATTAAGCGTTCGGAAAGGACAGGCGGCGCTACACGATATCCGCGCAAATGCTGCCACCGTTTGAAGTGAGTGTGAGCCGAGATTTCTAACCGAGAATCTTGATTGCAGCGTTTGATGCATTAAAATGCCGTCGTCTCCGTTTTTAATCCTCTGCAAAAAGGCTACTTAAATGATTAACATCAGCAAATATTTTAAAGCCGAGGCTCGACAGTACGGCGCGGCGCGCACGCGGGTTGTTCGATTGTGGACCGCTCGGCTGTCACGTTTCGAGAGCGAAGCGAGTAGCGCGCTGCACGGGAAGAGGATTCCGCGTATTGATGACAAGGTGTCAGATGTCAAGTTGTCTTTAAAGACCCGATTATAGCGGAGGGCGCTGGGCAAAAATCAAAAGTAAGAGAGAAGAACGGATTCAAAGCAGGAAGAGGCAACGATATAGGGATTGTGGATTGAATCAAGCGCGCGAGAGAGAGAGGGAGAGTGAGACTCGTAGCTAAAAGTCCTTCATGAAAATCCTTCCGCAAAGTTGCTTGCTATTGAAAGGAACGCCTTTGCGAGTCCTGTGCGGATTGAGTCGCCTGTGAGGCGGATCATCCTCTCAATGTCGCGTGAAATATGCTTGCCTTCATCATCCGTCACGGCGTCAACAGCGCCATTGTGTGGGCGCAGGAGGGTTAAGTGGCCGCCGCTGGCCAAATATTATTTGCGGCATTATTATTGTGCTGCATTATCTGATAGGTTCCGCCTTGCGATTAGCTGTGGCACGTGTCCCGGCACCACTTATAAACGACCGCAAAGTGGTCAGCGGCACAAAGGCGTCCGTGCCACGGGCCACGTGCCGCGAATGGATGGCATTACTATTCAGCACCGAAGTGTCGATTGCCAGATTAACTTCTTCGAGAGGGTGGCGAGCATCCTTTGAGGTCCCCAAAGCGCCGGCTAATTCTGAAAACGGTTTCATTTGTATTCGCTTAGGCATTCATGAGATTATAAGACGCACAGCGAGGATAATTTGCGATTGGAGAGATTTTATACATTGTATATCAGTAAAGTGGAAATTGCGCTGAAGTGAGAGCAGACAGCTGGGACGGGACGAGACGATCGTTCGACACAATCTCAGCGTATCTACAATTGGAACCAATGAAACAATCACTTCATTTCTTTGTTCGGGTGTTCATTCCTCTTTCTCGAATGCCTTCCCAGCGCTTGTGACGGGTTCTCCGTCTTATTGCCGTGTGTGAGAAGAGCGTATCCACTCTATCTGCTTGCTAGAGCCAACGAGTCCTCTTAGCTTCGGTAATTTGTGGCCAACACCTCGCCAGTAAACTCGGTCTACACAAACGCATCTGCCTGCGTGGACGGAACGGTAACCCATTTATATTCCCTCATGTGTGGACACTCACACGTAATTACGTTACCCACCTGAGGTAAGACGGACCCATGACCCCCCGACTGTCACATGATGGATTTCCACTTTGTATGCCTGCACTTTCCGGCCGCTCTTCCTGTGCCTGTGCCCCTCATGCGTCCCTTTATGGTTGCCTTCTCGATAGTTAGAAGTCCTTTTTGCTGTTGTTGTATCGACAACTTGGGCGCCTCCGCTTTGAATATGTTGCGGCCTAATTATTTTCTCCATGCCTGACTCGTTTTAACTTAATAACTTTTATCGTGGAACTGCAGGCCGATGATCGTTGTTATTAAAAATCAATTGGAGACGGCAGCGGAAGTGGCGCGTAATGTTGACACGTCATTAACATTACAAGGACACAACGTGCACGTCAGTGTTTCGGTCAGTGAATAGCTCACCTCAAATGTGCGACTGGACACATGATTTGAAAATGCTTTTCGTAGCTTGCCGGTGCAATGTGAGGGTGATTTTGTGATTGCAGGAAGCTCGGGTCCTCTGCGGATAGTAAAACGATGTTTACTACTGCATGTGGCCTGGGGTTCGGACTCTCAGGTGGATGCGAGGCACACACGACACATCCATTGTTTGTGTGTCAGATGAAGCCATTTCACTCTCCTCCGCAAATTTGCGCTTTCGAGATGGTTTCCGAGCCATTTCAACTCAAATCGGTTTCAATTTAAACGTGAGCCGACAAAAACACTTCTCAACGTTCACGTTGTTTCATTAATTAAACGAAAACGAAAGCCGAAGAGATAAAAAATCAGCTCGTCTCAGGTTGCGACACTTCAAGGTGGTCCCGTCAGGTCATATTAGGCGACGCGTCGGTCGGTGTGCACAGCATGCAGTTCGAGGCAGAGTTGACGGCTTTTTACAGGGCCGTCAATAAGGAATCCCATGCATCCGTGTGAAACTTCTGCTTAACCGATTTAGGGAGTGCGCGAAAATGCCACGATGGAAGTAATGCGATCTTGATGGGGAAGGATAATTTTGGTGGTATTCGCGCGCTCCCTGGATCTACACACACAAGACGTTTCTCATGCCATTTCTTGCAAAATTAAGAGTAGTTTTGCGAGGTTAATTTGCAAGATTCCAGGATATCGACGAACTCCTGGCAACACTCTTCGGAAGCACCAGCGGCAACGCTGAGATCGGCCGGCCAGAGTCACACGCACAAGGTATCAATAAATCAATACTAACGAGGAAGGCTGGGCAGATTAGCTCGGCGACCATGGAAGGGTGCCGCAGAAAAGTGAGGGCAACGGAGGAGGCGCGGGCGCGGCGGCGGGGAAGAGTGAACTGTAGTTCAGGAAGGGTTCGGGTCGTTCACCGCTGTGGTTCGGCGGAGGCGCAGCCAGACGCTCTCCCTCAGCTTAGGCGCGCCAAAGCGGCTCGTTGAAGGTGAGAGCGTAAATACGCAGAGTGATAGAGAGAGAGGGGGAGAGGGAGAGAGAACAATTAAAGGAGTCGAAGCACAGGAAAGATCAGGTGGATCCATTAACTGGCATTGTTTTCGGCAAATTTGGGGGGAATTCATTGTATTTATAATTCGGAAACGACGTTTTTGTGGAGAAAAAAGGCCTAAAAACGGAATTCAGAAATTGTCTGGTTTTCGATTTCTAACCCAACTGCGCAGAAATGTCCACCAGCGGAACTCCTTCGTTGTTGGAGCGAACGAACGCCAACCGCTTCTCAGACTTCCATTAAATTTCGATTGCATCAAATCATCTGCGCATGTAAATGGCATCTCGTCTCGGATCCTCTCGACTGGCCGGAGTTTCTGCGAGATCCTCGCTGCTGCCGCCGCCGCTGTGGTTCCGATGCTCTGTTTTGCGGCGTCATCACTGTCTGTTGCTGTAGCTGCCGCTCGTCGCTGCAACACCGTGAAATCGATTTAAATTTGCAATCAAAACGTTTAACCCGCAAATCGTCGGCACCGCTGCCGCTGCTGCCGCTGCGATGGAATGGTTGTCGGGATGGAAGTCTTGAGTCGATTCGGAAATTCAATACAGCGAGTTCTCGTCCACTCCTCTCCGCCCTCCTTCGCGGGATGCGGTGTGCGCGCTGCGAGGTGAACGACTACTGCGGCGACTCCAGCTGACGGCGAGGGCGGGCGATGTTAAATCGTTATAATGGTGAGGTGGCGCCTGATGCACTCCGCGCTCGTTCAACTTCAATTGAATTCGCCGTCGCAAATTATCGTTCGAGCGCTTTGTATTGAACGAAATGACTTTTGCGGTCGGCGCGCTACTGACGGCATGTGAGGACCCTCGGCTCGGCTGTGAGGAGGACCTTGAGATGGGTTGCCGGTCGCCAGTGAGCCGGCCAGTGAGGGGAGGATGTGAGGTGATGTGGGGGGCAGAGGCCAGTATTGCGGGTTAACTATTGATCTCGATATCGGTGTGTATTTCGCGAGTACCTTCTACTGCGCCGCGGCATCGCATTCGAAAATCTCATTCAACTATAGCGCACCGAACACAGCGCCAGGATCGTCTGAACCCCAGTGTCCAGCGCGCTCCTCTCGCTCCTTTTTCGCCGACTCCCTTCGCTAATTTCGCCGTGCAAATGCAAATCGCGAAATCCCTCCGCTATCAACCGCAAACATTCGATGGCGCACGTGCGTCGCCATGTGGATTTCTTTCGCTTTGATTTGCGAATATTGCGTCGGCTGCCGACGTGAGTTGCGCAGCGTAAATTCGGTAGCAAGCAATTTCGTGCTCGTTTTTATTCTCGCTTCTGCACCCGTGCTCGAGCTGCACCGATTGGCGCTCTTTGATGTTGCCTCGAGTGTTTTCCCAGGCTATGCATAGATAATCAGATCCGTGCAGAGACATAAGCAGCAAAATTATTTTAAAAATTTTTACACATAAATGAGCAAATCATTCGCACAACGAAATCATTTTCTCATGAGAAATTCCTCACTCCGCCGAGGACGGAGGACGGAGGACTGTGGACTGTGGACTGTGGACTGTGGAGGACAAGGTGTCTGCTAATGTGAAGAAATCGAATTGAAATATGAAACTACGAACTCGTGTTTTATATAAAAAATCCAAGTTTTGAAGCTGCTGTAAGTGCAGAAATATTATTGGAAGATCAGAGCAAGCGAAGTTTTCATGTCTTTGGAAGAAGAGAACTTCAACTCCAAAGCTTCGCCAGCAGCAACTTTTCCGCTTGAAAGCGAAGTCTGTTTCGTGTAAGCAACACGTTCGAGTCGCTGGCTGAATCCTCTGCATTTCGTGCTTTTAATAGCGCCGACTGAAATTCGCGGCGTTTAATGAATTCCGAAATGGCTCGAAATCGTGGGTGTTTCCGGTTTTCGCCGTCTCTAAATGTGTGTATTTTGCTAAATTGCGGTTGAGCGCGAATCGCGAGGCGGCGGCGAGGAAAGTAATTTATGTACGAGGATTTGCAGGACGGCGATGGAGGCGTTCGAGCGAGGGTTGCGCTCGCAGAGGGCCGGGCAGGGCAACTGTTGACCTCCGTGGCCCTCCGATGTTGGCTTTGATGGCGTTGAAAACACTTTCAAAACCATGGCGCCGCAAATCTAAAGTTGAAGTTGGAGCGAATTATGACCGAATTCGTTGAGAACGGAAGAGAGAAGAGAACTCAAATTAATCAATTCGCATTAAAATGTCAGCTGCAATTTAGTAAATCAAGTTGAATCGAAGGACGTCACCAAACTCAACATCAGTTTCCACCGCAGTGCATCTGTCATTTGCTCCACTGTGCCATGGCAACGGGCGCGGCAGAGAAGCGCCCACCAGCGACCGAGAAATGGTGCGCAAAAATTAGAATTACTAACAGCGAAACAGCATTTAATTGCTGCCATCATGCAAAATAGCGAGCCGTACAAAGCAGAGACGCGGCCACACAAATCAGCAATTAAAGCAAACAAACTGAAATGCTAACAAAAGTGATTGTTGAGTAAAAAGCATTAAAATACAAATTAAGCAGAAGCAGCAGCGCAATTAAATTATCGTGTGCAGAGACGAACACGCGCTGCACTCGGCAAACACTCGGCAACGCAAGATGGCGTGTTGAAGACGGTGGCGGCGGCGGCACGGAAGGAACGGCGGCGGCGGCGCGGCACGGAAGGAACGGCGGCGGCAACGAATGAAGCGGGGGGACGACACACTCAGCCGGAGAGCAGCAACACCCATCATTCGGTGGCCAATATCGTCGCACTCGCGTGTCCGCGGCTCGCTTATCGAAGCCATCTGCTCGTCCGACTCGAAGATCCGCGATTGCAGGCCAAAATACAGACTTCCGCCGGCGAGCGAGGGCGACTGTTTGTTTTTGTCAGCGCTCTTCGTGAGTTTAGTTTTCCATAATCGCTCGTTTAGTTTAGAAATTAAAACGTCAGCGCGGCAGAAGCGTACGAAGGCCCGCGTTTCGCGCAGCGCAGAGCGACAGTGGAGCGGACGGAGCGAAAGCGCACAGAAAATAAAGCGACAACACGACACAACAACAGTTGCTCCTCCAGGTTTTTCAATAACTTCGCTTTAATATTGCAAAAAATAGATATAAAACGCCTTCGTCGGAGGGCTCAACTGCCCTCAATTAAAACCACGTTAAAATCACATTTAGCGAGTCGAGCGAAAGAAGTCGCCGCCCGCGCTTACGAGTCCCTCAGCATCCGTTTGTGCCGAAAATCTAAACGAGGCCGCGTTCGTCGTCAGCGTTAACAACGCGTTGAAGAAATCACTTTGCCAGCGCCGCCAGCAATTATTCTCGACGGCGGCTCTCCAGCAGCCGCGAGACACACACGCGCAAACACACAGGCAGGCGGACGGAGCGGCGGTCGAACAAAGAAGTCCGCAGACTTCACAGGTACACAGGAGACTCCGAAGTGGCCGCGCAGAGCCGCTCCGTGCGGCCGAGGAAATTATTGCGGAGCACGCGAGAGCCGCGCTAAACTTCGGAAGAAATGCTTAATTTGCTGATAATTTGCCGAAGTCGCTTTTAGTGTGGCCGGCGGACGGCCTCCGCTGACTGATGATGTCGTTCGAGTGGTTGTTGGCTGCCGCTGCCGCTGCCGCTGTCGCTGCCGAAGCGGGTTGCACTTCCGTATGGTAATCTGGTCGGTCTGTCTGTCCGTCTGTCTGTCCACCTGTCTGTCCGTCTGTCTGTCTGTCTGCGAGGCGAACGAGTTGTTCGCAAGGAGGCTGAGTTCGGGAGCGACTGGATGAAGGCGCAGATGCGCGCGCGTGTGTGTGAGTGTGTGAGAGGCTGCCACTCCCTCCTCTCACTGCAACCAACAATTTAAACACAATTAGCCTGCTTGCGCCCGCGGACCACCAGCCCGGCCAGCGCGACCGACCGGCGATGTTTTAGCCAAATCGCTCCAAAATGCAAACAATTAAAAAGTGTTGCCGCAGTCACTCTTCACCGGGCGCTCGAGGAGTGCAGCCTCGTCAGCGGCGAGCGGCGCGTAGATTGATGTGGCTGCTGGGTGGTGTTAACGGCGCAGAAAGGAGGCTGTTGGCGGCCGCATTAATTAGTCGGCTCAACAAGATGGCAGTAGCAGTGAGCGGCGGCATCTTCAGTCCTGTTTACACAGCAAATTACGCGGGATTCGGAGGGGGGGGGGGATTCGGTGTTGCTTTTGGTGAATCCACGCGAGTCTCTGGCAGTTTGGGGGATTTCGGTGCGAGGATTTCGATAGCGAAAGCGGGGCCGCACCTTCTTCAGGTGCCACCGTAAACCAGAAATCACTTCGTGTACAATTTGCATTCCTGATATCGGTGGGATATTTTCGAAATATGTCTGCAATCGGTGTGAAATCCCTTCTGAATCCGAGCTCACACACTTATTTCTGAGGCGGCTACTCGTTTCGAGTGAGTTGTGAATGAGTGATGTGAATGAATGTCACACAGCATCCAGTCGCAGATTGAAGGGATGCGGGGGACACTAAATCATCCCCAAACTCGTCACACAATAGCGCTCGACAAGAGCTGAAATCAACCGCAAGTAGAGCTCGCTAACTTCAGCTTTGTGGGGACGAGAGTGGGTGGCAGACCTGCCCTTCCACGCTAGCCGACACCGCACTGTGTGCGTCCACAAATCGCAACCGCGAACCTCAATGCACACCGTCGCCAACCTCGCAACCGCGCAACCGCCCGCGCCCCACCCCGAGCAACAACAAATCACCTCGAGTGTCAAATCACTGACAGTTCAGTCAATCAAACAACCACTCGGCGATGATTGTCATTCCGGTGTTGCCACCTCGTATGGAGTTGTAAATTGGCTCGAGTGGGTGCGCACGGGCCGAGGGGTGACTGATGTGTTCTGTCATCGTGGTGGTTGTCGACGTGCTGTTGTTGCTGTTGTTGCTGTTGTTGCGCTGGTTGTTTGGCTGTCACCCCCACTTGCCAGGCGCGGCGAGGTGGTTGGTCGCGTCTTCGCCCGGTGGTTGGTGTCGCAGCCACGCTTGGCTGCGGCCCGCTTGATTGTATTACAGCCGTGATTATTTGTATTTGTGCAGGATAATGGCAGGACTTCCCCGCTACGCACAAGCGGCCGCACGGACTGCATTCAAATTACCGCAGAGGCATTGCGAGGTACGAGTGAGTGGGTGGCTGGGTGTGTGGAAGGGATGATGTTTGTGTGGCGCGGCACTTGTATGGCAGAGCTAACAAATACACAGATTTCTGCGTGCAGGACACGCGCGCATTTGTGGATATTCAATTCATATCTGGTGCCAGAGAAACAGATGTTGATGGAAGGAGAGTATCAAGTAATTACACTCCTTCAAGGGTTCTTCATTGTTAATTAATAACAGTGGGATTAAACGAGATAACGCGGTTGGCGGGCACCTGCATTTGTGCGTTTAATCGGAAACGTCCGGCGAATAACATCGGCGTGATAACGTCAATTAATATGTAGTGAGTAAGTGGAACTGACTTCGCAGACGCCTTACGCACTCTGTAGACATGGAAAATCCATTGAGCATTTGTAACTTTTTACTTCTTACCAGCGTCTTTACTATTATCGATACTCACCAGAATCGTTATCTCGTTACTTATTATATTTCGTTATACTAATAACTAATATAATTACGTTACATTATACTTATAATTACCGTCACCACAAGATTTGCCATTACCATTACCATCACCAATGCCATTACCATTGCGATTACCATTAAGAGTTTCTTCAATTACCATTATCAACACCATTACCATTGCAATTACCATTACCATTACCATTGCTATCACCATTACCATTGCGATTACCATTGCCATTACTATTGCCATCACCATTACCCTTGAGATTACCGTTACCATTACCATTACCATTGCCATTACTTTTGCCATTACAATTACGATTACCATTACCGTCACCATTACCCTTGCGATTACCATTGCCATTACCATCACCATTACCACCACCATATCAATTTTTAAAATTTCTTCTTGGCTTATAATTCTTGTTTACTTTTCAGTGACGCTTACATTCACTTAGATTTTTATTCAGTAACGAATTTTATACTCGTAGTTTGAAGCTCCACAAATTGCAGGAATATATAAAGGAAAAATCTGACGACATTGGAAAACCGGCCGCCCTGCACTGCGAAGTAATTTTCCGCAGCTGGGTCAACATCAACAACATCGCAGGTAATGTGGTCACCTTAGCCGACTGAGTACATCGATCACACATTCACCAGCACCAGCAGCAGCACCACCACCGCCACCACCGCCACCAGCGCACCGGGCACCCCATGAGGGGCACACGGACTCGTACGCGCTGCCTACCCTGCGGTGCCGTCCACGCAGCGGCCACAAACTGCAGCGCCGCTGCCTGCAGCAATTAATTGATTGCCACCCCTGACAGCATTAATTGCACATGCAAGACGCATTTAACCGCAATTAGTTCGTCCGTGGGACGGCGCGGCGACTGAGTTCGGACGGCGCGGCGGACGGACGCCGCCCGAGGTGCAGTTGACCAAAACGCAAAACAGTTAACACAAACACGAAGCACCGCAGGGCGAGCGAGCGCGCGTGTGTGTGTGCGATCGTTTTTAACTGCTGCACGCACAAATACAAGCAAAACCCACAAAAACGGCAGCATTAAAATTAGTGACCACTTTAGTTTTCTTGGTTACGCTCAATTAAATGTTATTGTTTGTCATTTTAAAATTCGCAATTAGCAGATACACGCACATGGGCCGCACACACACACGCACACGCACACGCACATTCGTGCACAGCTACACCCAATCAAATTTGTTGGTATCAAATTAAAATAAGTGTGGCGTCAATTATGGAAAACAACTGAACTCACTTCGAGCTCCTCGCATTGCGATGAGTTTCCAACTCTTCTCAGATTCCTTCTCACGTCGTCACGTCGTCAACGAACGAGGAGGAGTTCGGGAGAAGTCGTGTCGACGAAGTCCGCCATTCGTTTCAGTCGAAAAACTCGCTTCTAATTTTTAGATTTTTAGTTTACTAACATTTTGCGGTGGGCGTCCGCGGATATCAGCTGGCAAGTGAAGTTTGCAGTAGCTGCAGATAAAAGACTCTGAAGCATTTAATATCTTTCATTTGAATATCTGATAAGGACAACAACAACAACAACGACAGCAACAACGACAGCAACAACAGCCACTTTTAACACCACCAAGTTTCGTCGAATGATCGCAGGCAGGTGTGGATTGTTGTTGCTGTTGCTGTTGCTGTTGCCACCGCTGCGCTGCTGTTGCATTAATGTGTGGCTGTAGATTTCGTTGTTGTTGTTGCTGTTGTTGCTGCTGCTGCCGCTGCTGCTGCCTCTGTTGCTCGACTTTTATTTTACACGAAATTGTAAAACGTTTAAGAATTTCTGCACACACGTCGGCTGGAAATGTCGTGACCGAGTCCTTTTATTCCTTCACATATAATTTGTCAATAAAACGTTAAGGAACAGCAACAACAACAACAACAACAACAAGACCACTACAAGGCCACCGCATTCAGTGTGGTGGACGCCGCGTTTCTGCTCGACTTGAATGACTCGCCCGTTGGCGCACAGCTGTGCCCCGCCAGTTGTTGTTGTTGCTGTTGGTGTTGTTGTTGTTGTTGTTGCTGTCGTTGCTGTTATTGTCGGCCACTCATGTCCACATTTTAGTGATCAATTAGGCATCAGAGGAGCGTTTAAATAATTTAAGAAAGACGACTTTGTTGTCGCTGTCGTTGTTGTTGTTGTTGTTGTTGCCGTCGTTGTTGTCGTTGTTGTTGTTGTTGTTGTTGTTATTAATTCGGTAATTGACAGACGGGGAATGTTAGGCTCTCTTGGAGTGTTTCAGGACCTTTTATGGCTCTTTTAAGGGTTTTTAAGGTTATTTTCCGTATCTTTTAAGAATCCTTTGAGGATCTTTAAAAACCCTTTTAAGGATCTTTTAAGGATCCTTCAAGGCTCCTCTAGAGTTCTTTTCAAACTCTTTTAGAACTCTTTTAGCTCGCTTTTAAACTCTTGTAAGACTCTTTTTGAAGTTTTTTTAATATAATTTGTCCAGCCTTTTTGAGATCATTTTCAAACCTCTTTCATCATTTTTAAGACTCCTGAAGGACTCTTTTTAGACTCTTTCAAGGCTTTTGTAAAAACAATTTTCAAGGCTTCTTAAAGATTTTTGTAAGACTCTTTTAAAACTTATCTGAGATTCTCTTAAGGCTCTTTTAAGACTCTATTAAGTCTCTTTTAGAGCACTTTTAAGACTCATTCGGGCCAAACCTTCGCTTCAAAGCACTTTTGCATTTTTTACTTGTTTCCAGGCGTAATTATTTTTATCAAAACGCCATTAAAGTCTTAATTGAACACCTGAAAAATTAAAAATTGAACATTTAATTAAATTAAAAAAAAAAAATAAAATGAAATTGCACCAAAAACACTGCGTTTCAATAAATTTATTATATTTACACATTTCTTTATTATTTTACGAGACACACACGCAAGTATTTAGTTACGTAACAATAAATTATTTCGAAAAAATAGACTAATCGGGAAAATTGCATAGATTCTCTTCTTCTTACGTAAATTGCGTTAAATCTAAAGTTGCACTAAATAATTTAAATTCTTTGAAAAATTCCACTGTACTTCCTAAAATTAATTACACGATTTTATGTAGAAAAAAGAAATTCGGAAATCTGCTCGAATCGTTTTACTCTTCATTCCTCGCTCACTTCAAGCTGGAATCTCCGGTTGTTCCATCTCTCGCGTCGCCTCTCGCGTCGCCTCTCGTCGTCGCCTCTCGTCGTCGCCTCTCGTCGCCTCTCGTCGTCGCCTCTCGTCGTCGCCTCTCGTCGTCGCCTCTCGTCGTCGCCTCTCGTCGTCGCCTCTCGTCGTCGCCTCTCGTCGTCGCCTCTCGTCGTCGTCCTGCCTCAGACGTGTATGTGATCCTCCTCGTCGGAGTGCGCTTGCGAGCTGCCGTCCAGCGAGCGTCCTGGCGGGCTGCCGGGATTGAGAGTGGGACTGGGCGACCGCGCTCCCTCACTCTCGCGCAGTGCGGCCGCCCCTGGCAGCGCGCCGACGGTGTGCGCTGCGCCCGCCGGCGTGGCGGCCGCCGCTTGATAGTAGCTGCTCAGGGACGACAGCGAGCTGGAGGCGCTCAGGTGCGCGAAGGGCGTCGCGGCCGAGCCGCCGGGCAGCGCCGACAGGGGGCCGACGTTGGCCACGCCCGCGTACAGCTGGTAGGGCAGCGGCTTCTGCATGGCGGCTGCGGCGGCCGCCTGCCGGTAGTACAAGTCGAGGGTGGCGGCGGGCGCGGGCGGCGCGGCGCCGTGCGGCGTCTGCGCGGGGTACTGCCAGCCGCCCAGGTAGGGCGCGCCGCCGTAGAGGCGCTGGAAGGCGGCGAAGTTGCCCGCCTCGGCCAGCAGCTCGAGGCCGACGGCCGTCTGACGCTTCCATTTGGTTCTGCACGCGTGCGGCGGAGAGAAGAGAGAAGAGATGAAGAACGAGAGATTATTGAAGGGAGCAGAGAGCGGCAAGGGTTTGCATGGATTAGAGAAACAAGTTGGAGTGCTACAACCGACAGCCAGCAGCAGCCTGGAATTCCACGTTCGCGCGGCGTTCTGCGTCGACGGCTCGCTGGCCGCAAATGACTTCATCGCTGCTCGCGCGCTCGACCGCGAGTCGGCCAGCGTGCAGTGCGGTGCGTGTTGCACGGAATGCCGGGAGTCGCCGCGGAGCGCCTGCGCGGAAATCGCTTCCACTCGTTTGCAGCCGGAGCGCGCGCGGTCTGATTTATGCGTCGCTCGCTTAGAATGCGTTTCGCAGTTGTTGTCAGTGTTGTCGGGAGGGGGAGGCGGAGGGGGAGGGGGCGGTGCTGGTGTCGCAGTCAGCGGCCTCTCAGCCACTCGAGCCACCCAGCGGCAACACAGCACAGGTGTTGCTGCCGTCCGTGGTGTGGCTGCCCCGCTGCCCCGCTGCCCCGCTGCCCCGCTGCCCCGCTGCCCCGCTGCCCGACCGTCGTGTCCGTTGTCGTCCCCGTTGTTTTTGTGGTTTCGCTGGAATTCTTTCGCAATTTACTGCCTGTGGAAATCGAAACGGAAGCTGGATTTACGCACTTCGTTCGCTTTCGAGGTGGATTGCGTATCTATTTTTCAGCATAATTAAAACGAGCGTTTTCAGCGAAAGAATTTTCAGAAGGCCGTCAAAATGAAATGAGAGAAAACCGGAAGACTTAAGCGACGAACTCGTTTCTCTCTTCCGTCGTCTGCTGCGAGAGCCGACAACTGAACGCAGCGCGCATTTCACTCGTCGAACGTCTGCTGCTGGCGTCGCTCTTCTTCGACTTCGCGTGCTCCCGTTCCGCGCTCACCTGCGATTCTGGTACCACGTCTTCACCTGGCAGTCGCTCAGCTCCAGCTTGTGCGCCAACTCCTGGCGCTCCTGCACGCTGAGGTACTTCTGGCGCTCGAACGACTTCTCCAGCGTCTGCAGCTGGTGGTCGGTGAAGGCGGTTCGCGCTTTGCGCTGCTTTTTGCTCAAGCCGCCCACGTCGTTCGCTGCGCCGCCGCTCTTGACGCTGCAGTTGACGTCGTCATCCTTGGCACCTGCGGCGAAAAGAATGCATTTTTGTGATTTTTGAGAATGAAGGATTTTGTGATTTTCAACTTTCTATTGATTGATCTCGTAGAAATAAATAAATTAATTAAAAAATTAAAGTGTTTCCCCTGGATTTTCTGGAATTAAATTGTGCAATTTTATTCCGCTGTATTTTGGCTTATTTCAATTTTGTTTTATTTTAGTTTATTTTACTTTATTCGCTCGCATTTTCAATTTATTTCCTCTAATTGAGCATTTTATTTCCGCCCCTAAAAATATGCAAGACTTGAGCGAGTTCGCTGCGGAGTCGCGTTTGCCGCTTGAGTCTTTCGTGGGTCCCGCTCTCGCTTGCGGTTTCTGCTGACTGGGACCGCATATTCCGTCCTCTCCCTCCCTCTGCTCTTCTAAACTCTTCTCTTCTTCTTTTTCTCACTCACTCACTCGCTCGCTCGCTCGCTCGCTCTTTCGCTTGCCGCACACTTTCGCAGACACGCAAAGCGCTGCAATTTTCCGCTTTGCTTGCTTTTCGAGTGAAACGCTTCGCCAGCAGGTTGCAAGTCGCAAATTGAGCAGTAAATATTTATTTAACATCGTGTTTCCTGCCCTGTCCTCCCCCCAGTAAACGCGTCTGTGCCACCCATTCGGCAACAACAACACCAACAACAATAGATAAATAATTACAGCGATTTTTCATTGAAGTCTCAACATTCAGCGAGATTGCAAGCCGCTACTTTGTCGGAGAACACAACAATTTTTAGCAGTTAAGTTGAGAAAATTTATAGTCTTCTTCTTCTTCTTCCTCTCCCCCCCCCCCCCTCGCCCGCACACCAGCACACGAAGCACACGCACACCGTGGAAGAACCGCGCTCAACAGCAGTTTTTAGCAGCAATTTTAGCAGCGATTTGGCATGAAAGCAGGAAGCAGCATTTATTTGCGCTTTGATGCCTCAGCGTCTGCAGCAGCAGCGGGGGGGGGGGGGGAGTGGCGTCGGGTGACTGGCGGGGGGACCGGGGACTGAGAAAGATGGCTGCTATTAGCCGACCTAACTGACGACCACCAGTTCGCAGCGCGGCCGGAAGAACTTAAAAACCCGCATGCGGCATCAAATGAACGAGCGGCTGAAACGCAGGCGACGGAGGATCGCTGATTTTATTAGGCTGCGCCGTAGAAGCGCTCGTCGGCTGCTCGTTTCGCGGCGCGCGCTCGTCGCGGTGTAGCTGCCGCTGCCGCTGCCGCCGCCGCCGCCGTCGCTTGTTGGTCGCTGCGGCTGGTTATTGCTGGCGATTGTTGTTTGTGTGTTTTGCTAAAAGCGCTCGCGGTCATCAGCGCGCGTTACAGCAACACCAACACTGCAACAAAACAAACGGCTACTTTTTGGCGGAAGTTGCAGTTGCGTGGTAATAAACGGCTTCAAAATTTCCTCTTCGTTGTCGTTTTTCTCGCTCCTCACGGTGCAGCCCTTCACTCATTCACTCACTTCACTCATTCACTCATTCACTCACACCACTCACACCACTCACTTCACTCACACCACTCACTTCACTCTCGTCACTTCACCGCACTTCGCTCGCTCTGCACTCTCATCGAATGGCGGCGGCGGCGGCGGCGGCGTTGTGGTGGTGGTGGTGGTGGTGTTGTTGTTGCTGCCGGCGATGGTGTCTTCGTTGCAGCGCATGATAAAATCAACTGGAGCAACTTAAAAATGCGGAAATTTATTGCTCATGCTGTTCACTGCCTTTATTTGCTCTTCGCATTTTCGCTGCGCAGAAACACGTAAAAAGTTGCACACGGGAGCGAACTGCAGGGCAATAAAATGATTTCGCCGGAATGCAGGCGGGAGTCGTGAGTCGGCAGTCGGGTGGCGGGGGGGACAATAAAGCAATAAAATCCGAAGCCGCAGGAAGGAGGGACGCGGCGCCGTGCGGCGCGGGGCGGAGGTCGGCCAGCAATTACGTTCTGCAAACAGCTATTAAATGATCCCCGCCACTCGCGAATTCGCCCCGTTTAATCATGGAATTCCCGCGTTTCGCTCGCGGGAATCCAGTTTCAGCCTGCGACGCGGCTTCCGAAGGACTTCCGTGACGCGTTGCGGGCTCCAGTTGCTGCAGTCGAGGACGCGCTGCGAAGGTCGGAAAGCAGGGAAGCTTCAAATTGTCCTTGGAAATCAGCAATTTCCCAGTTATTGTAATTTCGACAGAGCGTCTGCTCACCCCGCTTCGCGATTCTCTCGTGGATTCTGAATGGAGTAACGGAACAAAAGCCGAATTCGAGTTTCGCTCTCTATTTTCTTCACTAATTCAGACACACGGACACACGGACACACGGACACACGGACACAGAATAAAAATTAACGGACTCTCGCCTCAGCCTCGAATCGCAGGAGGGACGAAGTGGAAGTCGACATTTTCGCGAGTGCAACGACTGAAAATGAGTTAAAATGCCGCCCAACTCCGGCGCTTCGAATGGCGTCTCCACACCAAATCAACTCGAAGTCATTGCGAGGATTCGGCACGAAATATCCTGCGAAAGCCTGCGTTCTGTGATACAAATTTCTTTCTACGCAGCTTTCATTTTTCAGCGACTGCAACTCGCAACGACTCGAGAAGCTGTGGGGCGGCAGAGCGGCCAACAGCAGCGGCTGCCGACGGAAACTGCGAAATTCTTTCGCTTCCAAACTCAAACGTCTTCGCAAGTGTTTCGCCTCGAAAAATCGCGGCAAAATCAATTTCTTCACCGTCCGTGCGCGTCCAGCCGTCCCGGCGCGTCCCGGCGCGTCCCGCCCACCGCGCGGCCCCGCCCACTAGTAACGGAGTCTCACCTCACCATGGCTACAAACGCTGTTGTCGTCCAGAGTGCCGCTGCCCGCCTCGCTGTCGCAGTCCTCGTGCTCCTGGTAGTCGCTGCAGTCGTCCGGGTCGGCGGCGCGGTCGTGGCGCGACGCGACCGCCGCCGCACTCGCCGCCGCGTAGCGCTGCTGCATCACTGCCGCGTACTGCGCCGCCACGTGGAGGCCGTTCGAGCCGACTTGCGTGGCGCCGACGGGAAAATGCAATCCGTGGGCGGCGGCGGCGGCGGCGGCTGCGGCGGTGGCGTGCGAGAGCACCAGCGGGTGTTGGTGTGCGTGTGGATGCTGCTGCTGGTGTTGGTGTTGGTGTGGCAGTTGCAGCGACGGCTGCTGTTCATGTTGCTCGCTGTAATTTTGATGCTGCTGATGGCCGAGAAGATTTTGCTCGTTAATTGTGTCGTTGTTGTTGTTGTTGTTCGAAATGCTGCTGCTGCTGCTGTTGTTGTTGTTGCTGTGCTTATAAATCGCCACACTCGCGCTGTCGACGGCGGCCGCAGCCGCAGCCGCACCGCCGGCCAAAATGTCGTTGATCATGAAACGCGAGCGATTCGGCTTCAAATTGGACATCTTTTGCGCTTCACCGGGGGGCAGAGTGGGCGTGGCAAGGATGGTCATTGAATCTTTCATTTCCACGCTTTGCACACGAAGACGCAAATTAAAAACACTCCGCGACTGTAATCAATTTTCCGGATGTCGCCACTAAACTGCTGAATTGCGACTCCTCGAAATTCTGCGTATTTATTGCGACTTCTTTGTCTTTATTTTGTCTTCAACTTGCCGCACTCGTTCACTTCGCTCGAAACGCTCGACTTCGCGCGCACCTAACGATCGCCGAGGACTGCTGAATCACGACTGAGCCAGCCAGCGACCGCAGCACGCAGCAGCACTCGCACCTGCCTGCGCAGAGCTCTCGCGGTCTCGTCTCTCGGTGGCTCTCTGTCTGCTGCTCGCTGCTGTCGGCGTGGCCACCACGCTGTTGCTGTCTCACTTCGGCATGCATGCGCGCCGCCATGTTGCTGGCTGAGTACGGCGTTGGCTGCCGCTGCCGCGCTGAGAAGGTGGTGGTGGCTCGACGATTTGCCTCGCCGCTCTGTAGAGCTGAGAAATGAATGAGTTTATTGATGGTGGGAAATGCTGGCTGCATTGAAGGGGAAGCAACTGCCTCTCCCTCTCACCGCGTGTATTCAACACGAGTTTTACTCACCGTTCGGGAAAATACGGCTGCTATAAACTGAATGAGGAACTTGAGGTGGCTTTCTAGTCTCCTGTGGTGTGCAACTGCGAGCGCCGAGGTGAAGGCAGCGCGAGACTCCGGAGTTCTCCGCCGAGTGGACAGCCGCCATTGTTTCCTGATGATTCAGAGAGTTATTTGCAACCAAGAGAGGAATCGAAGGAGTCTAAATAAGTTGAGGAGACTGCGTTGAAGTGAAGGAAGGAATTGCCGTTGATGGAAGGGAAAACGATGATTCCTCGCTTTAATAACGCAATTTCGTGCCAGCGACAGCGTTTTCGGAGCAAACTACGTGGAAAGCGCAACTAGTCACTACTTTCTCAGTTTACTCCCCACTTTTACAGTCTCTCACTGCTCTCCCCGCTCCCCGCTCCCCGCTGCCGCTGCAGCGCACACCAGCCACGGCAGTGCAGCAGATGTTGCGGCAGCAGTCGGAAAACCATCGCAATGCACTCGCAGGACCCAGCAATGGCAGCGCGAACAATTATTTCCGAGCGCCTCGACTGCTGATCGACTGCTGATCGACTTTAATCGACTTTAATCGCCTTTAATCCCGACAACAGCGGAAGTCAGCCGCATGTGGCAGCCGACGGAACAAAGGAGCGCCACAAATTAGAGCGAAATAGAGAGAAATTGGAGTGCCGATCAATTTGTCTGCGTTTCTTGATGGATTTCTTTCCGCTTGTTTGCCGACGACGAGCGCGAGCACGAGGCGACGGTCATTTCGGCACCGGCAGCGCCCGCCACTCCTACTGCGCGCCTCTAATTCTCTAATTATCCTCAGTTGCGGCCGCCTGATGACGCGGCGGCCAGCAACCGGCGCAGAAGGACGAGCGAGTCCGAGCGAGTCCGAGCGAGTCCTTCTGCGCCGGTTGCCAACCAAAAAAACAAAGCAACGCCGTCGTGCAACAATTACAACTGCAGTGAGAAGGCGAGCGGAATGAAAGAAACGTTTTGCTGCAAACTCATTGAAGATATTTTCGGTTTCCTGCTGAGTTTCGTCTTCTCGCTCCCAGTTGTGCGCACGCGCGCGCTTCTGCGGCTTGCTGCGCCCTCAGCTGGCTGAGCGGGCCAGTTGCGGTTGGAATTGCGAGCAGTTTTGCGGTCGAATTAGAGGCGCAGGCGGTCCGCGCCGTCACCGCCGCACGATTCGCTCAGCGACTGCACGCGAAGAGCAACGCAATTCTGCAGGACCTCGACGGAGCGCTCCGCAGGACACGGCGCGCTCTGTGCGGCGGCACACGTGTTCAACTTGCCAATTCCACGTCACAGTGCGGCGCGCAGGTCAAGAGCAGCCGACGTGCTGCGGTTTTGCTGCACAATTGCCGCACGCACGCAACGCAAGACAACGCCGGGCAACGCCAGCAACGCACGGCAACGCCAGGCAACGCACAGCAACGCCATGCAACGCCAGCAACGCCATGCAACGTCATGCAACGCCATGCAACGCACGGCAACGCCAGCAACTCACAGCAACGCCAGCCAACGCACGGCAACGCCATGCAACGCCAGCCAACGCGACGCGAATCCAGCCAGCCAACGCGACGCAGATGTTGCACTCGCAGAAGCGCCGCATTCCCGCGCCGCGCGCCCCTCATCGGCCTTCGTTGGCTCCACCCGACGGCCGATCCGCGCTGCGGCGCTCGTTACCGCGCTCATTCCGCGTTTATTTCTAAATATTGTCAACTTATTTACGACGCTCTCAAAACATCCTTCTTATCAGCTGCTCGCGGTCGTAAAAATGAGTTTTATTGCGCTGCTTGCGTGGCGCAGCGACGAGGAATGAAGACGCAACATTCGCAGATCGCACGGCGACGAAGCGGGTTTGCGACGGCGGTCGAGGCGGCGTCGTTGTGCTGGCAGTCGCCGGAGAACTCGGTAGCTCGGTAGCTGAAGGCCGCGGCGCGACTGTACCGGTCGCCCAATTTTGAGGTGTCGAACTCGAGCCGGGAGTCGAACATCTCGTCGTTATTAAATTGACAACAAATTCCTCCACATTGAATATCGCGTTTTGCCACGTAACAACCAAGATTTTCAATGTGACCACCAAGATTTTCAATATGACAACCAAGATTTTCAATGTGACAACCAAGCTGTTCAATGTGACAACCAAGATCTTCAATGTGACGACTACGATTTGCAGGAAGCGGATTCCCCACCTCGCAAAATTGCGTGGCCACACTGAACGACAAAACGATTCTCACATCGACAAATGTTGTTGTTGGCTTTAACAACTTGTTCGTCACTGAAACGAGCTCTCGGATTTTTCTCGCTTTTCCCAACCGATCGAAGTGTTCGTGGCGAATTTAATGAATCCATAGGCGAGCGATCGAGCTGCCACTCCAACCCCCTGCCACTCCCCCTCCCCCGACCCGATTTCGACCCCGATCGACTTCATAAAAAGCAGCCATCGCAGTTTGAGCGCTGCATTAACGCGCGTTGCACTAATCAAAATTCTACAAAAAGTTGTTAAGGCGTTCACGCTCAGCGATAATTCCGGCCAGCGAACGACCGAACGACCGAACGACCGAATGATCGAACGTCCAGCGATGCAGCGATCCAGCGACCGAACGATCCAGCGATCTGAAACGCGAGGAGTGACAAAAACTTAAGATAACCCGGCATACTTAGCATGAATGTAAAGCGAGTCGTAAAAAGCAGCGTATTAATGAAACATAAAGCTTCCCGTCCGATCACAGCTTCATTTGCAGCCGCACAGGCGGCGGTGCGGCGCGAAGGCGGAGTGCTACGGGCGGCGGGCGACGGGCGACGGGGACGGGGGCTTCGTACACAGGATTCTCCGCGCTGACGCGGCGAGGACCGGCTGCGCGGACCCCGTAGGTGTCTGAATTCATGTGGTGCGCTTATCTAAATGGCTTTCGCGACGTAACGCAGGCCGTACTCGCGATCGCGTCGCCTCGTCGCCTCGTCGCCTCGTCGCCTTGTCGCTTCGTTGCCGCGCGCTCACAGAGGCCGGCCGGCCACGCAGGCGCTCGCGGCTTGCGGCTCGCGAATGTGTATATTTGCACTTTAAACCCGCCTCGTTGATTGGGCCAAGAAGCGCAAACGCTTGTCAGCAGTTGTAAACTGCAGCTGAAGACGACCCGGGCCGCCGTAATGCCGCGCGCATTAAATCAGCCGCAGCCGCGTGCGACTTTGTTGCGTTTACGAGCCCCCGGCGTCCCCTGAGCGGGCGGAAAGCGCTCATTCGGTCCGCGGCTAATTGGTAACAAATGCTCAACAGCGAGCTCAACTGGTGCCGATTAAAATGCCATAAAGCCGCGCATACAAAGTTTCATTAACGAGCACTAAACTGCGCCGTAAAACGCGCGGCCGGATCGCGCGGCCGATCGGGCGAATTCGGTTTTATTGACCTCGACTGCTGTTCGAGGACAAAAAGTCAGTTTCAACACGTCGGCCGTAAAATTATCGTTAAATTATTGGCATTCGGTTGGTTGGTGGAAGGGGTGGGTGGCGGAAAAGGGCGTGGGGAGGGGGAGGGTTGGGCGAGGGGTGATGGAGGGTGGGAAGTGGGGAGCGCGACGCTGTGACGCTCCGATCGGTAGCTATTAAAATCGTTGTTATGCAAGGAGCGGCAGGTTGCAAACGCTTACAATGATTTCCGTTGCTAATGATGATGATGATGATGATGAGGATGATGATGATGATGATGATGGCGATGACGATGATGATGGTGGTGATGACGACGCTGATGCTGATGATGAAAGTGGTGATGATGGTGATGACGACGATGATGGTGATGATGACGATGGTGATGATGATGATGATGGCGATGATGATGATGATGATGAAAGTGGTGATGAAAGTGGTGATGACGGTGTTGATGATGATGGTGGTGATGATGATGATGATGATGACGACGATAATGATGATGATGATGATGATGATGATAATGAAAGTGGTGATCAAAGTGCTGATGACGGTGATGATGATGATGGTGGTGATGATGATGATGATGACGACGATTATGATGACGACGATGATGATGATGATCGATCCTCGGGAGTCGAAAGTGAAGAGGATGCTATAAAAATTCCATTGTAGGTGGAAAATTGGAATGCAGGCAGGTTGGATGGTGAAACTTCACCACTGCGATTTCGTGGCGCTTAAACGTTGCTTGCACTCCCCTTCATCTGCGGGAATCAACAAAATGCCGCTCCACGCATTAAAACGAGATTAACAACTACATAATTCGGCGAACTTAAAGAAGAAAATCGTGCAGATCACAAAATCATTTGTAGCAGCGTCGCTTCAAACAAATTTGCTGCTTGATCGCTCCAGATAAAACGGAATTCCAAGCGGCAACAACGAAACCAGACAACAACACCAACAGCAACAACAGTGACAACAACAACAGCAACACCGACAACAACACCAACACCGACAACAACAACAGAAACACCAACAACGGCCAATATAAAAACAGCATTGAATGTCTCGCAAAAAGTCACAAATGAGCTCGAAATTCTTGGTTAGAAGACACAAACGCATACAAAGCAGCTCCGCCGAATGTCCCCCCTCCCCCTCGCAAACCTTCCACAGCTCCGCCGCTGCACACGCTGCACACGCCATCGGCAGCGTTAATCGCGCTCGCCTATTAGCAGCATTTAAAATGCGCTAACGCGGTTCGCGCAAACGTAATTAAATTTCAAGATAAGCGGAACGACGAGTGTCAGGATGAGGAAGGCGCGCCACCGGCCGCTCCGACGACGGCCACCAGCCGCTGCGACGGCCGGTCGCTGCCACCGGCGGAGCGGATCGCGGATCGGGTCGTCGGGGCGGCCGAGAGCGGCGCAGGTTGGCGAAATTAGCACCGGCGAACAGGACGGGCTGACGGCCGGCTGCGGCGCTCTTCGATTTGGAGCACGAAATGCGCCAACTGGCCAACTCGCCCGGTCGCCAGCATCCCGCCCGAGAGCCACTGACGCCGCGCCGCGCCGCGCCGCATTTCTGTAATTTATGTGCATTTAAAGCGGACAAAATGTTTTGACACTTTCGGGACCGAAACGGGTTTCTGGTGCGTTTGCCCCGCTCGCGCTTCACCGGGGCAGCGCGGCCACAGAGCGAGTTGAGTGGAGCGCAGAGCAGCAATCGAAATCCCCGGGGAAACACAAACAAACCGAAGAGCACCGAGCAGCGAGCGCCGAGCACCTTTCAGCGCAAGGGTCACCTTTTAGATAAGGACGGCGAGGCATTTCGAGGGCGATAAAGGCAAATTTATTGCTTATTCCGGAGCGAGGACGCTCGAGGACGCGCCGAGCGGACGGAGTTAATTGAAAAGGTGTTTGATAAACTGCGGCCTGCGCTCCTCCTCAGACTGTGGGACCCCGATACCGATTGCCGATTGAGGCGAGTCGCGTCGCGTCGCGTCGCGTCGCGTCGCGTCGCGTCGCGTCGTCTAACAGGTGAAAGAGTGGAAAGCAGGCGAGCGCCGCCGCGGACCCCGAACGGCGCTCGTCCGCGGCCTCAGGTGCCGAGCAGACGTCCGCTGCGAAGGTGTGAAAGTCGTATCGTTCAATAAAATAGCTTCAAAGGTTCCCAGATCGCCGGACCGGCGAAAGGGAGTCGTAAATAGACGATTACAAAAGAGTTACAATTGCAGCGCGCAACTCGGCCCTTCGGATTTTCGCACGGGATGTGGGACGCCGAGCGGCGGCCTCCACCGCGCGGTCCCGTCATCTTTGACTGCGCCGCCACCATCGCATCCTTTGACATCGAAATGTTCGAATGTTCGTGTTCCGCTGCGAACAATCGTAATAAAATAACTGATCCTTGTTGCTGATAAGTTAATTTATTTTTAATGTGTTCCCTCTCTCAGCGGCGATGTGCTGATCTCCAGCACATCTTGCTGGCTGCTGCTGTTGTTGTTGTTGTTGTGTCTGTTGTTGTTGCTGCCTCCTCTCTTATCTCGCTGCAGATCACAAGAAGAAATCAAAGTGTCACCGAGTCGCCTTGTATTTCGTGTCATTCAGGCGAGCGACTTCGGCCCGAATGAGGTTGACGTATTTTAAATGACGTTTGCTGGAATTTAAATTGATTTCGGCGCTTTGTTTTGATTTTGGTCAGGGAGCGGGAATGCTTATGAAGAGGGAGAGGTGGGGAGTGAGAGTGGGAGGGAGAGAGTTAAGAGAAAGAGTGGAGACAGGGTGGTGGGGGAGAGGGTTTGGTGAGATAGGGCGGGGGAGAGAGGCAATGAGGTTGTGAGAGGGAGAGAGAGAGACTGGATTAGGGAGCGTGAGAGGGAGAGGGATACAGGGGGGGGACAGAGAGAGAGAGAGATAGAGTGGGGGACAGAGAGGGAGAGAGAGAGAGAGGGAGAGAGAGAGAGAGAGGGAGAGAGAGAGAGAAAGTGGAAGAAAGAGAGAGAAAGGGGAGAGAGATGAAGAGAGAGTGGAGGACAGAGAGAGAGATGGAAAGAGAGAGACAGATGGAAAGAGAGAGAGAGAGAGTGGGAGAGGAAGAGAGAGGAAGAGAGAGGAAGAGGATAGGAAAGAGAGGAAGAAGGAGAGGGAGAGAGAGAGAGAGAATTGGAGAAAGAGAGAGAAAGGGGGAGAGATGGAGAGAGAGTGGAGGACAGAGAGAGATAGAGAGAGAGTGGGTTGGAGAGTGGGAGGTACAAAGAGAAAGGGAGAGAGATGCAGAGAGAGTGGGAGAGAGATAGAGAAAGTGAGAGAGGAAGAGGAAGGAAGAGGAGAGGAAAGAGAGAGAAAGTGGGAGAGGGAGAGAGACGTAGAGAGAGAGAGAGAGAGAGAGAGCGGAACGCTACCACAACGACACACGCATCTTTTTCATTACCTTTTTCATCTATTTTTTCTGTCTGTCTTCATCTTTTCCATTTATATTGTGATAATAGTTTTTCTATCAAATCTTTGCTCTTCAACTAACTTCTGAAAAATGTTATTTTCTCCCAAAACTTATATAGTCTCCGCTCCTCCGCTCCGCTGCGACGTGAAAGTCAAGTCAGTCCTCACATTCTCCCTCGCCGACCCCTCGCGCTCACTCAACCAGCGCGCACCACTTGCACGTACTTCGGAATAAATTCATGTCCTCTATTAAAATTTCCTACGTCTGGCAACCACACGCAACGAGAGCACATCGTCCTTTAATTGCTGCTGTATGTTTTAAAATTGCTCCGAACTCGCGATAACGGTGAAAAACACCGTGAAGGAGCTGCCGGCTCGCGGACTGAAGCAAAAAAGGGAGAAAACGAACACGATGTCCTTGCTCGAGTCGACTCCGGCTCAGATGCGAGCAACCCCTTCGGCAGCTGGAGGTGTTAAGGGAGGCCAACGTCAGAGCTTAGGGCTGCCTTCAGCCGTCTTCTCCAAACCCAAAACTCCCCATGGGCACCACGGCGCCTCGCCCCGACCACGCTGAAGTGAAGTGAAATGGGCTTCGTCAAATTTTCACCCTCTTGACATGAAATCGCTAAACACTTCTTTGTGGCGGGTGACAGAGTGATTTGCTTTTATAAGTCAAGGTAGTGGCATGTCAAGTGAACCTTCCCCCTTCTGCATTCTTCTCCGCGCAGCCCCCAACCCCCTCCCCCTTCCGACAAGCGACTCCTTTCAATGTGATTGACGCTGGCTTGGCTTTTGGCGTCGACTATTTTAAAAGGTATTTTGTATCAGCGGCCACCATTTATATAAATTTGAATTTTAGCCGTATAATTGATTGCGAGAGAGCGGCCGAGAGAGGGCGAGAGAGGGCGAGAGAGGGCGCGAGAGTGCCGGGTGCGCACACGATGTCCTTGCATCGCCGCATGCCTGCCGAAGGGCGCTCAGCGTTGCGTGCACTCCCGTCGCTACTAAACTTTTACGTAATTTTAACACAGTTTACACGACATGCATTTATGTCACGAAGGCATTTTAATTGGCGACATTTCGCTTTATGACTTTAAATTGCAGAGTCCGGCCTGTGACTTTCTCGCCACTCACTCGGGGTGTTCGTTGGCTTGTTGGTTTGTTGGTTTCTTGGTTTGTTGGTTTGTTGGTTTGTTGGTTTGTTGGTTTGTTGGTTTGTTGGTTTGTTGGTTTGTTGGTTTGTTGGTTTGTTGGTTTGTTGGTTTGTTGGTTTGTTGGTTTGTTGGTTTGTTGGTTTGTTGGTTTGTTGGTTTGTTGGTTTGTTGGTTTGTTGGTTTGTTGGTTTGCTGGTTTGTTGGTTTGTTGGTTTGTTGGTTTGTTGGTTTGTTGGTTTGTTGGTTTGTTGGTTTGTTGGTTTGTTGGTTTGTTGGTTTGTTGGTTTGTTGGTTTGTTGGTTTGTTGGTTTGTTGGTTTGTTGGTTTGTTGGTTTGTTGGTTTGTTGGCTTGTTGGCTTGTTGGTTTGTTGGTTTGTTGGGGAATCGAGTGCATGTGAATGAAAGCTATTATAAGTGGGTCCCGCCATTATAAGTGGGGGATCAATGAGTTCTGCGATTTCACGATGGACCTCCACGTTGGGACCATCCATCGACGTGCCAGCAAAGTGGTTCTTGTGGTTGTCGATTCGAAGTTATTGGAGTTGTCATTGTGGGATGTGGTGGCACCTTCCAGGACGCTGGAACTGCAGGAAGTGAGGACCGTTCTCAGAAAATAGATGCATACGTGGATTCGATGTTCAATCGAGTAACGCGTCTGGTATTCGGTGTGTAATTGCAGTGATCAGTTGATTTATAGCGAATTATCTTCAAAACTTAGCCAGTTCTGAAGAGTGTTAAGATTAAAAGGCTAAAAGCGACCACAAATCACGTTCCTGCGGTCATCGCAACTTAGAAGAGGCACAGCTAAGCAATACAATAAACAAGCCGAAAAGAAAGACACGCAGTGCGTCTGAATGCCCACACTTGGACACTCGACAGACCGGAATGTGAGTGACCGCAGTCGAAATCTGCGCCCTTCGGCTCCTCTAACTTCGAATTTCGCCTCCTCGTGCTATTTTCGGCCAAAGTTATTTTCTTATAATTCATTTCTATATATAATTTCTCCGTACACACGTATTATTTGTATGTAATTTCGCATTTAATAATCGGAATGAATTGTTCAATTTGTTCGCAACGAACGGGCGACGAACGGCCGGCGGATCGCAGCCGCGGCTGCCACGTCGCGGCACGTCGCTGCCATTCCGCATGGGCGAAGAGCAGATAATTATCGCTGCGGCAGCGAGTCGGTCGCCGCCAGACTGTGGCGATGGCGATGGCGATGGTTGGTCGCTTGGTTTGGTTGGTTGGTCGGTCGACTGGTCGACTGGTCGACTGGAGCGCAGGACTGGTCCACACTGAGTTTAAAAACTCGCACGCAAAAACATGCAATCGTACGTAAGTCCTCCTCAGCCCCTCCTCCTCCCCCCCCCCCCACCGCGCTGCCCATAGTGTTCGGTGGGGTTTTGATGCTTCATTTCAATCGATTCCCCTGGCTTACACGAGCCGGAGAAGCGATCGGCCGATCCATCGATCATGCAACTAAATTTGCCGCATTTAATTGAACGCTTTATGTTCTCTCGCTCCGCTCCACAATTCAAAATGGCTGCCATTTGCCGCGGGGCCATTACGGTCATCATAAAGTTTTTATTGCACACTTTGATTGTGCAGCTCGGCTTTGCTTGTCGTCGTCGTCGTCGTCGCCGCTTGGCTCGCTTTGCGTTTTCCGAATGTTAACGTATTTGATAAAAACGTTAAAGCCTCTTGACGTTTTCATTTATTTGTTCTGCGGTTTCCACACCGCCGTCCAGCGCGGTGACAAATGACAGCACGTTTTGACAGTCGCCGTGTGGGTTGCCATTGCAATGGCTGGCCGCAGTTTGTTGGTGTGGCGTAGGTGTTCCTGCAGCAGTCGTTGTTGTTGCTGTCGCTGTTGTTGTTGTTGTTGCTGTTGTTGTTGCTGTTGTTGTTGTGTGCGGATTGATATTGTTGTTCTGTCACATTCCTTTCAATTATCAATATTGAAGCGAAGTCGCCTTTTGTCTTCGGTTTTCCTCTTTTTAATGAATTCGTTTCCTCGTTATTCAGCCTCGCTGCTCGATTGTTTGAATGATTGATGCTCGTTCACTTGTATGGGTGTTTGAAGTCAAACGGGTTTTAATTTAGTCTTCCATAAGAGGACATGAAGTTCGTTCTTCGCATTGAAATCCTGTTCTTCAATATGCCACAAGCTATTCTTCACTTTGTCTATAGCAAAAGTCAAATTAAATATCGCAATTATATTTGTAATAAAATAGAACTCTGATGCTGAAAGAGAAACGAACCATTAAAAACATTAAGAAACAAGTTGGAAGATGATTGACAAAATAACTAACTCAAATCGTAGAATTGACAGTTGTGTCTGTAAAATTGACAATCACATTTGTAAAATTGACGATCATATTTGTAAAATTGACAATTCTATTTGTAAAATTGACTATCCGTTTCGTCAAATTGAAATTTGGAGTTGTCAATCCGATGGGCGAAGTAGTCGATCGATATAATGTGCTACTGAAACTGACCACATGAACAGATGAACGAAAAATAGGCTCCTCAATTGTTAAGGTCTCGATTAAAATATCATTTTCGTCTTTAAATTGAAAGCTGCGATATTTAGTTCGCTGATGAAAGCGTACGTTTGACGAAGGATTTCATTAATGTGAAGCTGATACGAAGTTTGGCTGCTTGTTGGCCAATATAATGAACGGCATTCATACTCCACATTAAACGATTTTCGTAAAATAAACAGCAATTTCTTGACTGGAGTATCTCATTAATTTGAAATCAGTTATTACTTCTTGCAACACTGATTTTGTGAAGCACTTTAATTGTTTTCTTGTTAGGTAACTAAAAATATCAGCAACAACGAGGAATGATAACATTTTTCCCCATTACAATTATCCGCTCGCATTGTGTGGCATGCAAGCTGCCAACGCAGTACTTAGAAGACTCCTTCGATGGCGTGTGTAATCGTGGATTTAAAGCGAAATCTGGGCCGAGGGACGCGCGACGAGCGCATGGAACTTCGCTCGTAATTAAGAAATGGTATCAAGCGTGATTTCAATTGAATTGTAAGTTTGCAGCGACGAGGCAGATAGCAGATGGGTTGCTCTCATGGCCGACGCTGCCGAGAAACCGCCAGCCGCCAGCCGCCAGCCACCAGCCACCAACCGCCATCCGCCGTCGCCGGCAGTGTGGCAGAGCGAAGTCTGTCCATCCGACGGTCGGTCGAAAAGCGCAGTTTAAGCGAATGCTGCGCTCAGTTTAACTCATTGTTTGCTCATGACTGCGGAAAACATTTCAACAAAATGATTTAATTAGCTTCGGCGGCGAGTGCGGGCGGGGACGCGGGAACGCGGCCAGCGGCGGCACCCCACTTGCGACGCCCCGCGATTGGCAGCCGTCCGATGCGGCTTCCAAACACCAGTGCATCTCGTGAATGCGTCGCCACTGCCGAGCTCAGCTTGTTTATTCAGCGCACTGCCTCCGTAAGCAGCGCGCAAGCTATGCAAGCGCTTCGCGCCAGGAACTGAATTACGAGTTAATTACCGGCCGCTCGTTGCTGCATTTCAATTCATAAGTTTAATTACTCGGTGGGAATAATATTTTGCGCGCTTCGAATGTGAGATCCGCGAGCATTTTGGGAAGTCTAGAGGCGAAGCGAAGTTTCGAATGCTACTGCTGCGCTGTGAAGATGCATTGAAGATATCGGGGCGGAAACTGAGGCGCCTAAAGTAGACGGAAGGATTCCTCTTTTATGGCGCCATTATTGCGGATGGCAGATCGTCTGTGGAGTTTGCGAACCTCGTTTGCCTGCCGTGACTACAGCGCGGAAAACCGGAAAGATTTCGTATCCATTCGAAGCGTGATTAAAGCCTCGCTTTCGAAGTTTTCCAAAACGTATTTTAGTTTCCATTTTCAGCCCACGTGGAGCCGCATTATGTTTTAATTAGTGTTGGCTGGAGGCTTCCGGTCTACTTTCACCGAAACCAGGAGAAGAATAGCTCTCAGCTTACATGACGAGCTCCGCGAACTTTTCCACATACTTGAAAATTTACTGCGTGCTTATTAAGTGTGGAACAATAATAATTCCATCTCGTACTTTGTTTCTTTGGTCTAATTTTAGTTCTCTTTAATTGGTGGCGATTACGTTACTGCAGCAGATTAATCGCATTTTACATCAGTAACTCTTTCCTCATCGTGGTTGCCCTTTCCTCACTTCCCCCCACTCTTCGCACGAGGATAAGAAACGTAATCGCAGTTTTAATAAACTCCTCTATTTACTCCTCAGCCGCCGAGGACCCTATCGAGCTTAATATCGCTCCATCATTTCAAATTCATTACGTACCTGACAGCATCCTGATGCTGTCCTGATCCTCGCGGAAATGTCTGTGTTGATGCATCACAGTGAAAAGTTGTTTTCACCAACTCCAGCGGGGAAAGGGATGCGAAAAAAGCGCACATGCGAGAATCGTCGTCAATCATCACAGACATTAAATCATTTTGAATGATGGCATCGCGATGATGTATCGTAATTTCAAGTGAAAAACAAAGAGTTGAATTGAATTGTTGCGACTCTCGACTGATGAAAGGGGAGTCGATGTGAGAGGAGTGAATGTGAGTGGAAGAGAAATGAAGGACGAAATAGAATTAATTATTAGAAGCGAAGAGTTTAAGCTGAGTGGAGTGGAGTGGAGTGGAGTGGAGTGGAGTGGAGTGGAGTGGAGTGGAGTGGAGTGGAGTGAAGTGAAGTGGAGTGAAGTGAAGTGGAGTGGAGTGGAGTGGAGTGGAGTGGAGTGGAGTGGAGTGGAGTGGAGTGGAGTAGAGTGGAGTGGAGTGGAGTAGAGTGGAGTGGAGTGGAGTGGAGTGGAGTGGAGTGGAGTAGAGTGGAGTGAAGTGGATTGGAGTGGAGTGGATTGGAGTGGAGTGGAGTGGATTGGAGTGGAGTGGAGTGGAGTGAGTTGGAGTGGATTGGAATGGAATAGAGTGGAGTGAAGTGGAGTGGAGCCGAGCCGAGTGGATTCTAGAGTTGAGTGGAAGCAAGAAGAACAGGGAGGCCATCTCACTCACGTTTAAGAGGCTTTGTGTGAAATAGAATTTCCATTTTAAAATTTTGAGTGCAGGAGAAGGAAAGGAACAAAAGCTATGAACAAAGTTGCCAGCTGAATTCTAATACAAAGGATCGTGTAACAACCCCCTCCCCCTCCACGGGGATTCCAAATCACCATCTGTCACAACTCTTTCCCACATCGCTGCCGTTTCCCGTTCTCACCGCCGATCAGGAAAACCCATTAATGTAACTGGTTGACAATACGAGGAAAAGTCGGCCATTTAATTCGTTTTATGCGTGAGTTTTAAGTGACTAAATATGTTAATCAGGCAAATTAAACGAAACAGAACAGCAACTAATCGCCGGTTGTTGGCTGCGTTTGTCCGATATTTAAGCCGACACTAGCGGCTGCCGGAACTCGCGGGCTACGCGGACGCGACATGCGATGAAATTCCGGCCGAAAGGACGGCGCCGTTTGTTGTGGTTCGGGCTGAGCTAGAAAATTTCTACAAATTAACCATAACAGAGCGCGGCGCGGCGCGGCGCGGGGCGGCGCAGGTTAGCGGTTACAATCTGCCACTTAGTTGCGGCGCTCTGGTGTGCCGCTCGCACGACCGGAACACCGCCGGCCCCGCACCGCGCCGGATTCCGCTATTCTGATTTGCTGTGTTTTCCTCGCTCCTCTGGAGTTGATTGCCGGCGATTATGGAACAAGGTGAACAAAAGCTCCTTGAATAAATTACTCGCGCGTTTCCGAGTGCATTTACGGGCGTTTTTCGAATGTGCCACTTTTCGTGTGCTCGAAGCGCACGGTTTCGCGCCGAGTCCTTGTCGTGCGTATGCGACGTCCTCGCCGAATAATGTTCAGCATGGATTTTTAAACGTTGCCGGCAACCTTAACGAAAACGTCACCTCCAACTCTCTACCGACGCAGCCATCCGGAGCGCCTGGGGCACCCTCGCCATCGGCATCCCTTTCGCCCCGATTAGGGTGGCACGTAACGCCCACGGCCGTTGTGGGATTAGCTAGTCGGAGATGGGGACTCCACTCGTCGAATTAATCGGTTCACACAGCGTGCTCCACCCTTCATAACTCACTTTGTTTGCTTTTATTTCTTTATGGAGGCGTTTTCCTTTTTTTATACTTCATTTGTGGGTTTTTCCTTTTTTTACCTTCGCTTTTCGGTTTTCCTTTTTATCTTGGTTTTTGTTTGCCTTGATATCCAGGCTCTTCGAGTATCCTTGACAACACTAATGACTTTATTCCCAATAAAAGGATTGAAACAAGTTGCTGTGCTACGAACACCCTAATTTCTCTAAGCTGTGGATAATCACGCCAAGTGTGCAGATGCTCTGTCTGTGATACTGGTCATCCTTCACTGAATCCTGGAATTATTAGAAGATCCCTTCTCTCGCAAGCCGGATTTGATTTTGTCAAACCGAAAGGAAACCGAATCGCTGACCAAAAGCAGGGGAAGTACAACTGAAACAGACTCGTAGTCACCAGAAATAGCGCCATGCGACTTTTCCCCGTTTCCCAAACTCCAGCTAAGGTCTCGTGAGAACACTGAAATCGCAGGACTCGAACTGCACGTCGTAGGACTCGCCATTGAAGCCAGCAACTCTAAACAGATTGACAGCTTCAGCTGGAAATGTTGCTTGTGAGATCGTTGGGAGGATACTTCAGCTCGTCGGCTGCACCTCCGCTTTCCACACTCGGAAGGGCAATGAAAACGTGAACCCACATTCAGCTCTCCCTCCCTCCCTCTCTCTCTCTCCCAAAACCCACTACACTCCTGAAATCAGCTAGAAGGGGGAAATCCAGGGACTTAATTGCTTCCCCTAAATGAAAAAGTACAGTTTCCCTTGTGGCAATCGTTACCATTAATCATTCGCGGCCCGGTGACGTGCGGTATCGAAAGCGTCAAACGTCAGTATTTGATGTAATTAAGTCGCAATAGCAATAAATGAGCAGAGAGAAAGAGAGGCCTGGAGTGAGAGGGGGATGGGGGGAGGTGGGCGAGACGGAAGTTATTGTTACCAAGTACGAGTTAAACTTTTATTTTTATTACTGTTTTCGATGACGGCTGGCGGGCGGGCGGAGAGGGGGAGAACGGCAATCAGAAATTAATTATGATACAAATGCAAGAGATGGCGGGCGGAAACGGCGCTGGGGTGGCGGAGCGGGTTAAATGACTTCAATCAGCTCCTTGTAAGCATTTTAAGTGTGTCCATTACGACGAGAGAGGTTACGCACTCCCGGAGGACGCTCACCGAGTCAAGTAGCTGGGAGCGCTCGGTCACGTGCACCGCGGCGATGATTTATTTGCAGACGTATGCGCAGCGGCCACCACATCGAATATATATTACACGACTATAATACTCGCCTAAGTTCGTCGTATTCGTAATGGATTCGCATTGAAGACATCGCTACAATAGCACAGCGCAACGTGGAAATGCTGATTCCATGAGTTGTACTCGAGGAATACTGGAATCTCGCTGCGAGCACTGATGGCGCCGTTTAAATCGCCGACATTAAGATGCCACTGGTGAAACTCTTTGGTGGAGCGAGAAGAAAACATGAGGGAAATCGCATGGCAGGCCTGCTGATCCTCCTGCGTCAAGGACACGTCACTTTCAACGCCGGCTATTTTAGAGTCCACGACGAATTCCTTGACATGCAACCGCTTCCAAGTCTCGCCCTCATCTCGAGGAACCTTCGAACACTCGCTGGAAATCGTGTTGAAATTACAAATTCTCTAGGACACTCATTCCGTGTGCCGCGTGTAGCGTTTGCGGAGCGGCGGGCGGCTAGGCGGCTGGGCGGTTGGGCGGTTGGGCGGGCGGGTTATCGTGCCCCCCATCTAATAACCCGCGCATGTTGGGCGCTCATTTATGGCGGCCGTCGTTAGGAAGCTAATGACTTCTGCCCGCAGCTGATTGCTTAACATTTCTGGCTTAAACTGCTCTTAAATTGTTTCCAGTGCTTAACTTGTTTGCACTGCTATGGCCGGCGGAACGAACGCCTTGCGTTGCTCCGTGGCGCTGCGCCGCTTCAGCGCCTATCGTTCGCACACGATATCGGGAAGTAAAAAGGTTATAAACTGGGATTTAGAGCTTCGTAAAGCGAATAAAGCTGTTAGTGAGGCCTTTAAAATGCGGGTCAAGATGTACGAAGCTAAGCTAATATTTAGCAGTACATAAAACGTGCGGCGCCGAAGTTTGAAGGGGTGGGGTGGGGGTGGGGGTGGGGGGAGTAATTTTAATGCTGTTGTAAGAGGAAGTCTGAGTGTTTCCTGAGATTTTCAGGAGTCTCAATTGTATGAGATTCAATGAAGTTTCGGATTAATCGGAAAACGAAAGAGAAGAAACGAATTTCAATTTCAGCTTCAATTTCAATAGTCTCAGTTTTAATTTTACGAGTACTTTAATTTCAATAACGAGCGATTATTTGCTTAATTAATGTTTTCTAAATCTAAATTTATAGTTTGATTTTTAGTTTTTATTTTCACTTTAAATTTATTGTAACACCAAAACCACGAGAACGGCAATAACAACAACAACCACCATAACAACAGCAACAACAACAACCACAGCAGCAGCAACAACCATAACCATACAACCACAACAACCACAACAACAACAACCACAGCAAGGGTAAAGGCAAACATAAAAATCTAACAAAGCCATTAAATGCAAATCCTGCGACTTTGTTGGTGTGCGTGCGTGATATTCGGACATAAAAATGATTTTTTATCATAATAGTAAAAAATAGAGCTCATGGAGATGGCGAATCCATGTTGTAACTGGCGGCGAGCATAAAAACTCAAGTGAGACCTCATGTGTGAAGTGGCGCGGCGACAGGATCTGCATGTTTGCTGTTGCGATTGTTGTTGCTGCTGCGGTCGTTGTTGTTGTTGTTGTGGTCGTTGTTGTTGTTGTGGTCGTTGTTGTTGTGGCTGTTGTTGTCGTGGCCGTTGTTGCTGTTGCTGTTGTTTTAAGCGCCAGTTGAGTGCGAACGATGAAGCGATTTAGCGGCAGAACGAGAGGGAGGAGGAAGAGCAGGAGGAGGAGGAGGAGCAGGAGGAGCAGGAGGAGGAGGAGGAGCAGGAGGAGGAGGAAGCAGAATGACGAGATGCAGCGACCAGTTAGCGAAACTCGTGGAACGAATTAGAACTCCGTGATAAATTGAGAAAAAACTCGATAAACTCGCACTGACTTGATTATGTTTGAACGTCCTTTTCCGTCAGACAGAGATATCCCTGCCACGTCCTTTACACAAAATCCGCCGTTGAAGTCAGCTCAGCTCAGCCACTGCAGTCGCCGTCAGCGTAATCGAATTGCCTCGGCGCCCGAAAGCATGCCGCGAGTTGGCACTCTGCTTGCGCGCTTGATTCCGTGAGACCGCAACTTTGTTGGCTCGCATCTCGCACTTGCAACTCCATCGTAATCCTATTTTCACACACAGCGTTCCTCTCCCCTAACTGCCTCCCTCTGTCCCCCCTTTCTCTCCCACTCCCTCCCCTCTCCCTCCACTCACCCTTCTGCTTCTTCATTTGCATACACATCGCTTTGATTTGCTTCCTCCGGCGCATCCTTGCTGGCGAACTTTAATTGTATTCGGTTTCAATTTGACAATTAAATTGCGGCCACATGACGCCATCTTTATTAATTCCATTTCTGCTGGCTGGCATCCGCATCCGCATCCGCTTTGACGTCTCAAATTGTCACAATGTAATTTTGGGACTTGCGGTTGTTGTGACTGTTGTTGTGGCTGTTGTTGTGACTGTTGTTGTTGTTGTTATATTTGCATGTTGTCTGCGGTCCTTGTAAATATTGAAGGAATCCATTTATGAATCTGAAGATTGGCTCAAAATCACGTAAGACGACCCGAAATTTGCGAGTCAATCGAAAGTCACATCATTCGAACTCCGCGCGAAGAACGTCGACGGAACGCATCGAAATCTCTTTGTTAACCATCGCGATATTCTTCGTCTTCTCTCACGTTGTGCCGGCCAAGACCGCTCGACTATTACGTAACCCCTTCGGAAGCCAGTACGTTGGAATGGAGCGGAAATGGCAGCCATAAAATTAGCAGTTTCCTGGCATTTAAAATGTTTCAGTTGTCGCAGGACGGCGGCCGACGAAGAGCGGGCGGGACGAGCGGCGCGAGCAAGAACTGCAAAAAGTCTCAATGTATTTTTAACCCGATTTTATGGAGCACAAAGTTTTGCACTCACCCACACACGCTCACCACGCACACCACACACACACACACCACACCACACACACACGAACCCACACGTACACACACACTAAGCGAAAATCAATTTTCATGAGCCAACAAAAGCAACGGCAGAGCTAAACTACGAACTTAAAAGTTTTCACAAAATATCAATTTCCTCCTCAAATGTGGCAAAAAACGCAACTCTTCCTGCGCGCGAGATGAGCGAGCGAGTTGCGAGCGAGCATTTGCAGGAATGCAGAGGGAATAAAATTATAAAAAGATAATAGCGATGAAGGAAGAGGAAAACGACGGAGAAGCCAATAAATTGTGCGCTGAAAGAAGCAAATTGTATGTGAAAGACGGCGAAATTGTGAGGACGCGTCCGAGTCGCGCACCGTGGAAACATTCGATGGTTACGCACGCGTGTGTAAATAATTTCAACGCTTTCTTATCACTCAATAATATGGAAATAAGTTTGGGGAGAGCGAATAAAGCGACAGCGAATAGAGGGACAGACAGAATAACGAAGGGTACCGCGGCTTTCCCTTGCCAGAAATTGTGTTTTTTTAATATCTCACTACAAAATCGGAGGATAAATTAAGAAATGCGTAACGTTTGCTTCTCCAAAATGCTATTTTCGATGCACTAAAAGCCTAAACTGAAGCAAACTATAGAAAACCGCAGGAAATTCAGTGTTAATTCGAAATTAGTGAAGCATTTTAAGAAGCCTTTCTGCACTAAAAACGAAATTTTCCTGGGAAAACTAAATGTTTTATATTATAAAGACTTTTTTCCGAGTGTATCGACACACTTAAAAATTGATTAAATGCTCTACAGTACGCTCACTAGTAGAGCAATTTCGGGAAAGTCCATATAAAATTGTGAGAACCAGTATGAAATTTCACAATATCAGTTTTTATAGACACAAAAGTATTTCGCGGCCACCGTGCGGTGGATATCGAGATGAAAGGCTTATGTGAGTGCTTGTGTGTGTGTGTGTGTGTGTGCGACAGAGGAGGACACTTTCAGGATTTCAGGGTAAAGAAAGTTGGTTGGGTGGGTGGGTGGAATGGCGAGCGGAATGAGGGGGAAATCGGAAAATCCGCCATTGATGGCGCTGCCAGAATGCGAATGCCATGTTTGCGCATGAATGTGTGTCAGTACGTGTGCATGTGTGTGTGTGTGTGTGTGTGTGTGTGTGTGTGTGTGTGTGTGTGTGTGTGTGTGTGTGTGTGTGTGTGTGTGTGTGTGTATGTGTGTTTGTGTATGTGTTGTCGTGTGGGTGTGTTTGTGTCTGCGCTATAAGCGTTATTTTTCTACTCTAGAAATTTGGAATAATAAACGAGGAAAATCAAAGCAATTTATATGATAATCCATGAAATGACAATAAAAAAGCAGACGACAACAATATTTTCGGTGGGTGGGTGTGGGGGCGGTGGCGGGGATGATATTGCGACGAGGGTGAAGGGGAGGCGTGGCGGAGGGAGAAGCTGGAGGGATTTGTAATTTGGAACGCTTGATTGGATCGCCACGCACTTGTTTGCGAAAAGTTGTCTGATTTTTCACCCCCATGCGGGACTACATTCGCTGCAAACGAATCGCAAAACTGAGTAGTTGTTTGAATTCCTAAATAAAAGCGGCAACTTGTGAGGCCGACTTTTATTTCGTCATTTGATTTATTGAGGGTGACGAATTCCAGCGAAGTTTTGTGATGCATTTTTGTATGCTGAAGCAGAAATTGTTTTACAATTTAAATTTCTCTCATTCGTAATTGCAGTTAGTGGGGGGTTTCGTCCCCTTCTCTCTCCCTCTCTCCCTCTCTCTCTCCCTCTCTCTCTCTCTCTCTCTTCTTTCCCTTGCTGCCTTCTTTTCTTCCATTTTATTTAGTTTTTCAAATTTACATAAAATCTTTCGAAGCGTCTGTTTTTCTCGCTCTTCGTTCGACTTCAGTGTGTCGATTTGGAGCGCAGCAACGCAGAATGCGGAGAAGCGAGACGAGTCGCGAAAGGAGCGAAATGCGGACGACGTGCGTCGGAAGTGAGGAATTCTTGCGGCAAACGTTCACTTTATGCGCGCAGACGGAAGCTAATGGCTGGCAATATCCGGCTGCCATTGTCAGTTGGTGCCCTCGCTGGATGTCCTCGGTGCGCCGACATGAATTCCGCTTTGTTGCAGTTGTCGGGGCGAAATGTTCGCGCTATTCAAAGTCAACGATCGACCAGCGAGTTCTTTATATTGTGGCAGAAATAGAGGAACTCCAGGGAATCGCAACTCAGATTCCGATTTCCGCTTCGCGAGGGTGACTCGCGCCGCATTCTCGTCGATTCCTTGCGATTCCTCAGCACTTCAGCACTTCAGCAGTCTGGCAACTCTGTGCACCCTGCGATTCCTCCTCGATTTCGAGTGCAGGCGGCTCTGAAATTTAATCCAACCACGTTGTAAAGATTATCGTGATTATTGCCAAACAGCTATTTAAAATTCCTTTTAATTCATCGTTTTGCATTTCTTATCTCCGATTTATGCACTCGCATCTACACCAGCCACGACTTCCCCCTTTTTCTCCCCCCCCCTTCGCCACCCCTCGCCCATCATCCACTCATTCCACGCCGACTTTCATTTGATTGGATCATCGCAGCTCCGGGTTCCTGCGAAGTTCGAAACTTGGCTGCCTCAGCGCAGCGAACACCATTTCAAATTATATACCGCGCCCGCGAAGTTAATAGCGACGATTGTCCGCTCGCTCATTCGTTCGTGAGCTCGTCGTGCTCGACCGTCCGACCGTCCGACCGTCCGACCGTCCGGCCGTTCGATCGCGCCAGCGGTCGTCCGTACGTTGGTCGCCACTTCCGGCTGGGACGCCACCAAACAATGACAATCCGCACGTTCGCGCTCAACTAAAAATGGCATTTAATTCGTGCATTAGTTCGCGCAGGACGAGCGGTCGGGCGGGACGAGTGGACGGGCGGGACGAGTGGACGGGCGGGACGAGCGGACGAGCGGCATGGCGGCGACGACGAGGACGTCGCCTCGTGCACTTCGGCGATCAACAGCATTCATCTGCTCAACGCAACCGGCAATCAGCGCTGTAAGAGTTTCCCGTTCTCGCTCGAGTTGCCGAGTTCAAGACGGAGCGGAGCATCCCAGTCGGAGCGAAGGGTGGACCCGTCCTGCTGCGGCTCCACCGCACGACCGAGCGCTCGATCGACCCGCCGATTGCCGAGTCCCACTGAACGACAGTTGAACGCGGTATTTATTGCGATGATGGCTGGAACGTGACTTCTAAGATTCCCCACTCAGTTTTCGTGAAAATTATAGACTCCGCGCGCATGCAGTGCACGGGGAATGAAAAGGATCGAAATGTATTTCATTTTCAGTTGATCGCGATGCCAATAATAACGATAACGATGATTTCAGACATTTATTGCGGCTGGGATTTTAAATTGCATTTAATTTAGTTGGGGCCGTCAATGGAGAATCAAATAGTTTCGAACTTCAGTTCGTGCGCGTGGAGTTCCTTCGGTTTTCCTAACCGAAGTTCGACTTCTCAGTGGTCTGATAATCTAAATGATAAAAGCAACACAATTTCGAGCTTCAGCAGCAACCGTCGTCATCATCGTCGCCCGCCGTGGTCACGCGCTGCACTCATCATTCAGCGGCGACCGTTAATAAGTCGCAAATCGCCAATAAAGCCAACATTCCGTCCGCTGCAATAACTTTCATCGTCCGTCATTGACGGCGACAGCAGCGCGACGTCGAGCTTCATTACCGTCAAGCGACGATTTTACTCTAATTTTTACTGCAATTTGCCGCAGGAAATTACAATAAATACGACTGCTCGCGGCAAGATGGCGGCCAGTGAATGGATTGCCTCTAAAATTTTTATCCATGCTGTCCTTACTCAATATAATTGCCATTCAATTGGTTGCCGTTTCAGTTTCTTTTCATTCTCGCTTTTGGTCTCCGCTTGTTGGAAAAAGCAAAACAAAAACAGAATTGAAGACCACGCGCGCTCGCCGACTGCAACGAATGCGGCCAACGATGTCGAACAATTTAAATGAATTATCGAGCCGCAATTGGTTCGATTAAAAATTTCAGATCGCTACGAATCGATATGAATGGCGGTGGCTGCCGCGCCGCCGCCGCCGTCTTGGCATTTCGCGTAGCGCAACAACAGCAGGCTGCAATCGCAAAGTTCGCCCATTGCAGTCCCCAGAGCGCGAAAAGTTATGCTTGCTCGCCCAGCAGCGGCCGTGAAGAGGAGGCCGCCGCAAGTCGGCCGACCGCTGAGTTGCCGAGCTTGGCGGGCGAGCGCGAGCCGCATTATAAGCGATCCTTTACAGTTCGTTCGGCACACCCTCCGCAAGATCAACTGGCGTGCTCACAAGTGGTGGAGGGGTGCACGCGGACGGACGGATGATTCACATCGGTGACATACGTATTCGCACCGACAGAAGCCTTCGAAGTTGGTCCACTTGCGAAGAGTGCGATTCCCGTGGAGACTCCGTTAACGTCTTCACTCTCTGCATTCTGACGACGCCATGCATAGCGCTACAACACTCTTCATGAATGACACTTCACAGGGTCCCTTCGTCCTTAAACCAGAAAGCCAAATCGGTCTACTTCGCCATATGATCGAGCGAATTTCGTGTCCTTAGACAAGCGAGACCAAGCCAACCTTTTGCTCGCCTCGATTCGTGGTCGAGACGACTTCTCCTTCAGGCCCGACTGGCAGAATGCCGAGGTGACTTTCTTAGACGTTAACTGAGATGGCATCCTGTTCCCCCAGACGTGTTTCCCCGACCCTCCTGTCCCAAAACTCCTTTCCCAGACCTCATTCCTCTTCACACCAGATGACAGTTGAAACAACAACTTCATTTGATCTAAAACCGTTTTATCGTCTCATTCCTCCCCTTCTGCGCCACCAAAAAGGGAGTCCATTGAGTTCCATCCACCGGCGAGGGCAGAGAGAAAGAGAGAGGGCGAGAGCGAGAGAGGGAGAACTGCAATTGCGGCATGTGTGACAAACACGATAAATGTTTGCGATAAAAATATTAGCAGCATTTTGTTGCAAGTATATGCGACTGTAAGTGGACACATCAGATAACGGTGAACAAATCTACACCAGCCCATCAACCAGCCGAGCGACCGAGCGACCGAGCGACCGATAATCCTGCCTGAAAATTGAGCAACTTTAATCCGCTCTTGTTTGCCGATAACCATCGCCATCGCCATCATCGTCAGCGCCGTCATCGTCATCATCGTCATCAATAAGCACTACATCAACAACAACAACAACAACAACAACAACAGCGAGAACCACTCAAGTGATTTTACAGCTGGAGGGTCTTCCACCCTGCGATTCTCGGGTATTTTTCGGTATCCTGACGCGACGTATCTGCTGCTGCCGCCGCAGTAGCCAACTAATTTGAATTCTGTCCGCGCGCGGTTATCAGCCGGTGAAAATCTTGCAAGTTTTAAAATTTCATCAGCTTCTTTCCACGCACGCGGCTCGAGCTGGCGTGATGAGTTTCATATTTCGAACATTTGTGTCAGTGGTTTTGGCACGGTTTAGTTTCACAGTGCACTCCATCTAAGCTGCGAGGTTCTCTCGGATCCGATATTGCACTGAGAAAAATGAGCGGACAATCGGTTAATCGGTGTGAATGACTGCATTCATAAACAAAATTGTCAGTGCGATGTGAACTTTTATCTAATTGCAATGGCGATTCAAAAATTATGTTCAAATAGGTTTTTGAATTATTCATTCATTCACTTCAAAACTTGTGTTCAACATGGTTAACTTTAGTTTGAAATTTCTCTGCACTTGACACGGTGAAGGACGACTGTAAATACGACGAACGATGGCTGTCGGTGTGACGAACGACGTTTGAAAATATGAAGAACGTGGGTTGTCAATATGACGAACGACTACTGCCAATAAGCAAAACAAAGGTTGTGAAACTGATGAACATCGGTTGCCAAAATAACGCACAACGTTTGCCAATATGACAAACGACGGTTGTCAATACGACCAACGACGGTTGTCAATATGACGAACGATGGTTGTCAGTATGACGAGCAAACCTCGTTGAAAAACGTGTTCTTCGACTGCAATACCACGGATCTGGACAGAGAAACGCGCTTTAACGTGAATATCACGGATTTCGTTGTGAAAACTAAGATTTTCAATACGTCAGCTACGACTTTCAATTAGAAAAACTTGCATTTTATATAAGTAGCGCTATGTTTTGTCTCAGTGTATGGTTATCTTTGTTGTTGTTGTGGTTGAAGGCTTCAGAATGCGATCTGCCTCGTCTATATTTGCACTTAATTAGTTTGAAAGCTGAGCCGCTGTCATTGTTTGGCTGCAGTTCTCACAATTTAATTCGTTTAACTACTTCATCGCCATCAACACACAGAAGGGTCGGCGGAGGGGGGCAGAGAGGCAAGGGGCGTGGAAGTGGGGTGGGAAGGCACTAAAGTAGTCTAAATTGCACACGATTTCAGCTTTAATTATTCGCGCTGCAAGCATTTTCAACGTTTGAAAGGCATTTTTATAACGTAATTAAGACCCGTTGACTACTTTCAAGCGTGATTTCATGTTCGTCTAGATTCAAGCGTGCATTTCTGCGCTCTCAGCCTAAATTCAGGTCGGGAAAGTAGAAATTGAGACCTTCATTAATGAGTTCAGCAGCGTACTCAGTTGGTTCCCACCCCGGTATCCGGATGCTTGTAGAAAGTTGAGGAATTCTCTGACGTCTTCACGTAGTTCGAGCCGATATTAGTTTCAGGTTCCGCGACTTATCGACCCGATTTCACGCCTCATACTGGACGATTTTCGGGACATTTGCGCACCCAGTGTCGCCGGTTTCTGGTGGATCCCCACAACTCCCTCTGAATTGAATTGAATTGAATTGAATTGAATTGAATTGCGTCTCCCCGCCCAGCGTCGCGTAGTTTGCACGCGTTCGCGATCTGAGGCCGCGAATGCCGCTCGTCGTGTGTGTTCCGCGATAGGCAAAAAATATTAATTTCACACTTTAATGCAACTTAACTGCGAATTCATTTCTCAAGCAAACACCCGTCTCGGCCGATTTTCCGCCCGTCCAGCGAGTGTTGCGTCCCGCACGGCGAGCGGCGCGGCCTTCAATTGCGCTCGAGACGGTCCTTCGCGACGGTCCTTCGCATGGCGAGCGCGCAGGAACAAAACTCGTAGATAATCGATGCGGTAATCAATCATTTGCATTGCAAGCAGAGCGTATTTAATCATTATTAACACGCTTGGATCTCGCATTTCAAGCTGTGCGCGCGCGCGCTCCTCCTCGCCTCGCATTCGGTTGCATCAGATACACCTTCGGTTCGAGGGAAGCGCAGCCCGATCGCCCGATCAGCGTGCACCACGATGACCTTCGCTCGCGTTCACCTTGCTGATGAACGATGCGGCCGCAACACCGCGTCGGAGGCGAGAGTGGCCACTGAAGCTCACTCATTCACTGCTGCAGATCACAAGCGGGATTAAATTCCGACGCACGGACAGGCGTCGTCGTCGTCGTTGTTGTTGTTGTTGTTGTTGTTGTTCCCTGCGCAGTTGCGGCCTCAGAGGCGGCTCGCCATCAAAGGCATTTCTGTGACGCTGCGGTGTTTATCTGATGTCAAGAGTGCTCCCGAAGTCAACTCGCATCATTTGCAACGCGTGCTGCTCGTCGCCCCTCGCGCGCCGCTCGTCGCCCGTCGTCCTCCGACCGCCGACCGCCGCTAGCCGCCCGCCACCGCGCCGCTTGCCACTCCACGCTCGCCGGCATCCTGGTTGGAGTGGCAGGCTTCTCTAAAGCGAAAAACATTTATCATGCCGCCGCTGCACGGGGCTCGTGGAGGTGCCCTCGCTCGCCGCCGCCCGCGCTCCGCTCAGCCGCCCCTCGTTGCGTTGTAGGTGGCTGGTGCAGTCGTTTAGCTGGCAGCTCCAGCCGGCGGCGCGATGCGGCTCGGCAGCCGGTGCAGCCACTCGCGGTGCCCTCTGAATGGCAGCTCGACGGGTGCCCCGTGCGGCGTCCGCTGGCAGCGCGTGTGATGGAAGGCGGTCATCAGCGCTATCGGCACACAGTAGGAACAAAGGAAGTCATCGTTGCCAGTGAAGCCGGTGACTCGTGCGAGGCGGAAAAATTTCAATTACACTGGCGGACAAAGAAAAGTCCTGCCCGAGGAAAAGCTGCGGCTTTTCACGCGAAACTGCGTACAGTCGCAGATAAATTCGCGTGGGATTTTCGAAGTTAGCCTCGTTAATTAAGCGCGCACCGTACGGTTTTGTTTCCCAACCGTCCCCGCATGCAGATCCGCACTCGGTGACCGGACCGGAGCACTCCGTAACTCAATACAAATGCGGCTTGAAATCCTCACATCGGCTACTGCAACTGCATTCGATGCCGCCGCCGCCGCCGCCGCCGCTGCCAAAACGTGGTTCGAAGACATCCACTTAACCGACAATTTATGCGTCCCGCAAATGTTCGATAAATCTTCGGCGATGACTGAGCTGAATTTTAATGGGTCCATCAAAGGACGAGCACTCGCTGCAATCCTGCGGCGGACAGAGCGGCGGCCGCGGCAAGCCGGCGCAATGGGCGCATCCTGAGTAGGCGTAACGCTTGAGTGGAGCTCAACTTCGTTAGGAGATCCTTTTTGCTGTTTGCGTGGCTTTTCAAAGGCCGATTGCGATTCTGGCTGGCTGTCTGTCTGGCTGGCTGTCTGTCTGGCTGGCTGGCTGGCTGGCTGGCTGGCTGGCAATTTTACAAAATTTAGCATTGTAAATGGAATTTTTATGCACGTTTTTCAGTTCTTTTCAGCGGAATCTGTGCGCTTTTATTGATTTCGTCCCCCGAGCGGAAACCTGCGCTGAAGTTGGCGTGTGTGCCGCCGGCGAGCCGGGGAGGCGGCCGGCTGGTGTACCGAGCTGTGACCAGAGTCCAAAGCGATGGCACACAGAGCTGTAAACGCGCATTTTTCACGGGGTGGTTGTTGGCCATCAGACAGCAGGGAAAAAGCGAAAGGAAAATTCGGGCTTGAAAAGCACAGAAAGTGCCGGTGCTTCTCTGTGTTTCTGGAACCGCTGGGAAGCTAATTCAGTGAGCTGCTCTCGCAAATTCAGTGGTGCCGTCCTCCGCCCGCCGCGCCGCTGAACGGCCCACCGATGAAAGGCCCACTCAAGCAAGTCGGGCTGCTCGAAATCGTGAAATCGTGAAGTCGCGAAATCCCTTCCAGCGGGAGGGAGTGAAACGCGAAAATCTCTGCTGGCCATCGACGAACGGCAGCCGACGCTCGCAAAATGTTTCAATTATTAATCGATGATGTTGTTCGTAGCAAATCGAATTCCCGCAGCCGGCACCGGGGCTCCCCACACACGCTCCCCCCACACGCGGTCCACTGGGACGCGCCGCGCCGTACGTCCGTCAATATTAATGGTCATCGCGCAGTTATAAATGAACTCAATCGCGCAACATCATCGCCGTCCTGTTTCTGGCTACTTGTGATCCGCACCCACGAAGAGGTGCGCGGCTGCGGGAGGACGGGAGGGCGGGAGGGCGGCGGCCTGCTCGCGATCGCGCTGCTTTATCGGCTTCTTTGTGGTGGCAGCGGCTACTGTGCGCGCGGCGGTCGCGTCCAGATGCCATCGCACTCGGCAGCCGTGGGGTGCCGCTGCCGCGCGCGGCCGCCTCGAGTGCGGCGGCTCACTTGTGTCGTGCTGGCGGCTGCTGGCTGCCCGCTGCTGGCCGGCCGGCACCGCAATAAGTTATTGTTTTCGGCGCATCTGGGAGCAGCGCGGCTGATCGCGCGGCAGCCACCGTGGAGTGGCAGCTTCCGCAGATGTTGTGCGTCGTGCGAGGAACTCAAATGGCTGCCGCGGTTCGCGTGCTCGTGGGTGTCGCAATGCAGTGCGGCCCCCCGAGGAATGCGAGGGCGGCATGCAAACGCAGAAGGAGCGGGGAGCTGCAAACCCTCGTGCAGCGAATCCCCGCGTTTTCCAGCCCTCCAGCTTCGCTCCCCTCGTACTTCGGCCACCCGGCATAACTTGGCATTCGTTGCACTTCGGTAAGCCGAGCTCGTTCGGCACACAAACGGTTAACGGTTAACGGGGAACCTGTCAGCTCGCCTACTCAGCGCTGCGGCTGCTAATTGAAAGCCGCTGCTGCTGGTGTTGTTTGGCTTCCATGATGTCAAGTGGAAAATTTTTAACTTTATTTTTATGGGCGAACCGTCGACTCGGAAGCAACCACACAGCAACAACAACATCGTGGACGCGCCGCACTCCACCGCCGCACCGCCGCCGCACCGCCGCCGCGCTTGCTAGGGGTTGCGGAGGGTGGATGGATATCCTCGCTCGCATATTATCGCTCACTTATGGGTTTTAAATGACCTGCTAATGAGGAACAACAACAACAACAACAACAACAACAACAAGGTGCTTATTGTAACAAGAATATTCGATTGGTAATTTAATACAACAACAGCACAACAACAACAACTCACTAGCTAATTTTGTGGTTTATGCAGCGAAGAGCCGCCGTCGCCGCCGCCGCCGCCGCCGACGACGATCGCTAAGCAGCGTAAACGTGCAACCGCAGAAAAAACAGAACGTTATTTACAAAATACAAAAACAAACCACAAATACAGTGTTTTTTTTTTACTTCAAAAGTTTTCCTGGCTCTTCGGTACACTGCAAAAAAACGGGAGCGAAGATGAAGCTCGCAATTGCACGCTGGACTCGCGTGGACACGAGGACGCGGCTTCGCACACCGAAGGAATGGCGGCGAATTTCTCAGTGTCAGCTGGCGAAAATAAACGGTAAATAATGAGTAAGAATGCTTACAAATTTCCAAAGAGAACGAGCAACACACTCAAATATAATAGACAAATTACTCGCCGCGGCAGAAGCGAACCCGCGCTCACCGCTCGCTCGATCGCTCGCTCGCTCGGCGCTTCTTACGACGCGACGTCGCCGAGCAGCTGGTGTCTCACACAGCGACGCGAGCGAGTCGTTGATCGAGTGCTCGGCTTTTCGCGACGCTGTGCGCTCTCGGCACTTCAGTCGCTCGGTTTGAAAATTTCGGCCACAATTTTTTATTGTGTAGAAGTTTGTACGGCATGAGAACTGTTAGTGTTGTTGTGTTGTTGTTGTTGTTGTTGCTGCCGCTGTCAATTTCGAGTTGTCCACAATTCTTTTTTGCGCTGTCACCGATTTTATACGGATTCTCGACGAACTTCTTCGGCTGCCCAACGGCAGCGAGCAGAATTATGGTTGAAAAATCATATTTTCGTCTGCGGTTTTCGTCTCGATTGGAAATTCTAACCCTCCTCGCGTCCACTCGGCTCAGCGGACGCGCCGAGCTCTGCCAGGGCTGCCGAAATACGTCGGCCGCCCCTCGAAGGCTCGCAATTTAGGCTTAGAAAAAAGTCTCGCCGAGATTTGCACTGCTGAATTTTGGGCTTTGACACCTCGAGGTGTGAAAATCGCCGTTTTTAGGGATTTCGCAGGGCATTAAAATGCCGTGCTGTGCTGCGAATCGCTTTCGCTCGTTCGTCTCGTCTTCGTCGGTTCTTCGTTCTTCGTTCTTCGTTCTTCGTTCTTCGTTCCCTTGGCAGGACGGCTTCTCGCAGGTTTCCGCTTTTTGGGCAACAAGTTTCTGCTTAGCGTTTCTGCTTTAACTGCTTCCAGTGCGACTTTTTGCCGTCCGATTCGATTTTGATGTTTGCACCGACGAAGATTGAATTTCAGCCGTGCAGCCGCCGCTCCATCCGTCCACTTCAGGGTGGTCCTGCGCGGCGCATCGAGAAGAGCGGCGGCGGCGTCCCGGTCGTGCTCGCCTCTGCGAAGAAGCCGGCGTCGGAGCGCCTCAACTCATTCTCACCACTACCTGCAAGCACTCGCTCGTGCGTGTGGCCGCACGCTTGCGAAAGTAACGCTTGTCTGCCGCATTCTACTCCAGTTTTCGTTCTCTGCTGCTCCGCGGCGTCGCCCCTCGGCAGCTCAATTGAGCGCCGCGCTCTCGGCAGCCTGCGAACTCGGTTTCTGGGTTTCGCTGTTGCTGTAACTGTGATTACGACGTCGTTGTTGTTGCGCTCTGCGAACTAATTATTCAATTAGACGGCGCAGCAGAAGCCAGCGTGTGAAGCTCCAGTTCGCTCCTGCGATTTCTTAATTGCTTCGGCTGAGTTTGGAAACTCGTGTTTAGGCGCGAGCTGTTGTTGCCGCGCTCGGGTTTCTCGCGCGACACCACAGCGCTCGAGTTCAAATGTCGCTCGTAAATTACACGAAGCGCAGCAGCGAAGACGCGCGAGAAGCAGCGCAGAAGCGCAGCAGCGCAGCAGCCGGCGGTGATGAGGAATTGAGATCATCTTGAGAATTCATAAAATCGCACATTAATTCGGATCTCGAGTGCGCAGCCTGCTTTTCGCTTTATTGTTGCGCTTAAAATGCCGCAACAAAGTTTAAGTTTACGCCGAGAAATGTAAATAAATTCAGCGAATGCCAGTTATTTTCGTGATTTAGAGAAATCGTGGAATGACGAGGGCGGTGGGGGGGAGCGACTTGAGGGCTGCCTCCCCCCCTCTCTCCCCCCGCGATATTGAAAAGTATTTCCTTCAGAATTTCATGTTCTGCAAATCGCACAGGAAATTCCATCTTCAGCTTGACTGGCCGCCTTGGTGCGCATATGTGTGTGTGTGTGTGTGTGTGTGTGTGTGTGTGTGTGTGTGTGTGTTCCACACACATATAAAGTGTATGTATTGATTTATTCTCGGCTGTAATCGGAACTTAATTAGTTCATCTCGAATTACTAAGCTGCTCGCAACAAAATTGTCAGGAGACTATGAATTACAACAGCAACAACAAGCAACAACAACAACAAACAACAAGAACAACCAACAAACCACAGCAACAACAACAACAACAACGCCTACAAAGTTAATAATAATTTTGCGGTTTTCTTGCTTTCTACGGATTTATAATTGCATTTTTATTGCTTATTTTAGTTTTAATAATCTCGCCAGTTAATGTCATCGTTGTTAGTTGTTGTTGTTGTTGTTAGTTGTTGTTGTTGTTGCTGTTGTTGGTCTTAAATCGATTGTGCAACGATTATCATCGCAATTCTCTCTACGCTGATAAACAGCGAGTAGCAACAGCAACAACAACAACAACCACCACACAAGCAGCAACAACAACAAGCAGCAGCCTCGCCGCCACCAACGTGTAACTCGAGGCGAGTGGAGTGAAATAATTGCTGCACCTCTAAATGCGAGTTAAATAAGCGCAAAAGATGCGATTTTCCTTGTGGTCGGAGGAGAAACGAGTGCTGAGCCGCGTGGCGAGCAGCAGCTGTTGCAACTCAGCGAGCGCGCATTCAGCGAGTGGAAGGCTGCGACTTTCGCGCGAATTCGCCCATCGAAGGGTTGTCGAAGTTGCGCAGCTGGAGCGCGTTCAAGAGAAGCTGCGTCGCGCTCATCGCATCGGCGGACCCACTTCCGGGTTCTCCCGAGTGGCACCCACAGCGCGAGCGGCTCAACTGCACCGAAAAAAGCTTCTGAACTGCAAATCCGCCACCACAACGAATGAAACGCGCAACTGAAGCCATTAAATAATCACGCACTCGACTTGTCCACCTGCAGCAAGTCGAGTTGCCAGCTGCACCGACCGCAGTGCCGCGGGCGCCGCACCGCACCGCACCGCACCGCACCCGCAACCGCCACCCACCGGTGCCGCCGGTGCCGCCCGCTGGTGCCCCCTTTTCCGGAGCGCTGAGAGCTCTCATTTAATTATCATTTACAGCGAAGGGAAGCGAAGCCGCGAAGCATTAAATTCGAAATCGGCAAAAATTAACGCGAATGCATAATTTCAACTCCATGCGATTCTCGCGTGAGCGATCGTGATGCGAAACCCGATTGCGGAATAGATACTGCGACAACAACAACAACAACGACGACAACAACAACAATGACGACGACGACGACAGCCAACAACAAACGCCGTTCAAACAATAGATTTCGTGTTAAGTGAAGGAATCCGCAGTTGTTGTTGGTTTGTGAAGCGAAAAAAATGCCGACATGCGTTGCTAAATAAATAAGTTTGTGTGTGAGAGAGAGAGAGAGAGTGAAGACGAGAGAATTTAAGGCAACTCGAAAGAACGCAGTGACGGCACTTAAAAATCTCAAATTTAAAAAAAATAAAAAAGAAAACAAGGAAAAAAGAGAAAAAAGAAAGAAAAAAGAAAGAAAAAAGAAAAAACATTTTTGAAACGTGGCTTCAAAATCCGCCGGCGCAAAAGTTTTTGTAGGTGAAACTCAACTGAAGTTTGAAGTTTAAGTTTAGATTTCGGAATCAAGGAATTTTTGAGCTCCTCCCAGGCAAAACTGCGACTGTTTATTCAACTTTTAATATTTAAAATTCCGGTAAAACACAACATTTGGCAGACTCAGTTTTTTCTTCGTGTGTTTTTATTCGCAGGCATTTTAAAATTACACATTTAATTACAATTTATTGTTCAAGGATTCATTTAATCTTCGCTTTCGTTCACTATTCACAATCAACTTTTTTAAATTTCTTGATTATTTTTATACTTTCGTTAGAATTTCCCTTCCAAAAAACGTCATTTCTTCTCATTGCAGCACCGCCACTGCTAACAACAACAGTTTGCCAGCTTCTCGCTCGCACGAATTTCGTCATTTTCTCACTCTCTCGTCGGTTTACTTCGCTCTCACAGAAAAACGCTGGCGTGAGAGTAGAAACACTCTTTGCTGGAATTAAAGTAGGAAAAAACGAAACGGTTTTCACCATTTTCGTGACAAGAAATGCAAAACAGTGACAATTTGATGCCAACAAATAAAATGCGTTTTTCGCTTTTCCGCTCCTCCACGAGGAAACATCGAACTCGAGTTAGTGTGGAGTCACTCTTCGCTAAACTCTTCTCTCTGCAGCGCAAATCAGTGGGCGCAATGGAAACCCGACGCCTCTCCGTCTCTCCGTCTCTCCGTCTCTCCGTCTCACCGTCTCTTCGTCTCTTCGTCTCTCCGCGCGCGCCGTCACCCTCGCTGCTCGTCTATTGTTTTGCAGCGTTGCGGGACTTAATTAGTTGTTGCTTGCGGTGCTTTTTTCCGGTTCGAGCCTCGCCGGCCGTTGTTATGTAGATCGCCGGCGCGCAGTCGTTGCTGCCGGCGACTGCTGCGGAGGAAATGAATTAATGCGACATGATATCGAAGAGGAGTGAATTAGCCAGCCGGAAGTCGAAAGCGCAGCTCCATTGTAAGCGTTTAGCTTCCGCTGCGGCGGGGGAGAAGGGGGAATCTAGCAATTTCCAAATTAAAGGCATTTCGAGTGAATTGATTCGGTTGTTTTAAAGATTTCACAACTACTTCAGCTTTTCCGAAGTAGTTGATTAAACTGCGATTATTGCACTTTGCAGCTGAGGCGGCGGCCGAACTTCTCGTCGACCTGCGCTCGAACTCCCGCCAGCGAGAGCTGAACTTTCCTTCCCTCCACGAGTCTCGTGCTTACGGAGCGTTTTCGCCGCGTCGTAAATCGCTGGGAGCGCGCGTGTGATTCCATTAACTACGCGAAATACTTAAATTCGTCGCGGTACGTAAACTCCGATGCGGTGGATTTGGCGGCGCCGGCAGCCGGCAGCCGGCAGCCACGGGCAATAATTGGCCGCGCAGAAGAGCGCCGCCGCCGAGTGGCGAAAAACAGGAGATTCAAATTATCTTGCTATTGTTGAATTTATGCAAACTCATGCGGCGCGCAGCTCGGCGCGAATGAGTCGCGAAACTCGGCGGAAAGCGAACGCAAAACGCTTCAACAAGCGCGAACCTGCGGCCGCGAACTGAAGCGCTTCCGGCGGCGTCCGCGGCGTCCGTCGTCCGGTTGCGGGGAAGAGTGTGCGGAACAGCGAGTGCGGGAGTGGGAGAGTGAGAGAAGTGTCATCTCTGCTGGAGCAGCGGGCAGCGAGCAGCGCTGGCGGCGGCGGCGGCGTGGCGAGGAAGCTCTCGAGTGCTGCACGCGTCGCGATTTGTTCTGGTTTGCCAATAAATGCTGAAGTGCAAGCAAACAAAAGGCGGCCTCGAGGGGGGGCGTCGACGCTCGTCTAGCAACGCGAAGTCTGCCTCGATGCGGCTTCTCTCTCGCCTGGCAGATGCCGTCTCAACGTCGACTCCCGTCTCCGCTTCGGCTTCCGTGTGTCGCGTGATTAAATGGTCTCGCAGTCGCTGCCGGCGCCTCGCCGCGCATCCTCTCCCGATTGTTATCAGCGATTATCATTGTTTGCTCTTCTATCCGTCCCGTTCTGCGTTTTCCATCTGATTCTCGGCGGCGCTTCACTCTTCGGCTGGAGAAAATGAATCCGCAGCCACCTGTCGTGCAGAGCGGCGCTCCCGTTGATCCCGAAGGTGTCACTTGCGAGTTGCGAGTTGCGAGTTGCGAGTTCGCTCGCCGTTCGCTCGCCGTTCGCTCGCAGTTCCCTCCACTCCGCTCACGCGCTCGCCGAGTCAGTCGATCGCTCAGTGGGTTCCGCTAGTTTGATCTCGTTAAGACGAACCCAGCATTAGCGGCAGAGCGAGACAACTGCATGCCGCTCTCGTCCTCGGAGACGAAGAGCGCGCGCGTCGTGGCTTCGGGTTTGTCGGCTCTCTTGATTTTAATTGCAGCCAAATTAGTCAAGGGGATCGAAAACTTTCCAAGCCGCCGCCGAGAGACGAGCGCCGACGAAGAAACGGCTTTCGTAATTAATAGCTGCGCGCGTCTCTGCCGAGCGGCCGCCGGTTCGCTCCGAAATCTTCGGCGATCGGAATATTAAACGTTTCCGGCCGGCGTCCGGGTGGCGCCAGAGCGCACAAACTCCGAATCCCTCAATCCGAGCGGGAGGCGCAACAACAACAGCAGCAGCAGCAGCAGCAGCAGCAGCAGCAGCTAAATGAGAAAAGTAGGCGTGTGCGATGACTTAAAAGGTTTTCGAAGAGAAGCCACAACGAAAGTGTTGCACACGCATCGTGATCTGCAGTGGAACTGATTGACCGACCGCCTGGCTGACTGACTGACTGACTGCCTGACTGCCGACTGCCTGCCTGGCTGACTGAACGACGGGCTGATTGACTGACTGATTGACTGACTGATTTAGATGATCTCGAGCTGCTTGAGTGGAGAAAACGATTCGGTAGTTAAAAAGTCGAAGCCCGGATTTGTCTTCCACCTTTCGAGAAATTAAAAATAAATTATCTCCAATTATTTAAATGTTTCCTCTTCGTTTCTGCGGCGCTCAAACACGGGGAGTCGAACGAGAGCCGATCGCGTTCCTCTCGGATTCCGTTGAATGACTCGAAATGACTGGAAATCGGGGGAAAAGAGGGACGGAAGGGTTACGCTGTGGGAAAACGAGGGATCAACGGTCGCGGAGGGGAGGGGGCGGGGGCGGGGAACAAAAATTAGACACCTTTGATGGATGCGGTATTTAAAGAGCAACAACAACCACCACTGACGAGTACGAAGATCGCCGAGGCAATCCAAGTTGAATTCAAGTTGAATTCATGAATGATTCGTTTGATTGGCTGCGGTTTGTTTTGAAAAACGCCGCCGCCAACTCGCAGCTCGGCCTGTTATTTCGATGCCTTCTTTTTTCCTGCGTTTTCTGCCGAATTAAATTACAATTTATCGTCGCTCTTGCAGTCGGCTGCGCGCCTCGCTGCGATTTAGAGAAGCGCAAGCGATGCACTTTGCATGCCATCGCTCGTCCGTTACTTGAGCGCCCGTTACTTGAAGCTCATCACCGATTCGCTGCGATTTCTGCAATTGAACGCTGAATTACGACCCGATTAAAAGCTAAATATCAGCAACGGATTCTCGGTTGCATTTGTTGACGCATGCAACGCGTGCAGCTGATAACAGGTTGCGAGATTTTCCACTCGGCTGACGGCCGAGCGAAGCGAACGAAGCGAACGAACGAAACGAACGAACGAACGAATGAACGAACGAAACGAACAAACGAAACGAACGAACGAACGAATGAACGAACGAACGAAACGAACGAACGAAACTTACGAACGAACGGCAACGAACGAACGAACGAACGGCAACGAACGAAACGAACTAAACAAACGAACGAACGAAACGAACAAACGAACGAACCGCAACGAGCGAACGAATCGAACAAACGAAACGAACGAACGAACGAACGGCAACGAACGAAACGAACTAAACGAACTAAACGAACGAACGACATGCAGAACTCAGCGAAAGCCAGCGACACACTGGACGAAATCAAGTGGCAGCATTAATGGAGGCTGACATTCCGAACGCGAAGAGTTTTCCGCATCGGAAACACAGCTGCCGCAAAGATTCTCGCGGTGTATCGTAAAAAACTCGTTTAAAAACAAGTGAACAACTGAACAACTGAACAACTGAACGACGCGCATTGAAATGAAAAGTCAGCCCACTTTTGATGCGTGAGTGCGCATCAGCGACGCACAGAAATGACAGCAATTCGCCGCCACTTAACGAGCGTCACCGCAATTCGTAGCTGCGATGCGGAGAAACTTCGATCTGACAACTCTTAGCTTTCGAACAGAACTCGATTCCGTGCTGCAGCGGCTAGCGTGTCGTCGCCGTGCGTCACACAGTAGCTTCTCGACTCAAAAACTCATTTAAATTCCAAACAAAACCAAATTAAGCAGGCAAACGCAGCCCGCACTCGCATGACGCGCCGATAAAGCGCAGCTATTGAGGTCGGGGGACCCCTAAGCGGGCTCGACGAAGCACCGCGCGGCCCGAGGCGGCCCGAGGCGGTACAGAAGTCGGCCACGCATTCGGCCGACGCTGAGCGCTGATCTGCGCGGATTCCCTCGAGTTTTCGATTAATTAACGCGGAATGACTAGCAAGAGTCGAACAATTGGTTTGTGTAGAACGTTTGAACCCCAATATTGGCCAGATGCGAGAGAGTTATCGAGCAGGTTATTCGAAAACTTGCTCCGGTCACACGTTGCCATCGCTGTTCTGCTGAACGCGAATGCTATACCGACGCAACCTCGCTGGTCCCGCAGGATTTCGTACTCCTTTCCAGAGTTGTAGGATGCCAAGCAGCTCAAAAGTTGGGAAGGACCGACAGAGCGTCCTGAAAGCGCGATCTCAGCTCCATTTTCCTTGTCATTGCGCATTCACGTCCCTGGAGCCGAAGAAGTCCGCTGAAGTTCAACGCATTCGAGTCGCTTGCACGTCCCTCACCCTCGTGCTGCCCGAGACTGCTCACTCGAGCAGAAGCCGACTTCTCTGCTCGAGGCTTCGATGGGCCGGAGATCGGCGCCCTTTTGTGCGCCTCCGTCTGCGCGATCAGTGAGCAGTCGGCTGTCAGTGGACTAGAAAACAGCAGCCAGTAATAAATTGATTTTCGCGCCCCTTTTCTCAGCGCTTCCTTTTTTCTCCCGCGTTCATTAAGAGTTCGAAGATCGTGTTGAGATTTCATTATGAATGGAAGCAGAAGTCATGGCGATCAAAGTAAACTGAAGACGGGAAGCTGTTCTCGCGCACACGAGTGCGTTTACCGCTTTCGCGTTTCATTGTGATGTATTTTATCTTTTCTTAAATTTAAATGAAAACAAAACACTTTCGAGCCGGCGGACGGCCGCAGTGGGACGCAACCACTTAAGATCGGTGATGGAGCGAAATCAGCGATCGCGGAGCTCGCAGTTTGCGGCCCAACGGCGCTCCCATTTGGTCGTTCGGTGGGACTGCGTTACCGATTTACGCTCGTCCAGAGCCACTTGAATGACCGCAATCAAGCGCTACCAGATGTGATCGACGGGGATCGACGGTGATCGACGGGGATCGACGGGGATCGGTGGGGATCGACGGTGATCGACGGTGATCGGTGGTGATCGGCGGCGGCGGCTCAATGGCACTGAATTCCTGCGAACAAAGAAGACTTCAGAGGATTATCGAGCGCAGATAAGTTGTTGTCGTTGAGCGATATTCTGCGGTCGTCGGATACAATTATAGCAGCTCGTTAGCCAGCTCTGCGCGCGCATTGAGGCCGCGCAATTGTTGTGGCTGTGAATGGAGTTGCCGCTGTGCGGCGGGGCGGCGGCCCGGACACGGCAACACACGAGGCCGCGTGTCATAAGCACGAGAAGACTTCCAGCGCTGGCTGCGAGCCCGCTTCGATGCTGAGAGATCGAATCTTTAGAGGTCTTCTGTTGACTGTTGCATGTCTTCACTACGAAGAGCGGCGAGGTTTCATTATGAGAAAACGGAAGAAAGTCGGCTTTGTACGCCGCAGAAAGGCACGTCATGGCGACTGGAATTCGTGCATAGAAATCAATTTCCCCACAAAAGACTGTCGTCGTCGGCTTGAAGGTCTGTTATTGTAATAAAATGTTATAAATGCGAGTACGAGAGGCCGAGTCCACTTTAAATGCCTTGAAAACGGATCGTTTAAAATGGGAGGCTGTAGTCTGCAATTGCAGATGCAACAACGGCAACGACAACAACAACAATGAATTGCAAAATGTTCGCAACAATTACACCAACAACAGCAAAAACAACAGCAACCGATAACCTCATACCGGCAACGTGTAATTTTCAAAATAATCTGTTTGCTGCAACTTCAATGATTGGCTTAAACTGACCTTAAGACTTGCTAATCCAACAACAACAGCAACAACAACATCGCAAACAAATCCGCACCGGTTACCCAAATTGCACTCGTGAGTCTCCGCGAGGGGAGCGAAGCGCGCTCATTTCTGCGATTCGCAAATTGTTCGCGTTTATCTCATTATCTCGCACTTTTCAAGCACTTAGCGGCGGTGGAGGGTGAGGGGTGAGGTGAGGGGAGGGGCAGCTGCTGCTGTTATGCAAAACTGAGCGACCTGCGATCGTCGAGTTCAATTCGGCGGCTGATAATCGTGCTAAACATCATTAAATCGAAACGAATTCATTGCCTCGTCTCGTCTCCGCCCGCAGAAGGGTCTCGGTTTTCGCGTACCACCAACGGGTGCCGACGAACTGAAGGATCTGGCAACGCAGGCTGGCAGAGCACGAGCTGCCTTGAGAGTTGATTGTTGGCTGTGGCTCGCGAGGAAGCGGCGAAAACCTCTTGTTTTGTCATTATTTATGCAAAAATGGCTGCTCTTGAGGGGGTTGAGGAACTTGGAACGCCCTCGCCGCCAATGGGGACGCGATGGTCGCGAACGCTGCAGCTCTGATTTGCGCCGTCGTGGCTTCGAGAACCCGAAATGAATTTTAGCCATTTTGAGTTTTGCAGAGGGGGAGTGCAAGATCAGGAGCCGCAAGATGATCACTTTGTTGACTGGTATTCTGCGAAATTAATGATACTGGGGGATTCCGAGGGGGAAGACATTGATTTCGCCGGTGATCGGTTGAGAAAAAGATGAGATTTGCTCGTCATTCGATCGTTGGATGGCTGATTGGCGTCGTTTTTGGCTCACAACTGTGCCGAACTTCTAGAAGTCCTCACATTTTCACCGAATTTGTAAGAAATTTAAACGACTAAGAGCGCGATAATGATGGAACAACAACAACAACAACGAAATACTACAACAAATTGCTGCACGCCGCAGCAATTCAACTTCGAGTTCGAGTTGAAGCAGCGAAAATCGCTTCCGAAACAGAGTGTGAAAAAGTGGCTCCCTTAATTCAGATAAATGAGTGTCGAGCACTCGAATTAATGGTCCTCGAGTACTTTAACTGCTCACAAAAAACGAAAAAAGAAAGAAACTCCAGCGTACAGCGCGACTGACTGCCGGTGAAACTTTGTCGCCTTTTAAGCGCGGCACTTAAAAGATAATTTAAATAATTTCACACTCGACTGACATCCTAATTGTCGTCGGCGCGGCAGCAGCAGCAGCAGCAGCGGCGGCAGACGGACGGACGGACGGACGGACGGACGGCCGCTCTCGCCACGCACTGGAAAACTATAAAATTTGACTGAAAGTGCGTCTGCATCCTCGCACGACGCAATAATTTATCATCTGATGTGTCAGCAATTAAATAATAATAATTAAGTGTCGCCGAAGGAGTAAAAAAGCATTAAAATGTGTACGCGAACTCTTGTTAACGCCGCAGCGACCGCACAAACACACGCAGCGCATCCACCACCGGAGGATTTGCATAAAAATCGCATAAATTTCGGAATCACACAATCAGTGCGAGCGCGTAAAAGCAGCGCGAACGCATCACAGTGCGTGCAAATCAAGCGCAAACACGGAACGTCAAAATCATCGCTGCAGTCGCGTGCATTCGCGCGGAAAGACGAATTAATTGTACGCGCTGTGAGAAGCGAGAGGCGGCGCTTTTTAAATTAATCGTTTTTCTAGTTTAAGTTTTCAATTCAGTTCGTTTAAGTTTTCAATTCAGTTTCGGATTCCATTTTAAGTTGCAGTTATTTGTGAAAAACGACGATTTCAGTTCAATTCAATTTTGAATTTAAAACTCAGGCAGCAGGTTTGCAGCTTAAGTCTTTTGCTTTGCAAGCGGAGTCAAATCGATCGGGTTTGTTGCTTAAATCTTTTGCTTGCGGACAGAATGAGCAGCTTTTTGGTCGCTGAAATGTCGTGTTTAGAATCTTCGCGGTCTCATTTCGGTGTTTTCTGTGACACCAACTTCCGGTTCGTACAGTTGCTGGCATTTTTGAGGGCCGATTTTGCTGATTCACTGACTTAACCGACTGTTAAAACACAAACTAGAGTCGATCTAACTGCCCCGCTTTCCCTCTTCCGGCGGCTCGTGAGCGCGCGCAGTGGATCGCCGTTGGTTGCGTGCGCGCAAACATCATTTTGATGAGATGACAGCTTTCTGCTACCCGGCTGTGGATGCAGATGGCAGCAGCAGCAGCAGCAGCAGCAGCAGCAGAATTGAGTTCCGGCTGGAGTGTTGAAAAGAATGGAAGTTTTCACGTTCTATTTGCGGAAGACAAAAAGCCGCGACAACGTGTTCTTCGGCGGAGGCTAATTGGCGCTTTTGCGCCAGCAAAACACGGAATTGCAGGCGGCATTCGAAAACAGAAACAGCAAATGAGTTCACACAAGACTGGGATGGATTTTCAAGTGTGGATGCAACGATTATCCGCGCTTTGTTGGCTTCCCCTCTCCGCGACGCGCCGCAACCGCACGCATGCAGTCTGCTGCCGCCAGCAGCGGGGGAGCGCGGAACCGAAGAGCCGGACGCGCATCGAGGAACGCTAAACACTCGAGCGTTCTCAACGCGCTGCTGGCAATCAACATAATCAGCTCAAGCCACTCCGTCCGAGCTGTCAAGTGGTGCACCCCGTGCTTCGCTCAGGCCGGTGCTGTGGTTGCGCTGCCCCTCCTTGCGCGCGCTCTCGCTGTCCGCTCGGCCGGCCGGCGCACAAATCGCACCAACGAGAACAATTAAATGTCCTCTCGAGCATGACAACGCTCGCTATATAAATTAACACGCCACCACAATCGACGAGGGGCGGAGGGGAGGAGGGGAGGGCTGCGAAATGCCGAACCGCCAAATTAAATGCTTCCCGCGAGAGCCGCGCTTTCCCGGCTCAACGCTGCCAACTCTGGCACTCAGGTGGCCCTCGTTGGCCGGCGGCAGAGCGAGCGAACGGACCGCCGGACAGCGGGACAGCGGGACACCGGGACAGCCGCACACACAGACAGATGAACGGAGAGATAAAGCGGCGGGCAGCAGCGCCGCAGAGTCATGCAGGAAAACCTTTTTGTATGCTAATTCGCGCGGCCGCGTTCGTCATTCCTCGGAGTTCGCGCAGGCGTCTCGAGTGCGCTGCTCTGCTGCGCTCGCAGGGCGGGAGGAGTGGCCGCTCGACTCGCCGCCCGACCCGCCGCTCCTGCAGCCGACTTCGTTTGCGTTGTAACGGGACGCAGCGTTTAAATATTTTAATCGCAGTTCAACAACAGGTACGCGCAGCAGAACCTCACCAGCTCCGGCCGCCGCCGCCGCCTTCGTTGTTGTTGGCGGTGCCGTTTTAAGGGTTTCTTTCGCTCCACTTGCAGGTTGGTTATTTTAATTTTGTCGGTTGCTGCCGCGCGCTGCCGCTGTTCTTCCCTGCGTCCGTCTGTGTGTCTCTCTGTCCGTCTGTGTGTCTCTCTGTCCGTCTGTCAGCCGATAAACATCTCGTCCGCTGCACCAGCCACGGCCACCGCGTCCACTCGTCTGTGTCACTTAGGGGTGCCGCCGCCCCTCTCCGCTCGCTCGCCCCGCTCGCCGCTGGATTCCAATGAGTTTCTGTAATTTCGTTTTTCTCGCTTTCAGCCAACGCAGCCGCTGGTGCGTCCATTTCGTGGACGGAGCGGCGACAGCAGCAGCAGCAGCAGCGGCAGAAATCAGTAGATCGCGTCTCGTGTGTTGTTGTCGGTCTAGTAAACCGCGTGCACTGCCGTCATTTAACACCTGACGGGTGAGTTGTAATTAAGGTGGCCAAACATTCGCTGTTGCACGTGAATTAGCTGCGGACTCCGCGGCGCACCGACAGCAGATGCGGTCGTGTGAAGGAGTCGCGCTCTCCTGGAGAAACGCCGAGTTTTTATAAAGCACCAAATTTGTAGTAATTTGAGGTCGATTTCCTCTAACTAAACTGCGACAAAAAAAAATAAAAAATAAAAATAAAAAATTCATAGAAATGCGAGCAGCGAGATGAAAGTGAGGCGAGGATGGACGCGATTTTAGAGGAGATTTTTAGCACTAAAAATACGAAATAAACCAGAGTAACGGAAAACATTAAAATAACAAAAGAAAAGTCAAGCGAAAAGTATGCGAAAATTCATTTGTTCGCCAGAAATCAGGGCGACGCAACGCTTTTAAAGGATTAAATAAACGCAGCGCAACAGTAGGCGACGCACACCGCCCTTTAAAAGCAACAACAACAACGCCAACAACAACAACAACAACATAAACACCCACAACAACCTGCTGGCAACGCATTTGTGGCACAAAATGGGGGGGGAAAAATGGCAAAATCATAAATTAAACAATTAAAAAACACTTAAGTAATTAACACACACACACACACACACACACACACACCCACACATGCATAGATAAATCTGTGCTTGGCTTTGTATTTTTTGTTGTGTAATTTGAAAAAATAAAGCAACAGAAAGACAGTGAAAATTTATATTCCGATTAAAAATAATAATAAATTTTTGTTAAAATAGTTCACACTTCTACATGCAAGTGCATGCACTACACACACACACACACACACACACACACACGTACACATGCACGCGCTGGTGAATAAATAAACGCAACACTGTCACTGAAGTGCTGCTCAGCGTCGCGACGACGGCCGGCCGTCGTGTTGCGTGTTGCAATAAACGAGTCGTAAAACATCTGCTGCCTCCGCTGCCTCTGCTGCCTCCGCTGCTGCCGTTTTTCCTCTCCTTCCTTGTTGTTTCCTCGCGTTCTTCGTGCTCGCATCGCATGTCAAACCACATCAAGGAAAACTATTTTGTTGCGTGGACGGTGAGGACGGCGAGGACGACGAGGACGGCGAGGACGGCGGCGCGGACGGCACACAACAAGAAACCTCAGAACGAGCGCAGTAAACGCTGATGAGGACGTTTTACGTTGCTGAGTTCGCGTTTTACGTCCTGCGATTGCCTGCACAACAATTCGGAGTCGCAATTAATCGCGTTTAACACACACAACATTTTGACTGCCTTTTTATATCCGCTGCTGCTGCCTGCTGCTGGTCGACGCGGCCGCGAGCCCCAGCAAGCCAACGTCGATTAAACGCCGTCAAAGTAGCAGCAGCAGCTCTGCAGAAGGAGGGGTGGGGAGAGGGAGGAGGGTGAGGAGGTGAGGAAGGAGACCGGGAAGAGCGGCGCGGGCAGCGCGACGTGTGGGAGGTGGACGTGCCTGCGTTTGCGATCCCCATCCCGAGTCGCCTGAACTGAAGTGCAGTTGCACTTGCGAGTCGCCACTGAAGCCGGACATATTAAGGACGAGGCAGCGCTTCGTTCGCGCTCGACAACGCGGAAGTGAGTTCGCACTCACGAGCAGGCAGCCGCGTGTCCACTCTGTGCGGCGGCGGATCCCCTGGCTGGACACGGTGAGGCGGCGGCGGATTTTGTTGATGTTTTCACACAAACCAGTTGAGAATTACAAGCGCGAAAGTGGTTCACCGCGGCCAGCGCTCGACGCGGAAGCGTGCCGACTGCAGGTGGCGCTGGGGTGCGGCAGCGCGAGCAGCAGCAGCGCGACAACAGCGATATTTCAGCGTTGTGTTTTGTTTCGTTTTATTTAATTTGCGCGTCTTTAAAACGGTGACTCTGTTCGCACAGACACAGCAGCAGCAGACACACACTCACACCCACACACACCCACACAGACACACCCACACAAACACACACATTTCAGCGGTGTTGCAGCAGACAAAAATGAAACGCAAAAAGTTGAACGTGGCTTCATCCGCCGTCTGCAGCGGATGTTTATGAATGTGAAGCGGATCGCGGAATCGCGGAATCGCGAGGTCCTCGCCACGCAGCCGAGCACATTAGCAGCAACAACAACAGCAACAACAACAGCAACAACAACAACTTGTGCACTCGCATTTAAGTGCGCCACCCACGAGAGAACTCATGAAACGCGAGTGATTAATTAACTGAGAACGCCAGCATTCGGTGTCGCCGGCCGCCTTCTCGCCGCTGCGTCGCGCGAGATTCTTCGTCGTTTAGCGGTGGCGAAGCGGCGAAAACTCGCCTGCCATTTGCCGGCGAGAGCGTCGCTCGCTCGCTCGGCGGCGGCGGAAAAGAGACAAACTCAGTCGCGGCCGCTGTTTGGTCGTCGCCGAGGCTCGCTTCGCCGTCGCAGCATTTGCGTGCTTTTGTCTCTCTCCGATGGAGCGTGAAGCGAGGATTTAAATGCCTCTCTGTGTGCGGTGGAGTGGCGTGAACTTCCTACTCGGCCGCCGCTGCTGCCTCCGCTGCCACCTCTGCTGCTCTTGCTGCTGCTGTTGTTGCTGCTGCTGCTGCTCGGCACATTCGCAGCTCAGAGAGACGCAAACGCCGCGTTTACAGTTTGGTGGGCTGGGTTTGCCGAACTCCCAATCGAGTGGAGAGTGGAGAGGCTGAGAGAGCGAAAAAGTCTGCCACGTTGCTTGTGTGCGTTGCGGTTGTTGTTGCGGTTGTTGTTGCGGTTGTTGTTGCCGTTGCCGTTGTTTCATATTTTGTTAACAATTTACAGCGCATCTAATTTCATTAATTCGATTTTGAATATCGCATTCCACGCTTTTTATTCGTTCTTAAAAGCTTTTTAATCTCTCAACTTCTCTTGCTCGCCCGCCCTCGCCGAAATCTCGTTCGAAATCCCGGCGAACCCGGCGAATCTCGACGGAATACGAAGGCTCAGCAATTTATGAATGTGTTGGGTTGCTCAACGTCAAATCAACATCGACTGTGAAATGTTAATTTAATGACAGCGTTTACGAGCGACTCGCGATCGCGGGATCGCGGGATTTTCCTGCGTCTCAACATCGCATCAAGCGAGAGATTTACGATTCCAAATTACGGTTCGGGGCCGGCCGAGGCACTTCCGCTGCCCCCCCCCCCCCCCCCAACACCGCCAATTAGGGCGGCCGACGCTTCGGTAGCCGCAAGTCGGTGCTCGCAACGCCGATCCGATGCCAGCAGCGCGCAGTTCAGCGCGGAGTCTCGCGAGGGTTCGAAGGCGAGAGAGAACGACGACGACGACGACGACGACGACGACGAACAGTCGAGCGAAAGTCCAGATGTTCTCACACTCAATTCGATGCTTATCTCGGCCGCTGATTTGCATAATTTAAACAGTTTAATTGGAGGAGGAAAATGCGCGCGCATTCAGTTCACCGACGAGTGGGCGGGGGAGAGGGAGGGGGAGGGGCGCTGGTGCCTCACACAGCGCGGCGCTTCGAGGGGCGTGCGAGGGCCGTCAAGAGAAGCGCGTTGAGAGGAGGGGAGGCGCGAGAGGGGGTTCAGACTCCCCCGGGGGACTCGAATCCTCCAGAAATTCGCTGGATTTCATGCTCCACATCGAAGTTCCTCACTTGGCAGCTGAAATTCGCCAGTTCGAGCTGCAGCTTCGGCTGGATTGGCGATTTTTCCGCACTTCTTCTTCTCCGTTCGAGTCGCCGCGGGTTGCTGTTGTTGTTGTTGTTGTTGTTGTTGTTGTTGTTGTTGCGTCTCTCTCTCGATAAATTAGCCGGCGCGCAAGGAATCCCTCATCCAGCCGGACAGGTGGCGATATTTTTATGTGTGCAGCTACACCTAAAAGCGACTTAATTGTGTTTTTATTTTAATTCGCCGCCACATTCGCGGCGGGGAAGCGCGCGGCGAGAGACGCGGCGAGGGACGCGCAGGCCGAACGCACGCTTCAGCGAATTCCGCTCCCGCCAAATTAATGAGAAACTCGCAGCGAGTTGCGAGCTCATTAATTTCGCGCTAACAGGTCGAGCGAACGAGAAAACGCAGCAGCGGTTCAGCCGAAGCCGACGCCGAAGCCGCAGCCGAAGCGCTGCGCTGCTCACGCTGAGTTTCCTGAGCGTCGGCGTTCCTTCGCTCTCGCGCTGATGACGTTGAGTTGCTGCTGCTGCTGCTGCTGCTGCTGAAGCCAACTTCATTACAGTCACTCAGCAACAACTCGACACTCGCAGCCGCAGCAGTCGTCGTTCTCTGCCTGGCGATGCGTGAAATGCTTGCGAATGAAGAGAGTGCAAGCTCAGGAAGCAACAACAACGGCGGCAGCAACAGCGACCACTTAACAGCGCCGCAGAAGGCAGCACTTGAACTGCTTTAGCACGCATTTAACTCGGCTTAACTGTGTCGCCCGCCGCTCCTCCGCGCCGCGCCGCCGAGTGGCGAGCAGCAGCAGCAGCAGCAGCAGCAGCTGATCCGATAGCACATCAAAAGATGCACCGATCTGCGGTCCCGCGCGGCGACGGGCGGCGGGGAAGGGATGTCGCTGCGCTCTGCCTCCGCTCGCTCGCTCTGCCTCCGCTCGCTGCTCCTCACTCACGCAAGCCAAACGCAGCTGAGGCGAGAGTTAACGATGAACTCTGCCAACCGCAAACTCAATTCGCGCTCTCCAAGTGCGTGCAGTCGGCCGGTCGAGAGCGGGGAGCTTCGGCTTCAGAGAGGTCGGGTGTCAGCAGGTCGGCTCTTGAAATCAGCGCGAGTTCAGCCGGCCAGTGATGCCAAGTTGTGCGATTCCAAGTGCAGCGCGGCGGCGCCACTTCGCAACTGACATTCCGAACTTTATATTTCTGAACTAATTTGCAGCGCGTTTCTGAGCGGCGCAGCACTTCAGCGCCCCGCACACCTGATTAGCAGCGCGCACCCGTCGCCGGCTCCAGTTTAGAGCGATAAATTCAATTAAAATTCTTCTTTTTGCAGCGCAACCTGCGCGCCCCTCCTCCCCCCCCCCTCCGGAACCCCACGCCTCCACCTCCACCATCGCCAGTCGCACACCCGCTTCACTGCGTTTCACAACCTGGCCGTGACTAACGCGGCGGCGGCGGCGGCGGCGGCGACTCGGCCGTTAACTGGTGGCGTCAGTTCATTACAGGTGTTTGACTCCTCTTTCGGCTCTCGTTCTCGCTCTCCTTCCCGTTCTCGTTCTCGTTCTCGTTCTCGTCGTCGGTGCGCCGCTACTTCGTTGCGCCGCTGCTGCCCTCCGCCGCCCTCCGCCGCCGCCTCCCCCCTCATTTGCGCCGCTTCGTGTGTCGAATCGCCGTGGCAGCGCGGAGGCTCAGCGCGCGCGCGGGGCTGCCGGGAGCCGCCGCGGTGCGCCGCCAGGAGTTGGCGTCGCCGCGGCCGGTTCTCCTCGGCTGCTCGCCCGGCACTCGCAGAGAGTCACGAAGAGAGTCACGAAGCGTCAACGAAGCATTAAAGCGCGCATTTAACAAATTTTGTTGAAAAATGCAGAGTGTGCAGCTCCTTGAGTTGTTCTTGCTGCCCCTGTTGTTGCTGCTGTCGTTGTTGTTGTCTTTGTTGTTGCTTTCGCTGCTGTCGCTCATTTATAAAAAGTCTCGAATTTGAATTTTGCTCGAGTTTGCTTTGAACTTCTCGTGTCGTCCGCTTTCCTGCCTCCCGCTGCCGCTTTCCTGGTCCGCGACTTCTGAGCCGCTCGTGTGACGCGCTCGTCTGTCTTCCTCGTGCTCCTCCCGCTCCTCCCGCTCCTCCCGCTGCCGTCATCTGCGCTGATCTTCCACCTGCCAGCGGCTGCCTCGTCATTTAAGGCAATCAATTGATTTTATCATCTTTACACGCAGATTTACACAGCGACACCTTCACTCGGAAATCGACTTCGAGTTTTATGAAGCGTCGTCGTCCACGCGTCCGTCGCCGCTGCGTCTGCTTCGTCCTCCTCTTCTTCTTCTTCCTGCTCTTCTTCTTCTTCCTGCTCTTCCTCGCTGCTGGCAGAGGACGCTCGTCGTTAAGCTCCGCGCCGCCTGTCGCGTCCGCGCAGCGCTGTGAACGCTCGACTGCAGCGAACATCAGCTCGTTAGAGCCGCGAACGCGAACGGACGCGAACGGACGCGATCAATTATAACGTGCACTGCGAGAAAAGGCGAGAAAAGGCGAGAAAAGGCGAGAAAAGGCGAGAAAAGGCGAAAAAAGGCGAGAAAAGGCGAGAAAAGGCGAGAAAAGGCGAGAAAAAGTCTCGCGATTTCGTCGAAACTCTCGATGATTCTCAGCTGGCCGCGCGGTTTTCGGAAGTCGCACGCTCTCGCTGAATGTTTTCCAGTGTTTCCTGCTTCCAACGACGACGCGCTTGACGAGTCAGCAACAACTGGAAGAAGTTAATTGTAATCCGTAGCTGGGGATTTTCGGTTTAACTGCGTTTTTCTCTTCACTGGGCTGTCAATGCGGCCTCGAATTGTAAATCGCTTGTGACGCGCCGCCTGACAGCCGCCGAGGGGAGCGCGGGGCCGCGCGGCGCGAAGGACGGCAGCCGCACACCGGTAGCCAGCAGGCAGCCGTCCCGGGCGAGCGTCGACCGGCGAGCGTCGAGCGTCGATCGCGCCGATCGAGAGGCTCGCAGTCGCTAATCGGCTCTCGGCGCGGCGCGGCGCGGCGCACAAATTTTCACTTTTCCAATTAAAAACGCGGCCGCGCGCCTCGACATCCGTGACATTTTGTAGCGCGATAAACGTTATCGTTGTGAAGAAATCAGCGTGCGCCGCGCCGACTGAATCCGAGAGCGGAGCGCGGCGCTCGTGGACGCGCTGTCGGGTGCGCGGGGGGTGCGAGAGCGGAGTGCAGTCGCCGCGCTCAAGAGTCAAGCCAGCGACAAGAAAAGCTGGCGGCGACAACGCGAGCAGCAGAGCAGCGGCGGGAGAAACTCGGCTGCCTCGCAGGAGCGCCGCGCCTCTCTCGCCGCGCCTCTCTCGCCGCGCTCGCCGCTCATCGGCACGAATGCCGACGCGCTTTGCACGCACTGCAGCTTAAGCTGATTACGGGATTAACGTCGAACGTCTTTGACACGACAACGGGCGCTCGCAGTCGATCGCGCCGATCACGGATCTGCGGACGGAGCTCGCATCGCAGGCTCGGTGCGGCGCGGCGGAGCGACGGAGCGGCGGAGCGGCGGCTCGGTTCCACTTTCCCGAAGTCGTGTCGTGCGAGCTGCGGGGGGATTTTCGGCAGAACGTTTAAATGCGACGTCATTTGCGCGTCCGCGCCTCCTGATCCTCGCCAGTTAATTTGCTGGCGATCGCAAGGTGACACTTTTGCGGCCTGCGATCGATCGACTGCGAGGCTGACGTCCGCCGTCCCCGTCGCCGTCCCCCGGCCGCCGGCTGCACTGCGAACGCGCTTAACTGGTGCACTCAGACGTTGCTAAGACTCACGCGACGACGAGCGACTGCAAGTGCAATCGAATTCGTCGTTCGGTCGTCTTCGAGGAGGAATTAAAAGTCGAAGCTGACGTGAGACGATCTGGCGGCGGCGACGAGGACGACGGGCGCGCGAAGACAGGCAATCGAGTGGCCGCGTGGGTCGCGAGGGACGCGAGGGTCGCGAGGGACGCGAGGGTCGCGGCCGTGTGAACGTTGCGCTGCGAGCCGCCGCGACACCCAAAACTGCGCCGCACCGCACTCGCGCTCTTCCGCGAGTGTCGTCGTTGCCGCGCGAGGGAGGGACGACGCCGCCGCCGCCGCCGCCGTGTGGAGAAACGTGTGCGCCGCGCCGGAAGAGTCGCTGCGACGCGGCGCTGATAACGACGCAGTGAAACATTCGCGGAAACGTCGCCGCGCACATTAACCGCGTTAAATGCCAACAACAATCGCAATCAAGTCGTCGGCGGAGGAGAAATGGAACGAACGATCGCATAAAAATTAAGAGTCGCTCGGCTCTCTCAGTCTCAGTCAAGCGCGGCCGCCACAGTCGTCGCAGCGCAAGCAGACGCTCGCTCTCTGCGCGCCTCTGCAGCTGAGAGCAGTCGGTCGCCGTGTCTGCGGCGGCGGAGGCGGCGACGAAGGAGAGCGACATCGCTGATTGAGAGGACAACGACGTCGCCGACTGAGAGGACGACGTCGCGCAGGTTTTACGGTCGCTCGTTCGGCAGCCGAACCGTCACAGCAGAGGAGCGGCCGCGTCTGGCGTCGCCGCCCTCGCGCCGGCAGCGACTTCAGCTTAAAGTGACGCAAAGACGAGTCGCTGAACGAATCGGCGACACTCAACGCGACACTCAATCGCGACTCTCAATCGCGACACTCAATCGCGACGCAGCAGAGCGCGCGGAACTTTACGAGTCGCCATTTCGAGGCGCTGAAACGCGGCGCAGCGCGGCTGGTGGGCCGCAGGAGGCGGACTCTCGACGTCCGAGCGATTTGCGAGAACGACTTCACTCGTTTTATTGCAGTCGCATTCCCGGATCGAGTTTTCCCCGATTTATCAGCGTTCAGCATGTTTAATCGCGACGCCTGACGGCCGCTCAATTTAAACTAACGGTGAACGGCGACGAACGACACGCGGATGCGGCGCAGCTGCCGCGAATTTCCCAACACGCAGCGCAGCGCGAGACTTTCCACGCGAGCGCGTTTTTCAATTAGCGAAAAATGCATAAAATCACGTTGTCAAAATTTGTTAAACGATTTCGCAAACACGAGCCGCGCCGCGCCGCGCCGCGCCGCCAGCGAAGGCAGCGAAGGCAGCGAAGGCAGCGAATTACACGCACTCAGATTTGTGTCAGAAATTTAATTGAAAAACAGCGGCGAGCAGCAGCAGCAGCAGCGAGTGGCGCGGCAAGCGACGGCTGGCGACGGCTGGCGACGGCTGGCGACGGCAGGTGACGCGCACTTCGAAGCCCCGCCTGCGCGCCGCCCGCTGCCGGGAAAACTCGCGATGGTCGCGTTGTTGTGCGCGCATTAAATTTAAATGCGCTGCTTATATAATTAATTGCGAGCTCGGCGCATTCTGGACGCAGCAATTAACGCATCTCGAGTGCTTCGCAGCGCACGACGGATTAAACGTTGAGTGCAGCAGCAGGAGCAGCAGCAGCAGCAGCAGCAGTGGCAGCGCGCCAGCAGCGGCGCGTATTAAATGCTCTGCTGCGTATCTGGGTGAAGCTCGGTCGCCGCCGCGCCGCCGCCGCCGCCGCCAACGAATGCTGCAACGCGACGCGATTAACTGGTTGCGCGAGCGCAGCGGCAGCAGCAGCGCAGCGAGCGAGCGAGCGAGTGACGTGCGTGTGGTTGTGCGGCGAATTTAGCGCGCTCGCAGCGGCTGCAAATGGATGCGAAGAGTGATTTTCGGCGACATTTCGCGGCGAGGAGAGGATTCGCGGCGCACTTTTGGCTGCGAGGAGTTCGTTCAGCTGATGTTGCGCTTGGCTTTGCTTTTCTTTGCTGACGTCCGCTGCGCTGCTCGCGTTCAGCTTCGGCAGCTTTTTGCTGACCACCAGAAAATCCTTCAATCGCAGCTCGAACTCGCTGTTCGCGTTATCAGTCGCTCGGATCGCGCAATTAAAAATCGTTTCTTAATTGCAACTCGTTACTTCTTATCTACGAGTGTGTTTTCTGCTCGCTGCTGCCGCTGCAATTAAATTGCCAGCTAAATTCCAACAAGCAAAACTTCGCTCGTTTAACGAAGGAATGGGATGCTTGTTGTTGTTGTTGTTGTTGTTGTTGTTGTTGTTGTACTCTGACTTAACCGCATTAATTATTAGAAAGAGAAATGACTGACTGACTGACTGACTGACTGACTGACTGACTGACTGGTTGACTGACTGACTGACTGACTGACTGACTGACTGACTGACTGACTGACTGGTTGACTGACTGACTGACTGACTGACTGACTGACTGACTGGTTGACTGACTGACTGGTTGACTGACTGACTGGTTGACTGACTGACTGACTGACTGACTGAATGACTGACTGACTGACTGACTGACTGACTGACTGACTGACTGACTGACTGGTTGACTGACTGACTGACTGACTGACTGACTGACTCGCTGATTGACTGCTTGGTTGACTCGCTGACTCGCTGCCTCGCTAACTGATCGTCAGCCCGACTCGCTGCACAAGTGCAACTAGTAAATTTTTAATGACGTCTTCGAATGCAACGAGGAAGTTTTGCGATTATTAATTCGGCGCTTCGGCTGCTTTTTCGCGGCGTTCCTCGCTCAACCGCGTTTATTTTCTTCTGCTCGGTGGAGCCGCGCGCGAGTTGCGGCGGCGCGGTCGCTAGTTAACCGCTTAACTGCGATTTTAATGAATTGAACGCGTTTCGCGTTTTGTACGCCGCGACTGGTTGTGCAAACGGAAGCGATTTTCAACAGTTGCGTGTATTTCGCGCCAGACGCCCGCGAAATTCGGCTAATTAAGTCGTTGCATGCCTTCGCATGCCGACGACTGCGCTGCTGCTCCGCGCGCGCGGCTGCCGAGAAACGAAAGCCGCGAAATTCAACGAAATTTTCTCGAAATTTCGTTATGCAACGAAAATTCGCACTCGCAAACTTGTGGCGAGAAAGTTTCGTGAAGTTTAAAGAGAGTTAAAAGTGATTTTCGAAGTAGTTGAATTTTCGAAGTAGTTGAATTTTCGGATGAACGCGATTTCAGGTGAACACGGAACCGCGTGTGCGGCGTTTTGAATTATTTTAAGAGCGCCGCGCCACTTCTGGAACTCCGCGCAAAATTATTTTATTTTCGGACGGCGCAAAATAGCCAACCAGCGGCCGAAATCCATTTTTGATCCAAACATTTCGTCGCAATTCCACTTTTAGTTTTCTCTCCCCATTCAGTTCACGAGAATAAACCACGAAATCGCTGCACGGATATTTTCAGCCTCTGCAGCGCACGCACGGGACACGCAAGCAGCGCGGAAACAACAACAAACGCAGCTTGGAGGGCCACCGCACCGGAGCGGGTCTCCGTTCACAGCTTCAACTTCAGGTGGACAACAACTTTACGTGGCGAGTGGAGGGTGAGGGGGACGTAAACCCCGTAGCTCCCCTCATCCCCTCAGCCACTGATCTCATCTACGTATATAAAATTTTTTTAAAAATTAAAAAAAAAATTTTAAAAAAAAATTTTAAAAAAAATTTAAAAAAAAAAATTTAAGTTCATTCAAAACGTCGCACGTCCGCCAAAATTTCCAGAAAACCAACTGAAGACGTTGTAATTGAAACCGCTTCCCCCCGCCTTCCCCTCCCCTCTTCCAACCCAATCATCTTCCTCTCTCCGCCCCTCATCATCCGCTCACCACTCCTCTCTCGCTCTCTTCCGCGCTTCTGAACGCAGCTCACCTTCGATTCCCACCACAAATTCACCACGATTTTCTCCAGTTTCTGCTGAGCAGCGCAAGATTCTCCCACTCTTTGCAGTCCTTCGCGTCTCTCACTTCGTTGAAAACCCAGCGCGTCACCAACTCCAGCAACAACAAATCCATTCCCAGCTCCCTGCTGTGTGTGTGCGTGTGTGCGTGTGTGCGTGTGTGCGAGTTGCTCGTCAAGCCAAAGTAAAGTCGTGAATCTCTCGCTCTCGCTCTCGCTCTGCTCTCACTCTCCCTCGCTCTCACTCACACTCTCGCTCTCACTCACACTCTCGCTCTCTTCTAAACTCCGCCTTTCCGTCCTGATTGATTTACGGAGCGCCGACTTCCGCGCTGTCAATAGTTCGGTCCATCGCGGCGGACGCCACACCAACAACACCAACAACACCAACACGCACTCGCCGCTGCCTACTCGCTGTCGACTGCTGTGCTGTGCGTCTCCCTCGCACTCACGGCCGCCACGCCACTCGACTCGTTCTGTTCTGCTCAAGCAGCTCGCGGGTCGACGCAACCCTGGTGGGCCTCCGGATTCTTCGCTCCTCGCGAGCTTCTGCGTCTCTCTGGATGTCTGTCTGTCTGTATGTCTGTCTGTCTGTCTGTCTGTCTGTCTGTCTGTCTGTCTGGCTGTCCGTCTGTCCGTCTGTCCGTCTGTCCGTGTGTTCGCTGCTTTGTTGGTGTCTTTCAGTAAACAGTTAATTAAAGGTTTTCTGTTACTTTTCTCTTGTAATTTTTTCCATTTTGGTTTGTGTTTCTCTCCGCTCTCCGCTCTCCGCTCTCCGCTGAATTGCTCGCCTGCTTGGAGTTGAAGTGCCGTTGCGCTGTATTGTCAGTGTAATCGTTGTGACGTTTCTGCTCGCATCACAGGGAGCGAAGAGGGCGGGGGTGGGTCGCGGAAGGGTTGACGGCGGGGGGGGTTAAGACGTCCTGTGCCAGGGCGGCGTCGAGCCGTCTTGTCGAGGCGGAGGTTTCCCTCCCAGCATCCGTCCGTCCGTCGCAGGTGGGCTTCCACTGGATTGAGGAGCCGGCGACTCGTTGTGGCGACTCGTTGTGGCGACTCGTCGCGGCGAGGAGGGGCGGCGGAGCGCGCTGGGTGACCCTCGTGGAGTTGCGGGCGCGCCGTGTTGCCGCTTCATCATGATTTTGACAGCTTCGGGTGGCTTAATTTTCACGTTGTGTGCTTTTTAAAAAGCCATTTTGAAGCGTGGTGTGTCCATGTGTCCGTGGGTGTGTGTGTGTGTGTGTGTGTGTTCGTCCGTGTGCGTGTGTGAATGTGTGCGAGTGAAAGCGTTTGTGCGAAGCAAGGATACGCAATGAAAAGCGTTTTAAAAGTTATTTTATGGCAATTAAAACACGGATTGCGGAGAGCTAAAAGTTTAGGAAGCTGGTGGGGTTGTGGGGGCGGAGGGCGGTAAGGAAAAGGGGGAGGGGGTGGGTTTAAATAAAGACGGGGAAGAACTAGCGGCTGTTTTTTTGTTAGATGAAGTGGAGAGACGCGGAAACTTAGTGAAGTGGTTGTCAGCATCATCATTTTGATTGTTATTGCTGATGAACAGCGTTATTCACTCTATTTGCTCTTCGTTTTTCTCCTTTTCTGTCCTTGGATCCTCCATTTTTGGTACCATAATTACGTGAAAATCCTCACAAGCCACCCACGAACACCAGCGTTCGCAACAACAAGCAAACAAACAAGCAAACAAGCAAACAAACAAGCAAACAAGCAAACAAACAAGCAAACAAACCGAACAGCAAACAGCAGACACACATCACTGCAATTTCCACTAATTTGCTGCATAATTATTTCGTATTAAAATCATTTTATCGCTTGCAAATCAACAAAACAAACGAAAACAACAGAAAATTACACACAAAATCGAAACTAATGAAAAACGAAATGCAAAAATCAGCAAAAACGTCGCGAATGCACGTGGAATGCAGCGTGTGAACTTCAAAGCGACTCGAAACAGTGAAATAATAAGTGGAAAATTCAGCTGAGTGAAGGAATTGAAAAGTAAAACAACAACAACTACTACAACAACAACAACAACAGCGACAACAACAACAAGAACAGCGACAACAACAGCGACAACAGCGAGCGCTCATTACTGGCGAGTGAAAGGGAGCGAGCGAGTTGTAGAAGTTTAGTTGATTAAATATGGATGAGCAAATAAAAGCACAACAACAACAACCACAGCAACAACAACAACCACAGCAACAACAACAACCACAGCAACAACCACAGCTGTCAATCACACCGACGAGAAGTGAAGCGAGTGCACAACAATCAGCGTTTCGTGTGAGAGTCGCAAGCGGTGGCGTGACAGTCGTTGCGACACCAGCGAGAGAGCGCAAGTGAAGATGATAGATGCGCGCGTGTGTGTGTGTGTGCGTGTGCGTGCACGAAAATGTGCGCCGCACAGCAGCGAGCAGGTGGATACAGTTATTTGTAGCAGAGCTGCAGCGAGAGACACGTTTTTCGTCCCCGCAGTGGGATTTCACAGTTCGACGCTGACTGCCGCTCGCTCTCTCGCAAACACAAACAATGACGAGCGGACGCTAACGGCGATTATTAGCGCGTTGTAACGAGGAGGCCAAACTGCGATTACGACGCGTTCGCCGCTAATTAAGAAATCAACGTTGAAGCGCATCCAACAACAGCAACAACAACCGCCGCCGCCGCCCTAATTAATTCAACAACCTTTAAAGAAGCCAACTTTTTTATTACCACGTATTTCTGGCGAGTGACAGAGCATCCGGTCATCAGTCACCTCAAATTGCGGCAGCCGAACATTAAAATGTGGCGCACTCAAGAGGCGCTTTAATTAGAAATTCAGAAATACCTGCGGCAAGAAGTGTCGACATTAGAAAAGGCAAATAAAACAGGAGCTTCTCTTCGAAGCCAAGCAGTGGCTTTCTTAATTGATGTCACACGAAATTTTCACTCTTCACGCATCGCAGACGATTGCGTTGCACGACGACGCCGACGCCGACGCCGACGCCGACGAAGCGCTCGGTCACTCGCACGGCACGGATGACGTCATTCCGTGTCGACTGCGGGCGGCGGTAATAAAAAGCAGAAATTACGCCAAATAAAGTTAATCAAGGAATTTGTTTGTAAACAGAAGAGCAAGAAAAACAACAATAAAACGCGTAATTGAGTGTAATCGAGGCGCTTTTCTCTCTCCGGAGGCCGGAACTCGTTAGTTCGTCGTTTACAGCGAGACAAACGCACTTAACGGGACTTAAAAGTCGCGCCCATCAAATGTGAGAGAATTCTATTTTTACCGCACAACATTTTGTTGTTGCAGCTCTCTCGCTCAGCATGAATATGCTAATCGCGGAGAAACTTTAAAAACGCTTCAAAATGGCGCTCACTTACGACAAATTAAACTTTCGCAAACTCAGCGCCCCCCGCACCGCCCACCCGCCCACCAACAACATGAAGCGCGAGCGAACCTTCCAGCTGCTCTGCCTGCTGTGAGAGAGATAAATGAACTCCCACGAAATGCTGCTTCTCGCCGAACGCAAAAACGACAGCAAGAACAACGCAACGAGCACTTCAAAAGTTTAGCGAAAATGGCGCGCGCGTGCAGCAACAAACAACGTGAGCGTCGAAGTGGGAACTCAGTGTGAACGCAGTTTTTTTCCCCTTTTTTTCTCTTTTTTGCTCCACCTGCACACGCCGCCCCAATTTGCCAGACGCGCGTACTTGTTGTGTGTGTGTGTGTGTGTGTGTGTGTGTGTGTGTGTGTGTGTGTGTGTGTGTGTGTGTGTGTGTGTGTGTGTGTGTGCGGCTGGTGCGGCGACGAGGTGAGCAGCAGCGGCGGAGGGAGCAGCGCTGGATTGTCGCCGGCGTAATGGTGACAAATTACGCTGGCAAAGTGCTCGTCTACTCGCTTTTTAAATATGCAAAAAGAGCTCAATCTGCATAAATTTGCTCCGCATTAAAACAATTTTGACTCGCGGCACTCGAAATCCTGCCACCGCCGACCGTCTCTCACTCACCGCTCACTCACCGCTCTCGCGCTCCCCGCGAAGTGGCAAAAAGAGAGAAAAACGTGGTTGGCCTACTCTGTCAAAACAGCAGCGCGAGCTTGTCGTGTTGTTGTTGTCATTGTCACATTAACAAATTCACAAACAGCTCCCACCCCCGCAGCCATCGTTAGAATTCCACTTCACCAGCAACAACCACTCGCTAATTTTGACACCCCCTCCCCCACCCCCACCCCGCGACAGCCCGCTAAAAAGTGACGGCGGTGGGGCGGCGGTTTGCTCACGAATTGCAAGCGCGTGAGAGGCGGGAGAGTCCTCGTACTTTATTTTCAAAGAGCAGAGCGGTTGTTGTTGTTGCTGCGGGTGTTGTTGTCGCGGGTGTTGTTGTTGCCGTCGTCGTATTACAAGCGCAAAGAAGAGGAAATTAAGTATTCTGACACCATCAGTGTTAAAAGTGTTCACATTAAAAACACTTTTGACACCCCGCTCGCTCCCCCTTTAAGAGTGTTTGATGTTCTCCTCTCTCCGCCGCTCATTCCCGCGCCACCGCCATCTTGTTGTTGGTGTATTCTTCGGAGGCACGCTTCGTTTTCGTTTTCGTTTTCTCTCGCGGGTTAACGAGACCCGTTTTTGTGTTTAAGACTGCGGAATTTAATGTTGGAAACGGTTTTGACCGAAACTTGGAGAATTCTGTGGAACTCAAGGAATCCCCAGTATTCTAGAATATTCGAATATCCATTCACTGAGCGAATAATGAATGATGGAGGCTTGATATGCTGCGACCTGATGTCGCATCGTCTTGGCAAAAACGCTCCCTTCACACAGACGACAGACGAGCGGAAAACAGCAGCGAAAACCAGCCTTCGAATGGGAGTTCAAGTGAAAACGCGGCGTTTTGAACCGAAGTCTCGCCCGCTTTCGCTTGACTTGTGCAGGCATCGCGCCGGCAACGCAACTTCCAAGTTGTTGCCGACTGCCTGCAGTCGTTTTTGAGCTGCAGTTGCTTCCACATTTTCGCTTGAATTCAACGCAACGCGCAACCCTCGGGAATCCAGTAGCGGCCTGCGAGCTTCTCCGGCCAGGCAAACATAATTCAAACCATGAAAAGCCGACTCAAAAGTCAATCGTCAGAAGTTCTCACAAACAGCTTAATGATCTCCACGTGAAATTAAGCGGTGCCGAGGGGGAGAGGGAGAGGGAGAGGCGTGGAGGGACGTCTGCTTCGAAATGTCCAAGCGTAATTGGAAATAAATTGGCATCGCACTCCGAAGCAGGGACAGCTACGCCGATTAGTCGTGTTATTTGATACCTTCTGCCTCGAGCTGGAGTGGGATTTCGGTGCGGAAATGGGAAATTTCGTTCAATCAAACGATTCGCGGAGCAACTGCAGTGTAATTCCGCTCTCGCGTCTGCGTTTCGCCGCTGCTGGGCTGACGGACACTCAGGATGTGTCAAGTGCGGCGCGTTAGAAGGCCGCCGCCCCGCTCGCTCCCCGTGCGGCAGCCGGAGCGAAGCGAGTGTGGAAACGAGCGACAATCGGGAGGAAAACGCAAACTGAAGTCGGCCAACTGGCGTCAGGATCGCCGTCATCGTCGTCGCGTGCGTGTTGTTGGTGCGACCATTTCTGCGGCGACCCACGCCAGCGTTTTCACGTGTCCTTCACTTGCAGCCGGCAGGTACAGGACACGCTGGCCGCCAGCAACAACGCACACCGCCTGCGCTGGGAAAAATAGAAGCGACAACGCGTCACACACAATAATTAAATTACACCTGACCGACTCGACGTCATTTGCGGCGTCACAACTGTTGCGAGTTGAGTGCTTTGTGTGCAACGTGGACGCTGCCGCGCCGACTTATTTGTGTCTCTGCATTGCGATGCAAATATTGACTCTGCTGGGCGGACGAAGCAGCCGGAGCGCAGTTGGTTCCCTTGGTCCCTTCCGACGCCGCGGCATCGAATTAAACGCCGTCCGCCTCGGATCTCCAGCGATCTCCTCTCCAACGAGCGTCGACCGCACGCCAGTCGAGACCTTCTGCGGCCGCGCTGCGGGTGAATCGAATCTAAACGCCGCTCATTAAAGCCTCATTAGGCTCTCCCGGCCGTAACGGGTTTATAATTCGTCAATACTGTTAGCTGATTTCACGGCGAGGCTCCCGATTGCCGAAGCATCCGCGCTTATTAGTCGCAGCGGCGACCGTGGATTATCTTCAGTTGGTGCGGCCTAATGCAGCGTGTCGGCGACGAATTCCGCCAAACCGGGGAGGGCGCTTCAGGCAGGCGACTCTCTGCAGGCCTTCGGTGTTCTGCGGTTTTGCAGTCTCTCGATGGACATCTAGTATTGCAATCTTCAAGATTCCTTCACAACGAACAAGCCTTTCTTTTGTCTGATGATCTACGCCTTCGTTGCTGAACTTTCCGAAGAGATATCGCTGTATTTCCGGAGTGCACCGTTTTTATCAGTGCTATTCTTGAGTTTGTTGTGGTTTCCCCACATGTATCACTATATTTCCAGAGTATATAGTTAATTTTGGTGTTACTCCTCAGTTTCTCGAAGTTTCCGAAGAGATATCCCTAAATTTCCAGAGCATGTCCTTTAAATCTTCTTACTTATTATAATTTAAATGGTGCTACTCGTGATTTCGCTGATGTTTCCGAAGAGATATCGCTATATTTTCAGAGTGCAACGTTTATATCGGTGCCATTCCTGATCTTGCAGAGGTTTCCGAAGAGATATCGCGATATTTGCAGAGCATGTCCTTTCAATCGGTGAAACACTTTCATTTCTTTCGTTAGAAAACCCATCAGAGGAAATGCCATTGCTAAACGCATTCTGTAACGCGACTTCCTACCGTCCGCAGACCTGAGATGCCAGTGAACGGCAGCTGTTGCTAACAAGCAGCAGAAACACTTGCGAATTCTCGGCGATCTCGCCCAAATAATTACACATCCCCTCTCGATAACAAGCAGCCACCATCTGCTGTCAACAGCTTTCGGTTTCATCCTTGCAAAGCAGTCAAGACGCGCCCGATCCTTATCGAGGTCGCGTTTTGACGCCTTTCAAGCACCGCTGTACACCAATTCCGTCGCACTTTCCCTCGTTCGCGCTCTCGAGTACACCGCTTCGAGAGGTCTTTTGGCCATTTGCCAACCCGCAATTAGCAGCTGAGATCAAAGGCTCGACGTGATCGGTCATTATGGCGCTGCGGTGGAGCGCGCAACTGAGGCGAGGAGGCAAGTGCAGCGTTTCTTCTCACACTTCACACTCGACGTGTGTTTGGTTTTCCAAGCGCCACCGTGCTGGAAAATTCCCTACTGTATAATTAACGATCATTTATTTTCAAATTAACGTTGCGGGTAAAACAAAACGAGGAAAGTCGTGGAAAAACGTGGAAATGTGGAGAAACGGAGCACGAAAAATAGCGCTATTCGAGGTGGAACTGGAGAACTCGAATACGTTGAACGCAGCAGAAACGGAACGATGAAATGTTGGATGTACTTTCAAAGTCCCTCTTGTATGATTTCCGAGTTTTCATTGCCCGTCATCGATGAACTTAACTTCCCTCGTCTTCTTCTTCTTCTTCTTTAAAGTTCATATTTTGCTAGCACGCGCGTGAACTGAATCCGAGCCGAATGAACTTCCAATCGCGGCTAAAAATGCAAATTCGCTCCGAAGCGCTATAAATATCACGTTATCTGTACCCACAACACAACAAACTTATGCGTCCCTGCACTCCCTACGCCCCCACCGGCCCACCCAGCTGCCCCTTCCCCCCACTCCCCCCTTAATTAATGAGTTTCTTCTGTAGTTCTCTCCGCTCCGGCGTCGTGTGGCCCACGGTATTTCAGCCGTCTTTTATCTAAACTGAAGTTGTAGTTCTAAGCAAAAGCCTTTTAAACATTTAAGTGTGAATTAATTTATTAGCATTTTATTTATGCTTTTTATTTATGCGTCTCCGCGCCGTTCTTCTGCCGGACTTGCGGCTCTCGTGGTTCTCCTTCTTCTCGCGGAGCGCGAACCATAAAAACGCGTCGTTAAAATTTGCATAGGGAATCAGTTAACGTTTTGTTGAGCGCTTTCTGGCCGAAAACCTCGCTTAAGTGGTTCACTTTCGTGAAGTGACGGCTGTCATATAAATCGCTCGCTTAATTTCGATGCCGAGTTTTAATTTCGCGTTGAAAGTTGAAATTAATGAAGCCGTTTAGATAGCACAAGGGGCAGTTTTCGCTAATGATGGATTTTTAGTAAATAAAAAGTTGGTAAAAATCACGATAAAGCGAACCAAAAACTTGAACCCTCCGATTTTGAGTGAATCTTTCGGATTCAAGGGCTGCCAAGTGTGAAATAAACGCCCCCGCTAATCAAGCGCGACCCGCTATATACACACTAACACTCACACCCACACGCACACACACACACACACACACACGCGTCTCTGTAAATGTGTACGAGTTCATAATGTAAAAGTTGTTTTACGTTATCGGCCGAGATGCTTATCGCGGTCATAAAATGTTTAGTTGAAGAAGGAATCAGCGTTCGAATGAAATGCACCTCAATTAACGTAACGTAAAACGGTCCCGGTGCCGGTCCCGGAGCCGGCGTCGGTCCAGTTCGGTGCGCTTAGATGGCCGCAGGAATGGGTGGCTGGCGGCTGCCCCGGCGCGGCTCTGGTCGCTCCACGGCCATTCTAAACTATAACGATAACGAGAAACAATGTTAAACTTAAACATCGACACCTCTTAAGACCCTTTATGGCCCGGGGCTCGCTAACTGCGGCATCAACGACGGCAACAACAACTACAACAACCACTACAGCAACAGCAACAACCACAACAACCACAACCACACCACTAGCAACACAAACAACTGTAAAGCGGCGAAGAAAACACCTCGTTGACTTGTGATATATTAAAATGGATCGCGTAAAGAATTTATTTATACAAAAATGCATTCATACCAACGCGGATACTTGCGCGTACACTGAGAGAAAAAGGCGGCCGACGCGACACGACACGACAAGATTCCCGCTTCCTTCGTTTCGAGACCTCGTTGCCGCAACTTCGTCGCGTGCGTAGAGGTCGCCGATCTTATGTTGCGCCACAAATCCCAGAAGAATCGAGACAATAACGCGCGCGAGATGAAATCCTTCCCGTTGGTGGAGTCAAAACGATCATCGAGATCGAGGCAGAGAGCCTCGCTAGATCTAGAAATAGTCGGTGGTCGAGAGCGCGACTTCCGCGTCCACGAGGAGCGAGATCGAGGTGTTCTCGACCGCGTATCGCATTCGAGGCCACAATCACACGATTGCAATCGCGACTCTGACGTCCGCACAGACTTCGCTCCGTGTACGCGCAGCTCGCAAACGCAGCCGCCGCGAGGTTGCGATGATAGCTGGCTTTCGCCTCTGCTTTTATTTTAATGGCAGAGTTTAAGAGATAACAAATTCCTGTTACAAGCAAATTAAAAGGTTTCCTTGACGCTAAGTGGCGCAGGCGAGGCGACCTAATGAATGGCGCGCTGGCAGCGGCTTTTTTACGTGGACCACATTAAATGATGCGATGCGATGCGATGCGATCGCCAGCCCGCGTTCGCCTGCGAAGCGCTCGCTGGAGCGGCAACGAGGTCCGAGTGGAGTGGAGGCGCTGGACCGCGCTGGACCGCGCTGGAGTCCGACCGCTGCAGCGCTCAAGAATTCGTTTTTATCGATTGTTTTCGCTTGCATCGTTTAGTCGATAATTTTGGTAATAAATTAAAACCGAGAAGAGCGCAGAAGAGGCAACAAAAGCGGAAAACAGCTTGGAGAGGAAACAACAAATAAATTAACGTACTCTACGCGTCTCTGCGAGACTCTTGTTGCCGCTGCTGCTGTGGCGCACGCGCTGACCACTCCAGCCAGCGGATCGCCGGCGAGCGTCGTCGACTGTCGGAGACGCCCGCAGCACGATGTCGCCGCCGCCGCCGCTTTTATCTCGACCCATAATTGAGCGATAGAATGCGAGTTTAGCTAAAAGCCGAACATAAATTTGACACCCAAACTCAGCGGGCGCGCCAAATCGCCGAGCGCGCGTCCGTCCCGCGTTCCTGCGCCGGAGACTCGGCGCAGACACACTGGCGTTGCTGCGCTTTTGAAGTTCGGGCCAGCGGCCACGGCGATGATGCGTCTGGCGACCGCTCGCGATCGAATTACCGTCGTTCGCAGGTTGAGAGGCTCTCTGGATTCCCACTCCACGCAGCTCTTGCGCCCGCACTGCTTCGGCTCGTTTTTGTGTTCCTTTGATTTACGTGCACTTCGGGCGACTCTTCGTGGGCAAATTCCAGGTTTATAAATTTGGAGTATCGTCGTCCTGTTTATGCGGCTAACTGTGAAGTGTGTGTGGAACGCAAGTGGACCGAGTTCGAGTTTCGTGCTGTCGGTTAATCACGTTCTGACAGCCCTTGCGAGGCGCTGAGACCACCTCGGAGCCCTGAAACCCGAGCTCGTGAATGACCAGCTCATCGCCTTCCATTGAGGAGTGCAATTGCTTTTTTCACTCGCCCAGTTTCACTCGCACTCGTGTTAACGGTTTTAGTTTTTGTCCAGGCGCAACCGAGATCTTCAGAGGCTTCCAAAGAGGATTTCTACATGCTGAGAGGGACAAAAAGCGGCGAGGAGGACTCGCTCCCTCGAGCCCTCAACGGGAATCTCGTTCCCTGCTGGCCGCTGCTTCTCATAGAAAGCCAGTTGCACGGCCAACGCACTCGGCGCTTTCCGAATGATTAGCCACCAGTTATGTCGTGTCGCCGCCGCCGCCGCCGCCGCACGTCGCTCCCACTCGCAGTGCGGTAGTGCGGCAGTGCGGCAGCGCAGCTCGCACCCGACGCTCGTATCTCGCATTCCGTCACTTGTCACCGCGCGGCAGAGCAGGTGAGCAGGTACCGCCGCCGTGCGCAGCGCAGCCTCCACCCGACACCGTGAGCCGCCGTCTGCGCATTCGAAAGGCGACTGTTTTGACCAACTTAGCCGTTCAGCTGAGCGCAACACAGTGATTGGCCACGATGGCCGGCGTGTGGGGCAGCGGGCGGCGGGCGGCGAAGGAGTCGCTGCAAGAAGCGCTTTAATTGCGATCGGGTTACAAAGTTAATCGAAAACTGATTACTTGCCGCCTGATTACTGCATGCGGAGCCGGCTGCAGCTGTGGGAAAGCCAACAAGTGCGGCGAAGACCACCTTCACGGCTGGCGTGTCACGCTTGGCAGCGAGCGAGGAATGAATGGAAAGGAATGACGGCTGCTGGACGGCTGCTGGACGGCTGCACGGAGTGATTTCGAGACTCATGATTGAGCGATTTGCATTCGTTTGGTTGTTCTGTTCTCGAAACTGTTGATGCAACGTGTGGGATCGCAGTGAAATTCATACTCATGAACTCTTTTATTCATTCACTTCAATGGTTTTCTCAACCAAGCTGCTGGACGGCGCGAAAGGCAGATCGGGGGAAATACATATATCGGAGTCTCATATTCTCGTGTGGAGACGTCTTGTGATTACAATTTGTTGTTGAGAATATCAAGGTCACCGAGAATAAGGAGAAGGAGAGAGAGGAAATCAAGATCACCGGGAGAGAAAATCAAGATCACCGGGAGAGGAAATCAAGATCACCGGGAGAGAAAATCAAGATCACCGGGAGAGAAAATCAAGATCACCGAGAGAGAAAATCAAGATCACCGGGAGAGGAAATCAAGATCACCGGGAGAGAAAATCAAGGTCACCAAGAGAGGGAGAGAGAGAGAAAGAGAGAGATGGAGAAGACAGAAAGAGAGAGGGAGGGGGATAAAGAGAGATAGGAGAGGGAGAGACAGAGAGAGAGAAAGAGAGCGACCATTAAATGATTGCACATTTATTTTTCGGGATTTCAAGTCAAAGAGAGAGTCTTCGGTTAATAATTTCAACTTCGTCGATTAATTGCAAGTCATCGAAGAATCGAAATTGGTCGATTAATCGATTGTTCAATACTAATTTATCAATCCGACGGGATCGAGAGTGCTAATTGATTCCATTCATTAATAATGGAATACCAAACACTAAATAGATTTTCCGATTGAGTGAGTGATAATTTTTATTGCCCGAAATTAACGACATCTCATTCAATCCGGGGAGAGAGTGAGTGAGTGAGTGAGTGAGAGAGAGAGAGAGAGATGACGTAATAAAACGCATCTCCTTACCTCTGCAAACACTTGTAGGCGTCTTCGCCACTTTCTCAGCTCATTAAAAGAGTCCCGCGCCCCGCCGAGGGCTGCCTGGAGATGTATTATCGCAGCTACTTCATCTTAATGACTTTTGTCACTCCGGCTCGGCTCACGCAGGAGGAACGTTTCAATTTTCCGAACTTCCAAGCAGTTTGTTTCGTTAACGACACATTTTTGATTCGGACCGCAGCCCAACCCATTTCTTCTCTGATTTCACTTTGGCCTCCGATTTACTTCACACCGAAATGCCATCTGAGACGGACACTGGGACTGCAACTACGACTGCGACTGCGACTGCGCCTGCGACTGCGACTGTGGCCGAGTTATCCTGCCTGGTGAGGATCATCTCCTCACCTGCATTTGTATGGCTTTCGGAGACCTTCCTGGCTGTTGGTGCGGACAGGTCGCGACTCGGCTGCTCTCCCCCGATTCATACATCATTTTCGAGAAGTGTCATCACATGAAAATCGTCTCCAAACACGGGCGATTGGTTTGCACTCCGCCGCAACAAATAATCAATCAATCATGCGTTGCTCTCGACCCGTTCCATCGTCCCGCTCCGTTTTGCCCACCGCTGTCTCTTCCCTCGCTCCACTCATCAGCTCATCGGAACGAACGCTCAGTTCGATTCTCGGAAACCGAGTTGATAAGCTTCTTTTATTCGGCGATTGAGTGGTTTGATCTGGGCAGAAGTGTGCCGACGCAATCATCAATCAATGATTGCGTTGTTAATTCCAGTCGTCCTTCGGCGCAACTTCTCCCGGCCGGACAAAACAATTCAATTATTGGGTTTAAAAGGTTCCAAGGAGGTAAAGTGTTGAGAATGGCGACGGAGGACGAGGTGAGTGGTGATGAATGACGGCAGGAGAGCCAGTTCTGGCCAGACTTGTCAAAATATCAGGTGGACTTCATTTGATATGCGATCTCGATGGGTTTATTTTGCCGTTGATAGCCACGTATTTCCAAAAAAACAGTCCTTCAAAAAGGAATTCACGTTTTGTTATGCTCCCGATATATTCAGATTACCTCAGATTTCTTCAAAAGCGCAACGTAATCTCGCGTTTATGAAATTATATAGGCTTTGTAGACCTTCATAAACCACGTGTAGAGCTCAGAGTGCCCTACGCAGACTTCAAAAGGCTTCTGTAGACCTTTCAAATGAAAGCGTCTCGTCTCGAAAGCGCTTTCAGTCATCTAGACTTTCGCTGACGGGTCTGTGCGGGCCAGAATAGCTCTTCTTAACCTGTATAAACTGGCTTGAAAGAGCCAAAAAATGAGACCGAAACATGCGATCTCAACACTCATTGTAGAGTGATTTTGCAGCGAAAACTCTAAACTCTCGAAGTCCTTCTCGAAAAATGCTCCCTCCGTAACATTGGTTGACTTAACTTTTGACTCGCCAGAGCAAACACGGCAATAAATATTGTAAATAACGTCGAGTGCCGCCACGCGTCGCAGTGCAGCCAGCAACCGTCGCAGCGCCCTCGGCGGGCGGGCGGTCGGTCGGGCGGGCGGGCGGAAGCGCCGTGCAAGATTTGACAAATGTGCGACATCTCGACAAAAGGCTGACGGTCACGTGTGCCGGGCGGGCCACACTTCAATAAATCCCAGCGATTGCCAACTAATGGACGGAACATTAGAGTGGATCGGCTGGGCCGCGCGCCACGACTGACTGACTGCATTTCCTGCGCCGTCCTGCGTTGTCCTGCGGTGTCCTGCTGGCCGTATTAAGTTAGTTAATTCGAGCGAAAAGCAAACCGCTTGCGGCTAAAATTAATTCGCTAAAAGGTGTCGGAGCTGCAAAGTAGCATTGAAGTCAGGATACAACTGACGGCGCGTCCCGCTGAGCCGCCGCTAATCGCGCCGCAGCAGCAGCAGCAGCAGCGGCAGCAGTGACAAATGGTCGGAGTGGCAGGCGGAGAGGAACGAAATGCCCAAAGTAAACAGTTGCAGGATCCAATTACCGCGCGAAGGACTCGCAGCATAAGTGTTCGCTCAGGCAGCGCCGGCTGCGACCGCGGGGGGTGAGTTGCGCGTATTTGAATATGCGTGCGCTGGAGAGTGGAAACCTTCAAATGAACTCATTTGAGTTTGATTGGTGCGAGACAAATGAGAGAGAGAGCAACGCCGACGGCAACGGCACCGGCATCGCGTCGCGGGTTGCTGTGGCACGGAAGGCGGGCGGGCGGGCTGGCGCGTTGGTCGGCTGCCGCGGCGGCTAATTTGACAGTTGTCGTCACGAGGACTGCGGCAGGATGCTCGCATTAATTTGTCATCGTCAGCCGCCTTCCCGTCAGCCGCCTTCCTCGTCAACTTCGACGGCGCCGTCCTCACAGTGCCGTCCTCGCCAGGGGCGTAACCGCGAAGAGGGGAGCCACACACTTTGTGCGAAGACATCCTGCAATTAATCGCAGATTGGAAACGGAGCGGCGCGAGCAGATTCTCCCGCAACGCGCCCCCATAAACGCCGAACTCGCCACTCGTAGTCCTCCCACGTGCTGAGGAGCGCTTAATTACTGGTCCCCCACCCCCACCACGCCACTGCTGCTCGTCCGTCATCCTTCCCAATCTGCTCGGCGTCAATTAGCTGGGGTGTTGAAACGCAACCATGGCGAGCCAAGTGGAAACGGAGCGGCCCGCGCTCGTCGCAATCCTAGAAAATCCCATTTCGCGTAAACTCCTCCAATTATTTTGATGGTGATTTAATTTGAGTGTGGGACGGGCGCGGAGGACACGAGGATGCGAGGATGCGAGGACACGAGGACACGAGGACACACCGGCGAGCGCGACCGTATGCTGTGGTTGGTTATGCATCAGTTTGCCGCGCCGCCGCCGCCGCCGCCGCCCGACGAGTGACTGCTATCGAATTTCAAGCAGATTTCAACTGATGACAATCGCAAATAAAATTAAGTTCCACTTTAATTTCGAACTTCTTCGCATAACACGCCGAAATTGATTGCTGTTGAAATGCTCACGAGTGTCTACTCGAGTGTACGCGGGCCGACGACACCCGTAAGTGACTGCGAACGCGATACTCGCTCAAGGAAGCCCTCGGCGGCGAAGGAACAGACGGAGGGCACCTTTTTAGTGGCCTCAAGTATTGAATTTCAGCCGAGGGTACCTCTTCCCCTCGCTGGCCCTGTGTGGCGCGAACAAGCTTCAGTTTCGGATTCCATATCAATGACGCCACTCTGAAGTTCACAGAACTGTTAATAATCTTTTAACGCCCTTTCGATTTCGAGTTTCTTGTGAAAACACTGGAAACGGCTGCGTGGAATGCTTGGGGTTCGCCGGCCAAATCAAGGCGGTGCGCGAGGCGGTTGTCGTCCCTGCGAGCTGCGCGACATTGTGGACGGTGTGTGGTGCTCTGGTGCTCGTCACCTTCTCTCCGCGTGGACTTAATGATGCTCGTCTATGTCGTTGTTACGCACGAGACGCTCGCACTGAAGTCTTTCCCAATGAATCCGATCAGTCTTTCCCAATGCGTCCGACCGAAATTGTTTCTTTCTTTAATTTATGCGGGATTTGTGATGTCCGGAGGAAAAACAGCAACGAAGCTCAATCAAAATCCTCCTCGAGCTACCGGATTTACGCGGCCGAACCGCAAATTACAGCGGTCCAGCGGTCCAGCGGCCCAGCGATGATGAGAAGACACAACGGACGCCGTTGATGGCGATGCAGATGGAATAATCGATGATCTGCATGCATCGTGCGGCAGAAGCTGATCCACACATCATCAGTGTTGAAGTTTTTTCGTTTGGGGCGCGAGGGGTGCGGGGGGTTTCAGCCCATTTCTTCAGTCAGTGTTTCGAAGTATTGAAAAAACACAAAGTTAAATGTGAAATTAATCTATCATTCGACCTTTTAAACAGCAATCTGTAATTATTTTTAATTTATTAACGTCTCGGACGGGCTGCTCATTCACGAGGCAGCCGTTCCGGGGGGCAGGAGAGGAACGATTTCTTCATCTCAGACCTCGACGCGCGCGCTCTGATACGCGGTAGTCATGGGTTCCATAAATCACGAAATCCGGTTCGGCTTATTGAGTCCCTTAACGAGTGAAATGAGCCGAAAATCCATAACGAAAACTGGAAGCGAAAAAGCCGAAAATCACATGTGAGCCGCATTTTGTCCGCATAAAGCTGGAGATGTGAGTGTGTGAGTGTGCGAGTGTGTGTGTGTGTGTGAGTGTGTGGGTGTTTGTGGGTGTGTGTTTGTGTGTGTGTGTGTTTGTGTGTGTGAGGTAGGCAGTGACTTATAAGGACAAAGGACAACAAATCTGCTAACGTCACCCACACAAGCTGACCCTGAACACACACACACACACGCACACACACACACTACACACACACACACACACACAAGGGGACGGACGGTGATCGCATTAAAGCAGAACTAAATCGTGAAGTCACGGCCGGCGACATCAATATTTGCGCAAACTTGACCTCAGAGGGAGTCCGTCGCCCGCTCCTGCCGCCCTCGTGCGCCGCCCTCCTCGCCCTCGCCCGCCCCGCGAGCCGCATAAAAAAGGAACCTTTTTAACGCCTTGTTATGCGTGTCCCTGCGCACCGCAGCGCAGATCCAGCAGCTTTCGTTGTCCTTCGCCGTGCCCGCTGCCTCACTACGGCATCGGGGATGCGGAGTCCTCACGTTTTCGCTCACGCACGCACACAAAAGGATCGGATGACAGTGCACGCGGTGAAGAGGAGACGCGGAGCGGGACGAGCGAAGGACACACACGCGCTTCTGCAGGAGCAAACAAAGCGGAGGAGCGCGTTTTCTCCTTAAATTGCGCGCGCTATTCTGTTTTTTATTTCTGCCGCGCTCGCCATTTCTTCCCGGTTAGTTTTTTATTAGTTTCGGAAGTCCTTTCAGCGAATGTGTGTGCATGTGTGTGTGTGCGTGTGCGTGTGTGTCCTTCGCTGCTGCTGCTTGTGTTGCAGATAAATCGCTCGATTTGCTGCTTCAATTATTCAATCTAGTGAAATAAATTAAGCCGTTTGTATGGAAACTGAGCCGTTTTTTCTCTCGTTTTGCTTAACTTGTAGTTTTCCGTGTTGTTCGAGGAAAAAGCGGCGGAGAAAGGAAAACCTTTCGAGCGACAGTAAGTCGCGTGTCGCGCGTTTCCTGCTACAAGTTTTCGTGTTCGCTTCTCGATGAAAGCCTGCCGCTCGCTGCAACTTCTTCTCATTTTCATTGTGACAATTAAGAGCGGATCCTTTTTTCTTTCCTGAGTGCATCCATCCGTCCTGCGGCATCCATTCGTCCTGCAGCAGCCTTCATTGTGCGCCTTAATTGTGTGCGTCAGCTTCAATCTTTCGCTGACAAAGCGACAAAATGGAGAATCCGTAATGCACGAGCTCAGTTTTTTTTTTCTTTTCTTTTGTCTTCCCTTCTCCTCCTCCTCCTCCTCCTCCTCCTCCGTCATCCTCTACTTTTTCAGCATATGCTTTCCGCTGAAAGTTTTCAAGTTTTCTTTCGCATTCCATTTCGTTGTCGTCTATTTTTGCTCTCAAATTTATTGCTCTGCTCGCTTTCAAGAAACGCGTTCTTAAAAGTTTCAAATCTTCGCTGCGCGTTCTCATTTCGCTTTTTGCAGTGCAATTTCTCAGTTCTGTTCATTGCAAAACTCGGCAACTTTATTGTAATCCAAAGAATTTGAATTTTAAAAGCTTTTAGCGAAACTATTAACAATTTTAATCATTGAATTTTTCGAAAAAATGAAACCTCAAATTTCATCAGCAAATTTCACTTAACGACCGATTGAAAAATCATATTGAGACACTAGAAAACCCCTCCGAATTCTAGCGAAAAACAGAGGAATCAATTAAAACGAACTCTTGCGTCCCCTGTTTGCACTTCCATTGTAATTCATCGACTCGCTCTCATCCGCAAATTGCAACTTCTCGCAGTGCAATGAAGCAACTTAAGAAGTCAACTTTTTGCTACACAACAAGAGGCGTCGAGTGCCTCTTGCCGACATAATTGAGCGCCTCTTGAGCTTCTCCGCTCTCCGCTGAAACATTGCGAGCCGCTTCGACTGATTGGCGGTGCAGCAGCGCGAGCATTGTTGCGACTGCTCGCGCTGCGCTTTTAGTTTTCTCACGTGCTTCCGCAGCTCGGCCGCGCAGCCACACGAACACACACGAACACACACACTCACACACACACACTCACACACACACACAACCACTTCAGCTCTCAAGTGGCACCTCAGCACCCGGCGACGGCGAGGACGACGACTCAGCTGGTCACCCCAGTTAACAAGGCAGCCGAGCTGAAGCGCAACAAATCCAAGCCGAGCCAAGTCAAGCCGCACCGAGCCGAACCGCGAAGAAAGTCAACCCCGACTCGAATTCGTGCCGTTTCGCGCTTCCTTCCCAGGCTGCCGGCCGGCCGTCGCTCACCGCTCGCCGCTCACCGCTCGCCGCTCGCCGCTCACCCCAACTCCGCACTTCGCTCTCCAAGACTCCGCTCGCCGCTTGCCGCTCTCCACTTCGTTCGGTGGCAACTGTTGTTTGTTTTGTTGCCACGCTACTCGACACCCTGTTTGCGTTGACTTTTATTGTCGTTTTATGCGCTCTGAATGGATTTCGGCGACTCTTCCGCGACCGCCGGCCCTCTCGACGCCACTCACTCTGCCGCGAGGACGAATGCAGTCGTCAGCGGCCGCTGTTTGCTTTCGCCGGAGACGTTAATGATCGGGGTGGCTTGCAGTGTCCTTCGCGGGTTGGTTTGTTGTTCGGTTGTTCGGTTGTTCGTTGTACGCTGAACGCGGCTGTCGAAGGTCTGGCGTACTGAATCGACGCAAATTGAGAATTTATTTCAATACAATGTAATGCGTGTCCTTGCGGAGGAAGGAATTCATGAGAATTTCGACGTTTTTCTAGTGCACGACTGGCGAATTGAGTGCACTGCGATCAGAATGCGATCGCAGGCACTTCAAATCACTGAACTCTTCACGAAACACTCCACCGTATTGACGGAAATTCGACGTCTAGTGAGGGAATTCAGGGCAAAACTTGCTTTTAATTTAATTACTTAATCAGTCTTAATAATTTGCTATTCTATAAAGTTGAAGAAACTCCTCAGTCACTGAAGGAAACGCGATTTCCTGCTCCCGCCCCCGAAAATATCTTCGCAAATCATCGTTGCGTGCATCCCATCAACGCAAAAACCACTAAAAACCATCGAAAATCGCTTGAAAATAGTTTTCGAAGGCTTTCATTGAACTTTCGCATCATTTTCGCATCATTTTCGAAAGAAAAACTCAGTTTCCCGCTTCAGTTTCATCATCAATTTATTCATTTTCGCATTTCGCACATCAATTAAGTTTGAAGATTCGATTTCTCTAAACTACGAACGCATGAACTGCACTGCATTACTTTAATTACGCTACTTTAATGACGCTGCACTTAATTTCTAGCAAGCTGAGAAGAACAAATTTTAGCACATTGAGATCAACTGATTCTTCTGCGACGAACGCTGCTCACTGCGGCCGACGTCAGCTCTCGACGTGCGCTTCACGGGCTTCCCTGTGGCAGACAATTAGAAAATCTGTAGATCCTGGCCGGCGAAAACCACCAAAAATCGCCTCCACTTGCTTGCATTTCCGCACGAATCGCACGACAGCCACGCGCCGCCGTCAGTCAGCTGCAACGCGGACGAACTCGTGCAGCTCCCGCGACTCACTAACAAGGCAACGCAGCACTCCAGCACTTCAGCACTCCAGGGATCTCGAGCTCGCCTCCGGGCCGGAGAGCGCGGAGAGCGCGGAGCCGCGCGCGGTGAGCGAGAAAGTCTGTCGCGTCGGAAGCACATCGAGTTAGCGAGAAACTTCAGGCAGCCACGAATTCACACCCACAGCTGCGCGGGCGGGCCTGCGGTGCCCTTGAACTCGAAGGCCGGGAGCGGCGGGCGGCGGGCGGGCGGCGGGCGGGCGTTGTAACTCGAGGGACTCGAGGGACTCCTTCCTCCTCGTGCTCCTCCGCCGCCGCCTCACACCTCGATGGCGTCCTCGTCGTCCTGCTCGTCCTCGACGCTCGGCTGCCGCAAGCAGCGCCGCTGCGCCGCCCTCCGCTCGCACTCTGCGTCGCCCTCCGCGTCGTCGTCGCTGGCCGCCGGGCAGCTGCTGTTGTTCTCGAGGCGATCCGGCGGACTGCCTGGGTTCAGCTGAGGACTGGGCGTGCGCTGCAGCTCGCCGCTCGGGCGCCGCTTCTCGCTCCGCTCGCTCTGCACGGGACTCTGCGAGAGCGCGAGCGAGTGCAGGTGGTTGTGGTTGTGGTTGTGGTTGTCGTTGTTGGCGCCGCTGCTGGCGAGGCCGCTCAGCGGAGGCGCGCTCGGCTGGTAGTAGCTGCCGAGTGCGGAGAGCGAGCCGGGGACCGCCAGGTGCGGGAGGGGCGCTCCAGCCGCGGCCGCTGCTGCCGCCGCCGCCGCCGCCGCGCCCACCGGGATGCCGGCCAGGCCACCCATCGGCGGCACACTCGGGTACATGCGGTACGAGAGCGGCTTCTGCAGCGCCGCCGCGGCCGCCGCCTGCCGGTAGTACAAGTCGATGGCGGAGGGCGGCGCGGCGTGCGGCGCCTGCGCGGCGGCGGCGTAGGGCCAGCCGCCCAGGTAGGGCGAGCCGCCGTAGAGGCGCTGGAAGGCGGCGTAGTTGCCCGCCTCCGCCAGCAGCTCCAGGCCGACGGCCGTCTGGCGCTTCCACTTGGTTCTGCAACGAGAGGGTGAGAGAGGCAAACGAAAGACTTGAGTAACGAACGTGAGTGTGAGAGGGAAATCTTATTTGAGAATTCAATTTGCTTTCTTCAATCGCTCATTTCTACAAAATTATGCGTGCCGCACCCCGTCTCCTCCCCGTCTCCTCCCCAGCTCAGCATTCCCCTCTTCGCGCCTTCCTGCGGCTCATTAAACTCGCTTTTTATTTGAAAATATCATGCAAAATGTTTTCATTCGTCTCATTTAATGAGTTTCGAGAATAAATTTGTGAAATTCGAAAGTCATCCGCGTCGAAGCGTCCTCTCGGCTTCAAGAGTGCGTCACCACATCGAGTTGTGCACGCTTTCGCATTCGATTCGCCTCGAAATAAAAAAGCGCGCCTCCCCTCCGACGGCTTGAACGCGCCGAACGCGCCGAACTCGCCGCTCGCCAGCGTGAGTAGCAGAAAAACGTCATGAATTCGTTATGGAATTCGAAATCCCGATCCCGACAACGAGCATCGCAAGTAACGAGCATCGCAAGCAACGAGCATCGCAAGCAACGAGCAACCCGAGCGTCGAAACCGCTGAAAACACTGAAAACACTGAATTGTGTGTTGTAATGCAGGCGAGCGAAGTGGATGACATGCGCCACCGTCACTCCGTCACACCGTCACAGCGTCACAGCGTCACCCCGTCGCAGCGTCACAGCGTCACCCCGTCATAGCGTCACCCGAGTCGACGCAAACACAATTAATCACCCCGTCAGAGACGCCGCCGCTCGACACGGGGCTGGAGCGGCCCGCTGCTCCGGCCGTCCGCTCCAACAACGCAGCGAGAATTAAAAATTTAAATGGCTCTTCGCATCCGAAAGGAAAACCCATTTTCTCAGCAATTTGCCGAGTCATGCAGCGTCCCTTGCGGAGTCCTCGTGCTCGTCCTGCCTTCCCGAGCGCTGTTCGCGCACTCGGCATTTCGCACTCGACTGCGATCCGCAGAGCTCGTGACTCAGCCGGCGCTCGTCGGCGCGCTGCCTGCGACGACCTACTCGTTGTGCGTCGTCCTCCCGCTGCTGCTTTGTGCGCGCGCCGCAATTGTCCTGGCAGTGCGGCAGTTAATCCCACCGGCCGAGCGCCACGCAGCGCAGGAGGACTTTGTGTGGCTGCCGAGCCTCTAATTGATGAAGTGCAGTCCTTCGCTCTTCCTTAATTGACGCGTTTAGGCCGGCGCCAGCACGCAGAAAGGAGTCTCCGCGCCAAAAGTAGCCGCTGCGACAGCAGCAACTCAGACCAGCAACAACTGCTGACGAGCGGAAGCCAAATCGTAGTCACGGAATCCTGGCGATTCTTTGAGAAAAACTTCTACAGCTGGAAAACTGAAGTCCAGCGAATCTCAAATTGCACTTCACGACGCCCGTGATTCCCTCAGCAATCGCAGACGGAAGACCGAAGCAACAAACTTCTACGAAATCACGTGGAAACAAACCGATGAAGCGGCAAAAGTGCACTTTTTCGCAACGCAACGACCGTAAAAGTTGAGCCGCGGCCGGCGAGATGCGCCGCCGAGTGCAGCGCGCATTAACGGCCGCAGCGCGGCAGCCGGCGGCGGGCGGGGAGCGCGGGCGCCGCTAAATGCCTGCTTAACGCCAGCAAAATGCAGCAAATTAGCGCAAAAACGCATAAAATCCGATAAAAACGCAGATTAGTTGGGGACTTCGGCACGACAGAGCCGCTGCCGGCTGCCCCTGCCGCTGCCGGCTGCCCCTGCCGCTGCCGCATGCTACAACGCATCGAACTGCGCGTGCATTACGAGTCGCATTTGCGCGATATCGCGTTCGAAAGCTCAACCAACAGCATTGAAAGCCGCACTGAAGGCATCGCAGGCAGCAACTCAATCAACGCGAGGAACGCGCGTTCACAAGCCACGAGTGTCGCGCGGCAGCGGCAGTGCGAAGGGGATCTCGAGGGGGAGCTCGAGGGGTGGAGGCAGCGAGCTGACAAGCAGCCGAGGATCGTTAAATCATTACGGCGGCGACGCGGGCAGCTGCGGCGGCTTACGCGGTGCCGGCGCAGGCGTTCGAGGGCAGCATCATTAACAACCGCTAAGAGGTGCGAGCTGTCGATTGTGGTGCTGCTGTCGCTGCTGCTGCTGCTGCTGACGATGATGATGCTGCTGCCTGATGAAGCGCTTTGAATGCGAGTTCGCGGCAATTGTTTGCAATTTAAATGCAACTTCATCGCCAACCGCAGCAATGCGGGCAATAAAAGCGGCGGCCAGTGGTAACCTTCTGCGGCCGCAAGCCGACGCGCAGGACAACAAACGCAGGCCGAGTGGGTCTCTGCGAGGTGGCTTGCGGCGCGGCAACAAAGTTACAGTGAGCGGCAGCAGCGGGAGCGGCAACGGGAGCGGCAGCGGCAGCGGCAGCGGGAGCCATGCAAGCGTTTATAAACGCAGCAACAATAAACGCGCACACAACAAAAGCGACACGCAACGCGCCTCCATTCAGAGCCGATTGACAGCTGATTTATGCGGCCTCAATCAGTGGAAGTGGAAGCGCGCAGCAGCCGCGCTTAATTACAGCAGATCGCGAGTCTCTTTTAATTGAAGTGCGAGCGCATCTCGAGTCAAGCCAACGCCAGTCCGCCGCCGGCTTAGCGAGGCGGAGGAGGAGGAGGCCGACGGGGTGGCGGAGGAGGCGGACGACAACCACTCAGCCGCGCCGAGCACTCACCTGCGATTCTGGTACCACGTCTTCACCTGGCAGTCGCTCAGCTCCAGCTTGTTGGCCAACTCCATGCGGTCCTGCACGCTGAGGTACTTCTGGCGCTCGAAGGACTTCTCCAGCGTCTGCAGCTGGTGGTCGGTGAAGGCGGTGCGCGCCTTGCGCTGCTTCTTGCTCAAGCCCATCAGATTGTCGCTCTTGATGCTGGCGTTGCCGTCGTCATCTTTGCCACCTGCAAGCAGCAAACGGAGAGGATAATTGAAAAACGAGATGCACACACGAGAGGGAGGGGGAGGGGAGACGCGAAAGAGCTCGAAAGAGCTGCTAAAGAGTGGATTGTGAACGCTGTGAGATTAAAGAGAAACAAACGCGTGAAGGCGTCACGAAAGACTTAAGGGACGAACTCGATTCAGCGAAATTACTCAACGCTTTGCATTGAAATGAAGGCAAGCGAAAGAAATTAGCAAACAATCTGCTTGCATGGAATCGCTTGAATGCATTTCGAGTGAAACAAAGAAGTGGAAACGAAGTGAAAAATGTAAATGAAAAATTACAACTAACTGCGAGCAGGTTCGTGTCTGCAGTCTTTCGCTGGCCACGCGTATTAAAACTGAAGAACTTCCAAGTGTCGGTTAATGCAGCGAGTGTGTTTGTGTGTGTTTATGTCAGTGTTGCCGAACGTGTGCTCGGCTACTTGAAGGCTTAATGGTCTGCTGCCCCTCTACACCCACCCCCCCCCGCCCACCGTCGCCCCCTCGCACGAATGGCACGAGAAACCGTTGCGCGACTTTACACTTCCATCAACTCCGACGGTAAGCGTTTAACAGCATTTTCAAGCTCCACGACAGGCAGCAACGACTTCAGATTACTTTTCCGCAATTATCAGCGGAAGAGCGGACAGAACTGGCAGCCGGGCGACTGCAGCGGCAGCGGGGGCAGCGACTCCAGCGACTCCAGCGACTCCAGCAGCAACATCAACTTGGTGCGCGCATTTTGCGCAACCGCGAGCGCTTAATTAGACGGCCGCGCGATGCGAGCTGCTGCTCACCTAATTCGCGCAGCGCTTTTTGTGCGGTTGCAGCGCCGCGTCCCGCCGCGTCCCGCACCCCGCACGCCGCCCGCGCTACCCTGAATTCGCCGCCGTCCCCTCGTCTCATGATCTGGCATAATTTTTACAAACATTTCTTCTCACTTCTCGCAGAGTGAAGTGGAAGCTTGAATGTTGTGTTTGAAACTATAAAACTTTTATTGCTGCCGCTTCTGAGCACGTTGTTGTTGTTTGTTGTTGTTTGTTGTTGCTTGTAACCACAATGATGGCCGCAGCAGTTGCGATGATAATCTTTTATCTGCTCACGTTTGCAGTGAGAGAACGCGGAGCGGCTTGGCTTCGCTCGGATTTGCTGCAGTTGTTGCTGCTCGCACGACCACCTCATCCGCCACCTCTTCGGGCGGCTCTTCGCTGCGTGTTGTTGCTGCTCTTCGCTTTAATTCGCTTCAAATTCACGCTTTGCTGTACACACAACTTAATTAGCCGCTTTGCTGTTCAAATCACTTCACCCCACGCCCCCACACCCCCTCCACCTCCAGCCCCACTGCCTTCCCACTCCCCCACACCCCCCCCCCCCTCCACCACACAGACGGTCTGTCATTCCATCCACGTCGAGGCGGTCGGGAAGCCGGAAGCTTTTCTCCTCTCAGAATTCCCGCCACTCAGTTGTTGATTTCAAAACTCCGCCGAACTGAATTTTTTTAGTTCCCTGCGGCGCGTTGTTGCTGGTCGGAAAATGCTTTGCTTCCTCGAGGGTTTTCGTCTTCGTTTTCGCCTTCGTTTTCGCCTCCGTTTTCGCCTTCGCTTCGGTCCTCGTTTTCGCTTTTCCTCCCCCGGTTTTGCGAGTTTTCGCTCCACGTTTTTTCTGCTTTCGCTTGTATTTCTCTGCCTTTCTTTGCAGCTTATTAAGACGATTGCGAGGCGGGATTAACGCGATGCCTGCTTACTTCGGCTATAAAATTTGTTATTGCCAATTTGTGTTGCTGCGCCCGCCGCCGCCGCCGCTGCCGTCGCTCGCGGCTCCCCGTGCGCAACAATGTTGCTCGCATGTTCGACGCTGCACACATGCAAAGCCAGCATAAAATTTTAATCGCTTTTCATTTAGCATTTCTGGCTGCCTTCTCGTGTTAACTACGTGAATGAAATGTTTTAAATGTTAAAGCTGCGCGTTTATACGGCGCACAACAACAATGCGCAGCAGCGAAATTCACTTGCAGCGGCGAGGAATAAATGAAGTAATAAAAATCGGAAAGGTTAATCAGTGCGTCGAGTATTGATAGCGACTGCCGCGGCTTGAAAGCAATAAAAAGACTTTAAATTACGAAAGCGAGCAGCAAATCGCGCCACGTTAACACATTCGCACACTTTAATGAATTCAATATTCATTAAAACATCCAAATTGATGAAAAACGCTTACATCAGCAAATTCCCTCGATGGAAAACAACAAAACGAGAAGTGAGAACTGCAGCGGCATTCAATTTTCGATTGCAAAATGCTATTCCTTCGATGAGAAATACAAAATTCGCGCTATTAAATCGCTTCAGTGCCTCACCATTCAACAGTCGCACCCGCTGAACTTCGATATCTTCGTGATGAAGTGTTAAACAGTTGAAAATAAACTATTTCAAGACGCGGCAAGATCATGAAAATGCTTAAAAATCAAATCGAATCGAAGTCTGCAAAAAGTCGCTTGAAGTTGTGCTGCCCGAACACGAAAGACTTAAGAAACGAACTCGTCGTGAGAACTCGTTTCGCTCCCAATTTATTGAGAAAAATGAAAACAAAGACAACAACTACAGCCCACCAACAACAACCACAACAACAACCAAGCAAGCAACAACAGCTAGCAAGCGAGACAAGAAAAAGCGTTTGAAATCAATTAAATTCAACTTAGCAAAACTTTTGATGGGCGATCATGAGTGACGCGCTTCGAAAATCGCTCGCCTGCAGCGCCTGGAGAAGTTTCAAGTTTTTCTTGAACTCCGCGCGTCGCTCAAATGCGTCGCGTCGCGTCGCGTCGCGTCGCGATTTCTTTTTCCACTTTTGCTCGTTTTCGCGTGGTTTTACTTTTCTTCTATTTAAATTTGCGTTTCCTCTTTTTCCGTTAATTTTTCTCGTTTATTTGCACGCGTTTTTCGGTTTTTTAAGCTGCTTAAACGCTTAATGTCAACAAAACTTCACGGTGACGCTGACGCGAGCAATTAATTGCTGTTTTTCGCTTTGCTTGATTGATGAAATTGCAAATCACCGCAAAGCAGCGCTTGACCGAATTAATTTCTGCTAAATTCTGTTGAAAATATTGATTTAATTCCAACATTTCAGCAATTTATTTCACTTGAAATCTGCTTTATTTTATTTTACATTCATTTTTACATAAATTTTCAATACTTTTTGAGCAAAATAAAGCGAAATTTAACGTTTTTATTTGAATTATTTTTTTATATTCTCCTTTTTTAATTTATTTCAATTTATTTGCATTTATTTCAATTTATTTTCACTTATTTCAATTTTGTTCACTTAAAATTTGTTTGAATTCATTTTGCATTCACGTCCGTAAGATAGACTTCAGCAAAATTGATTGCTTCAACTATCGTTGCTCTTCGCTTCTCGCATAATCCGCGAAATTCCAATCTTGCAGCTGCTTATCGTCGCCAATTTTCACATTTAATCGCTTCGCATTCAACTGATTTTCAGCAGCTTAGCGATTTTAAATAATTCGATCTTCTCATGCGTCGCACAGCCGTTAATTACGCTGCTTAAGTGTTCAGTTTACGACATCAACATCAACAGCAGCGGCAGCGAAAACGTCGACGGCAACGTCAACGGCAACGTCAACGGCAACGTCAACGGCAGCGTGAACGCGACGAAATGAAGCCGAAATCGAGTCGCCGAAAGGCCGCCAGCAGTCGTAAAACCGCGCGACGCTTCTTGTGAGAACTCGCAGCCTCTTTTATTAGCCATTTCGGCGGTCGTTGCAAGCTGCAGCAGAGACGCGTTGGCGTTCATGGAACGCGAGGTGCGGACGGCTTCAAGTTGCATTCGATGACTTCAGCATTAACTCGAACACGCGCAGCAGGCGTGGCAGTCGTGGACGGCGCTGAAGATGCGAGGTTTTCGGAAGCAGGCAGCGGATTTCCGTCCAGTTGCACATGGAAAAGCGAAATCTCGTGACAGGAGAGGATCAGTGAAGGCTTCGAGTGTTTGAAGGAACAACTAAATTCACGAAGAACATTGAAATTACTCGAAGAACATTGAAATTACTAAATCATTCGAACGAGCAAACGAAAGACTCAAGAAGTCGAGTTGCAGTGGAGCTGCTTTTGCTCAAAACCACTCATGCGTGGAGTTTGCAATCTTCGAAATAATTTCCCTCCTCTTTTTGCGGACACGCGTGTCACCGGAGACGCGTGCGATCACACTGAACACACAAGCGAGCGACTGGCGAACGCATTCAGCGGGCAAGAAAGCGCAAAAAGCTGACAGGCTGACGGCCAGACAGACGGACGGACAGACAGACGGACGGACGGACGGCCGCACAGACCGCCGCACAGACCCACCGACGGACCGACGCTGGTCGAGATACACCGAAACGTCTGAAATTCCATTAAATATCGATAACGCAAGGCAAGCGTAACTTGATCGCCTCGGCTTTCGTGATCTTCGCTCGCCGCTTGTTGCGCCCAAATTAAGCACGGATATCATAACAAATAAATTTGACAAAAATTGCAAAAACACGTCCGCGCACACGCACACACGCACACACGCACACACGCACGCTCGCACACGCACACATGCAACCTGAAATCGATCCTCCTCGCCGGTGCGTCAAGTGAAGTGTGAAGTCATCTCGAGATCGCTGCGGCGGGCGAGTCCGAGTCGCTCGCTTTGCAGCCGGGAATTCATGAAACGATCACTCCGACTCACACTTCATAACAGCTGAGTGGGCAAGTGTGACAACAACAACAACAACAGCAACAACAGCAACAACAACAAGGATCGAATTAAAGGCCAAATGAAGTTGTCGTGTAATCAGCGTTATCAGCGTCGGCGCGGGTTAAAAAGTTGATCGAATGTCGTCTCTGTTGTCACAAATTTCTCTCTCCTTCCTCGTCGTCTTCTCTTTCTTCTTCTTCTTCTTCTTCTTCTTCTCCTCCTCCTTCTCCTTCTTCTCTTTCTACTTCTTCTTATCGTTCTTCTTCTCCTCCTTCTTCTCCTTCTTCTTCTTCTTGTTCTCGTCACTCGCATCGATGCGCCTAACGAATTTCAAATGCCGAGCGTACTCGTTTAATTGCAACTCGTTACACGTTTACACGCTCCGAAATCGCTTTGATCGCGTTTAACACAGTTTAAGACTCGTTAGCAGCGATTTGCATATCGATTAAAATACTTAGTTGGGGCAGAACGAGCAAGTAACAACAACCACAACAACAACAACCACAACCACAACAACAACAACACCCACCACAACTACAACAACAACAACCACTACTAGAACAACGAGTACAAAGCGAGAACGAGAAGACGGACAACGAGATTCGCACAAGTAACGATTTCATGCATGTAATCGCGCAATAAAGACGAGCAACAACTTGGATCACAGATAATTGGATCTAACAACAACAACAACAACAACAACAACAACAACTGGGGTCTAACAACAACAGCAAGAGAGAGAGAGAGAGAGAGAGAGAGAATTCTAGATACCATACCATATTCTCCTCTGGAACTCGACACGACATTTGATGTGAAGAGATGAAGGAAGGGATTTTCATTCGAGTCGGTTTTGAAGATCGAGAGAGCCGTTTTCAGTGAGCACAATCGCTGATAACGTAACAGCTTTTCTCCCTCCCGAGGTTGACAGGACTGCCTGGTAGTCGGGAGCGCGATAATCGTGCTAGCGACAGAATTTCACCTTCGGAAATCGACCAACGTTCTCGTAGCAGCTTTTGTCCCTCTCGCATTTAAAACAAAAAGAGAGCGTCAACCGAGATTGACAGGACAGTTTCGTCGAGGTAATCGAGGCCGCGATAATCGCGATAGCGACAGATTTTTATCCGCGGCGATCGAACAACGTTACCGAAATCGGTTGAGAGACAATCAAAGTTCAATATTTTCATTTTTTCTCATTGGAAAAATCATTTCAAATTTGGAAAAATTAAATCATTGGAAAAATTAAATCGATGATTTCATTTAGCTTTCGTTTTGTTCATAAAAATTCAAAAATCTCTTCAAAAAGTTTTTACAAACACCGAATTTTCATACAGAATTTTTATGAAAATTCTTTAACAGATTTTATAATTGACTGCTAATTTCGTGAATCTTAATAAGACTGACAATTTGGATTCATAAAAATGAGAGCATTTCAAATTTCTCATTCTATTCTTCGATTTTCCTACTCGTTACTTTCTTCCGTACTCGTCATTTCTTCCGCAATCGTTGCACGGAAGAATTCAGCTGCTTCAGTTGCAGAAAGCAACAAAAATCGCTTCGAAAATCGTTCCGTTTTCAATTTGTCTGTACAATTATTTAACAACAACAACAACAACAACTATTACTACCACTGAACTGAACAACCATAACAAATTCCATAACTAAGTTGCTAATAATTCGTTAAAAAGTTGATTTTCTGCATTATTTCGCGCTCCACCGAGCTGCCCAGCGATTTGTTAAACTGGTGCATCCGTCCATGTAGTTCGTGAATGTGTGGGTGGGTGTGTGTGTGTGTGTGTGCGTCTGTGCGTCCGTGTGTGTGATTGCATGTGCTAAATAAATTTGTACATACAAAGCTTCCTGTTCGGATTTCGCCTCTTTTTAGCAGGCGGTGGATGTTTTCGCTCGCTTCGTTGTTGTTTTCATCAAAAAATAACCAAAAAAATTACTAAAAAAAAAAAATATTCGGCTGACCGACTGACCAACCGACTGACCAACCGACTGATCAACTGACTGACTGGCTGATCAACTGACTGACTGACTGACTGACTCCCTCACCCCACTCACCGCAAGTGTCGCTGTCGCTGTCGTCGATGGTGCTCGCCTGGTCGCCACTGACACTGCTGCCGCCGCCGTCACCGCGGCCACTGCCGGCTCCACCGCCGCCGCCGCCGCCGCCGCCACCGCCGTTGATGAGCGGTGCACTGCTGAGGTCGCGCACCGCAATCACCGGATGTGGAGAGCGCGAGCGCTCGTCTTGCTCGAGGCCGCCGCCGCCGCCGCCGCCGCCGGACGACGCGACATCCGAGTCGCGCGTGCGTTCGCGTTCTTGCTGCAGCGCCGCGTAGTGAGCCGCCTGCACCGCGTGCAATCCGTTGTGCGCGACGGCGGAGAAGCCGATCAGATGAGCAGCCGTTGAGGGCGGCAGCTGCGGATGATGAGCGGCGTGGGATGGATGCGACGAATGCTGTGGTTGCTGCTGCTGCTGCTGCTGCTGCTGCTGCTGATGATGATGATGGTGGTGCTGCTGTTGCTGCTGCTGCTGAAGCTGCTGCTGTTGATGCTGCAGTTGATGCGGATTCTGATGCGCGGCAGGTGTTGCTGCGACTGCAGTTGACGGCAAAGTTGGTGAGGATGATGGTGAGCTCTGGTGGTAAACTGTTTGTTGTTGTTGCTGCTGTTGTTGCTGCTGCTGCTGCTGCTGCTGCTGTTGCTGCTGCAACAAGTGCTGCTGCTGCGCCAAGTAGTGCTGCAGAGCGACGGCGTTTTGTTGCTGCTGTTGCTGCAAGTGTTGATAGTGTTGTTGTTGCTGGTGCTGCTGGTGTTGTTGCTGCTGGTGGTGCTGCTGCTGGTGCTGCTGCTGCTGTTGATGGTGAAGATGCTGCAGTTGCAAGTGCGGATGCAGGCCGGCGACGGCTCGGGCGGCGCTGCTGTCGGGCGGCGAGCCCGTCGCGCCGCCGCGTATGGCGGCCGCGGCGGCCGCTGCACTGCCGGCCAGGATGTCGGTGATCATGAAGCGCGAGCGGGACGCGTGCAGCGACGACAGCGAGTCGCGCTGCACCGCCGCGGGCGACACGGCGACTACGCTGGCGGCGGCGCTGCTGGACATTTCGGGGGGCATCGTGGTCATCGGGCGCGTCGTGATGCTGCCGCCGATGGCTTTCCGATTCAAAACACAAACTCTTTTCTCAGTTAATTGCGTGCGCTCGCGAGCGCTTTGCAGCCACAACTTCGACCACTTCGACAACTTCGACAAACTCGATCGAGTCCTGCACGCGATGACGACCGCACACTTTGTTCTTCGCCGCTCGGCGGCGCACTAAACTCAGTTCAGGTGGACGTTGGCGTCTTCGGGTCCGCCGTCGCGTTGGCTGCTCTCGTTCGGAGTCCACGTGGCACAACTCGTTCACTGCTCGACCGCTCGCCTGTGCTGCTCAACCGATACTGACTGCTGCGCTGCCGCTTCGCCGGCTAGTAGTCGCCGGCTGGTAGTCGCCGGTCGCCGCTTAGTTTGCGGCTCTCGTGTCGCGCGCTGCTCGCCGCCGAACCAGAAGCGAGAGCTGCCAGCGCGACCAGCGCGACCGGCGCGACCAGCGCGACCAGCGCGACTCCAGCCGTCTCGCTCGTGCTGCGCTCTTCGCGCGGCCTGCCAAGCCAGCAACTACCTCCCTCTCTCTCTCTGTCTCGCTGGCTCGCTCGCTCTCTTTTCCTTCGCACGACGCGACTCTGCCGCTGCACAGCGCATGCCTGCGCCCGTCCGCTCGTCCTTCCATTTGCCAGCGTCGGCCGGCGCGAGTGCGTATCGGCGTAGCTGCTGCCTGCATTTATTGGTCGTAATTGCTTCCAATTGACATTCATTAGCCATCAATGAAAACAACAGCTGCGGCTCTCGAGCGACAACAACAACCTCGACGCGAGTGGGTTCCGCTCTTTGCTCTCCGCTGGTGGGATGGGTGACGGTGTGAGTGTGTGAGGAGTTAATTGGCTTGCTGTTGTGTTGTTGCTGGCAATAACTTTGCGGAGAGCGCGGTGAGTTGAAACTTTGGCTGATTTGGTTTCAGGGGAATTTTAGGTGAATTCGTGGTGAAAAGTCGTGGATAACTTAATTTTGTTCGAATTCGAGGGTTTTTACATTTTAATTATTCAAATCAATTTGTTTCATTGCAAATATATTTTATTGGTATTTTTTACAATACAATTTTTTTTATTTATTCTTTTTAACTTTTGATTTTTCACCGAATTCTCTATTTTCATAATATTTGAAATATTGTGTGTTAATTTCTCATTATTGAATTTTGATTATGTTTTGATTCAGTTCGAGTTTATTTAACATGATTTAAAAAATTTCCTATTCAATTGTCAATATTTCTCGTTGATTATTTATTTATTCTATTGTAATTTTTTATAATTTTTAATTTTTTATTTTTTATAAATTTTTGATTTTTTTATAAATTTTGAATTTTTTTACAATTAAAAAACGAAACTGCAAGTATTTTCTACGAGTTTCAGTTTGTTTTATTCATTCACCACGGATTTCATTCGCCATAAAATTTTATAGCAACGACGTCCTTAACGAGTGAGCAGCTCTGCAGCAGCATTCAGCGGCCATACAAAATCTCAACACTTCGCTCAACGAGCGGAAGGAGTTCGGTGGTGAGTATTGCCAGCAATAACAAGCAGTTGTTGGTGTTGTCGTTCTCGTTTCCATACCTTTCATTGCAGTTGTTTTTGCTAACACACCGATGATGGCTTCATCACTCGTGCGCCTCTCTGCCGCTCTGCCGCTCTGAGCAGCGTTGCAGCATCACATTTTCTCCGAGCAAATTCGCTTCTGCCGCTAACTCCGCCTACCAGTCGCTTGCTGAGGAAATCCAGTCGCTTGGTGTCGCGCACTCACTGCCACAGATGTTGTTGTTTCATTTTTACCTCGACTTCAGAGAAAAGAGTGAGCAATAATTGCTACTCTTTCTTGTTTTTCCTTTTCGTTTCTTCTCTTATTTGTTGTCCTCAGCTGATGACGATGTTTTTATTCACGGTGCGATGTTGTGTTGCGTTGTGTTGTTCAATTTTTGGCTTTTAGCGCTTTTTGTGCAGCGCTTAAAGTGAATAAACTGACAGCAGTTAAGTGGCGTTGATGTGATGAGTGTGGTGAGTGTGGTGAGTTTGTAGTGTCTGCAGCGACGACTCGCGACGACTCGCGACGACTGGTGTGCGTTGTTCGGTTCTCGCCGGCATGTGAAAATGCGTGTGTGCGTGCGTGTGTGCGGCCGGCACTTTTGGCGGTTGTGTGCACCGAGCGTTAAAAATGGCTGCTGAGCAACATGTGTTCCGCGCACGGAAAGAGAGATCCTCTCATTTACAACAACAATTAGCCACGGAACTCGTTCGCGATGGACGAAATATAGTGAATTTTAGCTTTTATTTCTTGTTGAAATTTAATTGAATTATGAGTAAAATTAAAGCGAATTAAAATCTTCAATCCGTCATTTTAATTAGCTAAAGTTGGCCAACAAGAGCGGGAACAACTGCGTTGCTCTCTCGTTTCATTTCATTTCATTTACTTCGTTTCGTTTCTCATCCGTGAGTAAGAAATGCACTCCGCTTCCTCTTCCCCGCCGTTAACGGCGAACGAAATCCCGCTCAGCGTTTAGAAAATTGTTAGCCGCGCAGCTCGACGCAGCTACGCATTCAATCAAAATTAATTCGAAATAAATTGCAGCAGCGACTGCGACGGCGGCGTCGGCGGAGGGAAATCAAATGAAGCTCGAGCGCGTCGAAAATCAGTCAGAAAAACGAATTAAAGAACGACTGGGAAGCCTCGAGGGCGTCCGAAGCAGCTTCGAGACGCTCGAAGGCAACGAAATCGCGTCGCTTACGTGTTGCTGACGATTGCGGGGGAATTAAATGTGATTTACAAGATGTGAGCAATAATTAACCGCCGCCGAGAGCGGCACAGCGACCCGCGATCTTCGAAACCTCAAAAAAGTGACAGCAATGATTCCTCGGTTACTCGAAAACAGCTGTGAAACGGAATAAAAACCCCGTTTGCACTTTTAAGCTCATTAGAAATCTTTGTTTCCAGAAAACGCGATTAAAATCAGGAGCGTCCGTCGCCTGCTTACTTCGCGAGCGCCGCGCCGACCGCTTCTAATCCGGCAGCCGACTCGTGGCGGCACTCGGAGATCCGCCTTTAGCGCGACGAGCATCCTGCGTCCACTTAGCGCGCCGACGGAGCGCGAACGTGATGGCCGCTCGCCCGCGAGTCCCACTCAACCCTCGCTGGTCGCCGCTCCACGTGAGCGCCAAGTTAATCGCGTTGATGTGGAGCCGCCAACGCCGCAGCGCCGCCCGCACCGCCGCCCGCACCGCCGACGCCCCTCGACCGACGACCGACGACCGACGACCGACGACCGCGCCCTTCGCGAATCCAGGGCAGCCGGGTGGCCGCGACAGGCAGTTCGGCGTCGCACGCAGCGCACAGCAAATCCGTCTGCCGCTCGTTCGTTCATTCATTCGCTTGATTAACTGGAGCCGCGCCGCGCCGCGCCGCCGTGTGATCTCGAGCGTTCTAAAGCCGTCCTGAAGGCGTTGACGACTCCGAAAATCACTGCGAATCCACATCTCCGGCGCGGGGACTCCATTCATTCGTGCGGGGATGCGTGCAGTCGTTCGTCCCTCACTCAGCGAGACGCGCGCCCGCTGTCGGCCGGCGTTGCCGTCGATCTGCTCGTCCGCCGGCCTGCGTTGGCCGCGTTTTCCTGCGGGTTGCCGTGATGTCGCGTCGCGCCTCGACATTCCGTCAAAGTTTCTCGCGTTCGCCGCTCACTCCAGGTCGCGCTGGCGCTTTGCAGTCGCGTCCTCACTTCTATTTCTTCACCAGCAAAGACAAAATCAGTCTTTTCCTGCCTTTCGTAATCCTTTTATCTGAACTTTCATTTCATCTCTCCGGTTTTGTTCGTGAAATTGTATCCTTCTGTCCCGAGGATTGCCTTCGCTATCACCAGCAGACTTCGAGAAGAATTCAAATGATTGATGACTTCAACGCAGTGCAGGAACACAAAAGTCCTTCAAATAATTTCATGCACTTCTAATTGTTATTTAACACGAAACAATTTTGAACATTCCGTTCGCTCCATTTCAACCCCAAAAAACTGTGCACACCAACAACAACAACTATCATGACACAGCAATGAATAACTGAAAACAGCAGGTAAAAAAAAGGACGAAGCAATTCCAGTTGAGGAGCGCGTTCGAAGGACGCCGGGTATCCTCTGCACGGCCGTCGTGTCCTTCGAGGCGAGTGATGAAAACTATTAAAAAGTGCGACATGTGCGGCGGGCAGGCGGACGAAATTGTTGTTTCTCTCGAGCAGCCAAAACAATCCGCAAGCTGGCGTTGTTTGTCTGGAAGATAATCTTGAACTCACAAAATTGTGACCGCAACCACCAGCTAGACGATTTCACACTTCATTCTTCTTCCCCTCATTTATTCATTCATTTAGTCATTCATTCATTTATTCATTTACTCATTTATTCATTTATTCATTTATTCATTTATTCATTCATTCATTTATTCATTTATTCATTTATTCATTTATTCATTCATTCATTCATTCATTTATTCATTTATTCATTTATCCATTCATTCATTCATTCATTCATTGATTTGTTCATTTATCCATTCATTCATTCATTCATTTATTCATTCATTCATTTATTCATTTATTCATTTATTCATTTATTCATTTATTCATTTATCCATTCATTCATTCATTCATTTATTCATTCATTCATTCATTTATTCATTCATTCATTCATTCATTTATTCATTTATTCATTTATTCATTTATTCATTTATTCATTTATTCATTTATTCATTTATTCATTTATTCATTTATTCATTTATTCATTTATTCATTTATTCATTTATTCATTTATTCGTTTATTCGTTTATTCATTCATTCATTCATTCATTTATTCATTTATTCATTTATTCATTTATTCATTTATTCATTTATTCATTTATCCATTCATTCATTTATTCATTTATTCATTTATTCATTTATTCATTTATTCGTTTATTCATTTATTCATTTATTCATTTATCCATTCATTCATTTATTCATTTATTCATTTATTCATTTATTCATTTATTCATTTATTCATTTATTCATTTATTCGTTTATTCATTTATTCATTTATTCATTTATTCATTTATTCATTTATTCATTTATTCATTCATTCATTCATTCATTTATTCATTCATTCATTTATTAATTTATTCATTCATTCATTCATTTATTCATTTATTCATTTATTCATTCATTCATTCATTTATCCATTTATCCATTTATTCATTCATTCATTCATTCATTCATTCATTTATTCATTTATTCCTTTATTCATTTATTCATTTATTCATTTATTCATTTATTCATTTATTCATTCATTCATTTATTCATTTATTCATTTATTCATTTATTCATTTATTCATTCATTTATTCATGTATTCATGTATTCATTTATCCATTCATTCATTTATTCATTTATTCATTTATTCATTTATTCGTTTATTCATTCATTCATTTATTCATTCATTCATTTATTCATTTATTCATTTATTCATTTATTCATTCATGTATTCATGTATTCATTTATTCATTTATTCATTTATTCATTCATTCATTTATTCATTTATTCATTTATTCATTTATTCATTCATTCATTCATTTATTCATTTATTCATTTATTCATTTATTCATTTATTCATTTATTCATTTATTCATTCATTTATTCATGTATTCATTTATTCATTTATTCATTTATTCATTTATTCATTTATTCATTTATTCATTCATTCGTTTATTCATTTATTCATTTATTCATTCATTCATTCATTCATTCATTTATTCATTTATTCATTTATTCGTTTATTCATTTATTCATTTATTCATGTATTCATTTATTCTTTTATTCATGTATTCATTTATTCAATTATTCATTCATTCATTTATTCATTCATTCATTTATTCATTTATTCATTTATTCATTTATTCATTTATTCATTTATTCATTTATTCATTTATTCATTTATTCATTTATTCATTTATTCATTTATTCATTTATTCATTTATTCATTTATTCATTTATTCATTTATTCATTTATTCATTTATTCATTTATTCATTTATTCATTTATTCATTGATTCATTTATTCTTTTATTCATTTATTCATTTATTCATTTATTCATTCATTCATTTATTCATTTATTCATTTATTCATTTATTCATTTATCCATTCATTCATTCATTCATTCATTGATTTGTTCATTTATCCATTCATTCATTCATTCATTTATTCATTCATTCATTTATTCATTTATTCATTTATTCATTTATTCATTTATTCATTTATTCATTTATTCATTTATTCATTTATTCATTTATTCATTTATTCATTTATTCATTTATTCATTCATTTATTCATGTATTCATGTATTCATTTATCCTTTCATTCATTTATTCATTCATTCATTTATTCATTTATTCATTTATTCATTTATTCATTTATTCATTTATTCATTTATTCATTTATTCATTTATTCGTTTATTCGTTTATTCATTTATTCATTTATTCATGTATTCATTTATTCTTTTATTCATGTATTCATTTATTCAATTATTCATTTATTCATTTATTCATTTATTCATTTATTCGTTTATTCGTTTATTCATTCATTCATTCATTCATTTATTCATTTATTCATTTATTCATTTATTCATTTATTCATTCATTCATTCATTCGTTTATTCATTTATTCATTTACTCATTCATTCATTTATTCATTCATTCATTTATTCATTTATTCACTTATTCATTCATTGATTTGTTCATTTTATAAACTATAAAATTAAAGGAGGCAACTAATGAAAACCGATTAAGCGGCGTAACGAGCAAATGCGTGTGCGCGATAACTCGTAAACCAGTTCGGAGGTGTCAACCTCTGCGAGATTTATGGAGCGGCCGTTTATTGAGAGCGTTTCGGTGTTTTGCATGAAATTTATGTTTTTCTGATAAGCAGCTCGCGCGATAAATATCGCGGCGTTGGCAGCCACGCAGGTTGAGCGCGTTCGCGCGTACTCACGCGCGTAGGTTCGAGCCAACATGTGTTGCCCGCAAACAACAGGACATTTTGGAGGAGATTGGCAGGCAAACCATCTGAGAATCCTCGCTTCATCATCTGGACGGTTAAGTGTTTTGTGATTGCGTACTCCTTCCAGTGCAGCGAGGAGTTCGAGTGGCTTCTGCCACTCATCCGGCAGAGACGCGCGTTGTTGTTGAAGGAGTTTCTTTCTCCAGCCAGCAAGTCGCGAGTCGGGGAACCGCGGCTTCAATTCACAACTCCTGTTCGTTCCTCATGCATTTCTAGCATTCGTTCCTCGTCGTTCGCATTCATTTAATGACCTCAAATGGATTTCCTAACACTTGGCGACAACTGCAGTCGAAATCAAGCGCGATGAATAGAGAAATCAAGCAGAAAACGTTTTTTATGAGAGTACGAAGTCTTGTTTTGGCGCGAGGGGGCGGTTGAGGGGCGGGGCCGCACACAACAACCACTCGCACTCAAGCGGCTGTTGAGTTGCTTGCTCGCAGTTTTCGCTCCCCGCATTCGCAGCTGGCGCGACCACACTTGACGAGCGTAATTTTAACACATGCGGTGCCGCGACTATCGCGACACTAAATCGCTTTTATGCACAATTTTGTTGCCAACTAAACGCGAGCCGCACTCAGCGCGTGTTGCTGCTGCATTTAAAGCAGATTTACGAATATTTGCACTCTGCACGTCGATCGAATGCGACGAGATAAGCTTGGAAACTCGAAATTGGGTGCCACTTTCGCGATGATTCGGTGGCCCAGAGCGTCACCGCCCGCTCTCAAGTGCCGTGCATGAGTTTTAATGAGCTTCTAATCGATGAAGGATTCGGGAGAAATCTTCGGAGGACCCAAGAGAAAACTGCGACGACTGAATGAATATTTCGGTGCATTTCTGAACTTTGTGAGCCAAATTATCCGAAAATTCTCGTGCGCATTCTTCAGCAGAGTCAACAAATCGAAACTCGGTTGCTTCTCATCAATTCGGCGGGAAGAAAAGAAACGAAATCCGTGCAAATGGTGGAAATCCATTATCCGCTGATTTATCTCAGCGTGTCCAAGCCGAGTCGGGCGACATCTATAAATTTCGCTTATTTGTGACAGGAATCAACGAGCTGCACTGAATTGTAGGCGTCGCGTCGCGTCGCGTCGCGTCGTCGAATTTTTGAAAGCGCTACGAAAGCAATATTTTTGCACGCGTTGTTGTCGGTATTGTTGTTGTTACTGTTGTTGTTACTGTTGTTGTTACTGTTGTTGATGTTGTTGTTGTTGTTGTTGTTGTTGTACTTACATATATGCATCATTTTTGATTTTATTGATTTTTCAGTTTTTGATTTAAGTGAAATTCAAATTCTCTCTGCCTCGCGTCGCAAAAAATAAACAACCGGCTTTAAAAACACACAAAATAGGGGAAAATTTAGAAGCTAACAGACAAAACGCTGTAAAAGTAGAAAAAGGACGAAGAAGTAGAGGGGGAAGCGGACGGTACAACTTGAAAACCAACAACGGAAGTAATTTTCTTCATTTTACTGGCTTACATTGCGAAATCGTGCATGCGAACTCGACTCACGCTGCGACGGGGTTGCCAGATGTTCGTCTCGCACACGGACACTCCGACTCCTCGATGCTCCTCGCGGCTCCAAAGTTTTGAAAGCACCAAAACTGAACTGGCAAGTGAGAAACCGTCTTTCGATTCCCATTTCCCATTTTTCGAAGCGTCGTGGCAACATTAAATACGGACTTTTTTGAGTGAATTCGTAATATCTGCAAAATGCTGGCGGAAAATTCGAATGCGAAAGGCAAAAATTCTTTCTGTTTCTGAATTCTGAAATGGAATTCAATCTGGAAGACGGGCTTTCAAATCTCGCCGCTCTTTTCTTCCAGTCGCCTGGCAACCCTACACTTCTCCTCCAGCTGCCTTCGGCGCCAAAAACAAACATATTAAGCGCTCATTAACTGTAATTTGGCGGCTTCCGAGGTGGAAGCTAAATTAAGCAGAGCTGATTAAATTCAGCGTGCTTAGAAATGCCGAAACTGAAGTGAACGAAGTGAAGAAATTCACAGCACTCGAAATTCTAGAAACTCGCGATTATTTCTCGCCATAACTTTTGTATCGGAGAGTTCGAAGTTCTTGGCTTTTTCTCTCTTCTGACAACTGAAAAGATGAACTCATGCTAAAGCTAATTACGCAGAATAACAGTATTTCACTGGATTTGCACTGTTAAAATTACAACGAGGGCAATATATTCCCTGCCCCCTTCCCCCAATCCATTCCGCACCCCCTCACCCGACTCTAGCAGCTGGTTTGCAATTCCCAATCCATGAATACAAATGAGTTGAGAGATTTGAACTCGCTGCACGAGTGTGAATCCATCAAATTATGGATGCAGCTTACACAGCAAACAAACAAAATTTTACAATTTTACATCATGCAAAGCGGAGGAGAGGCTCGCGCGCGCCCTCACTTCGAGTGGAATGGGCCGGCAGTGATGGCGGTCGCAACCCTGCTTGCAACCCTGGAAGTGAGCAGGGTTGGCGCTGCAAAACACTGGCGCACTTCGACACCTTTTCGGAGATGATTTGATGCTCCGTTGATTGGCTTGACGGGATGGATGATCAAGTGATTGAGTTGGGCGGTTGGGCGGTTGGGCGGTTGGGCGGTTGAGCGGTCTGGCGGTCGAGCAGCCGTGCGGTTGGTTGGGTTGCCCAGTTTGGTCAGCGTTGGTTGACTGAGTTGTGTGTGTGTGTGGTTGTTGTAGTTGAATAAGTGAGTGAATCGTTCAATGAGTTTTTTAAGTAGCTTAGATTCAGTGCTACTGAGTCAGTTTTTCGTTTGGATTGACGTGTGCGTCGCTGGGCCAACAAGAAAGCTGAACAAATGACTTCTGAGTTCTCTAGCGCGTTTTCACTCCCTTTCGCCGCGTTCTGCATGCAAATATTCCTCCGCGACTGACTCAATTATGATTTCCATACATATTCGAATGAGAATGTGAGTCTTGCTGCGAAGGACGAAGATTGTTTAACGTGATCGTATTAAAATGCAGAAATAAGGAATGAGATGCCCGCGAAGGCAGCAGCGTTGGCGGGCGAAGCAGCAGCGAACAGGGTTGCCAGTGCTCTCCGATGAATTAATGAATATTTTCTCAGCATATTTGATGAACGCGAGATTCTCCTGCAAGGCAAATTGAAGGAAACTCAGTTATCCTCAGTCATCCATCACAAGAAGAGAAGATTTTTGTTCGTTAGCCATGAATTTTAGATGAAATACGTGAATGTGAAATAATTCATTGCAAGTTACAAGTTACTTGCATTGCGAAAACTCGAGGAAATCCATGGGAGACGAAGAGGGAAGACTTTTGAAGTAGTATTGCTGTTGCGAATGACGACTCAGACTGTTAATAGCACTTTCAAGCGATTGGATCAGTCAATCTCGTCAAGCCAATCAACAGTTTGCTTGTTTGACTATTAAATTATCAACGGATTGGGATGACAAATGAGGTTTCCGTGTAGAATTTATGAGAAATCTAAAGGGATTTCATTAAGATTCCTTTTTGATTCTTTCGAATAAGCTAAATAAATATAAGCAAAACTACTCAAATAATAAAAAAATAGTGGAAAAATACTTTTCTGTTTATTTTTCAATAATTAAAACAGAATCTGAAATCAAGTTAATCAAGCCTAAATTAAATTTATACGATTATTTAGGAATTCCGAAATTATAATATACAACTATTTAGGAATCCCCATCAAATAGAATTCTTAATTAAAATTTCACATCAAAGCTTTGAAACGCAATACGCGCCCTCTATTGAGGAAATCGCTTAACTGTGTTTTGTGTGCATTGCATTCCCAACACGAGATGGATGAAACTGCAGAGCTCTTCGAACTGTAGACTGCAAGGCTGGGTTAAGTTTGAGAAGCCCTGGAATGTTTTGTATTTTTGCATCAGAATTAATTTTGTATCATAAAACAAATTTTAGTGCTAATTTAAGGTCGAAGTGAGATTTTCAATTGAAATAACAAACTAACAAACGACAGCAGCTGGCAAAAACCCGCAATAATTTAAGTAATCAAACAGAAGCCTCACCAAAAATAACACAAAAAATCTTTAAACAGCAAAGTCGTCATTCTGGCAACTCTTCTGCAGGCATCTGCGGTGAAAACCAACCAACTGCAACATTTCTACGGTCAGCGGATTGACGTGCCAAACCAAAGCCAGTAACTAATTTGTTGCATTTCCAAATCGTGTAGAATTAAGCAGAAAATCGTACAGAACAACTCATGATAATGCAAAAATACCTCATGTATTTCGCTTTGATAATCATTTGCTGCTGCTTTTGCTACGTGCAGCAGGTTGAAGGTGAATCAGCAGTTTGTTTCTTAAATCTTTCGTTCCCGGACAGACTTCTTTGTTTCGCTGCTGAAGTTGTTCAAACTTTTTGCTACGAATGATCAAAAATTCGCACAAAATTTTTAGTTTTACCTTTAATTTCTGAACGCTCATTATAATTTTTTTATTATCTCTGCATTTTAGCGCTTCTGCGGCGCTGCTATCAGTGCCGTTCGCGTGGCGAGCTGGGCAGCTGCAAGGATCCATTCAACTACAACGCCACGGATGCAGAACGCGAGCCCGGACTGGCCACGATGCCGTGCGCCTCTGGCTGGTGCGGCAAAGTGATCGAAGGCGGTGGCGCTTATTCAGTGGACGGTACGTGAACTTAAATGAACTTCTACCTCTCGATAGTTAGACTCGATCGCCGGAATTCAGCCGATTAATAACTCTTGCAGATTACGATCAAGCCGTGCAGCGCATGTGCCTGCAACGCGGACCCGACGACAGCCAGGACCGATGCGCCAACACTGTCTACAATTACAAAAGTGTTTTCATGTGCTTCTGCCAGGGCGACCTCTGCAATGGCAGTGCGCACGTGAGAGCATTCAGCGTGTGGCAACCACTCAGCCTGGCTTCGGCTGCCTTGGCGTTTGCGTTAAGAATTTTCACTCTATGAAAATTACTCCGACTTCCTTTCGTTCCGCAACGTTGTCGTGTTCAATTCTGACTTTCAGTCTGAAGTCTAAACTCTAAAGGGAAATTAAACGCTCTTCAGTTTTATTATCAGGCATCGGTTTTCTTTTTTCGCTTGCAATGTTTTACATTAGGAAGGCTTGCATTTGTATTAATTGGTAGCAATAAATTATTAAGTTACACTTGCAATGTTGTATGAAATAATACTAAACTAAGAACAAGCAATTTCGAACAAGACTATTTAACTTAACATAACCAATTTATATGGGCAGTTTAAATGCCATTGAACTTTACGTTTAGAAACTAAAGCGAAACTGTTGAATAATTTTGATATGCTAGACTCAAAGAGCTTTTGATAGCCATGCACTGATCGAACTCATAACGTGGCTTCATTTTTCGTCACCCTTATCGTGTTTAATAGCTTGTACGACATTGAAGAGCTTGTTCATTTTAATTTTGTAAAGTCTGCTAGTTTCCTGCAAGTCTTTCCTCCGATGCCTTTGGAGGGACAACTTCTTGTGCAGCTCCAGCATTTTGACGTTAAGCTCTTCAAAACGTTTCGTTTCTAACGTGAGCAAATTAATTGTTAAATGAAAAACACAAAATTACAACATGCTAAAATAAACACCTTTATCAATCTTTTTCTTGCGATCGCACGGTGGACAGTTTTTGACTGGCTTCAATAGCGACTCCTGCGCAGTGGAGGCACCAGTTTTGGTGTCAAGGATTGAGTGGCATGACTGATGATAAGATCCTTTGCAATCCACACACGATTCCATAATGCCTAGCATTGAAATTGAAAAGAAAAACATTCGGAAAATATACTAATCGATATAAGTCGTCGATATAAATTCGTATTTGCTCTACTTGCAGTCGCGGCAGTCGTGTGAAGTCGCTGAATGTGGTTGAAGTGGTTTATAGTCAGTGAAGTTGTCTAGGGTTGCCTAACTTGGTTCGTGGAATCGTGTGAAGTCAGTTAAGCTCTTTTGAATTATTGCATTGAAGTCGGAAATGTGGACTTAGGTTAACTTTAATAACTTTTTGTTGCAGAGATTGCAAGCGCACAAACCTTTTGGCTTCATGCATTCATTGCAAGTACGCTTCTCATCGGGCGATTTCGAGGCGGAACGCGATGGTGTTTCCCTCCGCTCTTCGCGTTTCTGACGTCTTTTAGTGGACTTCCCTTGCGGCGGAAGTAAAAACGCAGTTTTACTTTTAACTTTCTCCTCAGGCGGCTGCTCTAGATACTGCAATAAGTCAACAAATAAATCGAAATCATCACCACTGTCTATCCATTCACCCACCTCAATGCGGCCGTAATGGAAATCCGAGCGCTCGTTGCTGTGCACGGTCCGGCGCTTGCGCTTGGAGCGCCTTTGCTGCATCTGCATTAGCACATCGGACGTCACCAAGCCGAAATACCCCAGGAACGCCTCCTGGCCGCAATCTTCCGGACGCGTTCTGTACTCCGCCACTTCGCGCGGCAAGAAATCAGTCGGCGGTGTGGGTTCACGATCGTTGGCCGACAGATCCTCGGACGATGTCGAGGGTGCTCTACATTTGCTGCTGCGTGCTGCGGCGCTGGTGGAAGCGAGCTGCTTAGCGTTCGACTTGGCGGCGATTTTCGTCTTTGGCTCAGCTTTAGTTTTGACTACAGCAGTAGACATCTTCAATGAAAGCGATTGTACTTGTACAGCAGCAGAGGCGGCAGAGGCAGCAGAGGCGGCAGAGGTAGCAGAGGCGGCAAAGGCAGCAGAGGCGGCAGAGGCAGCAGAAGTCGTAGCAGAGGCAGCAGAAGTCGTAGCAGAGGCAGCAGAAGTCGTAGCAGAGGCAGCAGAAGTCGTAGCAGAGGCAGCAGAAGTCGTAGCAGAGGCAGCAGAAGTTGTAGCAGAGGCAGCAGAAGTCGCAGCGGCCGCAGCCTTGGCGGCCAGCGTTTCGGTTCTTGCCTTCTTAAGCGCCTCCTGCAAATTCAGACGGCTCATGGCCACATTCTTCGAGGCGCCAAAATTGAAGGGCAGTTCTTTTTTGAGCAACGAAGCCGGGTTGGTAGCAGTCGCATTTTTGTTATTGTTGATGGGAAAGATTCTGACGTGTGGGTACTTTGCAACTTTTTTATTGGCCAGTTCAGGGCACTGACCCCACACCAAGTTACTGTCGTCGACTTGCGAAACCATGCGTTGCGAGATCGGTTTGAGCAGCGATTCTTGGGGCAAATGAGTGCCGCCGCCGCGCTGTCTACGAAAGCCATTGGCGGTCTTCACCATCGCAGTGGTGGCACTAGTTCCAGCTTTAGTTTGCAATTGTCCAGGCACTACGAAAAGGCCTTTGTCCATAAACAGCTTCTTGTCTGCCTCTGCAGACGATGACGGGGCATACGATGATGCGACGGACGATGATGCGACAAACGATGACGCGGCAGACGATGATGCGACGGACGATGATGCGACAAACGATGATGCGGCAAACGATGATGCGGCAGACGTTGATGCGGCAGACGTTGATGCGGCAGACGTTGATGCGGCAGACGTTGATGCGGCAGACGTTGATGCGGCAGACGTTGATGCGACAAACGATGATGCGGCAAACGATGATGCGGCAGACGATGACGGGGCAGACGATGACGGGGCAGACGGTGACTCCTCCTTGCAGCTGTCATCGCTTCTCTCCACGATAAAAATGCCATTTTGTAAAGGAAAGAAATACTTCTGCATGAGATTCTCCTCAGAGTTGTAGACCCGCACGGAAACCGGGTTCACTGCTTTGCTGGTATCGTGAATGTACGGACCCACTTCCCGGAATACCAACCGCTTCGTGAGATCGGTATCAACAGGAACCCCGCTACGTTGTACGAGTTTGTAGAATTCATCGATGACGCGGCGCAAGCGCAAAAATAGGAAGCTCTGCTCGGCGTTGATGAGAACCATTTCATCCTCGAGTTGTCTAAGGACATTTTCCTTAAACACAGATAACTAAAAAGGGATTTAAATCGATTAGATATAATGAAATTTTTGGTGTTAAAAAAGGAGAAATATTTGAGGCCCACGTTATGGTTGGCATAAATAAAAGTCGCGTCCGAACGATTTTTTCCTGCAATAATTAAACAATTCCATGAGAATTACAATACCGCAGGCAATAACAAATCTCCGCATGTGAGATTTTGCCCACGGAAATAACAGTCTGTTGAGCGCCTCCAAGCTTTCTAATTCCCAGTCTTCATATTTTATTTTTAAAGAAATATTTGGACGCTATTTGGAAATCATTGCTTTCGAGAGGTTTTTACTGATTTTAATAGATGAAGATTTTGTGAACGATTTCTGGATCATTCGTGCATCGCCATACATGAATATCTGCCACAAGTATATATAGTATAGATGTAGAGGCGACACATTAAAAAAAATTATAAAAAAGTGGATTCGATAAATGCACTCGTACATATATATCAGGTTATCGAAGTATTAAGTGAAGCTGCAACCGATAATCATCTTGCACATGATGATGCCTTTTAATGGCATCAGTTACCAACGCATCAATGATTTCAGTACTTTCAATGCTTTCAGTATTCCAGTGTCTCATATCTGAATACTCAAGCAATGAAGATAATTTTACAGCTCGAGTTGTGAGATGCAAAATAATAACTACATACAACAACTCACAGCTCACAGGATGTCAGTTACTTACGCCATTCTCTGGTTCGATTGTGGTCTCGATCAACTGCAAAGAAAACAAAGTACTCAATAAGTCATCAAGTGCTAATTTTGGTTTTTGTACGAACACCATAAAATTTTCCACAATAAGATTTTGGAGCTCCGAGCGAAACTTACATGGTGCACCTTGAGATGGGCGTGTAAGGCACGCTGGCAATAAATTATATCATTTTTGATTTCCTTGGGAAAGTTGAAGTATTTCTCCACATAGAACTGGAAGAAGCGTGCTGCCGCCATGATCTGCACTTCATCCACTCCTTCCGCCTTATTTTCCGCAATTAGTCTTTCTTAAACCTGAAACTGCGTAATGAGGAGATTAAGGTCTTTAAATGTCGTCGGTGCTGTACTTGCCTCGGGATACTTGAGCACACTTGGAGGCACCAGCCTCCATTGCAAATAGCGACTCGGCCACTTGCAAGCACTCAGCTCAGTCACTGATGCACTTTGATAATTTTAAGTTCTTCCAGAAAACGCTGGATGTAAATATAAATCTTCGAATTTCGTTCACAGCAAATAACGCCGTCCACTCCAGTGCACGTATATCCAGATATTCGTTAACTGCGCTCTGTGTTGTTATTGCTCTGCTAAGACCACACGAGTCGCGTGCCGTCGACGCCGTTCTTCGTTTTTGACACTTCGGCAACACGGATGCTCAATCCAACTGGCGCCGGTAGCAACAGTAAAAAATTATCCGTTTGAACAATTTTGATAACTAACAATTTAAACGTATCTTGGTCGAGTAACTATTTATCAATTTTTATGTCTACCGAACATTTAAATTTTGTTTTTAACTAAGAAAAAGTACCTCCATTTCCACCATGCAAATTTAAAAAGCATCTTACTTCCGCAAGATTACGGACTGAAATGACAGCGGTTCAAAACTTAACTAACACTATCCTTGGAATTTTTTCCAACAGCGGCGACATGTTTTATGAATCTTACATCCCACAGTTTTATTAAATTTCCAGCGTAAAGTTGATTAGCAGAACATACATGCAATTTATAAAACTTATTCCAATTGTTAACGATAAATTTCTCCATTAATTGCCTTGAAGACGAGCGGCGAAACGCACCGGAATTCAAATATAATTTCCTCACATGGAGTTGGCATCACATTTCGTGTGTACTGTCATTTTGCAGGGTTGCAGTACGTGACGAACGGTTTTCCTTTAAGCGTGCATAATACTATTTTGATTATAAAGCCGATTTTACAGCAGTATTATAATCAGCTTTATAACAAAAACCAAATTACACATACACCATAAGAATTCCTCATTGAAAAAATTAATGTTTCCTTTTCTATTTACATGATAAAATGTTTTTGCTTAAACTCTTCACCCACTATCGGCTTTCTCTTTCTCACACAAGATGTAGCTGCGTTCGGTTGAAGTCATTCTGCCTGCGTTACCTCATGTGTGAGAAAGAGAAAGCCGATTGTGGGTGGAGGGTTTAGGCAAAAACAATTGCATATGTAAGAGAAAAGGAAACTCAGTGGTTTTGTGGGACCCAAAGTACGAAAAACTTGGCATATCAGTAAATAAAGACATTTTGAAGTCTATATGTTATACGTTTAGTGGTGTAAGTAAACAGCAATAGTATGCATTTAAACAGAACATATGTGGATAGCTCAGAAGTGTCAAAAACGAGTAATTTTTTCGGTGAGGAAGTTGTTGTTAAATTTTCGGCGGGGAAAATCCAAAATATCTTTGCATAGACTGAACTTTTCTTGTAGCGAAATCGGCCTGTTTTTTTGGTTTCTGCAAATCGAAAATATTTTAATAGAATGTTGTCTTTACCCTTTGTTTTTGATTTCTTTCAAGAAGGTAAACGCATATATATTTTGATTAAAAAGAGTATTTTAATTTCTCTTCGGATAATTTAATGCTAAAAACTGTAACTAACGCCTAAACTTTATCCAAAAAAATTGGGCAATATTATAAATAAGTAACTTAAGTAACAAGTAAAATTTAAGTGTGGATACATTTTTTAAAACGTATTTTTTAAAAATTAAATTTTTAATTTTTTTAATTTTTATGTTTTAAATTTAATGTTTTAAAATTTGTCTGCAAGAGTCTAATGTGTGTTTAAGCGTACTTATAACAAAAGAATAAAAGTACTTAAGAACGAATCAAGCGATGAACCAGCTCATTTCATGTGAAAATTCGATTTTTTATTATGCATTTAAACTGGTGTAATAACTGTTATGGCTTTTAACGGGCTGCCTGTTGACATTAGAATGACCGATACCGGACAACTGACGTTTTCAGATTTTACTTGACTGCCTTTAAAATCGTTTAGATGTAATTTTGGTCCTTTCCATACAAAATTTAATTTGTATTCTGTTACGTGTAGATACTATTTTACAGAAGGAAGGAATCAAAGCTCGGTAACCCTGGAGTTAACCAATTGTTAGTTCTAGTGAACATTTTTATTTAGCTGATATTGAACGTCCTTTCGGGTAAGAATTTAAATTGGGCAGCGGACTTGGCAGCACTTTCTCCCTGACAGTTGTTTAGGTGTTTTCTGACGTTTTGTTGGTATTGTGCATTTTGTGCGGAAGGTAGCCTGCAATTTTTGGTAATTGAAGGCATTTTAAATATAAAAAGTGTTAGATAAATGTGATAACAAGTCCATTTAAGCCAGGAACCATCTTCAAATACATCAGCAACCGTTGGGGAAATATTCGCTTTTATTTTCTTAATTTCTTTAGTTAATATCCTAACCTGTTACATAAAAAGTTACATAATTTGCTTTTTTCTTGATTTTATATTTATGTGAATATTAATTAACATTTTACTTATAGGTCAAAATGTCCATTGTGAAAAACACTCGGTTTTTGGCTACACGCGGTTCTCGCTTGGTACAACAGTACCGCGGTTACGCGGACGAGATGAAGCTCACCTTCGCTGCTGCCAACAAAACCTTCTACGACAGCGCTGATGTACGTCAGATTGATGTCCCATCGTTCAGTGGAAGCTTCGGTATTCTGGCCAAGCACGTCCCAACATTAGGTGAGTGCGGAGATTTGGAATTGGTTACCGCACGAATGGGTTTAATTTTAAGACACCATAAACATTTTTGCTTGGAAACTTTCAACTTTAAATTCGTTTGTTTTAGCTGTTCTCAAACCTGGCGTTGTTCAGGTCTTCGAAAACGATGGCAAGACTGCAAAATTCTTTGTTTCCAGCGGCACCATAACCGTCAACGACGATTCCTCTGTACAGGTGCTGGCTGAAGAAGCACACAACGTTGAAGATATCGATGCTAGCGAGGCAAGGCAATTATTGTCTCAATACCAATCGCAATTGAACTCTGCCAGCACTGAGGAGGTTAACTGAAAAATTTTAATTTCATGGATTGGGAGATTTTAACAAAGATCTTGCATTTTACAGGCGAAGGCTGAAGCTGCTATCGCTGTTGAGTGTGCAGAGGCTCTTGTAAAAGCTGCCGAGTAAAGTTTAGAATTTAATTCCAACTTATTGTAGAAACTGAAATTGATAACTGCTCGTATAAGACAAAGCTTTATTGCAAAATAGAAATCATCCACGCAAACTTATTTAAGAAATAAAAAAGATTTCAACACAAAATGTATCAGAGCTTATAAATTGTAAAACAGATGTAAATTGTAAAATGTTCATAAGGAAATATCAGTTTAAAATTACTTTATTAATTTTCTGCAATCAAATCGGAGTTAAAAATCGGAATTAAATTCAATTATTTTTCGAGACTTGGTCAATAAATTTTGTAGAAGGCGGTGGCTGCAAATCGTGTGAGTGGCAGTCACACTTTCTTAGTCACTTTACACGCGTTTAGTAGTTAATACCTACTCTCTTTATATTCATTGTAAGCAATCACAACTTCTTGCTTTTGCATTTAAGCTCGAGTTGAAACCTACTCGTCCGATTTGACAAACAGATTCGTCGTCATAAAATGTACGTTTGCTTTCTTGACGATATCGTGTACACAGAATACCGTGACTGCCAGTCAAAAGTTGTTCAGTCCCCGTGTTCTATATGACGCTGTAAAATTACCTTCTCGTCATTGGAACCCTTTTCAAACCTTCCAGTTTTTAACTAACTATTAATAAAATTTAGTTTTTAATTCTAAAAATTTTATTTAAAATTTAAAGTGATCGTAACATTTTATAAAAAAGTTGCACTTATTCAATATGTATGGCTTAAGATGACTAGGAGACTCAGAGCGCCCGTTTCTACTTCGTTTGTGGTGGTGGGCCGTACCTTTGCGCAGGAACATGAGTGGCTGGCACAGGTACGTTCCGGTGCTCCAGAGGTGGCACAACATTCGAGGGAGTGAGGATGGAAGCCGAGGCGCTATAGTTTGGAGCTGGTGGCGCGTAAGTGTAGGGAGGTGTCGAAATGGCAGCCGCTGGTGACGATCCTGCTGCGGAAGAACCAGTGGAAGGAGCAGCGTGCGCGTGAATGACATGAATGATTTTGCTAGGCGATGGTACATAATCCAATGCACCTACTGGAGAGTGTATAACTTTGATAACTTGTGTGGCAGCCGCTTGCTGCTTATGAACTGGAGGTGGTTGATACACAGATGGGCGTTGATTAGTTGGAGCTGCTTGTAAAACTCTAGTCGATTGATAGACTGGAGCCGGTTGATAGACTGGAGCCGGTTGATAGACTGGAGCTGGTTGATAGACAGGAGCCGGTTGATGGACCCGTTGGTGCACAAGATTGATTTGAGATGCAACGCCGAAATGTGCCGGCCCTGGGACTGATTGCTGATGCCCCAGCGCGATAACACTTATTGGCACGGCTGCTGAAGCAATAGCTTGGTGCTGACTGAGGTCTTCTTCAGTGATGATCTTGACTCGGTAGACCTGCGGCTGTGGTGGTGGTGGGGGCGGTGCATGTATGGGATTTGGACCATATGCAGCGACCGGTTGATGAAGTACTCTTGGTGCGAAGTGTGGCGGAGGTCCATGTCCTGGCAGCTTTCCAAGTAATTTATCGCTCAGGTGATCCAATGCAAAGAACGTGGCATCAGCAAAAGCCAAGCAAGCAAACAGGCAGAAGAAAACCTGGGCAAAAGTTTACCAAATTTTAGTTGCGACTTCCGTGACACCAGTGGCACTTAAAATCTCCGACTCGCCTTACCTTCATTGTGGTCCTTTATCACCAGTTAACAGAGTCCAGTGAAGAAGGCCTAAATTGAAACTGACATCGACTCAAACGGAGTATCGCGCTTTTATACCACGTCTTAGACTACCCAGTTTATTCAGCACGCGATCAGTATCTCAGATCATTTAAATTTCGTTATATCTTCACAGTGCGTTCAGAAACAAGTTTGCCTTTTACAATATCATGCGTGCAAGACAATAGTATGGCACTTTCTGCCTACCGTATCTTCGGTATCTTTCAGATTTCGGCATCTGTATTGTCTTCATTATTTGTGCACCGAAAAACTGAGCTCACCAAAACTAGGCGTTGAATTTTAAGTCTTCACGTTTGTTGACCGCTCTCATTTTATGCTGACAAAATTATGCTAATGATACAATGAAAATATGTCTTAATTTTTATGTAATCAAAACGAGTGTATTTCCAATCAATAGGGATTTTATTACTTTTATTGATATAAACAAATAGTTTATTGAAATAAAAAATGTGTTGAGATCATTTTGAGTTATCGAGACCTTGAAAACTCTAACTCATTTCCGAAACAACAGAAAACAAATTCAGATAGGAAAATAACATAAGACCCATAAAACTAACTTAACTTAATCTTCAAGGTATTTTGCTTTATTAAAACGAAGAACATTCCGATTATTTATGAAAAACAATTTCATTTAGATGGCTGGTTTGGCAGTAGCTCTTCCTGTTAATCATCTTCTAGTACATTTTCGATGATTTGTGGCCCTATTCCGCGCAAAACCCCATTGATATTTTCCTCAAGCGCTTGAATCGTTTGTGGATTGTCAGCATAACATCGACAAATTACAGCTGCGCGTTGGCCATGACGAAAAGGATACTAACTGATGGCCCATCCTAGACATATCTACGTTTCCGTTGCTTTTATAGTAGCTTTTTCCGTTCAGCATGGGTAAATGATACTTCTTTTGAAATAATGACGTTCTAATTATTTAATGAGGGTCTAATTATTTAAAATAGTATTACTTAGAAAGAGTAAAATTAATTGTTCAGCTCAAGGTTATAAAAACATAACGAAGGAATTCGGCGGAAAACTTTCGCCGAAAACAAGACTACTTCAGAATATATCGAACGAAGTATGTTCTCGCAACAAGATTAAGGAGAAGAATTATCAATACCTAATGGAATAAAAATGATCATTGAAAGTGAATGGATTTTATGTTCTTAAAAACATTTATTCAATTAATGTCATTAAAAATAAATTATAAAATGCTTAACCTAAACGTTTAACAACTAATTTATTCTAACTAATGAGTAACATCCATTATATAGTCAATGCTACCAGGTAGCAACTGACTTTAAATGTTGAAGAGAAGAATGAGGCATTGAGGCTGATTCGTCGTCCTTCACACGCCTCACCTTAAGGACACCCCGCTCAACTACGTGTCCGCTGCGGAAATATTCGCCCTTAGCATCCTCACTGCGAATGACGACAGCTTTACCACTGCGACCGTAAGTGTCGATTAATCGGCCGTGAAGTGGCGACAGCGAGGCCGTGGAGGTGGAGGTCCCAACAATCACCGGCCTACTTTGCTGGAAAAGAAGCTGTAGAATTTGCGGTAAGAGGGCATATAGCTGCTGGGAAACAACTGGGGACGGCGGAACGGATCCATATAGAGGAGCAGCATAATTGTAGCCATGCGCGTAGGCGCCAATACCAGCACCACTGCCCTGGACCTCGGGAGAGTGTTGTATGATGACTTTTATCACTTTCGGGAAGGCGTAGTGACGAGCAGCGTAATTGTGACCCGCTTTGCCGTGGTGATGATAGCCTTGACTTGTGTCTCCGCCGCGCCCATAACTAGAATCCACACCCGATTTCGCTGCTACATTAAAGAGGTCCTTCGCTCCGAGAATATTTGCCAACGAAAATAGCGTAGCATCGCAGGCTGAAAATGCAGCCAAGATACAGAATAAAGTCTGCCAAGAGATAAACCGATAAATTCACATATCCACATTATCCACAGCCGATCTAGCCGATGTTAACTTACTTTCATTATATCGAGTCTGTCCTGTGTGACGGCCGGGACTGACGAAGTGTTTATCAGAAGTGTGCACACAACTTGAGTGATATTATTTTATATATAGCTAAAGAGGTCCATTCAAAACCTTTCAACATCTTTGATTTCGCATGTTTTCGCCCGTAAACATGCAACGTGTGAATTTGAAAAAGCAAATTCCTCGATTTCAAGCAATATTAATATTAATTTGTGTCATCATCATTTTCAATTTCTGCGTTGCGATTTTCGTTGTAACAATAGCAGGTATCTTTGTTACGATTTAAAATAACTAGGACCGATATTAGGATTTTGTCACCTCTTTTCGTCACCTGTAGCAATCACAGTGGAGCAATTGCGCTCTTTCATTGCTCTTTTGTAGTGCAATTTATAGAATTACATTAAGATATTTCGATACAAGTTTCTAAGATCGAAAGGAAATTGTGACAATGGAACTTCTTTATCAAAAAATCATATCCAAAAATCTTGAAGGAGGGTATTGAATATATTATCGCAATCGCAGTTTAATAATTGATGGCAGAACTGAAATATTTAATAGTATGTAATTTGTTCTACGAGAGTGATATTAGTCACAACTCCAAAAATTGAGTGAAATCTTAAATTAAGTACAGATTTCTATGCAAAATCATTAAAAAGTCGATTATAACGTATTTTGTTTCTTGTGGATTATTATTTTCCACTAATGTGTCTTTAATTGCTCCACTGTGGCAACCTTATAATCGCTGTAAAATATACAAAACACTTTTATTAATTCCATGCCACTAACTGTCTATCTAATCGAAAATGAGGAGCGGACAAGAGTACAAACAGCACTGTTATGACATCTTTAAACTTGAAATTTAAACATTCGTTTGCTCATTCATTAATAACTCAAAGCGTTGAGTAAACCAACATTTTGTTTTTCAAATTTTGGGAGAAAGAAACTGGAATTCTTGCAAGATATTGTAATGGGATGCAAATGAGTGTATGAAAGGTAGCGGGTTATACAGATTCCACCGCGATCACCAACATTAGTGTTGTGGGCACGACGCCGAATCGGCTACACTGACGGCAGATTATCGTGCTTGACTTGTTAACTAGTTGGTGTCAGTAAAAATTGTAACACAAGACAACACAAGATTTTCGTAATACAGAGTTTTATTGAGACAAAAAAATAACTGCTGTAGGTAAAAATAATTATATACTTTATCTGGAACTCGGCGATTTCACGAACTTGTTAAAATATTAACAACAAATATGAGGAACGTCTTAACAACATCGATATAATGCAGTCTTTTATTATGACATAAAAAACAGACATAGAAAACAGAGAAATTCTAAGATTAGGATATAGAACGATATAGTAATCGGCATACTTTGTACTTGATTAATTGTTATTACATTCGCCAATCGTATGTGGGAATTTAAAAAAAAACAAAACTACAAAAATATCTCTGGCTACAAAAATATTCTCTTCATGTTTTCCCTTCAAAATCCAACCAAACACCGCCGTCGAGACGTCCCAACATATAAACAGGATCCAACCGATTGTCCTGGCGAGTTTTCGGATTAACACTGATCTTGAAATTTCGCAGGATTTCAACAATAGCTGCCTTCGTTTGTGTGAGTGCAAAACGCATACCTGCGACGAAGACGTCCTGTAGATAACCTTAAAAGAACCTTAAATGTGTGCTGAACCTCACCTATGCAAATGCGGGGACCATTTCCGAAGCCGTAATACAGGCCTCTCTCGCGGAACTTCTTGAGTCCCTCTGGTTCCTCCAGAAACCGCTCAGGTCGGAATTCCTCGGGGTGCGGATAGATGTCCTCATCGTACATTATCGACATCAAGGGGACGACTATTGTTTGACCGCTTTGCAGCAGGAGGGCGTTGCCGTTCTTGTTCATCAGCTCAATGGGTTCCGTGCAGATTTTATTGGAGAAAAGGCCAGGCGGAAAGAGGCGAATACTCTCTGCGAACCGGTCACCACGGTATTTAGGAAGCTGAAACAGGATCGCAACTTACCATGTATGCAGGCATCCAGATAGGGCATGCTGTGCAGGGTGTCGAAGTCTATCTCACCGTTCGAGTCCAAATATGTAGCGATTTCCTGATGCAACCTTTCCGATCTGTCCTGATCGCGGGCCAACTAATGGTGGTGAGAGTGAGAAAGAGATGCAAGTTACAGAGAGACGGTATCATGGAGATACATTGATCTACAATTCAATGTGGGTCCCCTAGAAACCTACGAGCAACAGGCAATGCGCGATCACCGATGATGTTGTTTCTATCCCATCCAGCATAAAGGTAACCATGTGGGCTGCCAGATGTATGCCCGACAGCTGTTTCTTCCCTTGCAACTGCAACATGTAATTCAGGAAATCGTTGCGGTCGCGCAATTTCTGATCACCACTGAGGCGCAGATCGATCGCCCGCTTAGCAAGGTCGATGCAGAACTCCTCGACCTGCTTTGGCACCAGATTAATTTTGTGGAAACGTCGCACCCAAGGCGCGATGCCAGTCACGATCTGATACACGACCGCTGTAAAAGACCGATCGAAGATCTTCCTCATCGCGCTCATAATCGGGGAGGGCTTGGGAGAGAAGCACTCGGTCTGCATGCCCAGCACACAGTCGCTGACGATTTCCGAGGTAAAACGAAAGCATAGCTTAGGGAGAAGTGTAAATAGGTAGGGGTTACTAGTGGGCAACAGAAATGGGTCACTTCACTCACGTCCTTCGTATCGATGCCGTGTTTGGGCGGTGGCCTAATCTGTTCTCGTACATAAGCTGACAGTTTCGAACACACTTTCCTGGTAATGGAATAAACAGCTTTGACCTGAATAAGATATTTGGAAGTCAGTCAAACATCCTTTAAGCTTTCCAAAAACGCCTACTTTACTACTGGACAAGGCGGGTGTCAGTTCAGCTCGCCGCTCCTTCCAAACACTGCCGGCCAGCACGAATGGATTGTGCGACAATATGAAATCCGACTTCTCGTCCATCTGAAATAATTTGCGAATCAATAGCAATATCGATCGGTCCCACCATAGATTTACGATTCACATTGGAGAGGAAATGACAATCGCTGGTTTTCACTTACCATCGTGGATACTTCATTGTCATGAAAGTGCTTAAACTCCGTCACAAAAACTTTGTGCGCCAATTCCGCGCTTGTGACCAATAACTGGGGAGTGCGGCAGTTAAAAATGCCCACGAAATGTTCATCTCTCTTGTATGCACTTGTTGAAAGAGAAAAATTATACGTTCAAATTAAAATTAAAGTTCTGCAGAAGGACGAACAAAGACCAAAAACCCAAAAAATCAAGCTATATGGTAATAAAATCACCACCAACCGATAGATATCGTCCAGATCAAAAGCTACGTGACGTTTTCGCTTAATTAGACTGCGATAAGAACCAAATGCAGGCAGTGCTTTGGGCTCCTGGACGCCCCGTTTTCTCCAATAACCGAAATTCCATGTCAGATACCAATAAATTAATGCAATCAGAGTCAGAACAAGCGCTAATGTCACCCATAACATTTCGATCTACTCAAACCGATTTCAATCGCAACGACTTCACACTGGCTAGCTTCACAAGCTACTGTCCACTTATGGACTTGATGTCTGGCGAGTGATATTCTGCCGGGGCAATCAATGAAGTGAAGAGTCACTTCGGCTTATTTGGAAACCCGAAGAGCGATGCAGTTTCATATTGCATTCAATTTAAAAACAACATACGTCATACAGCGACGATTTAATGCATTGAAATAGGTGCAGTTGCTTTCAAATGAATATATTCTTCAAGTCCTGTTTCTGTTTATATTTTTAAGTGCTGTTTATCAGTAGCTGATGTAATGTGTCGCTAAATAATCTGCATGATGCGCATTTACATCCTCAATGGTGTTTACTTATCTAAAAATAAATTCTCTGAACGTGAAAAGGTTGTCGACAGATTAGTCTATAATTTCTAGCTTCATCTGCGTATATTATTTGTCTGGAGAATTGCATGACTGAGTTATATTAGCGAAAGTAGATATTAGAACTGCTGGGCAAATTTTAAGGAGGGACAACTTCGTGGCATTTGAAGGTTGCGTTTTTTTTCAGTCACCAGTGAGCAAGCTGGTAGTTGTTATAGTTTCTTTACGGAATAGTAGAAATAAAAAAAGAAGAAAGATCAATTTGTGATTACAAGTAATAAAATTAATCATAAAGGATAACATGAAATTATTTAAGGTTAACATGGATAAAATCTTTCTCTTCCATTCAATCTTATAAATTATAGATTCTCTAACCAAACAATATTGAAATCAAAATAAATTGATAGAAATTAAATGCTGGATGGGTCAATTAGGGAACAACTGCAAACTATACTCGCACCTCATCCGTAAATTGAACGAGAAGATTTTGCTGATTGGCCTGTTGAACACTGAGAGAAAAGAAGCACTGTAATGCTTACAATATCTTGTATTGAGCGTTTTGTAGACTAAATTCTCCCCGAAGTAATAAAAAGTAGTAAATCTATCCGAAATTTCGATCATTATGAATTGAGTAAAAAAATCCCAAAATGTTTTGTGAAATCTGTTACGAAACCAATGAATTTTGTCGTGCTCAAATGTATTGTCTGCATAGCGCATCTTTTAGATGATATAATGAGATCGAGGTCAACAAAACCCCTTCCACAACTTCCCCACGATGAATGAATGGAAGAGACGCATTCAAATATGAACGAAATCCCTGCACTTCTGAGAATTCCGTCCACGAACCGACATACAAAAACCAAACTTCATTCATATAGATATGCAAATGTCGCATTCAAATGACATTTTATTAGCATTGGCACGAATTAATGACACAAACAACTTAAACTTAACCACTTACAAATTACAAGAGTGAACACCGTGAAAAGTTCAGGGGAACCCATTGCTGCATTCCCAGGAGAGACAACGCGACAATGAAAGCGAAAAGCGACTGCCCTGCATTACATAAAACTAATCAGTTCTGCGTTGGATGTTGCAACCGCTGCCGACTAGTCGACAGTGGACTGCGAGTGCTGCTCGTGGGTAGCCATGATCACTCCTGGCAGATCATCGGGACCTGTGTTGCGTCTGCGCAGCACGCACCCGACGTCTTGTGGCATCTACTGGCGGCAGATATGAGTAGCCACTGCTGCCGGCCGGAGAGACATTAGTTGCGGCGACTGCGGCTGCAGCCGGAACAACTCGATGATCGCTGAAGATCTTCACCGTCTGCACATGTTGGTCCTGATCGGCGTTGGCGCTGGCACTGCTGTAGCTGCCACCCGGACCGATGACGCGCACGACTTGATGTTCGCCCATGGGAGTCTCGTGGCTGGGTCCGAGTATCTTAAGCGTGGTCACGCCGACATCGTCGGAGGTCTCGAGCAACTTGAGTGTCTTGATCGCGTCGGATTTGAGAATCTGGACGGTGCGTAGTTTGCCCGCGCCCGTTGCAGGCAACTGCGATGGGTGTGTGCGGTCACTTGGGATTGTGTAGGTTGTGTGCGACAAGGCAGGGGCGTACGCGGTTTGGGGATGCCGTGCCGACTCGCGGTTTGTGGCACAATCGCCAGCAGGATTGCCATAGCCAGGCGAAGGCTGTTGTAACGTGGCGGGCGCGAAATTCGACTCACCATGCCGACCAGTGGATTGTACACTCGTCGCGTAGCTGCCTAAGTTTTGGAGTTGTTGCTGGTGGTGGTGTTGTTGCTGGTGGTGGTATTGTTGCTGGTGATGAAGAGATGATGAGGATACTGTTGCTGTCGCCACTGGATGTATATATTGTTGTTGTTGTTGGTGTTGTTGTATATGAGATGGCTGCAAGCCAATTTGAGGAACCCCATACACAATGTTGTTGTTGTTGTTGTTGTTAATGCTGTCTGATCCTTGATTCCTTAATTCTTGATGTTGTTGATGATGTTGCTCAAGCGGATTTATTTGGGGCAACTGTTGTTTCAATTGCTGCTGCTGCTGCTGCTGTTGTTGTTGTTGTTGTTGTTGTTGCTTCTGCTGCTCCAACTGTAGACTATGCAGCTCCATTATAGCCTGCTCTGCATTGTCAGGCTTCACGAAGTCGTAGCCGTCTGGCAGAGGAATGAGTCCGAGCGATGTTGCCGCAACATGTTGTTGCGGGATTTGAGCAGGTTGAGCAGGCAGAGAGATCGATTTCGGTTCCACATGTGGAGCCAAATACTCTGAAGTTCTCGAAACCGTCGCTCCAGCCGAGCTGCCAACAACGCCCGACGCCGTGGAATGAGGAGGCAAGTAATTTGTGCCGGCGAATGTTGGTGCTGCAGGTGTCAACAGTTGTGACTGACCTTCACGCAGCGGAGGCAGATACTCAGCTGCCTTGTACTGGCCGGTTATTCGATGTTGCTGTTGTTGCTGGTGCTGTTGTTGTTGATGCTGTTGTTGTTGATGATGTTGGTATTGAGGGAATCCTTGTAGGTGCTGCTCTTGTCGATGACTTCCTTCCAGAGAAACTGATTGACCAGAGGTGGCACCTGCATTCTGAATCGGAGGCAAAAGCTCGCTTCCCTTGAATTGACTGCTTTGTATTGAACTCTGTTGCGACAAAATGTGATGATTAGTTTCTTGTTGTTGCTGCTGCTGCTCTTGCTGCTGTGAAGATGCTGCCACTGGATATGGTGGCAAATATTCCGGCCCTCTATACTGGTAACTATCAGCCGCCGGACCGGCTACGATATTCTGATAACTGACGGCAACTGGCGTTATCAGAGTTTGACTGCTGGAATAAGTGTTGCTAGCCAACTGTTGCTGTTGTTGATTCTCCACAGCAGTTGCCCCCGCCCCTGCCCCTGCCCCTGCCCCTGCTCTACAATCCGGGATGGGTATTTTAAGAGCCTCGGCTCCCGTATCCACCAGCACTCCACACAGAGTTAATCCGATCCAGAGGATTTGTAGCTGCAAAACAAGAGCGATTTTCAGGATTCTCCAAATTGCCGGCTCACGCAGCCGCTGGCGTCTCTCGCTCACCTGTAGCGTCATGTTGGCCCTGTTCGCAGCTCGCACACTCAGCACGTAATGATGCGCCTACTTGACCCGTCCGCACATTTTATACCCGCGGCGGAGAACAACCCAGAAGAGACGAAGGAAAGCCCATTAATTCATGCACATCTCGAGAGATGGACGCCAGCGAATGTTAGCCGCTGTCGGGTCGGTCCAGTATTATGTGTGAGCAGGTGTTGCGTAGAGTGGAATTAATTCGTTGCCGCACTTCGCAGTGAGCTCGACTTCTTCTCGTTGCCTGAAGAGCAAATCCGGTTAAGCGGCGAGCGGCAACCTTGACCTATTTCGCACCACGCCGCTGTGGCCGTAATCAGGAATGCGAACTGGAAAAGCAACAGAAATGTAACTTTCCGTGGGCGACTGTGTACGGTATCGTTTTTTGCTCACGCATTCGATAATTAGCGACTAATGCGCTCTAATGATTGCGGATATAAAAGTTAAAAATTTCGACGTCACGAAATTACACCTCTATTTTCGGCAACAAGAAAGCAGACTAATTTAGCAACGTCAAATTACTCAGCAGCAGTAACTACGAGGAGAATCAAGTCCTCTATAAATACAATACATGAGACACACCAAACACGTTTGCGAATGTTTGCGGATGTTTGTCACTTTATAACTTAAGAACGGCTGCACCGATTTGGATGAAACTCGACACAAATATAAAGCACACGCACCAGATTCATACGGAATGCACGCATCATTCCCGGTCCGTTTCGAAAACTGACCAGGAGGATGCACTTTACGCATTTAAGATTCACTTCTATTTTTGCCTCTTTAGAAACTTCTTGTGATTGATCACAAGATGATATAGTGTGGGTCATCCGAGAACCGGGAGATATATGTGAGTTCCTATATTCCGCAAATTAATCGATGTGTTTTGGTCACTGTAAGCGAAATGAGAAGCCAGTTTGAAATTACAGGGTTTCCGGGCGAAACCGGGTATATAAGCTGATATGAAATATGAAAATGTGTTGATAAAACAATTCGCTTTCTTAATTATTTGGCATACATAAATAAAACGAAAGCTAATTTCTATTCCCAGTCCATGAAGTACTAGTTTGAAAATATTTAAATCTTAAAGAAGACATTTAATTATTTGCCTGAACACTGAAACAAATACTAATCGTCGCATTAACAACGACTGACTCTCAATCTTGAGAATCATTTGTCTGGTAGTCGTCATCGTTCTGGTAATCAGTAAACTGCATGAACGACGTTAATTTTCATTTAATTACGAATTCATTTCTTTCATTTGACCAAATTATTCATCAAATGCACTGTTGCGTTCATCAGATTGAAGGTCGAAATTTTCAATCCGCCAACTTCTTTCTGTTGACTGAAGCATTTGTTCTGAAATTTCAATTTGAAACACGAAACAAACGAATTTCAGTAGAAATTTAAATCAGAAACTTTCTCAATTCCCGCTTTTTCCTTGAATGAGGCAAACTATTTTTATAAACTTTAATTGTCTTCAAGGTTTTTTTTCGATAATTGGCTCAGACTGTATTTTCTTTACTCAAGTTTGCAGTTATTTATCGATTTATCGTTGCAATTAGACGTAAAGAAGCTAAAAATCACTTTAATTGTGCTGCAAAGATTTCATTTTTGATGTTTGATTTACATATCTGTGTCGCATGTGTTCAATTTATGAATATTTATTGGAATTACATAAAATCAATAATTCGAAAAAGCGGTGCCACCAATTAAGAGTTTTATACTTTTTCTCTCCGTTCCTTCCCGCGTTTTTGTCGGAGTTCCCACTGATTTACAACTCGAACAAATTAACGTGGCTTTAATGCCAGTTTAGCTGCGATCGTAGATTCAACAACGCATCACAGTTGGAATCACAAAACAGATTATCACGCAATAATTAATTAAAACGCATTCGTAATGAAAATCTTGAAATTAATTTTAAAAGTCCATTTGATTTCAAAAAGCGATATAAATAAAGGCATCTTCATCTAATTCTAAAAACTATATTTTCTTTAAATTTAAAATTACGAAACTGAAAATTACAAGTACATATTTAAAAACAATATTTACACCAATATTACATTATGTACATTATTTACACTGAAAATAATACAAAACGCTGCTGGGAAGACGTTTAAGCCCAACCACCGGCCGGTTGCCAACCTCCTCCACCTCCTCCTCCGCCCGACGACCAGCCACCACCGCCGCCGCCACCGCCGCCGCCCAACTTAATGATTTTAATAATTTTCGTGGAACTTCCACCGCCACCGCCGCCGCCGGACCAGCCGCCACCTCCGCCTCCACCACTCGACCATCCTCCGCCGCCACCGCCGCCGGACCATCCACCGCCTCCACCATGTCCTCCACCGCCGCCGCTACCACCGCCCAGACTAATCACTTTTACTATTTTGATATCTCCTCCTCCACCTCCACCTCCGCCGCCATCCGACCAGCCACCACCGCCTCCTCCACCGCCCGAGGACCAACCGCCTCCGCCTCCACCTCCGCCTGAAGACCAGCCACCTCCACCGCCACCGCCATCCTCAGTGATTATCTTCACTACTTGCACGCTTCCACCGCCGCCGCCACCATATCCTCCTCCTCCTCCGCCGCCACCCCCATGTCCTCCGCCACCGCCCGATGACCAACCGCCACCAGGCTTCGGTTTGGCGGAGACACTGGCTGCTCCGAGTAGCAGTAAACAAACGAAGGCCTGAAAGTGGGGAAAGTTTATCTATCAGACATGGGTTCGATGGCTCAAAATCAATTCATCTGGTTAGATTAATTATTGCTCTACTATTGACCATTAAGCGATTACCGTTTGCATTTTTCAAAAATTTTTAATTCAATTTGATTTCTGATTCCCTTTCAGAGCTGGAAAATACTGAAGTACATCGACTATACTGAGTAACTTTTAAGTACCCGATTCCTTCTACCAGCACCCACTTGTGCTGCAGAAAATCAAGTACAAGGAAGTACTTGCGGCTGCAAAACGCTGAAGTACGTAATACATTTGCAAGTGTTTTTCTAATACATTTGCAAGTGTTTTTCTAAAGCAAAATACTGAGTACTCTAATAGTTTTACTCCTTAAGTACCAGTAATTTTGGAGTACTTGTACACTTAAGTCAAGAAGTTCTAGTGCTTCGGAGAAATTCACACTATCAGCTACTTAGAGGTACTTCTGTGCTCTTAAGCTCTTCTTTAAAAGTACTTTACCAGTACTTCCAAAGTACTTCCGTGGTTTCTGGTAATTTTAGAGTACTTTTGCACTCGAGTGCCCTGGACTCAAGTTTTCAAGTACCAGTACTTGAGAGTACTTCACAGTAATTGCACAATATACTTTACTTTAGTACTTTAAAAATGCTTTTGTGCCCCTAAGCTCGACTTTAATATTATTTTTCCCAGTACTTTTAAAGTACTTTTTGAATTTAAAGTACAAGTACCTCCTGGTATTGGCACTTGTAATTCTACTGCACTTCTTACTTCACAGCTCTGGTTTAATTTAAAAGATTTTCAAGTTTCTCTGTATGCAATTTGGGAGTAAACATTTTTTTCGTCGTCTTTAGCGGTAACTAAAACTAAATTTGAAGTTTTAGTAACTCATAAACTTTGAAACTCTTCGACGAGATATAAAGTTCGTTTTAAATTCTTCTCTAGATTAACATTTTCACGTCTGCTTAGCACTCGTAGTGACTTCTAAACTTGCAACATACTTTCATCTTCACTTCCGGACTTTTCACTTCCAATACGCTGACTATAACTTTGCACCAGCAACTGCACCAACCGCTGATGCGTCTAAACCGACTGACTGAATGAGAGACTGAAGCCTGCTGCATGTTGACCGATTCTTTTATACCTCCGCATCGGTGTCAGTAGCTGCATTGTGGCAACCGGAAAATTCGTGCCTCTCCATTGACACCGGCGTTGGTTTGGTCGGCGTTTGAAAATCTTTCGTTGTTTATTTTTGCCTCTCTGGACTTTTTGCAAAGTGAACTCAGCTAAATTTTGCAAACCACAAAATCCTCCAGCAAACCGTGTCAGCGACCGCTAATCAGAAGCCACCGCAGGCTTCGCAGCGAGCGCCGTGATGATCATCACGATCGTTCGCTGATCATGCTGAATGTTGCAGCGAATGGTCGGCGGCGGTGTGGTCTGAAAATTACTCAAATGCACTTGATGATGGCTTTCAGGTGCTCATCGCTGGAAATGGAAAGGAAAGTGTGAATTGAGCTCACATGGAGCTCACATGAAGGCAAAAGTTTCATGTTTGTAAGCACGAAGGCGTCATAAAACAAAAAACGTCTAATGAGGCGAGCGATGTTTCCCGTATTCGTCGTTATTATGTAACAAATGTAAATCCTTGGTTATGCAGCACGTGCACAAAAGCAGATGCACTCGTTTTGGAGAGTGAGTGAGAGTGGGCGAGAGAGAAAGAGAGGGAGAAAAAGCAGTGCAAATTTTATAGGAAGAATTTGGAAATTTTGCAAATTCCTACCCAGACTTCAAGTGGAGCTCCCACTCAAGTAGATAAACTTAAAGCGCTCTGTTGTGTTGGAATTCGGAACTAGGAGTTCGCGCAAAAATATCGTGAGGTCTTCCCTCGAGACCGAGACCTTAAAATCATCCCACGGAGCTTCTGAGAGCTGCAACAAGCGTTTTTTCTTCAACATCTCGTTGGAGTTTTGAACTAGTGAGTGCGTAAGTTGATAAATGTTAAAATTCTCACTCAAGCACATAAAATCACAACGAAGTCGAACTCTTCGTTATCATTTAATTACTGATTTTAGCGCAGATATAACGTACATATTTAAAATGTCGTTCGTAAGGGAGGTGCCACGCCTCTGCACCCACCGATTCCGTCTACCAACAAGTTGCGGTGCTTTGTCTGGAAGTAAGTAATAATCGTGCCAAATTTAGTTGAAATCGGTCCTGTTTGTATATAAATGCTGTAGAAGGCTGTTGACTAACTCGTTCAACAATTTAAATTTATGTTTTGCTCAATTGGGCGAATTATCTGACTTGTTTCATCAACGACTAAAAACCAACAACAACAACAACAACAACAAAAACAACCACATCAGCTAGCAACAGTTTGACTTCAGCGGTGATGATGTTACAGCTGATTTAGATTATTAAGCAGGAAATGGTGCAGAAATTCATAGTCGAAAATCTCACTTTTTTACCGTTAGATGACAGAAGACACAACCATTACGGCGACCGCAGCTGCCAACTAACTGAACAATTGCAGTCACCAACATACAGCTGGGTGAAAAACAACCGGTTTGGCGGCAATTCGAATCCACTGGAGCAGCAACGTCTTCCTTCCAGACGCAAGCGCATGGAGCGAGCAGCGAGAGAGGATGTGAAGAGTGATGAGTCTGCAGCTTCACAGTTTTTCTTCCAGTTATCGGTTCACTTTTACTTTTTCATAATGGATGAGCATCAAAAATTTGGGTGACTGTTATAAAGTTTGCTGTGTATAGTATGTGTGTGTGTGTGTATTAAATTACCCACAGAAATTTTATATAATTTAAACAAATCATTAGTTAGTTATGAATTGGTACAAATTTGGAGGAATCCAACCGGTGCCTCTATCCTTTCTCCCTAACCAAGTTAGGTTAACGTCTTTGAACTTAAAATCTTACGCGCTCATCACTTTGCGGCTTGAAGAGGAAATCAGGTTTCCTCATACGAATACTTAAAATCCTCTGCAACTTTCAAACGTTGGCAGAAGCAAATCGGCACCTTCAGGAAGTCCTGCAAAATCTTCCACCGCTTTTTAAAAGCAATAAAAGTTCATTTTAAATAATAATCCGCAATGAAAACAGAGAAAACTCATTAATTTCATAATTGTGTAACGACTGTACTTCCCTGGCCATTAATGCTCTCACGAAAGCAACAACAAAAGGCAAGCAAGAGTCCGCACTCTACAAAGACCGCCGATGACGCAAGATCTGAGGTCCTCTCTTCGTCCAGAGGGACCGCCAGAGGCTCAGGAAAGTATCGCTTTACAAAAAACCAAGCATAGAAGACTGGAGAAAAGTATTTAATAATAAAACTAGTAAATAATAGACAAATGAATCCCCCGCGAAACGTGGCAGCCGCGAGTTGCTAATGTACATTTTTTGCTACCTTCAGTCATGACAATTTGACAGTAACTTTTCTTTCCCCAAGTGTATTCAGGACCATTGAAATTATATAATCCATCCGTGATTTGTGGATTTTCACGAGAGTTTAGAGCTAATAATATAAATATATACTAATAAACTTATTCACTACTTCCATTTATCGACTCGATAATACGAAAGTTTGTAAGAATTCTAGATTAATCGAAAAGTTCTAGCAAACATTTTGAAACTTTCAAGTAATGAATAATCTTATGTTTATCGATCGTAAGAAATCGATTAATCTAACTGTAACTACAGTCAGAACAGTTACAAGTCATTAATTCTAAGTGTTGCATTATCTTAAAGTGTTTCACAGTCAGACGATCAATTCGAATAATCGAACGAAAGTGATTGATTATTCGAAAATGGTCGCTTATTCGAACATGGCCGATTATTCGAACATGGTCGGCTGTTAGAAGTGTAATCGATTAACTGAAAATGGTTGATTGGTCGAGAATGGTCAATGAATCGAAAGAGATCGGTTAAACATCATTAACCGCTTACTTCCAAAATTAAAAGATCTGCCAATTACGTTAATTTTTGAAATTGTAAGTAAATTAATTTCCTCAAAAATTAATTTACTTACTCTCATTTATTGTTAAATCTAAAACCATAAATGGGTTTATTGAAATCATTGTAACAAAGAAAAGATGATTGATGGACGATGAAAAGTGAGAATAAATTACAAATGAAATCAATTAAAAGTGGCAGGAACTCTATTTCACTCTTCGCTCTCGTCGCTGTATTGTTGCATCTCAAATGAACGAATGCCACCGCTCCGAGCACTTCTATTTCGCTGCGCCGAAGCAACCATTCTCGCCGAGCGGGAAGGTATACGCTGGGCGCTGAGTCTTCGCTCCTCAGGGAGAAAATAAGGCATGGAACGTCTTGTCCCTTCCGTGCCCCCACCATTAGCCGCCGATCGACGCGAATTGCTCGAAAAAGATGCTCTGCGAGCAGAATAACTAGTCGTAGCGACCTCACCCTCATCTCCTTCATTGCTCTCTGAATCCTCACTCTGCTCGTTACGTGTCCGTGGCTGAAACGGTGTTGCTGCGAACCGTCTGTGTTCCACATGCCGCCGCTGAATATATCCATTGTCACCACTCTGCTCAGAATTCTCCTCCTGCTCATTCGCGCTTAAATCAGAATCATCCACATCAGCATCGTTGTCGACTTTGGAGCTCTCGAACATCAAAATCTCTTCGTCATGCAAGTGAGGAGAACCCTCAACGAAGGCGGCAAAGCGCAAAGGATCCCTAAGCTTGCATATAATCTGGAAAGGTTAAGAAATAACTTACTTTGGGCGTCTTATTTTAATTCCCTCCCAATTGTGCCTTTTCATTTAGTGTTTTACAGAACTGGAAAAGATATCTGGCTCCTACCTTCCATTGTTTGCAATCAGGACTACTGGCAAATGAGCGCAAGCCATCCAAAGCCCTTGATGTTTCACGCGCACCCTCCTCGTAGTACTCCTCGTTGGTGAGCAAACGTCGTTTGGGCGGAAATCGACGCACATACATTGCACGTAATTTTAAGAGAAGTACGCGCGGAAAGTAAAGGTAGACGACGACCATAATGATGTATGAAATAGATGCTTCCTCGTAGGGACTAGAAAAGTAGATCAGCAGAAGAGACATCAGCTGCAGCACCCACTTTATAATAGTTTTGGAGCGCTTATTTTTAGGAGGACCCACGCGATAACAAAAGAAGAAACTCAGCAAGCCGGAGACAACCATGTACCACAAGACGTAAGTACGATAGGTGAGCAGAATTACTTGTAGGTTTCCCCAAAGCAGTTGGATTATATAGAGACCAACTGTCCAGCCACCGAGCAAAACCCCATACATCATGGGCCGCCTGAAAACAATTAATAATTCCAATTACCAGCAGAAAATGTCCTGCTCCATCCACCTACCTTGGCACCAATCTTCCCACAAGCCATATAAGCAGCATGAACGACGAACAAATGCCCAGCGCCACTCCTGTCATGTAGAAGAAGCCGGCATTGTGGCTCAGTCTTTCGGCAGCTAGGAACAACGTTAGACCGACTACAAGTTGAGCGACCCGCCAGAAGTCGACGCGAATCTGATGCAGCCGCACCCGGTACGGTTGCTCGGTCTCGATGCCGATACACCGCTGCTTGAACGGTGACAGCTGCAGGCGCGTCTTTTTGCGTGAAAACAGGTTGAAGCTAAACATGGAGCGCTTCTGATCGTAGTGGTCCTCCACCTCCTGCGGCGTTTCTCCATCGTATTGTGTATAGTCATCGTCGTCGATTTCCAGGAGCAGCTCGATGGTTTCAAATAAGCGCCCTAGTGACTTAACGGTTCCGCGATAACAGTAAGTACGCAGCTCAGTCTGCAAGATTCCACGATAACGTGTTGCTGGCTTATATTCCAGTGTTCCATCAGCGTCCAAGTAGTAAACTGAAATAAATTTAGTTTAGTTATCCGAGTTTCATTCGCTTTTACGTGTCGAACGTACTCGTCGAAGCATGATTTGGGACGACTTGCAAATCACTTTCCACCGCAGAGCAAAGACAGAGCAATCCGAAGAGTGCACTTTGCCAATTCCACATAATATATGACCTGTGATATTTTCTTATTAAAATCGGACCATCCAGCTATTAGTTTTGCAGCATTTTATTATCAAAAACAAAATGCAACCATTACGTTTCCACCACAATAAAATGCCGGAATGACTTTCAATTTCTGGCGGCTTTAGCGGCTTTTCTTTTTCCGCATGGTTGCCAATCCCATTTGCAACGAAAATTACCTTTTTCCGGACAGCCGTAATTAAAATATTCCTAATAATAAGTTCTCGCAGATATTTAAAATGTTCATTAATTTTACACGTTTATAAAGCTCATATCATAAACTTCATAATTTTTAATAGTAAATACGACTGATGCGTTACTTTTACCTTAATACCTTATATAAAATGGAAACTAATAATAAAATGCTATGGAAAAAGAATTTATATTCCATAGCAGATACGAGAATTAAATTTGCCGAAATTTGGAAATTCTAATATTAGAAATTCACCAATAACTGTAGGAATGGCAACTATGCTTTTTTTGCAATATTGAGCTCAACTTCCATTAATGAGTTTCTAATAACCATTTTGTTGTTGTTTTCCAAAGGAAAACAAAATAAACTGATTTTGTTCTTGAATTTGCCAATCATGAATTGAATTAGGTAAAAAAGTGTTCAGGGTTTCACATCACATAAAGTAAACAGTACTAATATTTAGAATTTAGTTCTAATACTCTGAAATGTATTATTTTTAGTACCTAAATCAAACAAGAAAATGTTGCATTGAGATTCGTCCGTGTACTGTTTTCAGTGTGTCAAAAGAAACTATGGTACAATCGTAGCCACATAAAAATGGTTTTGAGGGTTAATAATTCAACAGTTTTCTCCCCAAAATTTATACATAAATCCCATTACAAATTGAAAACGTATTTAAAGCAACGCACGTTTGCGTCCAATTGTAACCGAGCAAGAATCCCTCATATGTGCCAATTATGACCTCCACATTCCAACGCATTTCTGCTCCTTTTCTGTGTAGCGATTCCTAATTCTTTAATTATTAAATATATTATAACATTTAAGGCAGAGATATTTATCTCCGATTCAAAGTTATACAGCCTGGCTACGTTGATATTCAATGTTGATATTCTCCCGTTTATTAAGGTAGCAACGTAAAGATTATATATACGACAATTATTCAAAGAAATTTATGTATACAACAAAATATTTTAAAAATCAATTTGTAAATATTGCGATCAAACATCAATAAAGTAAAACGAATGTATTTGTGTCCTACAGAAGCTTTTTAGATGTTCTGGCGTCGCTGCTGACGTTGATGGTTCTGGGGTAGTTTCGTTGACCATTGTTCCTCCTTGTCGAAATCTTTGCACCCATAACCAGATAATTTATGTACTCGGTCCATCACTCCGCGAATACCGAAATGAGTAAATATTGCGACTTATAGCGACTGACGAATCAGCAACTTCCGCTCAACTCACCCCGCTAGCTTTTCACAATTACAATTTTAAATTGAATATTTTCCACGAAACACCCTAAATTAATTATATTTTACCCATTAATTTGCAGCAATGTTGTGAGTTGCAGAATTTATGTTTATAGATAAAATAATCCAACAAATTTTTTTTAAGTAATTAAATACGAATATAAATTATAGTACTAATTAATCCTTTAACTCTATTAATCCCTGGTTTTTGAAAACATGCTTCCAATAAAAGTGAATCGGCAACACTTGATTGTTATTTTTTCAAACATTGGTTATCGCACGTGTGGCTTTATTATGACCCTGGCTACATTTTTCTTCTTGACGCGGCTTCTTGAACCTGGCATCTTGAAGAATGCGTTGCTACACGTAGTTTCTTCTTTGCTGTGAAAAGGCGTATACGTTTCAAACATACCATCAATGTGTGTGAGTGAAATTTACGTTCGGCAAACTACGTTGAAAAACTAGTTCGTGCGTGCAACTGTTTAATTGTGTGCATAAGAACCGAGAATCCGAGAGAATTTTGGCTTAAAAAAATCTTTACATTTGAAGATCGTGTAGAGACCTTTTCTCTTCTCTAAACCCTTCTCTATCAAAAAAGCTTTTGAAGTATGAAGAAAAGAAGAATCGTGTAGCCAGGCCATATAACTTTGAATCGGAGATAAATATCTCTGCCTTAAATGTTATAATATATTTAATAATTAAAGAATTAGGAATCGCTACACAGAAAAGGAGCAGAAATGCGTTGGAATGTGGAGGTCATAATTGGCACATATGAGGGATTCTTGCTCGGTTACAAACTGGACGCAAACGTGCGTTGCTTTAAATACGTTTTCAATTTGTAAGGGGATTTATGTATAAATTTTCAGGATGAAACTACAACTCTCACGCAATCCTTTGCTGACAAATCGCATTCAGGAACCATTAAGTGTCTGGACGTGCAGGGAAAATGGATTGCTACAGGCTCCACGGATGACCGTATTTGCATCTACGATATGAAAATCCGTAAACAGTCACAGGTCTGTGAAATGCATGAGGGACATGTCCTTGCTTATTTTGATGCTGTTGATGCCTTAGATTCTACTGACACACGACGGCACAGTCAACACATTAACCTTCACACCCGATGGATCACATCTGTTGTCGGGCGGCGACGATAGAACCATGTTTGCCGTACGCGTTAGCACTTGGTTCGCTGAAGCAGCATGGAATGAAGCACATAATGGATGTGCTGTTACTCACATCAGTTGTCACCCGAGTGGCAAGTTGGCACTTTCCTTGGGCTCCGATCTGGTGCTGCGCACCTGGAATTTGATCAAAGGACGTGTCGCCTACAAGACGAATTTGAAGAGCAAGAGCACAACGTTGGGAACGATGCCAGATTGTTTGTTGTTTTCACCGTCTGGTGATTTCTTCACACTGTCCGGACAACGTGTTATTGAGATCTGGAGCATAAAAACGGCTGATGTGGTCAGGAGTAAAGGGACTGCAGCCAAACCAATTTGCGTGGCTTGGGTTAAAGGCGATGAGTGTTTGGTTGGATTAGAAAATGGCACAATAATTTGGCTTACAGTAGCTGAAGAAGCCGAGAATAAGGAAGTCATGGTTGAGGCGCACAACGCCAGGGTGAAAGCGATGTCCTTCCGCGAGGGTGTTTTAGTTACTGCTTCGAGGTTTGTGTAAAAATATATGAGACCTCATTCTGAATCTACAAATATATTTCAACACAGTTCTGGGGAAATGAAAGTGTGGCGCGTAAATGTGGACGACAAGAAGCTAAAAGTAATAGTAGCTACAAACATCGGTTGCCGTCCTACATGCGTCGGTATCTTGGGACTCGATCAGTTTGGCGCCGACTATCTAATCAACAAGATTGAAAAGATAAACCAGGAAAAGCCAAGAAGTGGGATGTCGGCGGAGACAAAACCTCGAGAAAAAGGTGTGGTCACCGTTGAATATGAAGACGATGAAACTGGCATGGATTCGGATGACGAAGGTAGCCATTCGGATGAAGACTTCAAAATTGCTTTGACTGATAGCAGTTATACGGATGATGGTCAACATTCAGAATTAGAGGAAGCCCTCAAAATTGCTGGGACAGATAGAAGTGAAGAGGATGAGGAGAATATTGGAGCCTCTGCTGATGGCGAGGAAGTTGAGATGTCTGATAGCGAGAACGACACTGCTGATGAAGCTGGACCACAAACATCCTCTTCAAGGAAGAAGCTCAAGGAAAAGAAAGCAAGTAAACGAAATTTAGACAAAAGCACACATGAAGCAGTAGAGAAAAAGCGAAAACCTCAGCGGAGAAATAATGAAGGCCGTATGCAGAAGAAACAGAAGAAAGAAAGCGGATAAAGCGAAGTTAATGAATCACTTAATTGTATTAATGTTTACTGTAATAATAAAATGTAAACGATACCAACAATATTTAATTTTTAATCTCTTCGGCCACAACTGGAATTATTTAATGTTCTCTTCACATTTCCCAATAAATTCTTACGATGGGCTTTTATTTTTCATTAAAAATTGTGCGGATGTTAGACACGATATGTAACAACGCGTGTTAAGTATTTCGCCAAGCTATCCTCAATCAACGGAGTTGGGACGTAATCATTTCTTTCGGAATTGAACTCAATCTCAATACCAATTACAAGGAATTAGGAATTTGAAACTGAGGTTCACTCAAACAAAGGAATTGGAGTGGAGAGAGCCTCAATTCCTTTTGAAGGAATTGGAATTTAGCAAACTCCTTCAGATTTAATTTTGCGCAGCTCTGTAAATCAACAATTTACAATCGCGAGCTTAAGCTGCGAATTCACTTCATCGTTCTATTGATTTTCAGTAAAAACACAAAGACTTTCCAGGCAATAATTTCTGTCAGTCGACAGGCGCTTTTTATACCTACTTTATTTCCATTATGAAATGTATGAATTCTACATTTTTGTACAATGTATTAAAAATAAATATATGCTTGTAAATAAAAATATGTATATGCTGTTCTTAATATAGGTTTTTGCGTGCCATTGCAGACACGTTACATTTTCAGGAGTTGCTACTTTTTGCTCCTAGTTGTCTGAACAACTAGTAGAGTTTTAGTCAAGTGTCGTGAGCAATACTTGCAGTATATGTATAACAATGATATAAAAATTTTCAATATGATCAACAGCTTGCTACAGATCCTCATGCAACAATGAATTGAATTGCTAGTTACCGATTCATAGGGGTTTCTTTACCAAAAATACTAATGATTTCGTCTTTTACGCTCGTTAGTTCTTTGGTTAAACGTGAAATGAGATTTGAATTTAAATTTTCTGACTTTGTTCCAATGCCAGAGTGCACTACTACTTGATGTTTGTAGTTCGTCAAATTGTTAAATACAGCGCACGCTTCAACAACGGCCACAGATGCTGGAGGATGAAACGAAGAACGCATTTCAGAGGCGGCAGGAGTCTGCAGCACAGGTCCTGTACTTGCAGCAGGAACACAAAAATGTAGTGTCAGTTGGGCCTCTCGAGTTCCAGGAAGCAGGTGGTGGTGTCTTCGTCCGCGCCGGCCTCCATCTTGCTGCCGTATGACCAAACCAGATCTTCGCCGAATTTATGTTGATGCGCCAAATTTTTATACAGATATAATTTACTATTGTCTATGTAAGATTCACAAGAATAGCACCAAACAGACAGATCGCTAAAGCTGAGAGCCAATGGGTGTTGAGTCTCCAGACTGTGATGCAACATGTGTTCCATCACGTAGCGGCCACAGAGTACTTTGTGGCACGACAGGCACATCCAATTCTCAGCCGTCGAAAAGCATTCAGTGCAGGGAGCAGTTGTACTTATTGCTGTAGTGTGGAGTAATTGAAAATAAAAGGAAATCAGGATTTAAAATAATGAAATCTAAGTTAAGCTTGAGTTCAATGTAAAATTAGTAGAATTTCGTTGGATCAAATTCAATAAAGCAAAGCAAGAACAGAACAGAGATAGCGAGAAGGCAGAAATTAGGCAAAACTAAAGCGTCTTCTAAGCAACAACTAAACTGTTAAAAAGAGGACTATAAAAATAACAAGCTAATTTATATAATTAAATCAGCCACCAAGGAAACATCCCGAACTAGAAAAACTTCTTCAAACAGCGACTAGCTTACATTTGGGCGCCTCTTCGGGACGCAGTTGTGTCAGGTGCGGACACGTTTTTAGCGGAACCACGGCGAACATTTCATTATTTTGTAAAGCCTTGATTTCGTTAATGTTTTCAAGGTCACGAATTTCGAATATTGTCGTTGAATTTGATATGAAAGTGAAATGAAAAGTGATCGATTAATACAGCCTTCCATGCGAAATGAGCGGACATTTTTAATTACCTTCAAGTTCTCTACCAGAAACTCTTTCAGCGTTTTTACCTTAACTTTCGGTTTGCTGCCGCTGGCCTCTGCGGCAAAGTCGGTGAAGCCGTTCTGGCCGTTGGTGGTTGGCTGCACCTCAGCATCCCTTGTGATATCTAAATTTTTCATAGTAGCAGAAAGAAAATCCTCATTGTTGTTCTCGCAGTCGGCCAAGGTACGCGGCAGGCATTTATTGAAAACCAAGCTCTTCCAGTACTGCCGCTGGACATCAAGACAGTTTTGCAGCGTCTCAATGCAACTCAGATACGCTGCGGTAGGCGCACGCGACGCCGTCGCCAAGGATGCACCATTGACTGATGGCATTGGGTCACCCAGCAGCGATTTCGTGCACATGGTCATGGCGTACGATATGGAGTTCACGTTGTAGCCACCCTCGAGGCAGACAATAATGCGTCCATTCGCCAACGCGGACAACCAGTGTGTAAAGAGGCCGTAAGCCTCCGGTGTTACTTTGCAGCCGCCCAGAGGATCGCCAATCGCGGCATCAAAACCAGCCGACACTAGCACCAACTGGGGATCGAATTCGTAAGCGATTGGCATGACCACTTGTTGGAAGGCCAGCACATACTCCATGTCACCCATGCCTTTCTATTTTGTGTGGAAACGAGAAAAAGTTACAGATGTAGCCTTCAAACGCAACTCCTACTCCTTGAGAGGCTTTCTTACTAACCTTATTCCATGGAATGTTGACATTGAATCCTTCGCCGGCACCTTTACCCACGGCCTTGTAGTTACCATCCGGGCTCTTGGGGAAAAAGGTGGCGTTGTCATAGCGATGTATACTTATGTACAGGACATTTGGATTGTTTTCGAAGATGTGTTGAGTGCCGTTTCCGTGATGCACATCCCAGTCCACAATCAGAACTCTAAAAGGCGAATCAAAGCGTTACTATGCTGCCAACCCCTTCCGGACAAGTGTACCTTTGCAGGCCATGATCCCGTATCGCGTACTGCGCCGCGATGGCAATGTTGTTGAAAATGCAGAATCCGTGCGGCATATCGGCCTCTGCGTGGTGTCCCGGCGGCCTCACGATGCACACACCAGAGCGCGCCTCTCCACGCACCACCTTGTCGACCACTTGCAGTACAGAACCAGCTGCCAGGGTGGCGCAGTCAAAAGTTTTCGGGTGGAAATACACAGAGTTGTATTTGGCGCCCATGTCCTGCAGCTCGTCCTTCTCGCCGATGCGACGTATGAAGTTCACGTGCGCGCGCGTATGTGCCAAACAGATTTCGTCTGTTGTTGCTGTGCGTGCAGGCAGCTTCTCCATGCGCGGTAACAACTTGTATTCCTCGTGGAATTCGTGAATTTTTTTAATGCGTTTTGGTTGCTCAGGATGTCCTTGCTCGAAATCGTTGGCGTGTTGCAGCATGAATTCGTCATAAACGTAGCAGACACGCACGCTCGGTATGAAGAGGTTTGTTTCTGTAAAAGAAATTCATTTAAGTTGCTGCAGTAGGTTCTGAAGAGCCGTGAAGATAGTCTTTGAAATCGGCTTTAACTTTTCGGATTTCAAATCACGAGTAATTTCTCATTATCATTTTCAAGCTGATTTCTCTCCAATGATTTACAAAATTACTGAATAACACGACTATAGAGAACCGAGTTCTGATTGCATTCTGTCATTGTAAATTAAAAGAAATTGGAATCTACACAACTCAATTGCAATCCTGCACAGCTCCACATCGAATAAACCCTCGTACCTGCTTTCAGGAAACTTAAACGCCTCAACTTGTCCTCAACAACTTCTGGTGCGTGTTTTGGTGCTGTACCGCGCGTCGGAAATCGGTCTGGTGGCGGAGGTCCACCGATAAAGTGGCGAGTCACTTTGTGCAGTTCCGCCTGCGAATTCACATCATTCCAGTGCTCCACCGTGTAGCAGGCTTGCGTTTGTAGGCACTTCCAGTAAGGGCGATGAGTAAAAATGCAATTTAAAATTGAATCTTGCACTACAGCACAAGGAGGCTGCAGTCTCTCCACTAGAGGAGGACAAGGATCACCCAGCAAAGCACGCAGGGTTAGTGCGGCTCCCTCTGCTAACGACTCGACGCAGTAGCCACCTTCTAGCACAACTGCTACGCGTCCGTTTGCGATTCGCAGCAGTGGATTGATGAGATGTGGATAAAAAGCGGGCGTCACTTCCATTTCACCTTCGGGACAGCCCAGCGCCGCGTCGAAACCAGCTGAGATGATTACTAGATCCGGCTGATACTCCATGGCGACAGGTATGAGAAGCTGCTGGAATATGGCCAGGTAATCACCGTTGCCCATGCCTGTCTTATTGAGTGGAATGTTGAAATTGTAGCCCAACCCCTCTCCTTGTCCGATTGCATCATAATCCGATTCCTTTAAATTTGGCCAGAAGGTACCGTGCTCGAACCGATGTATGGAAAAGTAAAGCACTCTGTGGCACAGATATGTAAAGTATTTGAGTAAAAAATTTATTCCTGATAACGTGTACGTACCTGGAGTCGTCGTAGAAGAAACGTTGTGTGCCCTGACCGTGATGGATGTCCCAGTCAACAATGAATACCCTCTTCAATTTGAGCTTATCCAAAGCGTATTTCGTAGCAATGGCTACGTTGTTGAAAAAGCAATAACTGAATAAATAAGAGAAAGCAGAAGTCAGTAACAGAAACGAACACGCGTAAAATAGTCCCGAGGTAAAGAACGTTGAATGATACACCAAGTTTTGAATAGTTAACGTATCAGGTCGTCTTAAAATTGATCAATAGTCGCCTAAAAAATGCTTGCAATGCTTGTAATAATACTCTTCGTCATCCCTCAATAATGTGTTCCGATCTCCTCATGCATTATTTGCATTAACAAGTAAATAACTAAAGAATAAACTAGGAAACCCTGGCCGACTGCCAGGCAAGATGACAAATCGCCACAAACTATGTCTGCCAGTTTCTACATACCCATTGAATTCAGCCTTCATCGCATGATGACCGGGCGGCCTCACTACTGCCATACCATTTTGCACTTTTCCATTAACAACGCTCTTGACCAATTCGATGGTCGATCCAGCGGCCAACAAGGACAATTCGAATGTTGTCTGCGTTGAGAACGATTGAAATAAGTCAGCCACACGGGGGCAGATTTTCGGATGTAATAGACCGCCTGTGGCTCCCTACTTACCGGATGTATGTAGATCGAATCATATTGTGAGCTTAAATTTTCCATTCTTTCCTCATCTCTAACGCCGGACGTTCGCTCTAGCAAACTGTAGTGTTCTTCAGTGTGAAGAAGCATTATTTCCTCCTTGGTTGCACGGCGGACTGGAATTCGTTCACAACGTTCAATTAAATTTAATTCACTGCATCTGCGTAGGGAGACAAGAGGCAGACCAAAAGAGTTACACAAAGCGCACTAAAGTTCTCTTGTTACATCTATTAGACTGATATTTTTACGTAAACTTTTGACAACATTTGCACCCTTAAAATGATTAAACTTGATCTGACCACAGGGGCTTATCGCCGCTGATCCAATCAATTAATAGGCTCTGATAATTTGAGAAGATTTGTAAGCGCAAAAACTGCATGATATGATTATCTCTCAATTGAATCAACTATACAAATTGTAACAACTATATAAAAATTACGATAATACGGATAGAAACGCTCGTTCGGTCGACATTTTCAAATTACACACTACGAAAATCGAAAACCTTCATGGTATTTCTATCTTATTTATTTATTGAATATTAGCTTATAATTAAAATCATAAACTAACAGAAAAAAGAAATAAAGCAAGAGCAACTGAGGCCTTCAGCTAAATATTAATATTATCTATTTCCTATCTTAATATTCTCGATTTCGAGATACTTTCTCAACATGAATTTGTTTCAGTATAAAAATTAGTTATTGTACTCGATTTTGAATAAGTTTTCAATTAAAGTCTCACGTTTCTAAGATTTTCCAGTTATTCAAAATAATCTCAGAAATTCGAAATAATTTACTCAACTTGAAAGTGTAAAGGATAGTGCAATATCGACCACGTGGAATCACAGGTTTTTGTGATTGCTACTGTAAAGGAGGCGATGGGCAGCGAGGTGAAATCGCTCTCTTGTAATTAGAGCAGACGCTCTCTCAGTGTATTTCAGCAATTTAGATCTAAATCTGGACGTGGATCTGGGACTTACGATGACGTAAAATTGTATTCTGCAATTTTAGAAATTGAACGTGTGCTTTCTTCTCTTTCACAAGAGAAATACTTATGCAGAAAATTCGCTGACATTGCCATCTAGTTTTCGGTTAGGACGAGTTTATATATAACTTTTCTGCTTTTTTTAGGATTAATTGACGATAGAGAAAAAGCATTGAAGAGAAAAAGCATTTAAAGCTATCAAGTAACACTGAGACAGCTTGAAATGTTAAACATGTTGAACCTCATCGAGTAACATTACTTAAAGCCCCGAAATTCCAAGCAGTTGACTCCAACCTGAGTAACTAAAAGTTAACTTATTTGCTTCTAAAATTTCTTCGATGTCAGCACTGAAAGAATAGCATTTTTCAAGCAGAGGTGGCAACGGCCCCTTCACACTGACAGCCGAATGGATGATGCAATTTTCCTCTCTCTTGGTTAACGACACGTGGAACTTTTAACATTAACCGGTACGAGAAATAATTGCAGGGAGCAACTAAAGAGAGAGAAAGGGGATTTCATAATGGGTATATTGATTTTCCAGTACATTTTCGCAGAGGCAAAATTGATGTTGAATTTTTCCATGCAGAAATTAGTTTCAAGAAGACACGAAGCAATTAAACTGTATTATATATAGCTCAAATAAGCAAAGTTAATTACTCGGTAGAGATAAGCTTAAACTAAAAATCACTTCGAAGAAGCAACATCGTTAAGTAATCATTAAAAGCTAAAACGTACCTCGAGAGAACGCGTGTGTAGCGCTCTGGACACTCAGGATGCTTGTCATCCCACAGGCAGCGATGTTCGGACATGACTTCATGGTAGACAATAGCCGTGGGTGACTGCACCATACTTTTAGCACTAACGGCCTATAATAAATTTGAAAGGAATCCATTAGCAGATGAAAAAAGCCACACTGAGAAGTTTTGAACACGCTTACATTTTGAAAAATATCCTTAACAATTTGCTCCTGATGCACTTGTTCCTGCATCTTCAGTACTTTTGCTCTACGCTTGGCCTCGAGTAGCGCTGTGTTCGGCTTACGGTACTCAACTGATGACTTGACCATCGCACGCGTCTGAATTTTAGCTTTTTGTGCCGCTCGGCGAGTTACAATCGGCGAACTCTGTATAGCGTGATTGCATTCAACGTGGAATTTCGATGAATTGCAGTGAGAAAGGTGAGAGAAAATGAGAGGGAATATTTCGCCTTAGCAAATTGATAAGAAACAAAATTTAACGACTCTGTCAAATATTGCTTTACTAAAGTAAGATGCAGATTTTGTAGCAATTTGCGCTTTCTTACGTTTTCGTCGCACCAGTTCGAATGCACAGCCATATAAAACTAACAAGACCGTTGGTTAAAATTTTGTTGTGCCGTTCAAAGTTGAACAAAACAGGTCGTTTCTTGATTTCAAGTACAACTTGAAGCAACTGTAAGTGGGTGGGTGATTTAATCTAAACTAAGAGATTCAAATAAAGCCGGTTTTCGCTGGATATTACAAGAGGAGGGGCTAACTTTCTTTTTTCGAATTATAAACTTATGTAAAAAGCAATACCTATTCTCAAATAATATGGAATTCTAACGGAATTCCAGTAGAATTCTAACAGAAGCCTTTGCTTCTGGACACTTCATCGTAGAATAAAATGGAAATGGACCGCTACAGAATGGACGGAATATAAATTATTTTATAAATAATTAAAATTTATGTATGATTATTATTTTGAATAATTATATTTCAAGGTTTGCAGGAAGTTGTGTATAAATTTCTGAGCGATCTTTCAAAGAGGTGTGGAAATTGGGAACGTGGGAATGGAACTAAAGAATTGCGTTTTCGTTTCTTTGCTTTATTTGCTTTCTAGTACCGTCTAAATTAATAGGAATCCGATTTTGTAGTAGATTTTTAAAAGAAAACTCCCGCAACTAGCGGTGGTGTAGCCCCGCAAACTTTAGCGAGCCTGGAATGCATTCATAGAGCGTCTAGAAGTATTGAAAAAACTAGAATTTAAAGAAAGGCCTGCGGTCTTCTCTACCAGAAATGAGGGGATTAATCAACCAGGTAGTTCTTTGCATGCTTATGTATAAATAAAATCTACCTTTAGTTGAGCGTAAACTCACCATAATTTTTAGAAGTTTTTTTTTCGGTTGGCCTAAATTATGAAGAAATTATTTGTAAACTTAGAATTTTGCTCGGCGTCCCTCTTTTCAGTTAGTCTGTGGGTCAGCAGCTGATTCACGTGCTAATTCGAGGAATCCAGTATGACAAAAATTTATGAGATCCTGTGTTTTCTAAAAAATTTAAATGATTACGCTTCTAAAGAAAAAGTTTTGTAGGAATAATTTTGACTTTTAACTCAGTGTAAAAAATTTCTCCCAAAACGGTAAACTACTTTGTGTACATGCATATGCATTTACACATGTATACAAACAACAAGTGAATTTTCTAGGCCTGTAGGGAACCTCATTTGGGGACCAGGCTTTCAAAAGAGATCGATTTCTCTGTGGTTGTAATCTTCTGCTTTTGTTATTCCCCGAATGACTGGGGTTTTTATGTTACTTCTTTGCTCATGCATTGCAAACTTTACAAAATTTCACCATGCAGAAGTTGTTGACCAAGTAATATTAGCTGTTAAATTTATAGAATTTTGTTTACACTTCTCAAATTTCGTTCACATTACGAAATGCAATTATTGCTTGAATCTAATGCATACAAAACCCGGAAAACTCATACAGGTGAGAAGGTTGCCGTCCGAAGCCAAAAACAAAAGATTGCAACTTTATCTTTTCCCGAAGCTGAAGCAAAGGTAGGAGGAAAACTAAACTTTTCAAGACACAGTGGAAAGCAAAAAAGTGCAAAGTACCCACAATGAAAAGAATCATTCACGATTGAATGTTGTATTTTGAATGAATACAGTTTCCGAAAACAGCTGCTACAGACGTCTTCTGCTATATGAGCAGAGATTACAATGTGGGGAGTATATTTTTCTTCAGAATTTAGGAGCTACTGAGATGACTCTTGTTTTTATGCAGAAAGCGTGATCTACTGTTAAGAGCAGAATTAGAGGGTGGAGAAGGGATGGGAAATTTTTTTCTTAATTACTAATCGAATCCGACAAGTGGTTACACCAGCTTAGAAGCTTTACTTTTTTTTGCAAAGACTGCCGGAGCCTAGGATTGATTTTCTTTAAAAATATTAAGTTTTATGCACATATTAGCGCTTGGTGAGGTCGTAAGTACGTTGAAAGAGTTGAAAACGACGATTTATTAGAAGTTGATACCCATGCGCAGACGAAATTCGAACCTGCGTCCTCGGAGGTCGTACGCGAACGTATTATTTACTGCGCACCGAGGACCGCAAGAATCCAAAGTTATAATAAATGTCATACTCACTAGGCGAAGATTTTCGGGTACCTTGTCTTGGCAGAGCGACTGCCAGGAAGCCGGTCAAATCTTACTCCGAAAATCTTATTCTCCGATACTAATCATACTTTGTATACTCTCTCTATATGACCATCTCTGATATAAAGGCTTAACATATCGTGTTTGAAAACATAAATGTGAGAACGTAACTACGTAACACAGGTATAGGATCATTAAAGTTCCAATGAAGCTAACGGAATGTAATGTATCGGTACCGTTGCAAAAGTCACATGCGAATTTCCTATACTATACGAATGCATCTTGCATGTGCTTCCCCAAATATTTTAGCAATGGAACGAAACGTAGCGATCTATTTAAATTAGAATTTCACGTAGCGCCAACGTTTTTTTCTGTTTCGTGATTCTCTTGTTTAGTTTTACACACATTTAGTGTGTTTTTTGTTATGCTGTGTACTGAATAGATGAATTACTTTATTTAAGGAATACATTATAGTCTTTAATTTTTATCCACAATTGTAATTTGAATTTTTGTAAACTTATAATGTTGTTGAAAAAAAAGGCTCAATAAAATTTCAATTCAATTCAATTTATTTAAGGATGATTTGATGGGCTTGTTTCTTTTTATTCATTTATTGCAGGCTATTTGGCTCTTATATGTCCCAAACATAACCTAATTTCATAAATTCACAAACACGCGATTTTGTGAACTTTCTCTCCAGGGTTTTCTTTTCGATTCGCGTAAAAGTTTTTACTTTCTTGTCCCACTACCCACAATTTCATTCAAATCAATAGGACCCCTTATATCTAATTCCAAACGTTCAAGAAGTATAATCTGATTTCTGTTGTAGTTAAAATAATGCTTTATGCGGTCACTGCTGCTCGGAGTAGGGTGCGCATGCAAAAGAAGGGAGCGGCATTAATTAATCCGCTTCTACTTTATATATACACACTGTTATCAGGACTAGTTATCAGCGCTGTTTGCAAATTTCAGCACCATAAGGTCGAAGTAGTTTAACGACAATTATTTGTTTTTAACCTTCTGGATTATCGGAGCTAAACATGAGTACCACCAGCTTCCTCTTCCTCTGGTAACTAGCATTGAAGGCAGTCAATAATTTACTCAAATGATAATTATATATTCAAATTTCCTACAGTGTTTTAACTTTGGCAAGTGCTAACGACTTATCAGCTAGTGAAGACAACGGCTGCCAATTTAAGCACGTATGCGGCAGCAGGAAATTTCCACAGAATTTTTCGTTCGGTGTGTCTACTGCGGCTTACCAGATCGAGGGCGCTTGGAATGAAGATGGGAAAGGTCCATCAATATGGGACACATTTACTCACAGCCATCCCCAAATGATCGATGATAGGTCAAATGGCGATGTTGCTGACGACTCATATCATCGTTTCGATCAAGATCTAGTCGCTCTAAAAGAACTCAAGGTGTCAAAAATTGCTTAACTTGCAGATGCAATTAAATAGCAGAATGGCTTTCTTACAGGTGCAGCACTACCGCTTTTCCATATCGTGGACCAGAATTCTACCAAGTGGCGATATTTCGTCGATAAATCAGAAGGGAATTGATTACTACAATATGATAATCAACAAGCTCCTGAGCAATAACGTGCAGCCAATGGTTACGATGTTCCATTACGACATGCCTGAAGAGCTTACGAAGATCGGCGGATTTACGAACTCACTCATGATCAGATACTTTGAGAATTACGCGGATACGCTCTTTAAGAATTTCGGTGACCGCGTACAAACGTGGATCACTTTTAATGAACCCTTCGACTATTGCATTCCGGGATATGGACATGCCAATTATCCGCCTATGATTCATGCACCTGGTGTGGCGGACTACCTCTGCATGGACACAACCCTCAAAGCTCATGCTGCAGCTTATCGTCTGTACAAATCAAAATATTCCGATGAACAGAGAGGAAAGATCGGTATCACTCTCAGCAGTCGCTTCTATTTCTCCAAGAATAACGATACTGAAGTGGTAAATCGAGGAATGCAATATTCGGTACATCGTTTTTCCCAAGCTTTTTGAAATTCATTGCAACATATGTGTTCATCTCTATAGCTAGGTTGGCTTGCTCATCCCCTCTTTGGTCCTTCAGGGAACTATCCCGCCCTTATGCTGGCAGATATAGCAAACAATAGTATGAAAGAAGGAAGAGCTTGGCCTCGACTTAGTTCTCTTCATACGACTTGGCGTAAAACCATCAAAGGTGCTGCCGATTTTCTAGGATTGAACTATTACACATCGCGTTATATTGAGGAAGCATTGCCACCAATAGGCGAAAAGCCATCTTGGGAACATGACTCTGGAGTCAAGTTTGCAGTAGATGCGGCATGGAAGCGCGCAAAATCTAGCTGGCTTTATTGTGTCCCTGAGGGACTAGAAGAGCTGTTAAAGTGAGTAGTCTAGAGTACAAAATAGTAGTACCTTCAACTACAGCATACGTAGATTTCTTTATTCTTAAAGGTGGATACGAGATGAATACAATAACGTGGAGGTTATAGTTACGGAAAATGGTTGGTCGGACGATGGACAACTGCGCGATAACGACAGAATTGACTACTTGAAAGTAAATATCAAAATCAAGTTTAATGCAAGATAACAACGGATCTTATTGTGATTTTTTAGTCGCACTTGCAAGCGGTTCTGAATGCTGTCAACAGTGGTTGTAATGTAACTGGTTATACACATTGGAGTTTATTGGATAATTTCGAGTGGCAACGTGGGTACACGTGAGTTGGTTCAAAAAGTTTTCTGGACTAAAATCACTTCCTACATAACTATAATTTCTTTGTAGTGAAAAATTTGGACTTTATTATGTGGATATAGCAAGTTCAAATAAAGAACGTATAGCAAAGGAGTCTGCCAGATACTATAAAAGCGTCATAGAAAGTCGAGAATTAGCCAATAACTCATAATTAAAGCAAAATAAATTTAAAAACTATTGTGAGTTCTAGGGAAAGAAAGAAAAAGAAATAATAAAAGTTATTTACACAAAACATTGATCGTAACTAAAATTAACAAAAACTAAAATACATGTATTTCATATAAGTAAATTTTATAACAAAATTAATAAGCAAATTTTATTGATATCCGCGACTTCGCATGGTTTTCAATTTAATGCGATAATATATTTATTTTCCAATACCCCACTCTGACTGAAGATCATAATTAGCATCGTAATTGAATGCATCAAGATTTAAATCAGCGTGCAGTGTTCGCCTGGATCCAGCAGCAAAGCAGCTGTCTTTGTCCAGCAGTACGTACTCGAATGATTTCCAGTTGTGCTTCCCGTTGCTCGTCTGTTTCTAAAGCTCGTGATGCCTTTTTCTTTCATACTTGAGGTGTAGATAGACAAATTTGAAGTTTAGATGATATTGCTCGCCATCATGTTCACTGAAAGCCTGGTACCGCTGCAAAATTGTGTTGGATTCATGTTTCGGGGAAGAAAGATAGGCACGCCAATTTTCGATGTTAAAATGTGCCGCGAGATGGCTGCCAAATCAATTTAATTCAAGAATTCGGTTAGATAAAAAAAATTATGCAGACACCTTCGAATATATTTATATATCTATATATAATGTTTTTATTATTTATATATATAACGTTTTTTATATATAGATTTCTTGTGGATCTGTATGAATTCTAATTTTAGTATAGTTTTTATACCAAGAAGTTTTAGAGTGCAAAAGAAATTCGAGGGGCTTGTTTAAGTTATGGATGTTATGAAAATAAAAATTACAGTAAAGCTGCGACCTTGATTAACAACAATATTCTTGCAGTATCCATTCCCATTGCGCAGCATTTGCATTCTCATAAAATTAAAAATTTTACAATCACAGGGTTCATCATTAAAAAGGAAGGGATTGGAGGCAGCATTCAAACGTCAGTTAAAAAAATGACGACCTTTGCTTCTACATATTATGACAGCAATGCGCTCAGGTCGTAGCTGTCTCAAGGAGCTGCCGAGATATTTACTGATGTCCTCCACTGAATGTCATTAATATTAAATTAGCCTTTGTTTAAAATTTTATAGAACCTTTTTAAAATTATTGCAACAAAACAATATTTTGTTGATATGAAACGAGACTTTCGCTGTCTTTCCTGGTGCAATGCATTCCCAAGGTTTGCGACCTATGTCTACCTTGTTTATGAAGGTTTGTATAGAAATTTAAAATCCTGTAATTAGTTCAGAGAAGAAAGTAAGTAAGGGTTGCCATCTACAAAATAAAACTACACTTTGTAAAGGAAGGGACTAGTTTTCGTCCTATTCTCTACGTTTCCAACTAGTTTTAGCAAAGGAACACTGTTTGATCTACGTGACGTCAGTACTGATTTGCAGTGAAAAAATAACACACTACAGGACGAAAATGCAGCGAAGTTTTTCTCCCACTCTCTCACACAACAACGCAAAATTCATTGGACGCCTCTCATAAGAACAAAAGTAAACAACTTAAAACGAGCAGCATTTTGCTGTTGCTGGTTTCATTGGGCTTCGGGCTCTTTTGGAATTGGAATTTGGAATCAAGCACATCAACTCCGTCAGAGAATTGGAATTCTTAAATGGCAATTCCAAAGGATTGGAACTGGAATTGAAAATTTCAATTCTTTTTTAAAAATTTAAGTATTTAGGAGTTTAATTCCAATTCCTTCGAAAAGGAATTTAGGCTCTCTCAATTCCAATTCCTTTGTTTGAGTGGGCCTCAATTTCAGATTCCTAATTCCTAGGAATTAGAATTGGGGTGGAATTAAATTCCGAAAGGAATGATTACGTTCTAGCTTTGTTGCCGGGTAAAATATTTTTCAGTCGCTCCTGTGATCAGTGACTTTAAAATACCAATGACAAAGTAACCGGTACACATATCGCTCATCTCTAGTTGCCGGTGGTACTTCTTCTTAAATGGAGCAAAGAGCCAACTTCCTAGCACTTTGTCTGCTGGATGCTTTGGAGGACGAGGAGGAAAAGTTGGTAGACTAAGTACCAAAGGGAATAGTTTACTGATGATATCTTTCCACAGAGTGGTTTACCACATACTGGACAACTACAAAGTGGATCCCAGCTTCGTACAGCTGGAACGTGGGATCGCTCCTCTACACTACGCTTGCGGTATGCCAAATCGCAGACTGGCTGTTGAAATCACTCGGCGCTTCCTGGAGTGCGCAGGTGAGCACTGCGTTGTGTGAAGGTGAGCTCTGTGATTGTGATGGCTTTATTCTTTTCCAGGAGATGTAGATGTGCGAACAGATGAAAATATGACGCCCTTGCATGTTGCTTCGATCTACGGAAGAGTCGAAATTGTTGAAATGCTACTGGTATGTTAGGAATGATGCTTTCTCTGTGCACTGTTCCAAGAAAATTTTAATCTCTTGCAGCTACACGGCGCCAAACTGGACGTAGTTGACGATGAACGTAAGACACCAGTACTGTATGCAATCGAAGAATATCACTTTGATGTGGTGCAGTTAATGCGAGATCATATATTCGAATGCAAATTCAGAAACAAACAGAAAGCGAGCCAGAACCATACACAGAGTCACGATGGAGTGGCTTCAGTGCAGTCTTCAACCTCCAACCGTAGCTGCGTCAATAAAAACCTACAAGCCGCAAATGTTGCTGACCAGTCCAAATATACGCCAAATAAAATCCATTATAACTACGATGTCACTTCGCCGTATTACATTAATATAACGCATCGGAGGAACAGGCAACAACCTGTATATCCGGCGCAGGAGTCAATATTTGAGCAGAACAAATCGCAGCCGGAGGATGAAACAGGGCAAAACGATGAGGATGGGAAGCTGGCGGTAAGTAGTAGAGGTCTTGGTTTTACTGAAACATTATTCGACTAATGTTAAACCAGATTTGTATCAACAATTTCAGTCTCCAGTTTCGCCAGAAAAAAGCTCGGAGTCCGTCAATATATTTACGCTTACAAAGAAAAATCTGGAGGAACTCTCCAGAAGAGGGTCCTTGGAAGAGAGCTCTCGCATTTCACAAATCGAAGTGTGGCGCGAGAAAGTACAACGCTCTCGTGAACGCGCCTCAATACTCAGGGAATATAACGACGTTAACGAAATGATCGACAGTATGATGCAAAGCGATCATCTTGACTTTACGAATACAGTGCTGCGCAGCGACAAAGAAAACTTACACTACGCTCAAATCTACAGCGACACCTGTGGTAGCGATGCGGCAAAATCTTCTCCCAACGAGGACACTCAGTACGCGCTATTGCCGCCGAGGCTTTACCCAAAAGTAGTCCCCGCACACGTCAACAGAAATGGCAATATTTCATTGGATAAATTAATAGAAAGTGTTGCGAAGGCCAACATTGCTAATCCGGAGCAGTCGGAACACGAATCGGATACAAGCTTTCAAACTGTACCAGAAATAGTAGGAGACGTAGAAAAGCTGGCAAATAATAGGCTTTCCGTACCAGGAGCTGGCGACTGCAGCGATTTGATCCGTTCACCCAAGGCGGGAGAATATATTCTGCAAATGACCGAAGCCTACGTTCACACGGATGCCGAGAGTGGTTTGGTTTTCTATGAGAAAAAACTGGTACGCAATCGCGGGAATAAAATGGCACGACAACGAATGCAGGCCGAGAGGTAGTCGTAATTTATTTTAATAGATTTAACCATAGTGATAATAACAGCGGCCTTACTCCAACAAATTTCTTTACAAATATTGTAGTCACTTTTTGTGATTTCTAAATTAGTCCAAGTTATAATAAGGTTCTCTGTTTTAGAAACCACGATGTCGAAACGTCTTTCACTAGCCAGTCAACTAATTTGACTTTGCCGGTCGATTACGAAACCGACGCTCTACGCGCCGAGTTAACAAATTTCGGAAACCCACCTGGTAAGCGAGGCACTCAGGTTACTTGGATGTTTTTAAATCCCAACGCTTGTTTCCAGGGCCGATCACCAAAAGCACAAAACGCATGTATATCAAACGTTTAGTGAAATACAAACGCAAAAACACGGCTGCGATGGATCTGCAGAAGAAAAACGACATCAACGAAATGAGTAAGTTTTCCACAATATGAGTTTCATTTCAAATATACGATGCTGCTCAAATTCTTGTCAGTTTTATACAAAATATGTTCGTTAAGGTTCAGGTTTTAAATTTATTGTTAAATAGGAAATTCGCAACGCTAAAATTCAAGCTTAGCGAAGCAAGTACGAGTCTGCATCTGTCCAGTCCACGCTGATACTACTGAAAACGTCTCTTTATAGAATTTTCTGTTGAACTCTATCGCACCGTCCGCTCGCCGCAACTATTCGAGCAAATCCCAAACCTCTTGAAGTACGAAGCTGAATCCTCGAAGTTTTTTGCTAACAACAAGCAAAACAAGGAAATGCGAGAGGGCCATCTAAAGCAGAGCTTCATATATTTGCTAATCGATCCACGCATATCCAGCAACTTGCCGGGTGAATATGAAGTAAGAGTTATTGATGGAAGTCAATTCAGCCGAAGCGTAATTAAATGGAGTCCTAATCTTACAGTTTCTCGATAAATATAAAGTTTGGCAGCGATTTCTCCAGTCGATCTTCTACGTGGGTAAAGGCAAGACTTCTCGTCCTTACTCACACCTCTACGACGCTATGAAGAGACATTCTCGTCTTCAGAGAGAAAAGCCTAGTGACTCAACCGCGCCCGATGCTAAAATGCTACCATGTAGGTTTGTATTCGTGTAGGACGCGAAACCGCCCCCAATCCAAAATCCCTAATCAACACTGCATGATACAATAATTATTATAATATCATGTGTGGGGAGACCACAGATCTCCCGATTCTCCTTGTTAGTGAATCACAGGTAAAAACGCTATGTCTGAAAACCTTTTCTTCTCACCAGTGAAAAAGAAGCCCCTCAAGCCCGAGCTCACCAATGCGCCGAATCTTGCCTCCTCGGACAACAAGAAGCTCGACCGCATTTTAGACATCTGGGGGACTGGATATGGCGTTGTCTGCTTGCATGTGTTTCATAACATCGTGCCATCCGAAGCTTACACTAGAGAGGCGGCAATCATAGAAGCGCTGAGCCTGCAGCATTTGACCAACATCAAGCGTGGGAACTTCTACGGCCCGGCGAAAATGTGGACGATGAAGGAAAAGAAATACTTGGGTATAGCGTTGCTCTTCAAGGCGATGCAGATTTTTCTGGCCGAGGGTGAATCGCAGTTGTCACCAAGTGACTTGATTTAACTCGCGGTGATTTGATGCCGGTAGGGCACCCTACATGCGACTGTGATGTGTAATGTATTCTATTCAGTACAAATCCTCGAATACGCTTTTTATTTAGATTGCGGAATTTGAAGTGTAGCATAGATCTCTTTTTATTTATATAAGAGCCAACAATTAAAGACACATATAAGCAAGACCAGATCTAAATTTTTTTTATTCTGCACGCAGAAAGGTGAAAACACTTCTATGAACCATAAATAGAAAAACTAACTTTTTGCGAATGCTATCAAAATGTGGCCCCTCCCTCTAGTTCACTTCTTCTGCTTCTTCCTCTCAGACTCTTCCTTTTCAAGTTCGATTTCTCTAACATAACCCTCTACGATTTTGGTATCCAACATTCTCAAGGGTTTATCTCTCTCCATGACCGCTATTTCCAAGTTCTGCTGACCCGATTGCGCCACTTCAAGCAGCGCCCTGATTGCCAGCTTGACGGCCCCTTCCTGGTACTTCACTTCATCTTCATCGTAGTGCTTCTCCATAAATTCGCGGACCGTCTTTGCGGAACGTCCAGTGGCATTGGCCTTCCACTCATAATAAATGCCTGAGGGTTCCGTTTGGTATAAATGTGGAGTGCCATCGTAATCGAAACCGCCGATGAGGCAGGAGATGCCAAACGGTCTTCTCCCGTTGCTCTGTGTATACTTCTGCTTTATCTGAGCTATAAACCTGCAAGGGAAATTAAGGTCACTGGATAGCTCTTGAAACGCTTCTTCTGCATGCTTGCCTCGTAATGTATTCCAGTTTTACGGGGTCTTCCACATTGAGCCTATGATTCTGGCACTCCACTTGCGCACGAGTGATAAGAATGCGTGCATCCGCACTTAGACCTGCAAAAGCTATGGCGACATGCTTGTCTAGAGAACAGATTTTGCGCATTGTGCGATCGTCTTGCAGTTTGACAACGGATTTTTTCTCCACTCCCAAAACTATACAATGGTCACCTCTTACACCAACCTGGAAGAGTTTTCGTTAAATTCGAGGTTATGTTTGTACATTTAAACAAAAATTTTGCCGATTCACTCACCGCTGCAGATCCCTTTCGTACAGCTTCCTGTGCGTATTCCACTTGCAGCAAATGCCCATCAGGTGAAAAGATGGTTACAGCGCGATCATAGCGTGACATGGCTCACAAATTTGTTTATCCTGTAATTTCCTGGGCGAAAAATGATTCTCCGTTTTCAGATATAAAAACTGCAAGCTGGTGACTAATGTTGCCAGATATAAAAAATTATTATGGAAAATAAAAACAGCCTGTTAGTGCAGATTTTATCAATAAGATTTTGTTTGCTAAATGTTTAATGGGGACCAGAAATCTCACATAAAATTGCCACTTTTTCTCACTTTTCTCTGCTCTGGTGAAAACAGTGGCAAATGTGGAAATAGGTATGAATTTAGAAACATTTGTGAAAATTTGAAGGTACGCGAGCGAGAGACTTTCAGGAAATAGATCTTTTCAGTGATAGATATGGGCATTTTTTCCCTGGGAAATTTATTTTATTGTCTTAGCTAAAAGGATTGTTTTGTTCTTCAGAGCAAAATGTGATTGAAAGAAAAACAACATTAAATAATGTCAGAGAGTTGGCGTTATTTAACAACCTAAAAGCTTTCCAAATTGTATAGAGCGCAAAATGACTTCAACAAGCGATGACTATATATATTAATTAGTATTAATACTAATATATAGTATTACGTATTCACGTTATCGTACGTGACGTGAATACGAAATACTGACAGCATTCGTAGTACTAAAGTAAATAAAAAAAAATTAAATTTAAAATGATTTTCCGTAGTTTGCTGTCAACTTACATAACTGAAAGGCGTAATATAGCGCATACTACATCCATTGTCAGGCGTCAGACTTGAATGTAACAAAATATAAAGTTTAGTCAAATATAAATTCAATCCATTCGAAAGTTTGCACATCAATTTTTATCTTGATTTTAGCAAAAGAAAAACATTTCCATTACATTATTTGATTGCACATAGGAATATGATGATTTCAGACGTGGAATTTTCAAAATTTAAAAGCTCTATAATCGTGGACATAACAACATTGCAGAGTCAACTGCCAGTTGTTTTCCTATATACTAAATTTTATTATAACGAGGGTTGGTATTTTTAACCATGGTTGTGAACTAAGAAAATTATCTCATTGCATTGGCAACCCTAAATCAGATGGAAGTAGAAGGCAACACACGATGAGTTTTTTGTTTGCCTCTTTGAACGTACTTCGTTGTACGTGAGTGACTGAGTTACTTTTTTCTGTGTTTTCCCATGATTTTGACAAAGCAGGAGAAGGATTCTTTGTTTTTTATTATCGTATTTTGTAGAAAGAGTAAAGTCTTTTATTTTCGAATTATTTGTGAACAGCGATTTTAAATGTAACAAAAATAGCATCTGAGTTTTGAAATTCGTTCACAGAAGTTGGGAGCAGCAACAGCGACGTCGAGTGAAGTGAATGAAATTCTTGAGCAGATTTGGTGGAAAAGGAAGAGTCCGAGAATTGAATTTTCTCAGAAGAGGTGCTGATAGCAGACGAAGTCTTGACTGAAAAAGTGGTTAAAAGTTATGGCACTACCGCGAAAGTTAACAGCAAAGATATGTAAGTCCAGGAGCGCAGCAGTGGTCGTCAAAATCTGGTTGCTGTGGTAGCGAGTGAAGGTGGTGTGGATGCGGCGGAGGCCAGTGGAGTCGCGGCAATTTATTCCATTTAAGGACAAGCCGAGAGCGGCACAGAAAAGAAAAGAAACGGGCTGCGAAGTTAGCAGATGCAAGGCTGCTAATTGCTGCTGCTTCCTCGTTTGCTGCTGATACCTGCCTGCCTGCGTGCTCGCAGTGTTAACGTCTTCCGCTGGCGTCAGCACAGATCCACATTTGGACATCGCAAAACTGCTCAGCTGAGCTCAGCGCAGCATATGAACCGATATCTTTCAGTTCCGTCTTGCGCTTTCCTTACACTTCCGTAACTGCAGCTGTCTGGTTTCGGCCGACATGGTCTTCAATGCGTCTCTTTGCTCGGCACCCGCCACCTTCACTGCTTCTAAGCGAATTCCTTTCTTTTTCCAACCAGATGAGATAAAGGCTCACACTGAAAGCGTCACCAGCTTGGATCTCGGCGAGACGGGACGCGTTCTGGTCACAGGTGGTCATGATCGTAACGTCAACCTGTGGGCTATCGGCGAGGAAACATGCTTCATGGTTCGCTTGATGGCCATTAGTTTCTTTTGCTGCTGAAAGTTAATTCGCCTTATTCGCAGTCACTCACTGGACACAACCGACCCATCGATTGCGTGCGCTTTGCATATAATGATGACTTTGTGTACTCAGCCGACGACATTGGCATCATACGACGCTGGGATCTGAACGCCCAAAGCATTTGCTCCACTTTAAATGGACACATGAAGAGCGTGCGTACTCTGGATTTCAATCCGTCTGGCGAGTATGTGGTCTCGGGCAGCAACGATACGACTGTCAGGTGAGTTTTGCCATTTGAGTGTTGTGTGATTAGTGAAAGTTCGTAAAGAGGGTCTTTGAACTTGTGTCCCAACTAGTTTCGTAGTTATTTATGAATGTTAAGGAAAATTAAATAGCTGGCAAGGACCAAATAGTTGGGGCTTCGTTTAGTTTAACTTTATATGGCGACCTTTAATACGACTTTCGAATGCGCTACGGATTCCACCAAGAACAAATGTTTAACTATCGCAAAATCCATAAAGTTTCGATTGTTTATACACAGAGTGCCAAATTGCGAACTTCTCCAACTCCAAGTGTTTATTTTCACGATCTGTACCGACCGCAACCTTTCAAATACCTACATGTGCAACTTAAAGTGGTGTTCTCTTTGTACTTTTTCTGAAATTTCCAGCTAGATATATTTTAAGATTATGTGAGTCCATTTAACTTCAAACTGCAAATGGGTTTCCTGCGTCATGCATTCGTAAAAGAATTAAGGGAGATGCTAATTTTATAAGGCCGAAGACCCCATCAACCTTTCATGATCTTGTAGATTAGAAGGCGCGATTCGCCTCATACAAATGAGTCGTGTATTCAGATTTTAGAATTTTGCAGAATGGTTGCAGGTAATGTATTCATAGTCGAGTAATTTGAAATTAAACGGTTGCTTTCCTGTAGGAATGAACCAGTTTAAGCGTGCAGCTAACAATATTTTGGGTAATGATAACGCTCTTGTCCCTCAATCGTAACTGATACACGCTTATCGCCAAGTGAAAACTAACAACAATACAAGCTTATGTCACGTGTTTGCTATTCGACCTTTTATTTACTTGATTGAACATTTACGCAGTACTAAATTACAACACACACATAAAATTACATACAATTTGCAACTCAAGCTATAGGCTGGACGGGCACATTCGACTTATCTTTGCTTAATTATGAATAAATCCGATTTTGCTTACAACTTTCGTTTCCATATTTATACGAATTGCAGCTGCAACTATCAAATTCACTTCGTTTGATATTAAGCAGCGCAAATAATCGAAGAGTTTACGTTGAATAAGACTTTTTTGAAATTTAATATCATTTAAGAAGTAGGTGGGGTGCGGTGACTGACTTTGTGCAACGTGAAGCTTCCACCAGTGTGGGCGTTTGTTTTTTCAATTGTTTACTAATTTTGCGCTTTTTACGCAGAACTCCTTATGTGTGAGTTTAAGTGATTTTTATTTCCTGAAGTTGGCTTTCTGTCGTAACTTATTTGCATTATATATACATATATTTCTTGAAACGCGCATATATGTACATGCCATTGTTTGCTACGCAGTAAGCAATTTACATAAATTTAAACGAAAATGGTAGCTCGAATACTTTTTAACATGTTTTATAAGATTTCCATATTCATCCTACGCAAGCGAAGCGCTGAAACTTGTCTGTACTACCGAAAGATACATCTGGCGATTTAGATTATTAAACTCTGTGAAATTCTAGGCTACAAATGACTCACGCCTGCTGTTTTATTATGTTTTAATTTGTTGTGTACAAGGTTGTACAATAGACGGCTTAATATTTCTTAATTATATTCGTTTTTCTTCCATACTGTTTAGATTTGAATTTATTAGAAATTTTATAGCAATTTCTGAGATAATCCTTTAGCTTAATTTGTATCGTCAGAAAAATTAGTCAGTGGCTAAATACTGTCATTAAATTGAAAAGGTTTTGTAGGAAATCTTCGAACTTTGTCAATGAACTGCGGGCACAATTCATTGCAAACGATTTGGTAAGAACCAGATAAAGTTTTCATTTTGTGTTTTACAAATATGAAGTCAGTGTTACCACTGAAACCTGACAAATCAACTGGGTTTCTTCTTTCAATACCTTCATAAATCATGAGAGAACTTCTATTCATCTCGAATTGTAATATAAACATTTCCAAAAATGTTCTCTTTATTCAATCTTTTCCAATCGGATAGCAGTTTGAACAGTTGGTGAAACTCTAATTCTTTGTATCATATAACCGTCATTTTCTAGAATGAAATTCGAAGCTAATTTCTGTTTGAATTTCTGTTCGTTAAGAGGAATTTAACTCGAAAGGCGCATTCGTTTTTTCTGTTCTTAGGTGAAAACGATTTAGTTTCCCCAGTGGAATTTCCATCGAAAATGAAATCTATAGCGAGTGCTTAGCAATCGTTTCCGAACAACAGCAAAAACTACTCGCTTAACTCGGAATGGTCGAGGAAATGCTCACCCAACCGAATTCGTTTCGAATTTGGTTATACTTGGCTTCTTCGATGTAAACAAAACTTTACACCCCCTACGCTTCAGTTTCATTTGTTGCTAAATTTAATTTAAAATCCGAAGAGAAGGTCTTAAATCTGAAATAAAATACACGTACTGGAACGTTTGGTAAAATGAATATTTTTATTACGAATAACGAATAAATATCTCCACTATTTTCGCGGTTAATACAATACCGGACGATAATTGAATAATAAAGATGTGTATAAAAATTTTAACCTCAATACCGTTTAGTAGTAACAAAGAAAGCCATAATTAAAACAAAATCCCTTCATTCCGCTCCTTTTGCACTTACAGCTTGGCTGTTATTTCTCTCAAATCCACATAAGCGCCAATAATGACCTTCTTGTCTGTCTCCGCCACCGAAGTGCAGAAATGTATACGTTTTCCTTGCTTCCACATGTCAATTTTCAGTGTTTGGCCGGGAACAGTAGGCGCCGCGAAGCGTGCTTTAACCGCCTTAAACAAGGACACATCGTTGTTCGCGTACTTGGCCAAAACAGCCCGCACTGAAAAACCCAACGTGCACAGTCCATGAAGAATGGGCTTCTGAAAGCCAGCGACGGAGGAGAAGTTGGCATCGATGTGCAGTGGATTCAAGTCGCCCGACAGGCGGTACAAGGCAGCCTGATTTTCACAGGTTTTGTAATTCACAGACGCATCTGGCTTACGTCGGGGCGCCTCAGCAAGCGGTACGACCCCTTCGATGGGTTGTTTCTTTCCGCCGAAGTTCCCCGCACCCACCACAAAGATGCTGCTCTGATTTTTCACCAGTAGTCGTCCATTTTGATCATAGGAATCACAGTTTGTCACCACTACGGCACCCGAACCCTTGTCCATGACATCGAGTACCTTGCCAGTGGTTGTCAGACAGCCACTGGTTGGCAGGTCGCCGCAAACTTCCAAGTACTGCTCACCATGTAGCACGTTGGTCAAGTCGACCTTACCTGCAGGCAGCGCAGACGCCACCAGCTGGGAAGTCATGCTCAGCATCAAGCCAGGCAGAACGAAAAATGTGGGAATGGCTGAGAAGTCAGCGTCACTTTCGTACAAGAAACGCAGGTTGTTGTGCTCGGCAACACTGGCGCCAATGCCCAAGGCGTAGAGAATAAGGTCCTTCGAGCCGTACTTGAAGGTGTCTACGAAGCCGTTGAACCTGCCTTCCTTGAGATTCTCCAACACCTCCAGCAGAGAGCCCGAGGCCTCTGCAACCGTATCGAAGTGACGAGCTTCCGACATATCAGTAACCTTTGACCACACGCTCCTCACATACTCGGGCGAAATGTTGTTCTGCTCGATTGAAGTGCGCAAGACGGTACCATTACCGCGCACCATGTGCACCTTGGTAGCCCAGCCAGCCGCGCTTTCGATGTAGGTCCCTACATGGGTCAAAATTAGTTTTAATTTAGAGAGATCAGCGGTCGACTCTACCGTTTTCCTCGCACGATTCATGGCACAAGTAGGCGACGACGGGCGCGATCAGGTGTGGCTTCAACTCATCGAATAGGATATCAGGCAAGATTCCTGCGGTCATCCGACTGGCCGCAGTGGGGATGATTACGTTGCAAAATATGTTATTCTTGCTGCCTTCGATGGCGACCGTGTTGGCCAAGCCGACGAGGCCCATCTTTGCAGCTGTGTAGTTGGCTTGGCCGAAGTTGCCGTAAATGCCCGAGTTCGATGCGGTCATGATGATGCGGCCAAACTGCTGCTTCCTCATGTGAGGCCAGGCAGCTTGAGTGCACTTAAAGCTGCCCTTCAAGTGCACATCCTGTATCAAATTCCAGTCCTCATCGCTCATCTTAAGAATGCTGCGATCACGCAAAATACCGGCGTTGTTGATCAGTATGTCGACGCGTCCGAAGTTGCTGATGGCGGTCTCGATCACTTTGTGTCCGTCGACCACCGAATTGTAGTCAGCAACCGCCGTGCCGCCCCGTGAGCGGATTTCCTCTGCAACCACTTCAGCGGCACGTTTCGAGGCTCCTTCTCCGTGGAAGCTGCCGCCCAAGTCGTTCACGACGACCTTGGCGCCTCGCGCACCCAGAAGCAAAGCATATTCACGACCTAAACCAGCTCCGGCTCCAGTCACCACAGCTACACGCCCGTCGTAACGAAGAGGTTGTTGTTGGTCGCCTGACATGCTGGTGGTGGCTGCTTAAACCTCTTCCTTCAATGCTATTCTGTTGTACTTTTCGCCAATGTAGCCAACACCGAACTGTGGAATGAAACCTTTGGCATTATTTTAAAATAATTAAACTCTTTAATTGATTATAATCCATTCGCTTGAGTGCTTTTAAAATCGCTTTACTTTTGTCGCGTAAATTTAGATAAAAGGTTGGTGATTTCACTTAATATTAACAATGCGTACAATTGTAAGTAGGAACAGTGAATTCAGAACTTAAAAAGAGTTTAAAGCTACTTATAAAATGTCTGGATTTAATTTTTGGAAAGCCCAAAACTTGATTGTTATTTAGAACTCATAAAATGAATATCTCTACTCAGAAATTTACAATTTTTACGGACCATTTCAGCAGAATCACTTTATTTTTTCAACCGGCGAAAATAAACGGCGCCCAGAGTGATTTTTCGAAGCTACGCCACTGATTGCAAAGCTACTTCTGGATTGTTAATCTGTTGAACTTTGTCTCTACATTGCACTTATGAGATTATGAATATTTCGATAAACTAAAAATGGCAATAAAAGGAACTCAATCAACTTTGTTCTTACCAAAAATAAAACTAATAGTATTTGTATGTCTTAATAGATTTGCTTCTGCTTCCTTTGTGGGAATTTTAATTTAATTTCCTTCGTTTATCACAAACTTACCTTTTCCAATATTATTAGTTCAATTATTAAAGACCTAAAATTTCTTTGATTTTCTGCAAAAAATCTTCCCTTGTTCAAAGTTTACACATTGAATAAATTTCCAGAGAAAATGATCTGAACCCACTCAAAAAATTCCATCCACGAATCTGAAAACGCCAACAAAAAGGAAGAGTCAAAACTACTCATTCAATTTCACCTTTGCTCATCGCCTTTGAGTGAAATTCGCTTCGTGTTTTTGTTAATGTCTTCTTTTGCTGGTCTTCTTGATGTCAGCGAAAGTTGCCATCCAGAGCTGAAATGATACCATGTTACAAATTTTATACTGTAGAATTATATTTATAGGGTGCAATTAAGGTTTTTCAAATCCGGGATTTTTGGAAGAGGTTTCGTTATTAGATTGTTTCATAAAAGAAATACCTACGGATTTTTGGCTGAAAAATAAGTTTGGTCATCTGGCAAAGAAGAAAAAAAAAATAAGCACAGTTTGATGATTACAACCCAATTACATAAATCCAACTCAATTACAGAAATTAATTACGTTTAAATAGTAAACAATTCTCTATTCTAAACTCTACTTATAGACTTTGGGATGTACGTAATCAGAACAAATGTATTAAAGTCTATCGCGGCCACATCGCCCATGTAAACTCTGTGAAATTTTCACCAGATGGTTTATGGATTGCATCTGCTGGCACAGAGGGATCTGTCATCATCTGGGACATACGAAAGAGCAAACAGATAATGGATTTCACGGAGTTGCCACCAGCGGCAGCGATAACCTGCATCGAATTCCATCCATTCGAGTTCCTGCTGGCTGTGGGCCGAATCGATGGTACAGTTAACATTTACGATTTGGAAAGTCGTCAAAGAATTTCGAAAACGAACACAGCAAGCTATTTTTATGGTAGTCCAGTTAAATGTATAACATTTAGGTGAGTATATACAGGTATATATGTAATAAGAGCAAAAAATGGCCGTGGCAATAATTAGAAACATATTGCTCGAAAATTATGTTAGATAAAGCCATGAAATTTTGTGCGTAAGCTTAGATTGCAATTTTCGGACGGGTTATTGTTGGGTCAAGAGGGCGTCGCATCTCCCAAACAAACTAATGTCATATATTGATGAGAGCATCAATAATTGGAAACCACGTGTCGTAGAATATTGATATTTGGAACGACTCCTTCCTTAACCTAAGAAAAATAACCTAACCTATGTATGTATGTATGTATGTATATTCTGCCCCTATGGCTAGCACATGGGCGTGCCAACAGGTAAACACGATATTTTTAAAAAACTATGCTAGGTGCAACCATGGGATTTAGTTCATAGGCATAGATTGCCACATGGGATTTTTAGACAGGACGTGGGTGGGTGGAATTCAAGAGTGCGTGGCATTTCCAATATACCCAAAATATTAACGTCATATGTGGGGAACCATGTGTCGTAGAATGCTGATATTTGGTACGACTCCTTCCGTAACCCATGCGCATACTAAGAACGGATTTTGGGATATTACGCCCTTAATGGCAAGAAATGGGCGTGGCAAAAGGTAAAAACGATATCTTCGAAAACTATGCTAGGTGCAACCGTGGAATTTATTTCCTTATGGCATAGATTGCCATAGGGGATTTTCTGACAGGACGCTGGTGGGGTTGTGCAAGACGGCGTGGCATTTCTAATGCAAGCGAAATACTAACGACTTATAAGGGGAACCATGTGTCGTAGAATTTATATTTGGTACGACTCCATTCGTCACCTATATGCGTATTTATAACAGACCGAGAGATGTTCCCTCTTAAGGCAAGAAATGGCGCGGCAGAAATTAGAAATGCTATTGTTCGAAAACTGTGTTTGGAGCAACCGTGAGATTTTATCTATAGGAATAGATTGTTCATGGAAATTTTGTGATAAGATGTGAGCGGGATTGGTTAAAAGGGCTACCATACAAAGGAAATTGCGAAAGCATAATAATGCCTGGGAAACTATGTGTCGTAGAGCCTTAGTATTTGACTACGAGGACAATAAATGGGCGTAGCACGTATTAAAGATGCTATTGCGTATTTAAAATCACGTTAGGTGCTGGATAAGCATAAGTTATTGCTAGAAATCATATGACAAGGTGTGGGTGGGCAGGATTGGTCATAAGGGCGTGGTATTTCCTACAAAAGGATTTCAAAGCTTCTTAATAAAGGAACGTTTGAGAATATAGAGAAACTTCTGAGATTTGCCACAATATTTGAAGTAATTGAAGAGTTCCCGGGCAATACCGGGTATATAAGCTGGTATTATAGTAAAATTCAAAATTTAATATAAAAAGTTAGAGAAATAAGTAAATGTTAATTTACACATTAATTGTAGTGAAAACGGAGAATGTTTGTTTGTCGGTACATCAGCTGGTATAACTGTGACCGGCTGGGAGCCTGACAGAGAATTTGACCACATAAAGTCAGCATGGACCACACTTGCGGATATGAAGATCGTAAATAGAAAACTAGTGAGTGCTTTTCTTTTATAGTTTAATTCTGAAAAAGTACTTACAAATAATTGAAACCATTTAACTTGCTCCGCTTCCAGATTTGTGGCTCTTATGAACAGGAATATGTCACGATATACGCTCTGAGCATCGATCGTGTATTTCCTTTCTTCAATCCGTCTAACACACCTGCGCCCGCCTTTATTCACAACACCACCACGCGCAAGAGTTTTTCGCGTGGCAATCAGAAGTTGCGGCTTTCCATTGCTCGCAGTCCGAAACCGTCCCGCCTGACAGAAGAGAACGAGGACAACCGAAGTCCCAGCCTCGACGGGCAATCGTCACCCAACCTCAGTCTCGAATTGGTCGATGAACCCACGATGGACATAAATACCTCATCTGCGCCACCGTCCTCAACGCTGCTCAATGGTGTCAACAGCTCTCATGGCGTTCACAATAGCAATGCTGCCCTCTTCGAGAGCATTTATAACGCAACCACGAAGGTCTCCTCGCCGCCCTTCAACTTTGGCTCTCCCATATCATCTGAAATGGGCTTCAATTCACTTGGCGTCAATGATCTGTGCGGAATGAATTTCGATGGCCCGAGTTCTTTGAAAATGCCCGGCGAACGTGACTTGCACAAATTCGATCGTATGGCAAACGTGTACCCCAGTGAACTCGAGTACAGCATGAACGATAGTAATCCTCCCATCATCACCAACTACGATCACAACGAAATGGTTGAGGATTTCCCGGTGAACCAAAATCTGCACCAACAGCCGACAGCTACAACTCCCGCTAGTGGTACAGGCTCGAGTGGCACGAACCACACAAGTTCGGCGCATCACAGTTATACGCAAATTAAAACCACGAAGCAGAAGTCCTCATCCAGCCTACAAAAGCGCGGCTCACAGATTGCTGTAACAGCTTCTGGGCGAACCACCAGTAGTCTGCAGTCGCGCAACAACAAACTGTCGCAGCAAGTGTCGTCCGTGAGCACGACGGAGCTTCATAAAATGAACGACAACGTATTGCTGAAAAAGTCGGCCTCGTCGCATGTTGTCAACAAGGGCGGCAAACGCAACAATGAGGCGCAGTCGCAGTTGAACAAGGAGAACGCGCGCAACAAAAATATCACGGTGCAGATAATAACGAAACCACCGACCAGATCACGAACATCATTGGAACTACGTTCGCCGCCGCATCAACAGCAAATGACGGCGTCGCAAAGACAATCGCATGTAAGTAAGCGTTGGTGGCTTGCGTCAAGGAAGAGGGTGGGTGTATCGATTCGCAGTATCCTCTTTAAAATGGAAATAAATTAATCTAATCTAATAGAAAAAATTCAATAAAAGTTTGTTTTAACAGTAATTAAAAATTTAATAATTCCTTGTCTTATCTCCATTTCAGAGAATTTCAAGTTACACCGATGCAGGCTCATCATCTGCAACAGCAGCAGCAACAAATGTAGGTTCACCAGCATTCATCAAATATAGCTAATAATAATGTTCCTTGTCTTCTTTTAGATTCCTATAAGTTATCGCGTAGATTCGTCACTTATCACACCTGCAGGAAATGTAGGTTTACGAGTTTGTTTTCGTAGTTTTCAAAACTTAAATTTTACCAAACATTTTAGAACCAAAAAGGCTTTTATAATCGCAACAATATAGATGATAGTTCTGAGATCCAAATGTTATCCTCGTCCCACGAGCAAGTTTATCAGGAACTAAGCAATCGACATGCGACCTTGCAGCTAATAAGAAACTCAACTAGGTTGGCGATTCGGCCTCATTATTTCTGTGATTTGTGCCATTACAAATATATTCCTCCACCATTCCAGATCTCACGATATCGTTGGCGCTCTCAAACAATCTATAAAAATGAATGGACGCACAGTGTTCGTCGATTTGTTGGGTGCGATTTTAGAGAAAACGTAAGTTTCTTGCCGTCGAAAGCGAAGGATTTACAATTTTCTTTTGCTCTCAGCTCCTCCTGGAATTTGGACTTGTGCTTAGTACTCCTACCCGAAATCTATGAACTCCTGCAGAGTCAACATAAATTGTAAGCTTCTTTTCTTTCGCTCAATAATTGCATTCATGCTGATCCTTCACTCTCAAATCAGTCACTACACACGTGCATGCGATACACTGCGTGTCATACTCTCGAATTTCTTGCCAATAATACAAGAAAATCTCGACCCTTGGGCGGCCAACGGTTTGGGCGTGGACGTTTCGCGCGAGGAGCGGCAACGCAAATGCATCGAGTGCCAGCGCTGGCTGCTGCAGATACGCAGCATACCCGAAAGCAATCATCTGGGCAGCACGCTGACACAGCTGCAAAATATGATTGTTAATATATAAATGGCTGGCAATGGCGGGGCTTTCGTTTATAGGTTTTTATTTGCTATACTTATGTCGTCATCTACACGTTTTTACTTGCTTCTATAAGTTTTCAGTTTTTTATATAGCTGTAGTCTTACGTTGAAAGTGTTGTTTTTTCTGTGCTGAATTTTAAACAAATTAGTATTTAAGCAAATATGACATAAATATAATAACAAGCGATCACTGGCATTATAAGATATCGGAACTATTTTGTACTGCCGAACAAAACTAACGTATGGTATTTGTAACTAACAATATTTTATGCTAAATTTTATGTAAAAATTTATCCTGTAATCGAATTAGAGTTAAAAACGAGATTCTATGACAACCTGTGCGGTTATTTCGTAACTTTTTGGTGCGCAGAAAAGAAATTTATTTAGTGAAAAGTCAATTCCTCAGAAATAAATACAGTAAAAATGGGTTTGTAATTATTTTTACGCACATCCATACTTTGCAGCATTGATTATTTGCATTATATTGCAGTCCAAGTTATAAACTGAGGAAATTGAGTTATTGCAATCGTAATGTAAGCACGATCTAAATTCTACAGCTCTGATTTGTATCGTAAAGTTTCTAAGTTTAAGCAAAGAAAAATTTAAGGAAAAGGAAGGAAGAAACTAGTTTTCATTACAATGTATTGCTTTAAAAGCAAAATTAAACAAAACAGGAAACTTGAACTATATTTCGTTCAAGTTCCGCTACAAAACTTGAAAAGTAAAAATTGAAGCCAATCATTAAAAAAATTACGAATTAGCACAGGACACACCAATTCGGTATAAAATACCTACATAAGACACGTTTCTTACTTTTCCATGAATACATCTTCAAAACAAAGTTTTAAAATAAAAGAAAAGAGGAATTAAAAAGTGTACAAAATGAGAATCGTCCTTTGCAGGAATTGAAATGTACTTAAGTATTGTATGTTGTATTATACCGTGAACTGTAACGTAGATATTTAGTTACTACCTTTTTAATGCTAATTCCGATAGATTTAGAAATATCATTGTGTTTTTAATTAATATTTTTTAAAATGTTTTCTTTCGTGCAAACATGTGTGACGTTCTTCCGTAATTCGTATAAGTAGTTTTAACCTGTGAATTCCCTATTTTAAATTTTGCATTTTAAGTGTTGCATCTATTTAGAAAACTGAATATTTTGAAAATAGTTTGTAAAAGAATTATGTATGTGGAGAACACATTTCGAAAATTTGCTCATCCCTTTCCGATGTAAGTTCATGCAATTATCATGTGTCAACTCATTAGACTTTCCCACTGAAATTAAAAACATTCCCACTTTCACCCCCGTTTCCTCTGTAACTCGTAATTGCAACGTTTTTATGCTCTTATTTATTGTAAAGTGCCTTTTAGAACCGGCTATAAAGTTGAGGTGTCTGTAATGTTATCGGTTTGAGGGACAGTTGTAGAACCGTAGCAACCCATAAATATGGAGTGAAATGTAAAAACCACTTTTTGAATTGCGTGGCAAGACTTTTTCTACATGAATATTTTATAAGATATACAAAAACTAGAAGAGGAACAAGAACAACATAATTAATTGAACAAACAGATTAATGCAAGCACTGAGGAGTATTTTTGTACGCAAGCGTCGTGAGGTTAAGAGAGAAATCGTCTCGCAATAACTTTGTATAATTAATCACATATCAAAAGCAATTATTTATTCGATTATGCAACAGAAAGTAATCGCCCGCAAACACACCTGCACCGACAACACCAACACACTCTCCCGCAACAAGGTTACCGTTTCTTAAGTTGGAACATCTTGTGATCTCACTTGGTTGCTGAATACAACTTTCACTGCTTGAATTATTTCACTGCTATGTGTAAATTTAGAAACTACAATATTTTATGTAAGAACTGAAGAATTTGTGTAGAATTATAACAATCAAATGTAATTTTCTTATTAATAACTGAAAAATTACTCGAACGAAGAATTCTTAAGCTGACAACAGCCTTGAAAAAGTGAGGTCAACGCGTGTATATTCAGCAATTCTGTTCACGTTACTAGAAAAGCAATACTAGCGATATTTAAAAATAACACCTACCCATTACATTTATCTCAACGATTCATACGTACTTTATGTAAAATAACCCCTTTGCATTTCTACAAGAACACTGTACTGATACGGGCGTACTACATATGCATACACATATACACGCACTTAACCACTAATCCACACAAATGTACGCTACGAGTTTAAATTAAGTCACGACCATTTACACTAAAATATCACTAGTTTAACCCACTAAGATTAGATCGATTATCACACACACACACACACACACACACGACCATGTATTGATTCAAGATGCTGTCTAACACTATGAAACCTTTAGTTATTATCGTATCGTTCATATATTGAAGACCTGATAATTTTATGACCACGATTTCATGGTTACCCAATGATTTTATAGTTCTCTAATGTAGCTGGTCGTGAATATTGTGTTAATAACTAAACATTATCGATAACTCTTAACACTAATAGTTTTTAAATACAATAAAATTGATTTTGACAACTAAACATCGAAGTAGTTTGCGATTAAAGCGAATGACTGTAGCTTTAGACCACTAAAAGTGGGGTGGGATGTGCATGCGTACTCCGTGAGTCGTTGAAAAAGAACAAAAATGTCCTTGTTGCTTTATACTGCAAATTTGACTTTCTGATCGTTGAGAGTTGGCAGATCTGCGCACTAATCGAGCTAACAGGGTCAGTAGCCATTTACAGAGCTGAAAGATCGAGAAAGTTTTATGGGGAAAATAGAAAATGAGGGTATTTTTACTGTGTCAGCAACTTTTATTTTTCTTACTGAGTTGAAAATATCCTACACTGGAACAACTTTTTCACCGTAAGTTCGTTTTTGAAACAAAGAACTTTTTCACTTCTCAGTTTTACAATTTCTACTTCGACCCATTTGAACTTCTTGAAAATATTTCCATGTTCGAATACAATTTATGCTTCTATTTGTTTATAAGATATAAATATTGCGGTCATCTTATAAACATTTGCTTGGATTTGAGAAATTGCTTGTATATTTGAAACACGTGCATGTGTTTATGATAACCATTAACATTTTATGGCAATTCGTTCGCTATTCATGAGGCAGCGCAACGCAGATGTCCATAAAAAAGCAACAAAACCGTGGTGTTCGGAGCAATGAAAAATTAATAGCGACAGCGGTAGCAGCGCAACGATCTCGATCTCGTCTAATTCAATTTTATATTAATGCAAACATTGAACTTGAATCTTATTTTAGATTTTGCAAAAAAAAAAAAAAAAAAAAATTAAAAAGGAAAATGCCTTTCATAGCTTTCAAGACTCACACAGCAGTGGTGAATCGAGGGGCCAAACTTGGTGACCCAAACCCCCAAAAAATATGCGAATTAAATTTAGATAATTCTTATTTTGTCATTTTATTGATACCTATTGTCAATTACTGGCTTAAGATCATCAATTACTTGCTTAAACATCAAATAATCTCATTACGAAACACATTTGTGGAATGAAAAAAAACACTAAACAGTATTGAAATAACTTTACCTGATTTTAAAAGAAAAAAACTAAGAAATGCACACTTTCAGCCAGCTTTAAGCTGGTGATTTGAATGAAATTAACATGCATAACAAAAACCCTGAATGATTAACATGGAAGAAGAAGATGCCTCGAAATTAGCGAAAACCGTTTGCGCTAACCTCAGTTGACCTCGTCGTTCAGCTTTTGTTTTAGTATAAAAAGTAAAACCTTGGCAAAATTTGCATCAGTCACGCAGACACCATATCCCACGCCATAGCGACCAACCGACCTCTCAAGCCGTCCATAATCACAAAAGCAAATTCCAACAGAGAAGGTGAGGATCGTTTCTTTCTGCAGGTGCCATGAGGTCTCTCGCTATGCCGTCCCCACAGATGTATTTCTGCTTTATATGTATTCTGGCTGCTTGGGTGCCCTTTGGCAGCGGCAGTTTCTACAGCAAAGGCGACGAAGGCAGCTACGGCGATGCCACTGGATCGCAACGCCTGAAATTGCTTCACAAAGCAGCTCTTGGCAGCTCGGCAGCGCTTAGTTCTGGAGAAAATGGAGGCTTCAGTGGGGATGAACATGGAGATACCAGGTGCGATGGCTTAATTGCGGGTGGACATGGTGTTTTCGAGAGTTTTGGAGGATATAAAGCCAGTGCGGTAGGCTTCGGCGGTGCGACGGAATTCGGGAATTCAAAAACACTTGGTGCCTACAGGAATTTTGGGGGTCACAGCGAAGATGGTTCCGACGGAGTAAAAACCATCGAAATAATTCATGAGGGGAGAGTAGTGCTTGTTGACGGCACTGCCAAGGGATTCGGCCGCGATACTGGCTTATCTACTGGCAGCTTTGAGGCAAGTGAGGCACTTCCTTCACCCAGTCACAGCTTTGGAAGGAGCAACGACGGAGGTGATGAAATCAAAGCGATCAAATTGATCCATCAACATGGCGCAAGTATCGCTGGCCCAAGTACGGGTGGCTATAATCAGATCGGACTTAACGGTGCGGGACCGGGCAAAATCGGCTCGTTTGCCTACGCGGATGGTGGCGATGAAGAGGGTGCAGCCATCAAGGTGGTCCACGGACACGGCGCCACAGCGAAGGGGTTGAGAGGATCGAGCGAATATAGTTGGCACTGGAAAGGGGATGAAGGGAACATCAAGACCATTGGGATTATCCACGAACAAAGTCCGGCTGGAGGACCATATAGCGACGTCCATTCTGGGACTGGGGTCGGTGGTCTCGGCTGTGATGAGGGATGCGTCGGTGGTTATTCGGGCCGTTTTGACTATGACGCAACTAAGGGTCACAGCGCTGGTCACTCGAACGGGGACACATCATCGAGGCTTTACTTGCCGCCGGCCTCTGCCAGTTCTTGGTGAAAAGTTGACTGTTCAAACGCTGATTGTTAGAGTTTTAACTCTCCAATTTACTGATACTGATGATCCAACTAAAATTGAAAAAGCTCACTCAACTATTTACTCTGGTTTCAAGGTTGAAGAAAGGCTATCCTTTCTCACACTCGAAATGTTCACATAAAAACCTCAGCAGGGTACCGCAAATTTGGTTGTTTGTTACTTTTAAGCGCTCTCAAGTCTATAAAATGCCTCAAGTCGGCTGCAAGAAATGCAGTTATTATTTGCACTTGCAGTCGAGCGGAACTTCCACAAGTCTGGCCAGCCGAATTTCAGTATGAAAGTAAGAACTTCGTTGTTACTCATTGGATTCGCTTTTAGTACTCAGTTTGCCTCATTTAGAATTCAAGTCTTGTTGTGTACATCTGTGTCGTCGTGACGGCAGTTGAAGCCGGCCGAATTCCATCTTTAAAACTCATCAGGAGGCGTAACGGTCCCGTCAGGAAGCGTCATCTCTTCAGCGGACAAGTGGAAACGGGCAACCCATCGGGCGGCAGAACGCGGAGAGGCTCTCCTCCGCCCATGCATTTCCCACATGGAACGCGCGCGCTGCACCATAAGCAGCCAACGAAAGCCTTTCAAATCATTCATCACATTGAAAGTCCAACAAGTGAAGATTTCTTAATTCCACCACCTCCTCCTGCTGATGCTCCTGATGCGCTTGCTCCAGCAGTCCCCACTACTCCCCTCTCCACCCCTTCCATTGCTTTTCCAGTGCCCGTGAAAACTTTTCAAATCGTGCAACAAAGTATTCCGCTGATGCCGGCTGAGGTCAGTGCACGTGAAGCGCTGGTGGAGGCGATTCGCCGCATACGTTTACAGGAGGATGATGATCGCAGCAGACAAGCCGAACTACTGCATTCAGCTCAGTCATCAGGACGGAGCAGTTATTTGCTACCTTACAACTTCGGTGCTGGCATTAACTTGTACCAATTATGGCAATAATTTCAATAAACTTTTATTTTATTCATTATGAAAGTAAATGCAAAAACATAAGAAAAAGAATGAATACAGCTTCTAATTTGTAAGTTTTTATATTTTTGTATAATGACTTAAATACTTTCTATCGTATAATTCAACAAAAGTACAATAAAGTGACAACTGCATTCGCTATATTTACACAGAGTCGGGTTTAGCGGTCTACAGCGATAAAATACATCATTACATTACTGTTTCTAAGGTAGGAAATAATACAATTATACAGCGAAAAGTTATGGGAAACAATTTCGCTTTGAAGAAGCGAGCAAAACCTACTTACAACATTAGCGAAGGCCAGTAGCTCAAAGCTCGGACGTAACATAACAAATCTTCAATGAAAGGTCATCGAAGCTACTCTACGCTTAATTCTAACAAGTGTTTTACAATGTTTTTAAGAACATTTCGGATGTGAAGGGGATTTCTCTCATATATATACAGCCAACTTCCATGAAATACTAGCGCCAAATTGCTTATATTTCGCAAGAATTCTGTTCCACACGCACAATAGAACCAGGAAAATCTTACGTATCTCTCTACCATACAATTGACGAGAAGTGAAAAACGGTTATACAGACAGATTAGGCGGCAATGAGCACTTCAACCCTAATCCAGTGTAATGTGGGGGTTCGTGTAGGAGAAGCCTTGGAACTGTTTTTGATCTATTGATTGCAGGATTTCCTTGTCGATGGGCGTGAGTCGGACGCGTTCTCTGGTGAAGACCCGATCGAAGTACTGAGTATCCAGTGGGTGCTTCTGCAAGCAGAAATGGAGGAACATGTGAGCGAAAGACGTACACTCAGAAAGGACCATGATAACCTACCACCAGCGGTTTAAAGGGCGGACTTAGTTGTCGCTTCTCCAAGAGATTCCAATCTATGGGGTGAAAAAATATGTGGTCCGCTATATCGCCAGCGGGACTGTACTGAGATCCTATACGTCTTGCGTGATCCTTCTCCAGTAGCTAGAGGAACGGAAGGAATGAAAAGGTTTCAAGGCTTTTTTCCTTCTCCAAATCTCTCAGATACTTACACCCCTCAGTATACTCGTCGCCTCTCCTGATATATACACAGGGAACCATGGAATTTCATTGCAGATCGACCAGAATAATTCGTCCTCATCACAGCCGCTGAAGGGTGACTGACCGATCAGCATTTCGTACAGCAGCACACCGAACGACCACCAGTCAACGTTCTGATTGTATTTTTCGCCCTGTCAACGAAAGCGAGTCAGATTTCATTGGACGTGCAAGAGAAGGACGAACCTTAATGATTTCAGGCGCCATGTAATCCGGTGTACCGCAGAAGCTGTCGGCTGTCTTGTCCAGATAGATTTGAAGTTTGCACATGCCAAAGTCGGCGATGCGTACGTGGCCGTCGAAGTCCAGCAGCACGTTGTCCAGTTTGAGATCTCTGGAATTGAAGAGGCTTTCAGTGAATCTGCTCCACAGACACACAGGTGTTCTTCCTGCCGGGCTCACCTGTATATGATGCCCTTTTTGTGTAGGAACTTTAGACCAGATATTATCTCAGCGCCATAGAAACGGGCGCGTTCCTCGGGAAAGCGTCCGCTCTCCTGTATGTGGAACATCAGGTCGCCGCCGTTCAGGTACTCCATCACAAAGAACAAATGGCTCTGAGGAGAAGAGTTTATAGATGTAGAGAAAAGAGATGATCGGTCAAAAAGAAGTTGAAATGGCACCGTTGAACAATTATGTTTTCAAATGCCATTTTTATATCGTTACTATAATTTCATTTTCAAAATCGCAAAACTCGGAAGAAATATGACGAATTTTTATATACTCTGCAGAAGTAACGAAAAGATTTAAATAAAATTAGATGTAATAAAGAAATGATTGCCCTTTTTATCGCACTGAATGAACTACCAAACTACAAACTTGTCCACCTCATGGTGAGTCCGGCGGGCGCAAAGTAGTCGGTCGTCCATGCGTTTGTTTACATCGCACGCTCACGCCAGCGTCGTCTTCCTCGACAATCGAAAATCGGATCTGGGTCAAAAGAAAACCCCTGATCTATTAAGTGGCCATCGCAGCCGACGCAGCCACGGCGGTGCCGCCTCATGCCGCCGATGGCCAAGTAATCTAATTTTAAAACTGCCTTTAGTCTGAGTACGAGTGCCATATAATCGAGAAGTGCGTGCGAACAGCACTTAGGGCGCGCGGCTTCCGCGGGACGGGGTGGGGGAGGCAGGTGTGACACTGCTGTCTGCTGACCAACATTCCTGATGGTTGTTAAGTGTCGTTGCGGGTGCTTTTCTCTTGGCATATAGGCCAAGTTTAAATTTAATTGTTTTATTGCGATTTATTGTTTGTTAGGAAATAAAAAACAAATGAAATAGTAAAATTAGATGGCAACTTTTTAGTTCTTCTGTTCAAATATAAACATTTTCGTTGTAAATAACGCGATATTTGAATAACAGAGGCAAAATGTTATGTTTATATTTTAGTTCAATGTATTTTCATTTAGTAATTCTATTTTTTCACGAATTAAATAATGACTTTTACGTTTTCTGTCTGGCCAAAAGTACAGTCACCGCAAGAGAGACAAAAGGTCCGCGGAACACATGACGCGCGGAGAGTGGAAAAAACGGATTAAAAATCTTTTCTTGGTTTCCTCGCAATTAGAAAGAACACTACAATAAATCACACTGCAAATCAGTTCCGATGCCGTGCAGAAATGGCGCAGATCACTTTGCTGCACCCGAAATGCTGATGAACTGCAATGCGATTAATAATTGCGGGCATCTGTCTGTACTTTTCGGCAAACATTAGAGGAAACGCGGCGTTTCTGGGGATTTTTAGGCTACTTGCAATTCCTGTTGGTTGCAGCTGATGTGGTGCAGCTGTCGACATCGCACTTACCTCTGTCTGAAACGTACAGAACAGGTGGCACAAGTAAGGGTGCTTCGTACCCAAGGCCAGCACTTTGCGCTCTATCAGCGTTGAGTCCACGTCGTCGTCCTCGAGCACGACGTCCTTCTTCAGACACTTCACCGCATAGTAGTACTCGGTGTTGCGCAGTTCGGCGAGCAGCACCTAAGACGGGAGAGGAGGCGATTTACGCATGGACCCGCAGCGTTTGGAGGGCAGATTTGATTACCTTTCCGAAACTTCCTTTGCCGAGCACAGCCAGGAAATGGAAGTCCTCCACTGAGTAGGTTTTAAATCTAGGAATCACTGTAGCCGGTGCGGTGAATCGTCCCGACTTTTGGAATTGTGAATACGTGTATGAAGTTTCTAGAAGTGGTAATGGGTGAAAAAGTTTAGAATGACAGCATTTTGGAAAGAGGGACAAAATTGGTAATTGAAGTAGTTTTCACTGATTTCAGTCAAATATTATATTATAGGATAACCATAGAGATATTTTAGAAGAGAGTCTTCTTCTAGGCTTCAGGTTGTATTATATACTCCATCTTTTGTTGTTTCTCAAAGCTAAATAAAGACTTGAAATTAAGTAACGTCCGTTTCAAGATCCCAAATAATACTTGCGAATTCTTATTAAGACTAGAAAAACCAAGTAATTCTTGGTTTCTTCTGTCTTTTGAAAGTTTTCTAATACTCGGTTTTGTGTGATGTTAACGTGGTGATCGTAATTTATGGATGTTTTTAGTTTCCTTGTTAAGAGAGCAAGGATTCGGAAAGGATGTGCCTTTCGTCTGAAGTTACGTGATTAAAGGCTCGTGAAAATAGTTAATGCTATATGAAATGTGTTCAAATAACTCATGATATATCTCGTTGTATTTATAGTCGTCTAATTCCGTAACTTTAAAGGAAATAAAGTTCTTGGAAATTATTGCAACACAGTTTTGCATATATCAAAATTGCTCTGATCAAAAACGCCCGTTTTTTCGTATACTATAAGTTGTTGTGGTTGATTTTGATGGTTTTCACGAGCATCCATAACACATAACAATACCAGCTACAGAAAGTCCTGAGGAGACTTTATGTGGAACTGGATTAAATATTTCTACTCTGGAACCGAGAAGTGGTAGTTCTTTCGATTCGGTAATCGAATCAGTAGTTATCGATCGAATCAGTAGTTAGATACGAAAGATACAGATATGTATAACCCATGGAGGACATCTAAGAGTTTACTAGGAAATGTTATTATGAGATATCGCTCGCAGATATTGCTTAGCGTTGTCGTGTGTCTTCCAAGTCGAGTAATAAGTGGTTTTCATTACAATTTCAAATACAATTCAATAAAGCATTCACAGAAAACAAATACCTGTCGCAAGATACTGAAAAGGATGTGTTTGAGCCATAAAAAACTGAAAATATTTCATACCATCGTGTTCTTCGTGCGTGTCGATTTTATAGGCCGGATTCGTACTGGGAGGTGTACTGGGCGAATCCCTGGCTTCTCGGACTCCTACATCAATGCAATGATTTACGTACAGTGTGGCAACGTTGTTTATAATTAGGTTATGTAGTGATTGCAAATAAAAACATAACAAAATGAGGAGCAAAAGATAAATCAAATTAGCTAAAAATGTATTAATAACAAAAATAACAAAAAAAAAAAATAACAAATGAATAAACATCACATGGTTTTAATTTCCTGATTTATACTTTCGTATTTGAAGCTTTCTAATGAATGTTTTTCTAACTTTTAAAAAATTCTAATAAATAGTTTTTTGTTTATTTTAACTGGAATTAGATTTCGTTGTGTTGGCATTGAAAATGTATTTAGAAATGAAGAATTTAAATATAAGAACTAAAATTTCACCTGGTGAATTTTACAATTCTTTATTTTCAATTCAACTGAATTCCAATAAATTCGATTGCAACAGGGCAAATCAATTGAAAATTTGTAAAAAAAATTAAAAATTAATAGTTTTATTAAAAGCCTTTGAAATTCTTTGAAATTAAAATTTCATCAAATTTTCGGATTTCGATGGATTTTCAAAGCACTCTCGTCGAGGTGAACTGCGAGTACTTTTGAGTCATCGAAAGTTGCTCAACCCGACGGTCGAGTTTTGGCGCCAAGCCGATGATTTATGGACACGAATGCCACTCATTAAAATAAACACTTATTTTTATATCTTTAATTCGGGCACAATTTTAAATGCGAAATAAGCCACAAAATATATAAAACACTTAAAGGAAAATCATCTAGAAATAGAACGCAGGTTTCAGGCAATCGCTGCGACATAAATTCGCTGCATTTCATCGCAGAAATAGTTTTGCAAGCTTGTAATGTTTGTAACGATTTTGTATGATTATAATAGTTTTGTGAGTTTGTAATATTTTGTAAGCTAGTAATAGTTTTGTAAGCTTGTAATGCTTTCTGCAATCCTGCAACAATTTTGTAAGCTTGTTGCGTTTGTTTAGTCTTGCAAGCTTGTTAGTTTTGTTGTTAGTTTTGTCAGCTTGTTAGTTTTGTAGGCTAGTAATAGTTCTGTAAGCTTCTAATTACAACACAGATGTTAGTTTCGCGTAACCTAGATAAGAAATACCATGTGATGCTTAAATACGTCAGGTGAATAGAAGCAAAAATTCATGAAAATGCGGCAAACATTGAGTTAATATAGTAATTTGTATGCTTGTCCTCGTTTTTACCTCTTCGCACGCATGCCAAGGCTTCCACGATCAGTTTCTGATTGACGCCACAGAGATTCGCTGTCAGGCGTTCGCATTTTTTGTGACAGTTGACGTCACATTCTAAATGTTTAATATTTGGATTGAAAATATTAAATAAAGCAGCAATAACAGTTTAATTGCTGCAACAGGAGAATTAATTGGTAACACGACTTCTGTTTCTTCATTTTCACAACACAGTCTTCGAGAAGTTAACAGCATTACAATATTTTTAAACTCCATTTTGTAGAGAATGGCATCCTTCTACTCGTAATTTCGCTTCGTTTCGACTGCGTTGCCAATTGACAGAATTTCCTGTTTATTTTTAGAATTCTTTTATCTTCTGTATTTAGCTTGCGGATTTGTTTTTACTATTGTTTGAGTCTATTTTCACTATCTATCTAAAGCATCTAAAATCTGCTCTTTCATCTCGTCTAATCTTGTGACGTAAATGAAGGAACGTCCATTTGTTTGGCGGCATTTCTGGGGCTCTCGAACGATATTGTTCTGCGTTCGGCTAATTACTTGAGTGCTATTCTGAAAGAGGAAGACGTTTCACGCCAACAATTGAAATAGTTTTTACCGAAATTTCCCTCTTCTGTAAACTCACTAACGTTCTCTCCAACTGGGCTCAGCATGATTAACAAAACTTATTCAGATACTTTCAATAAGATGAAACTTACTGGAATAATAACATCAACAAGATATTGAGACTCAGAAGAATACAAGAAGGAAAACACGATTATCTGAACTATTCGCAAAATATTTACTCAGTAAAATCAAAGAAACACTAGTAAGAAGGTGGTCTGGTCCATGATGAGGCCAAAGTCTAAAAGCCCTACAACCCCAGACTTACAAAAATGCATTGAGCTCTGAAGTCCTTTATGCTCCACAAAGGAATTTCGAAATATATGTATATTTCGTGTACAAATGTAGGTGCGGTTGTCAACCTATTATCCTCATTTTCCCATCACTAACTGGTCTACTAAAAATCGAATATTTCTGGCAAATTTTAGTGAAATATCTCTACTCAATATTATACAGTAATCTTTATTTAAACAGACAGACAAACAGATATACTTCGCGCCGTATATAAGGGCGGACCAAGCCCATTTTTTGCAAATGTTTTGGGAATGGCGCTGTATACTTCGGAATACAGTTTCGTCCTAATATTTCACACCGTTTCTGAGATATTCACTGTTTAACTTTTGCGAAAAAAAGGTTAAACAGTTCTTCCCCTTCCCTTCGGGTGTAGAGAACATATAGATAAAATAGACAGCTCATTTTATTCCTTAAGTATTGAAAACTTGATGTACTTGATGTCACGTGGAAAAAAAGGTGAAGTTATTTCGGATTTCTTTAGCATTTAAAACAGCAGCAGCCACAATAAAATCCATTGCTAAAAATCTGGCTGTCGGTCAGATAATAAAAACAACGGCATCCGCTTTGGCAGAAAGAAGAAAATATGCGCAATTGTTTTAACGGGTTGAATTTTGTTTATATCGGACATTCTTCTATTTGTGTTTACTTTACTTAACCTTTAATTTTATCAGTTCTCTTCATTATATTTAATTTTATCAGATTTCACTTTATTTATTTCGAGTTTTACTTGTTATTAATTTACGTGTAAGTTTACTTCACTTCAGTTTCAGTTTTTCCGAATTAAATATCGAGTTAAATTTATGCAATTAAAGCGAGCGCCAGAGTTCAACGACTGAGTCGGCAAAAATAGCATTAAAAGGCAAGTAAATAATTTAAATTTTGCTGCACTCGCAGAGACGCAAGATTGCGACGAGGCACGCATAAGTGCAGGAAAGTCAGAAGAACCGCAAATATAACGCAGCGGATACGCATTAAAATTTCGCATGCCCGAGTTGACAGATTTTGCGTGCTTTTCTTTGCTGAAGATGCAGTAGAAACAAACAGAAAAGAACACTTTTGCGAGGAAGCCACATTCATCGCTCGCCAGAATGCTGTGTAGCGTTTTTCACGCCTCATAAAGCAGGTTATTTCGGCCAACGGCTGCACGGCCGCACCAACACCTTGTCCACCGTTCGAGACGCTCGGCGCTCAGTATGGCGAGGAAGTGCCGCAGATGGGGTTGCGGTGGGTGTGCAGCAACATCAAAGTGTAAAGAAAATAACACGGTGGTGTTAAAAAGAGAAACGCCCGTTCTGCATGTTGTTCTGCATTATTTTTTATCTAATGTTTATAGCTAACAGTAGAAGTTCCACGAAAAGCAAACATATGGTGGCAATAATGAGAATTCAGATGTGCAGGTGTGCCGTGTGTGGCAAACACGAATGAATTAGAGGAAGTTTTTCGATTTATAGGTTTGCAGATTTATTTCGCCAAGCAAAACACATTTTTCTTCTCAAGCGAAGATTCATAGATGCTGCAATCAATCTCAGAGTTAGAACAATTTAAAAATTTCTCCACTTGCAGTTCAGAATAACTACGATCTTTTCTAATATTTTGTCAATTTAGTTTTTCTAAATTTTCTAATATTCTTTCAATTTAGACCAATGAAACGTGAAATAATTTAATAATGTACTCGTAATTCGAATTTAATTTCTCTCCATTCATGCTGACCAGTATTGCCATCGCAAATTATCTGAACGGCATGCTTAACTTATCTTGATGCCTTTTCACTTGGTAGCAAATGCAGTTCTTGGCAACTTTCCACAAATCAATTTATTTGACACGCTGAATTCATTTGATTCGTGTAATTTTTAGTATTAATCGCTCGATTGCAAGAATGCAGCAAAAAACGTCGTCTAAACGACTTCTATTTATATCCTCATCCTTGCAAAGTGTGCACTGGTAATGAATAATTTTATTTATTCCTCTATTCAGTCGTTTATTCAGTCGTTTTCCCACACATGCTGATAATGTGAAATGTGTGGGCTTCACTGTCATGCGACGTCTAAGATTTCTGAAATATTTTAGCACGTTGTTTGTAAATAAAACGATGCTTGAGAACTTAACGGAAATAGCGAAAAACTAAGCAAAATAACAAGGAATCAACCCTTCAACCAATTAAATACGAAACTATTAGTTGATGTAGAAGATAATTAGGAGAAAAGGGAGAGAATTTGAGAAGCTACTTGAAGGAAGGAACGAGAGAAGCTCAGTTCATTTTTAGTTGAAAAAACCGCCAGTGAGAAAGTGATCTACATTTTGCAAGATTTATGAAAATCGATAGGGACCAACGAGGCGGGAGAGATCTATATTTTCTATCAGGTTGATGGGATATATTGCTGTCAAGCTTTCAGTTTCTAGTTTTAAGCTTAAAGTAACACGTAGATAAAAAAGGAAACAATGGCCCACTCTTTGTAGGCAGAAGATCTCAATCCCACTCTCAATCCAAAACTGTTCTACCAGACTAAGCACATACAATAACATTTCTACAAAATTTTATCCTGACACAATGAACATGATAACTGCTGTTGCTACAAACAAATCAGGTTATACCGGATCGGTAATACTGAATCAAGATTTACATACTATTCACTATATTATTGTAGAATATTCTACAGTATTGTATCTTGGGTCTACCACTTTTGCTGTGGGTATGGAGTGTCCATTACTTTCTGCGCAAGATATCACTTGGAAGACAATTTGGATTTATAACAATTTTCTTGATAATTTTTTCCAACTTCTTCCTCGCAATATTATATCAGAAGGTCCCCGCATATTTATCAGGCAAGTAAGATGAACATATTAAGAGATCAGTTAGAGATAACTAACTCTTAGAAAACTTGAGCAAGCTCAGAATGCCTCGAACAAACCCGACAGTGGAGTTTATTCGAAATTCAACATTATTTATATGTCGAAGAGATAATGTAAGCATTTTTATCTGAAGCAACATTTTAAAATATCCTTTAAACTTTCTAATATTCGGTGGGCTCCACCTAATTAGAGATCGCTTAATTGATTTCCCCGTTAATATTCCCCCTTGATAATTATAAAGAGATGATTTGCATCTAATAAATAGATGTAAAAAAAATAATAATCGACACCGAGACCTTGCGTTTTCAATAGTTTTAGTTTTTTTCTTTCAATCGCATTACCTGCATAGTTGTATATCATTTCAAACGAACTCCAAATGAAGAAATTTTTGAGATGATTTCGTATTTTCTCATTTCCCCGAATGAATTTCGTTTCAGGAATTCGCTGATACCAACTCAATTTCTACGTCTAAAGGTATCGGAGCATGACCAGGGTTAAAGAGTGCGATGTAAATGGGAATGATTCGCCTTCGTACGCCATGACACGAGAAATAAAAGCGACAAGAAATATCAATAAATTTTGATTATTGAAAAATCCGCCTCTCGTACTTGGCTACGTCGAACGGATGAATTTTATTTACATGTACTCGTATGTATGGCAACGACGGCTTTTATAGGTTTTTTTTATGAGCAAATATTCTCGCCGAGAAAACCAATAAACTAAGTTGGTATTATACAGGGTGCTTATTTCGCCAAGAGCAAGGAGAGTCTGTCCAATGGTCTCTACGGTTGCCCTATTATGCGGGGGCGGGGATCGACACTTTCACTTACCTAACATCTTCTTGGGGCTGGACGGCGCCGTACCGCCCTCGAAGCCCGAGTCGTTACTGCAGGTACTCATGCGGATGATTGCCGAATTGGGGTCCTTCGACGCGACGCCCCCAGTTCCGGCGGGCGAGGCTGAGGCGGACGGATGCAAGTCGTCCTCGTACTCCTCAGAGGTCGTCGAGCACTCCTCGCTGTCGTCGGACTCCTCGCCGGAGCCCTCCTCCTCGTCGTCCTCGCTGCCACTGTCGTCCTCCGAGTCGGGTGGATAAACGATTTTCTCGCGTTTCCACAGCGGCCGCGGTGTCGCGACGAGCGGATATCGTGGCGCCTCGTCCTTCACGTAACATTTGTTCGCGGTGTCGATTTTGATCTTCTTCTGCGGATCGAAACGCGCCTTCTCGGCGGCCTTTTCTCTTTTTCTACGCTGTTTCACTTTCTTTTTCATGCTTGCACTGAGATTCTCACAACCGTCTAAGCTGGAGTAGTTGGACGAACTGTCGTCGTCGTCGTCGTCGTAGTCGCTGTTTTCCGCGGACGACGGTACGTAATCCTCGAGCTCGGCGTCCACGTCTTGTAAACACTGCGCCAAATTCAGTACTGTGGGGAACTTTGATAAATTGTTGCCGCCGCGTGTGTCGCTGTCGTCGCCGATGTTCTGGCATGGCCGAGCGACATCTGTTGCTGTCGGTTTAATTGTTGTAGTCGCAGCGGCCGTTGTTGCAGTGGTGGTTGTTGACGATGATAATGATGATGATGATGATGCTAATATTGTTGATGTTATTGGTGTCGATGATGTTGTTGTTGTAGCTTTCGGCATTGCTGGCTCGAATCGCTCTATTGTAGAAACTACAGTCGGAGTGGCAGCAGCAGCAGCAACAGTTGTCGTTACGGATGACGCATTTTTTGCTGGTTTGGCTTTCTTGCTCGGTGACGCAACTTTCGGCGCGGCAATCGACATGAATTGATCGGCGTTGATTGCCGTCGAGGGTGAACCTTTCTTTGTTGTTGGCGATGATTTGTCTGCTCCGTCGGCGATAGCAACGACCTTTTGCTTCGCCGCCGTCAATTTTTTATCGCTTGTTGATGTTGTTGGTATTGTTGGTGTTGCGCTTGTTCTTTTTACAGATGTTGTTGCTGTCGCCGTTGCCATCGCTCTTCTTTCGGGTGAAGGTTTTCCAAGTGCTTCCGTTTTTCTCGCGACTTTTGCTTCCTGTTTTGTTGTTGTTGTTGTTGCTACCGACGGTGTTGCCAACATAATTTCATTGGTTGTTACATCTTTGGTCTTTTCGGTGACAGCAACAGTTGACATCTCATTTGTTGTTGGTGTTGTTGTATTACTAATGCGTGCCGTTTTTTCCGCTCTCTCAGTTGTTTGTTCGGTCGTCTTTTGTGTTGCTGTTGTTGTTGTCGTTGCTCTTGTTGTTGCTGCCACTGCTTCAGCCGACGATATTTTCGCGAATTTGCTCGGTTCTTCTTCAGGTGACTTGGCCGCATGCCCGACGTCTATTTTCGTCGTCGTCGAAACTGTCATAGCAGTTGCTGTTGTTGGCGTGACTGACTGATTTGTTGATACGGATGTTGTGTTCGTTGATAATGATGTCGCGGACGATTTCGGCTCCGTGCCGATTTTCGTTTTAATGATCTCAGACGACTGGAGTTGAGACTGACCGTCTTGGAGGCCGCTCACCTTCAATGGATCTTTTATAGGTTTCAAGATGTCGTCTTCCCTATTCGGAGTAATTTTTTCCTTTAAATTATCCACCGATGTATCCTTTTCAAGTTTTTTCTTAGTTGGAGACACCTTGGTTTTCCCCTTCGGCGAAGCGCCCTGGTCCTCCTTTATCGTCGCAACCTTTGAATCCATCTTAAGATCGTCACTACTCTCTCTCAGTGTCTTTTCCTTCTGGGACGTGACTGCTGTCTTCGTTTCCTCTGCTCCTCTCGTCTCCTCAGTGACCTCTGACTCCAGTGGGTCTTCCCGCTTTCTGAGTTGGTTCTCTAAAATGGTCTTCTTGCGATTCGACATGTAGACGGTTTCGCGTGTACCGATTTGTGACCAAAAATCTTCTCCACTTTCGGACTTTTGTAAAGGTTTCTTAATTGGTTTGGGTGTTGCTACTGTAGCTTGAGATTCCGCGTAGTTTCCGGCTTGTAATTTTTGAAGAGGTTTCGCTATCGGGGAAGCGGATTTGGTAGCTTTTTCACCAGTCTTCCTTACAGCTGTAGAAGTCACCTTCTTTTCTGGAGTTATCGTCATTAAAGACGTGGTTGGTCCTGATTTTTCACGATCTTTAGCGAGGAGAGATTTTAGTGGCTCAGCGTTTTCGGATTTCTGTACTAAGGCGTCACTTGGCTTGGATACCACTGATGCCTCTTGTGTCTCCCCCAAATTTATAGACTGCGATTTCTCCAGGTGTTTCACTTTAGCAGAATCTACAACGGAGACTACAGACGTTGATGCTTTTATACCGGGGCAGGTAGTCTTTTCACCCTGAGTTGGCATCGCGGAGGAGATGGATGGTGTTGATTTTGTGGTGTCAAAGACATTGCGATCAGAAGAATGTTGTGGTTGCCCAATGTCCGATTTATCTACCGACGTCTTAAAAGTGTCATTAGTCGCCACGGTGGTGGTCTGCATTTTTCCATCGTTTTCAGACTCTAATTTCTTTGGTTTCTCTTTTGTTGGAGAAGCGATGTAGGTATCTACACCTGTCATTGCATCTGTTATTGGGAACGTAGGTTCTTTTGTCCTATTTGTTGCCACTGTTGAGTTGGGAATTTCGCCGCCTTTAGCCTGGGCATTTGCCTCAGAGTTTGAAGACTCCCCCTTCTTCAGATGCTTGTTTACGGAAGAATCGATTTTGGTATCCGCATATATTGAAGAGCTATTCTCTGCTGTTTTTAACAGGTTTTCCGATTTGTTTGCGAGTGTATCAACTTTGAAATGAGTTGGGCTAGATACCTGGCTTGTCTCCACTACAATTAATGATTGAGACTTTTCCAAAAGTTTCGCTTTTCTTTGGAGAGACGGGTCACTATCCAGCGAAGTGGAGCTCTTGATCTTTGGCTTGGTCTTTATTGCCGATGGACTTACCTTTGCTTCTTTTTCGTTTATGTCAATTTGCTTAACTGCAAGATTAGTGTGGACATTACTAGCTTCTGTACTAAGAGACTGTGACTTCTCGAGGGATTTTGAAGATTTTGTATACTTCGTATTCATTTCGATAACCTTTTTCGGGGATCTAATATCACTAGACTCTGCAAAGTCTTCCGCTGAAATGGGACCAGTTTCGTTGGGTTGCTCGGGTTCTTCCTTTATTGGGTGCACTGATGTGGGTGTCTTGGGGGACTTGGGGGACTTTGGAACCTTCGGTGTCGCTGGTGTTTCTACAGTTGTTAAATTTTTCTCGGTCTGGCTAACCTGTATAGTCTTCGAAATATCTATAGCAGCCGTTTTAAGCTCTTCTAAATGATCATTCTCCACATTTGTCTGTCTCAATTTATACCCATTTATGTCATCTCTAATTGTAGCTTGATCGAAAGTAAAAATCTCCCCTGTACTTAGAAAATTTCCATGTTTTCCGACGGCTTTCTTTTTCGGTGGAGTCTTCGGCTTGGGTACAGCTTTAACAAAGCCTTCGGGCAGTACTTCGTTCTTGGATTTGGCGGCACTTTTAACACTCTTCTTCTTCTTCGGAAGCTTAAACACCTTCTGAATCTCGTGATGCTCTTCTACAGCCTCCACGTTATAACTGATTTTCGCTTGTGGCGAAGGTGGAGGCATTGCAGCCGCCTCCTCATCTGTTTCCTGTATCGTTGGTGTCGTTGTAGAGCTGTTTTCCACATCAACAACCGCGCTGATCTTGTGGCGAATCCTCTTTGAGCCACTTTTTGATTTTCGTTTAGGTTTGGATCTCCTTGTCGCATCATCGCTCGCCACACTGTCGTGGCTGCCCCGGCGTTCCAGATGTACCACCTGAAATGAGCCTGAGCCGGAGTGCTGTAGCTGATTGATGAGCTCCTGTTCCGTTTCTTGAATCAGCGAGGCACGTCGTCGTAACTCACCTGCGTTTAGGTCGTCGTCGATCTTGTCCGAGGAGATGTCCTCGCAAATATCGTGGAAGGTTGGACACTGTGGGATGCTTAGACGTCGTACTGTATGATGTAGAGGATCCAGTTCAATGAGCACCTGGTCGTTCAGTTGTTCCGACGTACGCGGCAGTTGTATCGGCCTTCTTTCCGCCGGTTCGTCTTCTGCCTCGTCCTGTATTAAATAGCGTTCGCGAATCATGTCACCTGGTGACTTTTTCAACGGATAGCTTGGTATTCCTGCCAAGTCCTCGGCTAGTTTCTCACGCCAGCTGATTTTCTCTTCTGGTGCTTGCAGTTCGGGAAAAACATTGAATGTTTTCACAGCTGGCTCATGAGCGGGTTCTGTTGAAGATTTCGGCAGCCGGTCTTTGCTGCGAGACCGAATGGTAGACAGACGCACCACCGGCCGGTTGCGTTTGATGGTCGAACGCGCTCCTCTGCGTTCCGGGGACTGTTCAGTTCTCTCATCCGGACTTGGTGCGGAGGGTGGAGTGATTACGGTGCTATTAAGCGGTCGATTGACCGAGGATTTTGGCGAGGGAGTGGGAGAGTATTCGGTATTCGTTTTCTTAGCCGCCTGCGCTTTAGTCTCCTGCTCCAACTCACGACGTTTTCGAAATCGTGCATTAAGAGACACGTCAATGTCGGCGGTATTAATGAGTATGGGACGCGGTGGAACGTATTTTGGGACATAGGTCGTCGAACTGCTGGCGCTGGGTGTGGAGTAGCTCGTGAATTTCGGCGACTGTATGCGCGTCAAAGGAATGAGGCTGCCGCCGTGGCGCGAGCTGCCCATCAACGGCAGCGCTTCCGTGATGGTTGACAGCTTGGGCTGGTAACGCGAAGACAGCGTGTGTGAGGCGGTGTACGTGGGTGAGCGCGGCGGGGCGAGAGGGACCACGTAGCTGCCGCTGATGGCGCGGTTGTAGGTCGAGGTGTAGGGGGCGTAGGCGCCGCTGGCACTGGCCGTGGACACCGAAGGCGTGCTGTAGAGTCCGGGTGTGTAGGACGAGTAGGGCGAGTACAGTTGACTACTGGCGCCGCTGTAGTAATAATTCGAGTCCGAGTAGAGAGGCATGTTGCACAAATTACGGAATTTCGCCAAGTCAGTGGAACTACGAGTATATGTGGCTCCAAACGGGTTAAACTGGCCCGGAGTTCACTTTTAACTTTTCTCTTCACCTTCTCTGCACTTTTCTCACTTCAGCACTCACTTCAGTACACTTTCGAGTTTTTAAGTAAAATTTTACTTTCGCTTCGCATAGACAAGTAGAAAATTTTATTTTTATACACTTTCAACAGCCGCTGCTACCGTGTTGCGTCTTCAACAACACAACGCTCGACTTCGTGAACTGAACTAAAAATACATTGAATATTTCAATTTTTCTAACATTCTGCTCAAAACATTTTTTCTTGTCTTTAAGGTTCTTCTTCTCGTGACGAATGATTTCGCTCTTCGCACGCCGAAAGCCTCGAATTATTCTCGATGGTGGCACCCAAAACGTCGGTGCTTTTGGAACGCGGTGCCACAAGTTGCGTTCGTTTTTGCTCACTAATTTCTCACTAAATTAAAATTCACCTAGAATCGTGGATCGTATAAATCACACTTATTTATAGCTGCTTGCAAACACTATCTAACTGTAATTTTTTATAACGCTGAAATTGGTTGTTGTTTTTAAATTGCATTTTGACGTTTCATTAATTTAAATTTAATTGTTATATCTGGGAATAATTCATGTTATTTCATTCATTTACGAGACATTGAAATCTGTTTTTCTTGCCGAAAACTTTTATGGTTTAATAGTCTTTATTGTTAAAAATGACAACAATACAAACAAAAAGGAACTTCTTTCTAGAGAGGAGAAAAAAGCATCCCGAGACATTGACTTCAGCCATTTCTTTACTCAACTCAAGGCTCTTTTGCCTCAGGTTGAGGCGTTATTACCTCAGGTTGAGGCTTTATTACCACAGGTTGAGCCTGAATTACCTCAAGTTGAGGCTGTATTACCTCATGTGGCTGTGTATCGCCTCAGGTTGAACCCTTTTACTGAGGTTAAGGCTTTATTACTAAGGTTGGGACTTTATTACCTCAGCTAGAGGCTACATTACGTTAGGTTGAGGTTGCGTGACCTCGAGTTGAGGCTTTATTACCTTAGGTTGAGGCGTTATTATCCCAGGTTCAGGCTTATTACCTCAGTTTGAGGCTTTGGTAACTCAGGTTGAGGCTCTGTTACTTTAGGTTGAATCTATATTACCTCAATTTGAGGCTTAAATAACTAAGACTGGACCCTATTGTGAGAAGTTGGCGCTAAATTGCCTCTAGTTAAGGCTTTTTTACCTCGGATTAAGGCTGTATTACCTCAGGTTGAGGCTGTATTACCTCAGGTTGAGGCTGTATTACCTCAGGTTGAGGCTGCATTACCTCAGGTTGAGGCTAGATTACCTCAGGTTGAGGCCTCATTACCTCAGGCTGAGGCTTATTATTGAGGATGGAGCTTTCTTACCTCCGACTGAGGCTATATTGCCTCAGGTTGAATCTCTATTAACATTGTATTTAAAACTTTTTCTCTTTCTGAAGCAGAGGAATTTTACTTTAATTTCGGTAATTCCACAGATTCTGGTTCCACGGTGATTTTATCTCAGAACATTCGAATTTTCAGCATTAATTGAAAGAAACATTTTGCTGTTCTCCACTGTATAATACTATTTATTAAAATTTGTTATTTCTTAGTGTAGAAACTAATTTATTTCAGATGAAATCGTGTAAACGAAATCCTTCGGAATTCTAGAAAATGACAACTGTGACAACCTCGTTGAAATTTATATGTATTTTCAAACACTTTCAACTTTATACGGCCTCAGAATGAAATTTCGCAAAAGTAAATTAGTTTTCATTCTTTCTCTTCGAACTTCATAGCACGGAGCAGAAATGAACTTGACTTTGAAATATGAAAATAGCGGGGAAGACAAGGAAGAGGAGTGGAAATGGAGGCAAGAATGTGTTTGAATTGATTATGGAAATACTGGACCGAGAAGATTAAAGAGAAACTTTGGTCTTTGTGCAAAAAGAGAGAAGCAGTGATGGGGAATCCTCGTTTTCAAAATAGTTTTTCTTTCTTTCCGATTTTTCCGATATCTTATTATTTAATAAGTTGTGATGTTTGAGAAGGAATTCGTTAGTTTTTGAAGTTTTCTGTTAAATTTTTACAATTGAACATACGAAAGACGTGCAACAACGTGACACTTCGCGAAAATCCCTTCGCGCCAAGGAACACTTCGACGTTAATCGGTTTTCGACGCTGATGCGATCGGATCGACACAACCGCGAGGCAGGAAACTGCAGCGCGAACTGTCAACCGCGAGAAGAAGGCCTGCGACGACTTTTCCTGCTCACCGCCACGCTCGAAACTGATGCGAAAATGACAGAATTCTCCGTCTAATATTCGATGTTTATTCGGGAAAATTCAAAGGAAGCCGCACGGTTTTCACTCAACTCTTACAACAACATAGAAAATGTCTCTCAGCATGTCTAGCCATGCTGCTGTATATTTGTCGAGATTTCAGACGAGCGACAGGCGTGCCGAAGTCAACGATCAGGCGATTCTTAGCTCTCAACGTTGTCTTCCGCGATGTTGTTGTTGTCTTCCTAATTCGAACACACTGGTGGAGTCTCACCAAGAGTGGAATTTTTCTGCGTGAGTGTCTTTTCTCACTCATGCGAGTGGTGTCTCTCGCTCGGTTTCCGAGTTTTGGAGTGAATGCGAAACTCGCTCAACTACAATGGGAAGCTACGAGTAATTTTCGAATTGATGTGAACATTTCGTAATTTGCGTAATTGAGTAATTAATTCAAACTGATTAAAAGAATGCAAATCCAAAGAATGCCTCATGACGTTTACCACCGTCAAGTACAGTTAGTTAGTTCTGCTGTCTCGTTTGACGTCGTGGCATTTGATTTCCTTGCCGCCGTCGCGTTGAGCGAATATTTTTATCTGACAAATTGTGCAGTAGCAGCCGCAGCAGCCGCAGCAGCCGCAGCAGCCGTAGCAGCCGCGGCAGCGCTGCAGCGCGGCGTAGCTGCGACACGCTTTGACATGCAGTTGGCAAGCGATCGCGCTGATTTGCTGTTGTCTTCGATTAATTAATTGCGATCGCCAGCAGTTGTTGCGGAGGAATTTTGACATGTTTCTGCAGCCTCTAGTTCAGCGTGATTGGTTGCGTTCCGTTGGGATCGCGCGTTGTGGAGATCCACTTCGATATTTCGCTGCGAGACAAACTCACAGCGAAGAGTTTTTTATGCTTCCATTCCGTTCCGTTCCGCTTCACTCTGCAACTGATTTGCTTCCCTAAAAAATTTCTAATTACTCTAGAAACGGGGGACCAAATTGAAACTCGTGCACTCCGAACGACTCTCGACGTGAATTCGAATTCCGAAGCAACACGAAACGCCTGCCAACATCTTTCACAGCAATAATGAGCGCTAAAAACCTGTTTATTTCGCATGAAAGCAATGAATGTTTATCGCTAAATCGTTTTGTGAGAATTATTTTCGTATTTTAATTATAAAAAAGGAGGAAATAAAATTCCGCTTTTATACAAAACGTTTTGGTGAAAATATTAATTAGCCTGCAAGGATTTTCATAGCATTGCAGACGATTTCCAATCTACTTCGTTGCTGTTTAATCCGATTAATCGTCAAGAGCCTCTCGTTTGCTACAAATGCATTTAGAACTGAAAACTTTCTCGATTTCATCGCAACTTCAGCCAATATCTCGAAAACTCGAAGAGCTACAGCTGTTCCATTGACGAAATTCAGTGCTGCACCCCGAAGAACCTACAAAACCACTAGTTTTTACCGTTATTCCAACACGCACACACACATAAGAAAAAAGTTCTACACAAAATCATTCTAATTTCTATGCTAAATATATAGAAATCATAAAATAACATTTATGTCTTCGTTTCTTTTGCAGAAAGAATGCGAACTCGAAACGCATTCGAGTCCACACTCGAGTGGAGGAGATGACAGAAGTCACAAAAACAACAACACGCTATTTTTAGGCACCTCAAGACTGCAGCATCCATCAAAGCAACAACACTTCCCACACCACCAACACGTTGCAGTTCCCTCACTCTCTTCTCGCAATTGTTCGCCATTGTTCGCCGTTGTTGTTGTTGTTGTTTTAGAAAAACGAGCAAATTATGAAGAGAGCTTCTCGAGCACAATGCAACCGAAATAATTTATTAGCGCCATCAGTACGAGCGCTGGAAATGCAATAACTGTAATTACGTAATGCAGGAATCGATGAAGAGCGGAATATAAAAACGCTGTAAAACTAAATGAAGAGGTCGTCGACCTCGTGAAGGAACGCAATTCGCAGCAATGAAGTCGCGAAGCTGTTGAATCTCATTGAATTGTTTCAGTTTCTAATAACTAATAAAACACTTTTTGTTGTTGTTGTTTGTTGCTGAAAATGCAATATTATATCGAAAATAACTGCAAATAAAATGGAAATGCAGGTAAAACACAATCAGAAGTTCAATAGCCGTTCGGGAATCCGACTTTGGATTCTTGAACTCATAAAAATAAACGAATAAATCAAAATTACAACTGATAGAAATTGAAAATCGAGCAAAAGTTGCGATTATTTTTATTCTTTTTAGTTGCACTTTTAGTTAAATTTTAAATTCTCTGCAATTATCAGTTTAGTTAAGTTTAGTTTTAATTTCAATTTTATTTCTAATTTCAATTGTAATTTTATTTTAAGTTCTAATATTGATTGTGATTTTATTTTAAGTTAAAAATTCAGTTGCAGTTCTAATTCAATTTAAATTTAAATTTTAATTTTAGTTGTTGTCTTCATTTTAGTTCTTTTTTTCTAGTTCTAATTTCAATGTCAATTGAAATTTCATTTTTAACCTCAATTTTAGTCTTAATTTTAGTTTCGTGATTTTAATTTTAGTCGCAATATTTCAATTTTAATATTTTAATTGTCGCAATTTTTCAATTTTAATATTTTAATTGTAATTTTAGTTGTAATTCAAAATTTTCTGCATTCTTACACCGCCCTGATTTACCCGCCCTAGCAATTCAGGGCGGGTTGCTGTGTTAAATAAGAATGTGAATGCCAAGGTTTTGACATTTGCTAACAAACTTGAAAGTTGACAGAAAACTCAACACCGCCGCTGGTGGCTAAAATTAGTGTAAACGCGTGGCGGCATTTTTCTGCTGTCGCTAGCCACCGCTAGATGGCAGCACGCCTCAGTTGCGCGTTTTCGCAGCATTGCGATGTTCGTCTTCATTGCATTTTCGCGAGAGTCGTGTCACCAACTAATTCATCAATCGTTTGTTTTGCAACTATTAACTGTTAGTTTTCGCGGAAAACTGTTGGAATGGAGTTCACGTACCTTCACATTTCAGGCCCTGCGTGAAGAATCCGCCCATCAGGGAGCCGCAGTGGTCGCAGAACGTGGGCGACATGAACGTGTGCGCTCGGAAGCGGTGCGGCAGATCGATTTTGAAGCGTTCGCGCAGAAACTACGGAGAGCGGGAGCACAAGAGTCAGTTAGGAGAGGGTTGAGTACCTGTTGGCTGCGTTGAGAGGCGAACTTACGATCGTGCTGGCGGAGTTGAACACGGAGCCCGAGCACTTTCCCAGCAACTTCTCGTGGCATTTCTTGTGCACCGCGGTCTGGCAAGCTGCGGAGAACCGGGAGGGGAGGAGGTTATTGAATATCAATCAATTTAATGTAAATAAAAAAATATCATTTGAATTGCGCGAAATTCAATTGCGTTCGTACAATTGCAATCCTCAAAACAGAAACTCTTGCCTGAGTTCTCGGTGTGGTAAAAATAACTTTTCTAAATTTAAGCGAAACCGAAAATGAAATCGAAAATCATTAGAAAACTCATAATTCTCCGCCCACATATCCGCGACCGAGAGACTTCTTCTTCTCGCTTCGAAATCACTTTTTCCGTTTCCCACCATCCAGTCAACAGCGAGACGAGATTCTCAAAAATCCTCCTCGCTTTGTATCGACGGCGATTTTATTGCTGTTTCAGCAGCTCGCCCGCTCAGACGGGAGAAGCAAAAACAAACGCGCCCGTTATAATTTGGCCGCATGAAATGGGTCATTAAATTCGCGGCAGCGAGACCTGAAAAGAACGCTTCTAAAAATAGCCGGCGAACAATTGAAACGCCGTAAAACGGAAGCCGCGCGTCAGTTCGGCGGAGGCCGAGAACAGCTCGGCGGAGACTCACTGATGCACTGGTATCCCTGCTTGCCGAAGCCCCACAGGAACAGATTGCAGAAGGCGCAGAACGTGGGCTGCCGGAAGAACTTCGCCACGAAGCGGTGGCCGTTGATGTCGTGCGTCCTGCAAAGTGGCGAGAGTTAGTGCGCGAGCGCGGCAGGAGGCGAGCGGAGTTACTTTTGCTGCTTGATGGCGCCGCGCCGATTGGCGATGCTGTGCGGCCGCGTGCGCCGGTCCAGCGGAATCCTGCCGCGGAAGGCGGCGTCCTCGTGCGGGTGCTGGCGCGCCACTTCGGCGGAATGGTACCGGTTGTTGCTGTAATGATAGGCGGCCGCCGCCGACATCGACGACGCCCCCGCCGCCCCCGCGCCGCCGCCCGCAGACGCGCTGCTGTAGTAGCCGCTGGAGGCGGTGCCAGCGGTGCCAGCGGTGCCGCCGGCGCTGCTGCAGTTGCGGTCTCTGTCGCGATCGGCAGCCTCGCGCATGCGTCCGCCATGCTGCTGCTGCTGCTGCTGCTGCTGCTGCCTCTGGTAACGCGGCTGAAATTGAAATGGAAGCTCTGTCAGTTCGTGCGGTGCTCCCGCAGTTCTCTCAATCGATTTTCATCGATTGCCATCCATATTACATCGAACTCCTCGTAGCTGCTGCGCTGCATGCGATGGGCGGCGCGCACTCGCTGACTGCCAGCGTTGCCATTCGGTCGCTTGCGCACTTGCGCGCGTGTGAACATCATTTTCTGGCCGTTCCGCAGTTGTGGCCCCCTTTCCCCCTGGAACACCCGCGATTCAGTTCTCCCCTCAGCTAATTAAACCGGTTTGTCGTCAGCTGCGCTTCATTCGCTTCTGCAACATTTTACGCGCTCGCGTTCCGCCGGCGGCCACCTTTTGCAGGCGCGGCCGCAATAAATCATTTAATTTCTGAAAATAAAAATAAAACCGAAATTCGGAATTCTTAGATGAGATTAATAATCAGAAATGGAAATGGATTGAGATGGGCGCGTAAATTTAGAATGATGGGCCTCGGCAAGGTCGCGGCAGGTTGGTGGGAGGAGCAGGGGGCGTGGAAGAGGAGGAGGAGCAGGAGGAGGAGCAGGAGGAGGAGGAGGAGGAGAAGAGGAAGAAAGAGAAGAATGACAGGAAGAAGGAGGAGGAGGAGGAGGAAGAAAAGAAGAATAAGAAGTGGAGAAGAAAAAGAAGAGGGAGAAGGAAGAAGAAGAAGAAGAAGAAGAAGAAGAAGAAGAGGAAGGAGAATAAGCAGGAGGAGAAGGAGAAGAAAGAGAACGAAAAAGAGAAGGGAAAATGAGAAGAAAAAGAAGAAAGAGAAGGAGAAGAAGAAGAAAGAGAGGAAGAAGACGGATGATAAGTGTGCGAAGAAGAAGAAGAAGAAGAAGAAGAAGAAGAAGAAGAGGAAGGAGAAGGAGGCGCACAAGAACGAGACGTAGAAGAAGGAGGAGAAGAAGGAGAAGGCGGAGAAAGAGAACGAAGGAAAGGAGAAGAAGAAAGAGAATAAGAATAAGAAGAAGAAGACGAAGAAGGAGGAGGAGAAGAAGAAGGAGAGGAGGAAGAATGTTTCCCGAGGACTTCCACTGAAAAAACCACCATCATCACCATCATTTTTTTCATCAATTACAAAAGTATTTCAAAACGCTTACGAATACTTTTATTTGCAAGCGTGTAGAGTGATCACATTTTATTGAATTCTATTTCTAGCGGCTGACAAGCTTATTAAGTGCCAGAAAATTAGAGAGCACTAAAATCGTGTGTAGCAGAAATAAAACGAACATTTTAATCGCAGCAAGCGAATGCTGTGAGTCAGCATCCCGCTGCGTTTGAATGGAATTTCGCTGCGTGCAAATAGTTTTGATTAGAAAGCGCGACCACTTAATCACCACGAAACTCTTCTGCTGCCTCACGCACCGAATGCAAGAAATGCTCGTAATTCAATTTGAGATCATAAAATTTTCCAATAAAATTGGGTGCCGCAACGCGTCGTCGTCAAGGTGGCGCGCCACACCCACCACTTCGAGTGATTTTCACATTTCTCAAATATTTCAGATGTCGCCATGAATTCCTTAGCGATGAATTGCAACCGCGATGAATTGCAACCGCGATGAATTGCAACCGCGTTGAATTTCTACCACGAATTTCTACTGCGATGAATTGCTAATGCGATGGATTTCTACTGCGATGAATTTCTGCTGCGATGAATTGCAACGGCAACGAATTTCTATTTCCATGAATTCCTATAACGGTGAAATTCGACGAGTTGCTGACACGATGAGTCGCCACCATTTTGATGGACTTCCCGCGCGATGTCGCTGCTGCTGCTCCTACATTTTAATTAGTCCGATTTTACATCCGTTTGTGAAGCGTAGACGACCTTTTTGCGGAATTTATTCTCGCCAACTAAGCAAACGCAGAAATAAGCGAATCCTTATGCCGCAACAACAACGAACGTGTGCGCCACTCGAAGGCAGCGAACACCGCAAAGAAGCAACAAGTCAGCGAAAACAAGTGTTTTGAAATTGCGTGGAATTTCAAGGCTGAATTCGCCTGCATGCGAAGAAGGCGAAATTCCGAGCGAGTGGCGAGAAGAGGTGCGGATTGTGAGTCATTCGGTGCTGATGAGCGCAAGAGTTTCTCTTTAATTAAGCGAATCTAAGTGTTCAAGTGTTGTTACAAGTCACGGTAGACGTTGAAGAGCGGCGCCGCAACTTCACCGCCACAGATGGCATTTCCTCGGCGGATTCATCGGGCTGCCGGCAGCGCACTGGAACGCCCGACCGAAGGCGGCGAAATTGCGCAGAGCTCTCAGCACCCGCTCGCTGTCCCGGCCGTGCTCGCTGCTCTCCGCCAGCTGCGCGCGCGTCGTGGAGCCGCAGAAGAATTGCGCGAAATTCAAGAAGAACAAACGCTGCCGCTGCCCGTCGGTCCAGGCGGCGCCCTCAGACGCGGACGGGGATGCGGACGCGGACGCCGCCAGCCGGGTGTCCTCGAAGTACGACTCGTAAGCCAGACGCAGGCCGTTGACGTCGGCGATCCTCTCGTCCACGAAGTGCGGCGGGCGGGCGCCGCGCAGGCAGCCCAGGCTGCGGCTGAAGCGCTCGCTGGCCCTGATCTGCTCCGCGGGGCCGCGCATGTTGCCGCGGCGGTCGAACTCGATGCCGCTCTCGTCGAAGCCGTGCGAGATCTCGTGCGCCAGCAGGAAGCCGAGCGCGCTGAACTGGAAGGCGGGGTGCAGCTGCCGGTGGTAGAGGGGGCGCCGCAGCAGCCCCAGCGGCAGGTAGACGGTGTTCCGGCGCACCAGGTAGTACGGGGAGGAGCTGGCGCCCGTCTGCGCGTCCTCCAGGTGGAAGAAGTTGTCGTCCGGGGGGCGCGTCTGCGCCAGACGCGCCAGCTGCGCCGCGGTGAAGTGGCGCAGCAGCAGCAGGTGGTTCTCGTAGAACGAGGACGTGGCCTCGAGCCGCAGGTCGGCGTAGAAGTGCGCGATGACGGACTCGTTGCGCGGCAGGTTGCCCAGCCGCAGCTGCATGTGTTGCAACTTGCGCTGCAGGAACGCCACGTGCGCGCCGTCCAAGCCGTTGGCGTTCGCCTGCAGCGTGGCTGCGAAGTGCTCCTTCAGCCGGCTGAAAATCTGGCCCACGAGCCGGCGGTCCGCGGCCAGCGACGCGTGCTGCTCGCGCTGCAGCCAGCTCGTGGCCAGCGGGAACATGCCGCGCGTGTGCGAGACGCACTCCAGCCGCACGAAGCTGGCCGGCGCCGACGTGTGCAGGTGCCAGAGGAATCTGACCGCCAGGTAGCCGCGGACGGTGTGCGGCTCGTGGCGCTCCAGCGAGGCGAAGAGTCCCCTCATGTAGCGCAGGTTCTGCACGGACAGCACGGTGTCGGCGGGCGCGCGGTGGCCCAGCAGCGTGTCCAGGTACTCCTGCAGCAGCGGCATCTGCAGCTCGCCCAGCGTCAGCTCCTGGTTGCCGTCATCGGCCTCGGCCTCGGCTTCGGCTCCGGCTTCGGCTTCGCTCAAGCGCAGCAGCTCCAGCTCCAGGAGCTCGAGCGCCTGCGACCAGCGCGCGGCCTTCCCGCGCTGCCGCACGCCCAAGTAGTCCAGCATGAGCAGCAGCTGCGCGCGACTCAAGGGCCGGAAGCCGCCCTCCAGCACCGGCTTGTCCAGGTCGACGATGGACGTCGTGGCGTCTGCCTTGCGCAGCACCACGCTGCTCTCGAGCAGCACGCCGTTCAGCCCGTACTTCCTCAGCAGCGCCAGCGTGCGCAGCCAGTCGTGTTTCGTGTGTTTCGTGTCCCTCGCGTGGCGGCCCCTCGTCCGGCTGCCCTCCCCGCCGACGTCGTGCAGCGACGGCCACTCGATCGCCTCCATCTGCTGCAGCAGCGCCAAGTACTCGCGCGGCGCGAACTCCTCCACGCGCCGGCACGCCTCGTAGTAGTTCAGCAGGCTGCGCACGAATGGCGGCTGTTGCGCGACCCGCTGCCGCCGCTGCAGCCGCCGCAGAGCACGCGCGAGCTGCTGGTTGGCCTGGTGGTCCACGAGTCCGACCGCCTCCTGGTAGTCCGCGAGGAGGTGCTGCTGCTCCCAGCGGCCGCAGGCGTGCGTGTAGAAGTCCTCGCACGGGTCGGCGCCGGCGTCCATGTTGCGCTCGATGGCGGCGAGGTGCTGCGCGTTCACGTCCCTCGCCGCTGCGTGCGCCACGCGGCACCACCACAGCCAGACCAGTGGCAGTGCGACGAGCGGACGACTTCTCATGTCAGTTGAGGCGAAATCGCTTTATTCCCCGCTTCTCCGCGAAACGAGTCCTCAGATGCAGATTCGATGCAGCTGCACGGATTCCTGGTGCGCGAAACACTGACTGCATTCGCAGTTATTCTCCGATTTCCAGCCCGCTTCGAAGAAGGTTTCGAAGGTGTCGACTTAATTTCTTGATAAGATTTCACTATCGCAGCTAAGATCGAGCTCGGGCTCGCATTTCTCACTATCAGCGTTTCTACAGAAGCCGGGAAACGCGTCTGTTTTGCTGGATTCTGCTGAATTTGCAGCAAAACAGACTCGGTGTCGAATATCGAATGAAAATCTGATATCGAAATATTTCACTATTTAGTTTAGAAATGATTAACAAATAATTCTGATTGAGAAAATCTTTTGATTTAAAATCCTTCGATGATTTTGTGGGGAGCGGGAGAGAGAGAGAGAGAGAGAGAGATAGAGAGGGAGAGAGTGGGAAGGACTGAAGGGAAGAGAGAATTCAAAGAGAGAGAGAGAGAGAGAGAGAGAGAGAGAGAAGGATTGACAGACAAGGAGTGGTAGAGGTTGGTAGGACTGGAGGGAGAGAAAAATTTCGAGCAAAGAGAGACAAAGAGAGGGAAATAGTGGGAGAAAGATAAAGAGAGAAAGAGTGAGATAGAGAGGGAGAGAGGTAGGTAAGGAGAGAGAGGGAGAGATTGGTAGATAGAGAGACGCTGAGAGAGGTGGAGAGCGACTGGACTGGAGGAAAAGAGGAAATCTCAGAGTGAGAGAGAGAGAGAGGAACACTCGCGGTAAAGAGGAGAATTCAGAAGAAGAGTGGGAGAGAGACAGAGCGAGCCAGAACGTAGTGCGAGTACAAAATGTTATTTATAAAATTAAAATTAAAATTAAATTATTCGCTTTTTTACTTACAAGTGAAAATTCTTCGCAAATTAATCCATCAACAATTTTGCAAGAACGTCACAAAATCCTTTATTCACTCAACCCTCTCAAGCCAATTTTTGGGGGAAAGTTCGCGCTGCACCAACAGCGAGAATCACACCGAAATTTAAAAAAAGTGATGACCGCCACTCTCGGTGCCTCCGGGAAGCCGTCGTCGCACGCGCACGCAAGAAGCACGGAGTGCGCGGAAAACTGCTCAGCAAATCTGCGACCTGCAGAGAGTCTGCATCCGAACCGAACAGAAGCAGCCGAGCGAAGACAAAGCGACTGCTGCGGCGGGCAGCTTCTGGCAGCTTCTGGCAGCCGCACTGCGTGGAAGCGTTCGGCGCGGGCGTCTTTCGCGCGGTCCCGCTGCTGTTTACAAGGCTTACGCTGGCCACACTAACGGCACCGAGTTGTAAACAGTAATGCGGCGCAGGAAGAATTGTCTCGCTTTCGTTCCGTCGCAGCGGCCGACGGATTTTGCATGTTTTGCCGCGTCCGACGCGTCTGATGCTGCCAACAGTGGCTCGCTCACTCTCGCGAGAGGATCTCCACTGCTCAATCACGCGGTCTGGCGAGAAATCCTCCAAGAATGCGTGCGCGGACTGCAGCTGTCAGCTCGGCTGTGGTGCGTGCATGAAGTTCCAGTTCAATTAACGAGTTTTACGACTGCTGTCGGCCCGAAGTGCTCGCATTCCATTCGCGTCCGCCGCTCGAACACGCAGCTCGCTCGAAAGTCGCTCGTTTCGCTCGAAAGTCGCTCGTTTCGCTCGTTTCGCTCGCCCGACGCCGCCCGACGCAGATCGGTCTCATTTATTTATATCACTGTCTCGCTCCGCCGATCGTGCCGCTCCCAAGTTCGTTCTTGGCATGCCAGCGCTGTGTCTTCTTCGCCGCGTAGATACCGTTTAATTGCACGAGGCGGCGCAGAAACGCTTCTGCATGTGCTTCGCGGACAGTTCGGCTGGCGGTCGCGCGGCGGCGGGGTGGGGAAGCCTCTTCGCCAGATGGCGTTGTTGTTGGCAGGAGAATTCCCCACGACGTGTCCGAAATGAAGGCGGCCGAAATCTCGCAGCAGTCACTTCACTTCACTCGTTGCGGCGGATTTTCGCTAGCAACACGAATTCCACGGATTTTCCCTCACTAGTTCGTGCGGTGAGGAGGAATTTTCGCACTCACTTTCCTGCCGTTTCCGCGGAGATGCAACCGTTATTTACGTCTCGCTGACCGCCCTATTTTCCCCTCTTTTCCAACAGCTGCCGTTAGTCGACTGCACGAGTGCGTTCCCGCTGCGATTTGCAAGACGTAACTTTCGCCTGGGCTGCGCGACACGTTTACCGTTCCTCGTCCGCAGCTTTATTAATTTCTAATACATCCGTGCGTACGCTCGGGAACGCCCGACAAGTGTATCTGAACGTTCACGTTCGCCTCACGTCAGCTACATCCGTTCCCGTCCGCGCGGCGCCCGCGTATCTGAAGATAGCATGGAAGTGGAAATTTTGAGATTTTCATTTTCCGCTTAGCGCCGCGGCACGCTTCGAATGAGTTCATGAGCTGCTCCAACTCGTGCTCACGGAGTCTCCTTGAACACGAGTATCTCGGCCAAAATTAGACGATGCTGGTTGGCATTTCGTAAGTAGAGAGACGAGAAATAACCGAAGAATCCAACTGCAACAAAAGCGTGTTAACTGAAATAAAACAAATCGAGATCAAGTAAACAAAAATCTATTTCTCCATATTATTTTCTAGACGTTGAATTAGTTTTGTTGCTTTAATGTTGTGCGCTCGCAGTGCACTGGGAGAGGATCTCGCAGAAGGCCGAGCGAGTGAGGGTTCCATGCAGGAAAGGGAAAGGAGAGCGAAAGTTCTCTCTTGAATTACTCGCCGTTTTCTCTTTGAACAGAAAACAGTTGAAATTAAACACATCAATGATCGCGTCCACACACAGCAGGTGACACTCGGCCGAACAGGCCGACATTTCGTTCCACATTCCGCGTGCTCTGCGTGGCCAGTGTTTGGCAGCCATTTCGTGTTGTTGGCTTTCCCTCTCGAATGAACGGCTCTTGGCCTTGCGTTTCTCTCGTCGTTCGCTATCAGCAAATCGGTCGGCGAAGAAGCATTTCTTTGCGCCGCATCGCTGTCATCAATACCGTTAATGTCATCTTGCGCTAAATTTGAATAAAATATTTCAACTAGTGTCGCACTTAATTAAATCCGGCCGCCGCTCGGCAGCCGCGAGTGGCCGTGTGTTCGTCTGAAGAGCAGCGCTGCTGCAACTCAAGGTGACCGCGAAAGGGCGACCGAGTGCTGGCAACGCTTGCCGGATATCAACACGCCGCTCAGCGACGGCGCGATGCGGCGGACGCACAGTTTGGCAGCGTGTCTGCTGCTCGCCTCCACTTCCTGCTTCGCAACCCAGCGAGAGCGCGCGATCGCCGTGCGGTGGATGTGGCGACCGATGTGGTCGCCGAGGCGCTGCGATGGGATGTCGAGTGACGGCTGCATCGTTTGCTGGGTTGATGCTGAGGTGGCGCAGTTGGTGGGTCGAGGCGGCGGGGCGCGGGTGGCGGGGGCGCGGGGCGCGGGGAACCCGGAGGTCGATGTGCTTCAGATGGTCCCACACGTCTGAATGTGTTAATTGGCGAGTGTTTGACGCCTCAATTCACTTTTGATTTCGTACTTCTCGGCTTCTCTGTGCGCCACCCGACGGCGTTTTCATGTAGGTGACTCACTCGCCGCGATTCTCACGCAGTTTTTGTCGTCGAAGGCTGCGTGGAGCTCTGAAAGTGCTGTGCAATCATCCGATTGTTTCCGAAATCTTGTTTACAATCAACATTTTCTTCATAAATCCCTTGCCAGAATATATAAAGTTGTTTGTGGTTTTCACGAATTCCTCCCGAAGGCGTCCTGCATGCTGGAAAATTGCAGTGCGCTGCACTAATCACAACAACACGCTCTCAATATTTATTATTAGCATGCAGCGAAAGCTTGAAAATAATTGGATTGAGTGGCTTTTGCAAAAGAATGGACTCAGTTAAGTGTGCATTTTGGGCATTTTCGTAATTGACCTTCTCATATGCACACACGCACACGCACACACACACACACACACACATACGTGCGCACCCACGCACACAGAGGTATGCAAAACTGCTCATACATTTATAATGATGTGCAGGGTTTCCGTCGAGATCCTGATGTGTGAATTTCGTATTTTGGCCAGAAGCCACAACGTTGCCACAGTAACAGTGGTAGCAACAAAAGCAGCAACACCAACAACCCCATCAACAACCCCATCAACAGCACCGGCAACAACACCAGCAACAACACCAGCAACAACACCAACAACCCCATCAACAGCACCAGCAACAACATCGACTTCCATTCCGGCGGCTGTGTACACAGTGTTGCCACATATTGGGAATATTGCACAATATTTACGAACATATTGAGTGCACTTTGCAAATTTTCGGTGTGGTTGATAAGTAATTAAAATGCTGATCAGGTTTCCGAGCTTAGATTGTGGAGACTTTTTTCCTGTTTTAGTTTAGAAGATTTGCTCTTGGCGTCGTCGTCGTAGTTGTTGTTGTTGTTGTCGCTGTCGCTGTTGTTGTTGTTGTTGTTGTTGTTGTTGTTGTGTCGTATGGCTGCTAGGGTTGATAATGTTGTTGCGTCTTGCGTCTGTTGCTGCCAGTGCGTTGATGTTGTTGTCAATGCCATTGCCAATGCCAACGATGTGGTTGCTCTTGTCGTTGTTGCAGTTGTTATTGTTGTTGTTGTTGTTTGAACGGTGTCGATTTGCGTTTTATTTGACAAATAACGTCTATGCTTTGGTTAGAAGACACGAGATGACAGTAAACTCTCGAAAACACAAATCTACAGGAAATCCACATCGATACGGATAATCCGCAGATCGAGACCCTCATCGGTTATTGTCTCCCCAGTTGGATTAGATTATTGTCTCCCCAGTTGGAAGAGTTTTTCTCCTTAGTTACTTCGTTTTCCTACCCGTTCCGCAATTTTGCCGTAATGGAAACTTTTCAAAGATTCTGTCTGATTCGAGAATATTGAATTATCATTTAATTTTTTAATATATTGGATCAAATTGCAGATCATTGCAGGTGTGGAAACTTTCAGTGTTTAGTGTACTGTGCACAGTGTTCACTTGTACAGTGTACAGTGTACGCTTGTACAGCAACACCAACATCTTGTACAGTGTGCACTTGTACAGCAACACCAACAACTTGTACAGTGTGCAGTGTACAATTGTACAGTGTACAGTGTGCACTTGTACAGTGTACTGTGCTCATTTCACAACGTACAGTGTTCACTTGTAGAGTGTGCAATGTTTGCGGATGGAGAGGGTTGGTTGAGCGGCAGCAAACTGTATGTTTTGTATTTCTCTGCATCTAAATATAACATCGGAATGCATGTCGTGCTTATGTGTTGCTAAAACCCGATGCATGCACAGATTTTCGGCTGCAGTCAATGCATAAATTATATTGTGCAGGCCTGGCGGACATTTTTGATTACCAACAAACTTTCAATTGTTTGAGGTGCCAAAAATCTGGTATGCCATTTACAAATTTATTGTTCGCATTGCTGAGCTCAGACTTTAAAGTCGTCTTTTCGTTTTCTCAAGTCATTTAAACAAGAAGAGACTTTCGTTGAAGAGTGTAATCCTTGATGTCTGTATTTTCCTGCATTCCAATGCAAAATAACATAACAACCCGTGCAGTGTCTTCTCGGAATTACTGGTCTGCCTCGGCTGAAGTGGCTTCAAAAGAAACTCAGCTTGCCTCTCGTGTTTTCCCCCACACTAGACTTGGTTCAATAATTTTGAATATTCAAATATCTGCGCGCTGTGCAAACGTAAATACAGATTAAATGCAAATTTGCACGTCAGGCTGAGAGGCAGAGAAGCTTCCCCGCACCGAACGCTCCGCAAGAGGCACTCCAAGTCCTTGTTGATCCTTTACTTCTTTTCCTATCATTCCAGTATCGTAATCCGTGTCGTTCATTAAATTTGCATATCTTGCTGCACTAAACGCCGCTCTGCGCACTCAGTGCACGACGCCGGCCGCCTCGTCCTGCTGCACCACTGATGACTCCTGACGCCCGCGTTGCATGTGTGCGCCCGTGTGCAGGTCTCGTCCTTAGCAGAGGTGTGAATTGCTTTTCATATCCTTGCTGCTGCTGCTGCCAACTTCAAGAAATATGTTTTTGTAAATATTACAAATTTGTTTTTGCAATCAAAATGGTTGTCGTTGTTGGCGTTGTTGTTGTTGGTTGTTGTTGGTTGTTGCTTGTTGTTGCTTGTTGTTGTTGTTGTTGCTTGTTGTTGTTGTTGTTGTTGTTGTTCCCCCCGTTCCTGTTACAGTTTGCACGAATATCGTGCATTGAGTGTGAAGTACGAGGAATCCTTTGATGCTCTCCAGTGTGCATATCTAAATTGCGCCTTAATTTGTTTTTATTTATGTTGCTTGATATCCTTGTGTGCTGCTCGGAAGTGTGTGGGTGTGCGTTGCAGCAGCTGGCTGGCGGGAGTGATGGGCGTGGAGGGCGAAGTTTGCTCTGTGCCTTTTTGTATTTAGGGGCGTCTTAAAATCAAATTAAGCGTATAAAATGCGCACACAAGGCAAACAAGAGATCCAGCAGAGCAACGGAGGAGTTCGTCATCATCGCGTCTTGGAAGGCACGCTGAAAGCGCTTCCGGTTTCCTCATCGGCTTCGTCTTTCCTTTGAAGGACTCAAGCGCCGAATTTCTTGCAAATTGCGATTTCCATGGCGGCGAAACTATTCGATTGCGAAGTTCTTATTAATACGTTTAATAATAAAATTTGCATAAAATTCCACTGCTGTTTCTTGTCGTGAATTGTAGTTTGGCAATAATGATTGCGAATGTTTGTACGTTTGTTTGTTTGATTGTTTGTTTACTTGTTTGTCTGCCTTTGCCTGCCTGCTGTTTGCTTACTTATTTCATGTTTTTGGCTTTGTTTTCGTCTGTGACTTTCTGTTTGTTGGTTGCTTTGCTTGCTTGTTTGTTTGTTTGTTGGTTATTTTGCCCTCGTTGTTTATTTCTTTAAATGATTATATGTTTGTCTGTTAATTTATTTCTAGTTTGTTTGTTGAATTTCTTATTTCCTTATTTGTTTGTTTATTTATTTATTTGTTTATATGCTTGCTCATTTGTTTGTTTGTTTGCTTGTTTATATACTTTGTTTACATGTTTGCTTTAATAATTTGCTTTTTGTTTGTCGCTTCATTCGCTTATTTGTTTGTTTGATACTTTCCTTGTATGCTTAAATGTTTGCTCATTTATTTCTTCGTGTGCTTGTTTCTATAACTTGCTCCTTGTTTGTTTGTTTGTTCGATTGTTTCTTTGTGTGTCTATATGTTTGTTCACTTGTTCGTTCGTTTGTTTGTTCTTATATACTTTGTTTGCCGGTTCACTACCACAATCTGCTTCTCGTTTGTTGGTTTATTCGCTTGTTTGTTCGCTCCATTCTTTGTGCGTTTATGCGTTTGTCAATTTCGTTCGTATTTGTTTTGTCCGTTTGTCCGTATATTTGTTTTTATAATTCCCTCTTAGTTTGCTTGTTTATTTATTTGTTTGCTTATTACGACAATTTCTCCGTTTGTAAACTTTGTAGTAGACAAAGTTCGGCCAATAAAAATCTGCTGGTTTTCGAATGAATTTGTGTAAATAAATTCTCCAAACAGTCCGGTCGTTTTTCATTAGAATGCGGTTTCTTTTAATCAGTACGCGCATAAATTCCCCTCGAACAACTTTTCCATACGTGCAGCAAACTGTGTGTTGGTGTCAAATTCCACTTGTGCACTTCCACAGCTTACTGAAATTTCAAGAATTAAAAAAGTTGCAAGACAAACAAGGTGCGCAGAGGTAACGCAAACCAAAGGATTGCAATTCGCAAGCTTCGGTACCTACTTGTTACCTTTTAATTACGGCCACAACATAAAAACTGCCGAGGACGCAGCGTACAAAAAGGCAGAACATGTTGCACAATTTGAGCGGATGCACGAACAAGTCGAGTCCTTTACACGGTTGAGTGCCTCTTCTCGGAGCCCCCGCACCGCCCTCCCGGCCCATGTGCAGGAATGTGGTGATGAAACCCGGTAAGTAAATAAACCGAACTCAAGACAGAGCAACACACGGCGTTGCTGTTGTTTCGTTGGGCGAGTGTTTCCGACTGTGGCAGGCAGGCAGGTGGTGGTGGTCAGAGTGTGGCGTCCCCTCCCACCGCCCACCCAACCTTCACCTCTGCACATCCGGTCGTCTCGTTCTCGTGTGCATCAATGGGACTTCCGGTGTTCTTTGAAAGATGAGAGCGGTCAGCGTGACCGAGGAGGAGCACTCTACAGTGGGTATCTAGGGCACTTGCTTCACTTTCATATTCCTGCTGGACCATGCACTGCAAGTGCAAGGCGTCCAAAGAACCCTGAGGATCTGCAAAGTCAGTTTGGACGGATTTGGCGAGCGGCAACTGGAGCAGCACTAGTTGGCGGCACTTCATCCAACAGTAGAGAAACACAACCTTCGGTTTAGCTTGCCAGTAAAACTGGCTGTCTAAACTGTCCTCGCGTGCGCCTCATGTGCGCATTTATACACAAACTAGTTGAGAATTATAAGCATTCTGGTGGTTCTTCACGTTAATTGAGCCGCGCGATGTGGAAGTGCGCTCACTGCGCGCGGCGTTGATGTGTAGAAATGCGCCAGCTTATCGTGCACCAGAAGCATCCATCGGAGGGATTCAAGTGCGCACAAGGGTAATTAATTGCGCTCCTGCACCTTGCACTCGCCCCGAAAAGAAGTCGGCTGGCTGGAGGGTGCATCGCAACTGAAGGGTTTCCCTTAATCCTGTGTAGGGTGTAAGATCCGGCAACACCGACGGCCACAGAGAACGATTCACTTTCGGTTCATTGCACTTGCAGACAGATTATGAAACAATTTCCAGGATTTGTTTGCGGTGCCACTGCAAGGCAGCGCCTCTCGTTTGCCAGTCACACTCGCTGTTGTTTTGCTGTGGTGGTTGGCTCGAGTGTCCTTGTTGCCGAAGTCTCCGTGTGGCGTCCTTCCCTGCACGGGGAATGTTTGGCGCTGCATTTCCGGATATTAGCCCAAAATTCTGCAACATTTTGTCTGTTTGGCTTACATAAGCCGATTGTGAGCGAGCTAATATATCTCGTGTCGAGGGGGCGGGCCTGGGGGGAAGTGGGCGTGGGTTATTGTGTGTGTGTGTGTGTGTGTTGCTAACATGTGTTCGCATGTATGTCGGCAATTCATTTACGATTGCACACAAATGGCACGAAAAATAAGAAGCTCGCCGCCGCCACCGCACGGCTCTGGACTCTCGGATGCTCATAAGGAATTCATAAACATTTTCCACCTCGCTGACTTGTGATTTGTAATCGGAATGCAACTGAGACCGTGCGGCCGGGTCAGGTTCGAGTCCTGCTGCGGGGACTCGAGGCAGCTGCGGTGCATGTGGTGCGCAAATCTGTGCGGTTGGGTGGAGACGGAAGGATTAGTTTCTGCTAGTGTTTCGGTAGTGGTGCGGAAGTCTGATGTGTGTGTGTGTGTGTGTGTGTGTGTGCAGGTGTGAGGGACTTCCGGCTGTTTGACGGCGTTCGGTTGTTGAATGCATTCAGTTGTTGCCACGTTTGTTTGTGAGTCGGTCGAGTGGCTCGATAACGGTTTCATAATGAATAAATGTCGGCTTGTGCTGCCGAGAAATAAAAACACAACAGGTTGCCTTATTTAAACCACAAGGACACTGAGATCCTCGTGTGGTTGCTGTCTGATGGAAATTACACTCTTGCTGCAATTACATTTCAAATCAAGTCCCTCAAGTCTCTGGTTGGACTGAAGAGGCAGACAGACCTGCGGACGGAATGAAAGGCAGCGAGGCGAGAGTTAAGAACGCCGGCACGGACGAAATTAGGCGGACATGTGAGCAGACGTCAGCTATTTTCAGTTGGGACGGGTTAGAATGATGGATCAGATTTTGGAGAATAGAAAGGCAGGTTGTTGGATGAAAGGATCGCTTGCGACGGATGGCTACGAGGTTGGCGAGCAATACGTAGATGTATTCGAAGTGGTCTGGCATCTCAGGAACGCAGACAGAAGGTCGAAAATAGACGTATGTGCGCGTCGTGTACGCGTGACCCCAAACAGCGCTTGCATCCCCGACATGACTCTGTAAACAGGCTCACACGAGAACCCACTTGAGACCCGATGTGGCAACTGAGTGTCACTGGAACGCTCAACTCTCTCTTAACTCTTGCTGCGGCGTTAGAAACTCCGGGTCGCACCCCGCGTTGCTTCGAGGGAAGCGCGAGATGGTGCGACCGTGTCATCCTGTAGTTCAGCCCAAATAAACTCCGGCTAGACACCGTTGTTTGTGCACCTCATTAATATCTCATGCCCTCGTGACTGCCGACCCGCATGCGAATGTGCGCGGCAACTTAAATGACGCATAATTAGTTCCATTCAAAGCAATCGCTAATTGACTGCGCTCAAATCAAATACTAACCGGCGCTCGTGCTGGTCGAGATGGTTGACTGCCTTCGCTGCACTCACCGCGATTCGGTGAGTGCTGCCCTTAGCCCGCCCACGCCCCCGCGCCCCTCGCCCCCCGCCCCCGCGCCCCTCTCCCCTCGCCCCCCGCGCCCAATTAACCTTGTGCTGCACACGTACAGAAGCTGACCACAAAACAATTATGCGCCATTATGAAGCACTTCACTCACGTTTCCGTGAAAATTAACAGTGCGCAGCGGAGCGGCACAAACGCGCCCGAACGTGGTGCTCGCTGCCGCGTGCGCACCCTGCGCGCTGCACCTGTACGAGTTCGCCGCTGCTGCACGGCTCGAAATCCGCCCGTGAAGTGCTGCCCGCCTCCACACGCGTTCGCTTGCAGCCGTATTTCGCCCTCGCGTGAGTGGAAACAGCGGGGACCGCGGGTCGCGTGGGGCGAACCGCGGCAGACCCCACTCGGCTGCCGCCCACACACACGCGTCCGGACACCAGGCAGCCTCACAAGTACTCCAATTAACGTTCTCATTGTTCCCAGCGCAATTTGCATAAAATTAACTTCGGGATTTTTCCCTCGTCCTTTTCCCCCGTCTTGGAACGCCAAAGTCCCGCGCTGGCTGGGTCTGCACTCGCGGGCGGCGGCGCCGTTGTGTTGCAGGTGGGCGAAACTATTCAATGCCGGCTTCTTCCAGTGGCAACGGCCGCGCTGTTGCCGTGCAGGAGTTGAGGGTCGAGGGTTAATTAAAATCTCTTGTGAAATGTTGAAACTCGAGCTGCTTTTTAAAAACAAGTCGCTTGCATGGCACTTTCGTCGTCGAGAACTGCACAGATGTCTCACAATCCCGAGAATCTTCTAATCTAGAGCGGGCAACATCTGAAATTTTCCACTTTTGTGGGTATTTTTTGGGGGTCATCAGCAATTTCTTTGTCAATTTCAGCATTATTCCCGCAGTTCAGTTCAGTTTGCTTGACAGTCAGCCAGTGCAGAGAATCTCAGACTCAGCCTTTCCTTCTTCCCTCAGCGAAATTGTCGGGAAGCATTTTTATTACATCGCAGTGATAAAACTGACTTCGAAGTGCTCGTCAGACGGCATTTCGGGTGCGTAAGTTTACGCGATTAAATTTGCTTTGCTTACTATTAACAGTTAACTTCTCATTTTCGCTTTATTATTTAATGCTTTGCATAAACTTTTTACGCAAACTGCCATTAGAGGCGGGAATGCTTCACCCGGCCAACGGTTATGGCCGTCGCACCGTCGCACCGTCACACCGTCGCTCGGTCTCTGTTTTTCCTCTGTTTTTACAACCCCGGAGACTGACAGCTGGTCGAGTAATTTTAATAAACCGAGCAGTCGAGATAAGGAAATCAAACAACCGGGAAAGAAGGCTGTAATAAAAATCATAACATTTAATTGAACATCAAAGGGGGCGGCCGGCCGACGGCTGACGGCTGACGGCTGACGGCTGAGGGCGTTCGTTGCGCTTCACGACGGCGGTATCTTCTGCAAGTACAGTCACCACCAGGAAATGCTTAGGTTACCATGTGCCAGAGTGGTGCAGCCTTTTTAATGTGTGTGTGAATGGGTAGATGGGACAGGCTGCGTGTGTATGGGGAGAGGTGAGCGTGTTCGTGTCGATAAAGTTTGCGGCTTCCTACGACGCGTGCGGAGTTGCCAACACCAAAAATGCGAAAAATTCCGATACTTCTTGCCAAATACCAGTATTCGAATAAATAAACATTGCTATTTCCGAGAGAAATAGTTCTCCAATTCTTCTGGATCATTAAAAACTAGTAGTTCAAACTCTCACTCTCCCTCTCTCTCTCTCTCTCTCTCTCTCTCTCTCTCTCACTTTCTAATAGTTCGTGATTTTTGGTGACGCCATGCGATTGTTGAATCCCGACGATTCAACAGCCGAACAGCCGAAGTGCTGCTGGCAACCCTGTCTGCACACGCTCGAGGTTAATGCAGAGACTCGTTACAACATATCGGTACAATTTTACTGACACTTGACATCAGAGCCGCATTTAGAATTGACGTTCACTTCTAAATTAACGGCGAACACTCGAGGCGTTCGGCAGCAGTTGTTGCTCACGATTATCCCGATGTTATGACAGCTCAAGAGTGACGGCATTGAATGAACTCCGCATGGTTGGATGGAAAAAGGAAACCAAAAATGACAAAGAATCCCTAGATTTTCCTTTATCGTCTCACTTAATTTACCCTCTTTATTTCGCAGAAACAGAAGAGGTATTAAAAGTCCTTGGAAAAGTGTGCGAAACCCTTGTAAACATCTTGTAAAACTTGTTAAAAATTCAATTTAAATTTTAATGAGGGTCAACCGTCTGCGTCACCCTTTGCAGGGCTATTAAGAGGCAAACTTTCTGCCATCTCGTGTCAATTATTAGCATAAACTGTTAAGAAATCTCTTTAGCCAGCAGTAAAGCAGCAGGGGAGGAGTAATAAAGAACAGAAGAAAACCGCGGCGAGGTGGAGGGAAACACGAGTACGTCCCTGCTACAGAATTGAGGAAGGTGACGACAGAACTTTTAATAAAATTGCGGTTTTTAGCGTGCAAGAAGACCGACTTTTTTACTTTTCCTGATAACAGCAAACACTTGGCGTTGCTGACACATGCAAGTGCTGGATTGCAAGGGCGTAGAGAAAGGGGAAAAGGGTAAGGATACGGGGGAGGGAAGACCCCCTTAAGGACTTTTAATAAAAATAAAACAAGAACAGACTTTTATTTACTTAACTCTGTTGTCGCCTTTTTGAAGGAACGCAGACTACGCCCGTGACCACAAATCCACCAACATACAAAACACGAGCAAAAACAAAACAGGAAACCCAACAAATACAACAAAAACAGAAGTTTTGCAAATGAAAACAATAGAAAAACGTCAACAACAACAGCCAACAACAGCCAACAACAGCCAACAACAGCTAACAACGCCAGCCAAGTGTTCAAAGTGCACAAAACACAGGAAGCGAGCGGAAAAAGTGCCCGCAAACAACAAAAAACAACGAATGAGTGTCGCACAAAACTCAATTAAACTTTTGTAATTACAGTTAAAACGGAGGAAGATATTTATCTGAGATAATTGCATTAAAATCCGAAAGGATCCGCAGATCCGCAGCCTGCAAGTGGCAATCCTCGCTTAGCTGTCGCCTGATGTGTTTTGAGACTGAGAGATTTCGCCTCAGTTGAAATGAGCAAAAAAGGCGAAGAGGGGGAGAGTGAGAGGAACACTTGAAACAGCAACAGCAACCGAACTTTATTTTTAAACTTTCATATTTACGCCTGAGCTCTGGCAACCTTAAGTTCTGCGTTGATTGTTAGCGCGGCTGCAGCTACCATTCCGAAGCGGTGGAAAAACATCAAGAAACTTCAGTGGGAATTAAGGAGAAGGGAAGAGAAGAAAGGACTAAACTTCAAAATTAAAAGTTCAACACGTTAGCTCAGTCAGAGTTGCAACGCTAAGTGTGGTTCAACGTAACATATCGCGTAGGCCGCAGCGTGAGCGGGGAATGGTGAGTTTGCAGGCGAGAAGAATCTCTGCTGCAATGAAAATGGCGTCATAATTCACAGGTATGCAATTCGTGGCTCTCTTGTGAGCCCGGCGAGTTATCCATTCTAGAAATAACTGTTGTTTTTGCAGCGAGATGAATGGCAGAAGTTTAAAATGTCTGAATTAAATAATTGTTGTAAGTCGGGATAGAAACAGTGGAAGAGGAAATACTAAAAGGCAGAGATATACGTGAAGATCTGCTAGGTAAGTGAGATTTCTCGAAAGAAGCTGTGGAATGGTCAAGAGAAGATTTCAGTGGGATGGTCACTTATTTGGGTTAGTTGGTCCAACGGAGAGTTTCAGAAAGCTGAAAACTCAATGAGTCACGAGTTCACGCTGCTGTGAAACGGAGTCGGCAATCGGTTTCGAATAAGTGGTCCTGCTAATGCTAATTTACTCGAGTCACGATACTGGTTGACCCAGAAACACTCTTCGGAATCCAATCAAATATGATTTCTGAGTTGATCGTTGTAGTTCGGGGAAGAACAAACATCTTGTCCTCTTCGCCTTCTTTTTCCTGTTGTTAGTTTGCTTCATTTCGACCTGAATAGTCCTTCGTATTTCTTTCCTTGTGGAAGGCAGCGACCGCCCTTCAACGTAAAGCTCGCACTGACTCGTCGATAGGTGGCGAAAGTTCGTGCAAAACTTCTTGGAATTACAATGTAGCGAAAGAGAAGAAAGTCGCGGAGAGGCGAAAATGCTCGCAACTCTTGGTCGCATTATCTGGTAGTGAAAATCTACTCAAGAGTCGTAAAATATAAAATCCCTTTCGAATATTGGCAAAATAATGGTATTCATCACGAAGTGAGTTGGTAACTGAAGCATGAGTGTGTCGGCTGTGTGTGTATGTGCAGGGGGGGGGAGGGGGAGGGGAAGGCGATAGAGAACGTGGTGGTTAGAGGGAGAGGGAAAGAAAGAAATCCACTTGAAGAAGAAGTAGGGATTTTGTGAATTAGATTTCTGGTTGAGGTAAATATAAAATTTTAGCTAAAAACTTTTTAATTTCAGCGAAGAACGGAATGGAAGAACGGAATGGAAGAACGAGCAAGAAATCGAAGAGCGACGAACGATTCCTCTCCTGAAGACGGGACCTAGTGAGAGACAAGTGAAGACTTTGCAGTTGGTGGCTGATCGGGTGTCCTGCTCGTCCGTCTCGAGTTCCTCATCACTGAGTGAACCTCACGTATAAAATCTCTCATATAATGAGATCGCTTTGAATATGTGGAGTTGAAGAGACGTTCATTCAGTCTTTTGTCTATTTTGTCTACTGAATTCTATCATTATTTCGAGGTTCCGCTGAAATGCTGGAAGACTAAAGTGGAAAGTTTGAGAATCGCACTTCGAAAAACGACTCTACATCACTTTTCTTGCTTCAGATGTGTTGTATGTCCTCTCACACTGTAGCGAGGACAATTTATCAAGCAGCAACAACAACAGCAGCAGCGACCACCAGCACAACAACAGCAGCACTTGTCACACCACACGAACCTGCTTACATTCGCGCTCCCAATAGATAATCGCATGACAATCGCTGTCATGCTTCTCGCAAGTGAAATAAGAGAAACTCTCTCCAGTGTTTCATTCCGTTTAAATTCTTTGTTCCGGTCGTCTTTGATGCAATGAATCCCGCGCCCCGTGTTCTTCTTTACCGCTCGCAGTCACCATTCTTCCGGGCCACCGGAAGTCTTGCAACAACACGACCAAATAATGCATCGCCATGAAAGGAATGCAATCATGCAACAGTAGGGAGCGGCAGCGGCAGCAGCAACAGCCAGAGCAACAACGGTGCCAACAATGCAAGCGGAAGTTCCGTGCTGTGTGTGTGTGTGTGTGTGTTGCATGCTTCACTAAAATATGTTTCACTTTTATACGACCGCGAGCACTCCATATTTTATGTCCTTGCAATGTCCTGTTGAGTGCCTGTTGTATGCGGTTGCTTGGCGCTGATGATGTTGCTGTTGTTGTTGATGACGATGACGATGACGATGACGATGATGATGGCAATCCCGTTGTTGTTGTTGTTTTGGTTGCTTCCTGCCCAGCCAATGAATTGCATGGCTGTGAGCGTCGCCAGGATTTCGTTGGTTGCACAGAACAAGTCCTGCGAAATGTCCAAATAATTCGAAAAAACGACGAACAAACGAAGCGAGTGTAATTCTGTGGAAAAACACTTATTTTACGTCATGTGTCCGGTGTTTCTCTTTCACCGGACATCGCAACGAAGGCAACTTGAATTGTTCGATTCGAGGATTTCGGTTTCGTTGCATGACTGCCGGGAAATACGGCGAAATCATCAAAAGTTCGACAGCGTTTCGCTTTTTGCAACGAGCAGAGTTTAAAATTTAATTGGATTCGATTGGACATTGCAAACTGCACCAGAGAAGAGAATCAAATGAATTAACGGAGGACTGGAGCTGCCGAGGGAATGCGATTAAAATGCACTCACTCTCGAACGCCAGAGCGCTGAGCTTAATTAGACAAGATGGCTGGCCGAAACAACGAAGTCATAACGAGTTGGCAAGAACGAGTATGTGGTCCCAACTCCAGTTGTCACGAGTATCCAGCGAGTCGGCTGATCCGGCGCGCTCGCCACACGAAACTAATTGGACCCAACAGTCTGATGCGAGAGCCTTTAATGTCGTTAAACACTCGAGTCCTCCACCAGGAGGTGGTCGGAGGTCGGAGGTCGGGGTCAGGGGTTAGGGGTCAGACGACACACTAAGCTCGTGCACGAGCGAAAAACATACGTAGTGCACACGCACAACTGAAAAGTTTGCTATGGCAGTAAGCAAAACAAGATTAAAAACGAATTATTAAAAAATACAAATTTACTTTAAAAATTCCAGGATTGCTAGAGTAATTCTTGAAGTCAGTGGAAGTGCAACACTGGTTTCTGCTGTTGCGTTGAATGACAGCGGAGAGGGAAAGCGGTTTCGGAGAGCGAGAGCAAGCGGGTGCTTCTCTCCAGATCTGCTGAGTGCTGTGAACGCTTAGCTGATGCATGTGTTTATCTGATCCTGTGTGTGTGCGGGCGTGTGTGGCTCTGCACTTCAGTGTTGCCATCCATCTATTATACAGAGGATTTCGTTGGCGCCCTACAAACGCCAGTGTTGCCGTTGCCGTTGCCGTCGCATTGCAAGCGATGACGGTGCTGCGTGGTGGTGAGTCCGTTAGGGACACTCGTTTAGCAGGCGTTCAAGGAGCGCTGAAAAGGCACTCAGGCGTCTTTATGTTGTTGTTGTTGTCTCCCATGAGCGCCAAGAGTGCATGTACGAGTGGCCCCCTTTTTAGGAGTGGCCTCGGCAACAACGAGCAGAGAGGAGACAGCATTTGAGTCTCCGGTAGGCCGACGTTCAAAGCACGCACGCAATACGCGGCAACGCATCAGAGCCCAGGGGGCGCCTCGATGCGAGTCACGCCGGTGCCGGAGCGGCCGTCGCTGCGACGAAACGTATGACTCGGTAACTACGGAGAGCACTAACCGGAGTGCTGCGCGAACTGCAACATGGCTTCCCACTAGGGTTTTCCCGGGATATTGTCCGCATCCCGAGCCCCGGGAAGGACGGCGTTGTTAGGAGCAAATAAATCAGATCGGATTTTTTGCAGAGTTATAATTACAGAAATCCGAATGTGGTGAAATTCCTGTTAAATTCCTGTGATTCTGGATTCCGTGTACTTAATTCTGTGTATCATTTTCATATAATTTGAAATTTGATCAAAATATGATGTAGTTTTTATATTGATTGTTTACTGAATTTTGTTTCCATTTTTCTCCTCCAAATCCTCGATTCCCGGGAACTTCCGCGGTGTTTGAAGGAGATCCTCCTCTCCTGGGAATTGAGTTTGACAAGCCCTGCTTTCGCGCCCGCCCCCCTCCACCCCTGGTGACCATCGCCAACTCTCCAGCACTCTTGGTCATGGCCAGCCGGACGACCGACTTCATTTAGGTCGACGTGCTTGTGCATCTAATTTGATTTTAGAGCGGAAACGCGTGCTTTATGCAAATTCATGTTTACAAGTAGAGTGGCACCAACATCCTCCCGCCTCCCCTCTCGCCACCCCTTCCCCGCACCTTCAGCGTCGCCACCTCGCCCCAATTATCATCCCACTGCCCATGCAGTCGCTCCTTGTACTCCACAGTGGCAACTCTAGCAGAGGCACTCGACTGGACTTGGTTTGAAACTTTGAGGATGCTTCTGCTTCATCCACACACACGTACACACACGCACAGCTGCACACATACACACCTAAACGCCCCGCCACTTACACAAGTGGCTTCTGTTCCACCATTTGGAGCGCAGTGTGAAAAATAACAGATTGGAGCTCGTATTAAGTTTGCTTAAATTATTCCGCGCGATGACTTCCAACGGCAGTGCTGGCCGAAAAGTGGGCGTGTCTGGTGTGCAGAGTGTTTGTCAAACAAATAGATTGGATCCGGTGCAATGAACTGACAGGCAGGAGCACACGCGTGCAAGGGCGTGCGACCGAGGTGGTCGGCCGACCTCATGCGTCCTTGCGCTCGTATATCCTGCAACCGAACCTTCGAAGACGAACGCAATAATGCCAACATTGCGGACTTTTTAATTCATAAAACTCACAACTGCTCACTACACCGATATACCGCGCAGAGCTTCAGGAGCCGCGCGTCTCCTGATCATTAATTGCGCGGTTTACTTTTATTGAAGGTCGGTAACCATTCGATTTCATGACTCCGTTGAGCACCCACACCCACTAACCGCACGACGGACGCATAAACTTTCATTACACCTGGCAGGACCTGGAAGTTCCTTCCCGGAAACCTGCAGGAAGCAAGGAAGTACGCAGCAGGACAGTTCGAAATGAGGTGAATTAGCCAAATTAGGATATATTGAGCCATAAGGGATGTTTTTATTAGTTCTCAATCCCATCAAAGTGCGGGCGGGTGCAGCGCACTCGGCGTCCGACCGAATGTTGCCGGTCCCCGCGTGCTTCGGGGCCGCTAATGAAGCACGTAGCGAGTGCAGCAGGCCGAAACCAGCACGCTTTGTATACCTCATCAATTTTAATCCCATTTGCAAGCCACGAGCCCCACTCTGGTGCGCACCCACCGCTTTTGCGTCCTCATATTAGTTTGGCTGTTGGCTTTTTCGATTTAAGAGGTGGCACTGAGGTGGACACAACATCTGCCGTTCGTCGCTGCCGCCACACGGCCAGATTGCGGGACACCTGTGGTGCCGAAGTCCGTCTTGTTGCCGTGCGTGGCCTTCACCACCGCGACGACCCGCTTTGCGTGGAGCCAGACAAAGTAATTCCATCAGACCGACCGACGTATCTTCCGTGCAGGTCCAGCGGCACAGAGCTGCCCCACCTCACACGAGATACGAACAGAAGAGCAGCAGACGGGACGGGACGGAACAGGACAGGACGGGACCGGAAAGGATGGGACCGGAGTGGACGGGACCGGACAGGAGAGCCGCACATACGTGGAATAAAGTGGGATTCTTCAAAGCGTTGCCTTTTGCGTGTTTCATTTATGGCGATATTGTGACCGTGTAGTCAAAGCTGCTTATGTGACCGTCAACACGATGCAGACAGGCAGGCCGGTGGAATCTCGGCCCCTGTCCGGCTTCAGATATCCCCCTCCCACCGTCGACTGGCGGTGGAAACAATGGCCGGGGATGCCACGAATGCTACTGCTGGCACATTTCGGCCAATTTTACTCATCGCTTCGCCCCCACCCCCGGGGTGAAACACGCACAAATTCTCATTCTGTGCAACAACGCTAGCTTCTGCGGTGCGCTACTGATGCCTCGGGCATCGCATCCGCTGCGAGGAATCGTCGAATTCAAATTGAATTAAATGGTTTCCGGATGGCTTCTTACCACGTTCGTCGTACGCTGTGCACAACTTTAAAGGCTGTGCATGAATTTCAATTGAAAGGTGTTGCGTACTTTGATTTGCGAGAGGAACGGGTTGGTTGGAGTTGGAGAATTACAATGACCAAACCTTTGGAACAACTATTTGTTCCGCAGACGACAATTTTATAAGACAGCATCGAGTATAGAATAGATAATATGGAATCTATAACACATAATATAGAATATGCAATGTGGAACAAGGACTATAACGCATGGAATATAGAATATACAATGTGGATCAATAGAATATCGAATGTAAAAAACAGAATTGAGAGTACAGAGTACTGAATGTGTAGTACATAATTTGGAATATACAATGCAGAATAAGGAATATAATTTGAACTAATGCCGTAGTCATGGCTCTGTCTGCTACGACTCCGTCATCAGCTCAATTATTTGTACGAAATTACCGAGTTAGAAAAGTGTTCGCAACCCTTTTTCGCCTTTTTATCCCTTCTTCCTAATTGCTTTGCAATTTCTTACAAAATCTTAGCAACTAATGCTATTTTAATTACAAGTCGGCCCATTATTAACAACAACAATAGCAGCAACAACAACAACAAAAACACCACCACCATCATCATCACCACCACCAACAACAGTGAAAATTGCAATTACACTCAGCTAATTTAAATAAAACACACTCGAATGGATTCAAAAAGAGGCCGCATCATCACTGCGAGGATGATGATGATTCTCTGCACTCACATCAGCTGGAAGAAGTTACCGTAAGGAAGCACGCTTGAGTTGGCATCTCGAGCCTGCTGGCTGCTACTTTGGAGTCGTAAAATTCACACCGCTGTACGCGAACCGCAATAACGAGGCTGGCAAGTGGAAGCTGCACACTAGCAACCCGCTTGAGAGTCGACTTGAAAGAAGAAAACTTTTTAATGAAATCGCTCCGGAGCAGTCGTAGCCACGTCGCCGTGGCAGTCCTCGTTATAGCAATCGCAATCGTCGTATTCATCCAGCTTCTCGAGCAAATAAAAGAAGATGTGAATACCGGTGAAGCCGGAAAGGATAGCAAACGCGAGTTTAAAATCACCCTCTGTGACTTGGAGTTGCTTTCGTTTCGCTTTGCCGACGAGTCACGAATGTGGCGCAACACAATATTTCGGAGCCGTTGGCATGGCGATCTTGCGAAAGCCCCGCGCAGTTGTTGTCGTTTGCCACTTGCAACGCAACCTACTGCAGCTGATAGTGACGCTGCGTTCCGGTGGACTGTTTCTCTTCCTGCTTCCTCCTCGGTAACGCCTTCCACAGGCTGAAGGACTTCGCTCGTTTGCATCGAAACAGGGCAGTTTTTCCAATCCTTATGGCAGTTTAATGGTATTGCAAGGGTAGCGCCTCAGCGTGGGGTGCGTGGTTGCTAGGCGAAGCAGTTGATGCTGCTCCATCTTCGGCACTCTCAGGAGCGTCTGTGTGGAGTCTGTATTTCTATTAAAAGTTTAAATCGCGTTGCACGTTGCGTTGCCCCGGTAATGATGATGGCGGCGATGATGGCGACGGTGATGGTGATGGCGATGGTGATGCTGATGGCTGGCGACGACGATGATTATGATGAATCCATCAAACGTGCCACTTCCGCCAGTGTTGCATGCTGCACACAAGTTATACCTTCGAGTCCTGCGCTGGCGTGTCCTAGCAAATGGATGGAAATTATTTCAGCTCATTCCATACTTTTCCCCCCTCTCAAGAAATCTGATTTCAAGCGTTTTGATTTGCCTCCTCCTTCCTGGTTTGTCGCAAGTTGTCTGTTTACCGAATTGCGAAAGGTATTCGCAGGGAAGAGCGATCGGCGCATCCACATTACTGGAGAGGAAATAAACTTCGAAGAAGACGAAGATGGAGGAGGAGAAGAAGGAGACCGAAAGAAAGAAGAAGACAAGTGGCAGTGGCTCGCGGTGAATTGCTACAGTAGTTGTGATGAATTTTGCTTTAAATTTCAATAAATCTCAGAAGAACAAAAATAAAGCGATTATATTTTCCAAAAACTATGCGTTTACATGTGTTAATCCGACAAAAGCTAGTTGAAGCCGGCTAAGGCTGGCTGAGTCTTATAAAGGCTGAATAAACCGGAATAACTTGAAACTAAAACCGTCACTTACCACTTGAACTCGTCCGTAAACTTGAGCTGACACCGTCTAAAGCTGGCAGAAGCCGACTAAAGTTGACTGAAGTCCGCTGTGGTTGTCCGAACCAATTTTAAGCAACGTTGTTTGTGTCCGGCAAAAGCTGGTTGAAGGATGCCGAGGTTGGTTTAGACCACTAAAACCTGGCTGAATCCGATAAAAGCTGAATGAAAGCGGTTAACGCTGGCTGAGTGTGACAAAATTTTGCTAAACCGAACTTTAGTTGGCTGAAATCTTCAAAAAGTGGCAGAAGCCCACTCCAGTCGCCTGAAGTCCGTCAAAGATGACTGAAGTCCACTAGAGCTGGATAAAACTGACAAAATCTGGCTAAGACTGACAAAAGGTGGCTAAAACCGACAAAAGCTGGCTGAATCCGCTAAAAGTGGGTTGATCCGACTAAACTTGGCTACAACCGACAAAAGCAGGCTAAAACTGACAATATCTGGTTAAAATCGACACGGCTAAAGCTGGCTGAATCGGACAGGTGTTGGCTGAAGCCGACAGAAGCGGGCTGAAGCCGGAAGAATCGGACTAAATTAATCTGCTTTTAAAATACAATCTTTCATATATTTCTCCTACTTTCTTCAAAACGAACGACTGTATTCCACATGAAATGCCAACATCTTTGATATTGCAAAAATCGCACATTTTGAGATTTACCTTCGCAAAAATCCTGCTTTCCTCTGCCACAACCACTGTAGCAGAAAGTTATTTGCCGCTCGCCGAATGCACTCAACCAAGCGGCAATAATCTCAGCGCTACGGAAGTTTATTTGATTTCCGTGCTGCAGCCGCGACTGTTCGGGCGCGCAGTCCCGACCATTCGGTCCGAGTCACTCCTGGGAAATTATTTTATTAAATGCAACCGCAACATTATGATTAAAGCTAAGTAAGCGCGGGTGGCGCCGGTGCGAGGCGGGCCGCTGCTGCTACAATCGAATTCACATTTCGCAGCACTGAATGAGCTGCGAGGGAATGGGATTTCAGCAAATTCCATTCGCACGGCGAAAAATTCCTTCCAATGTGCTGCATCCACAAACTCAACCACAAACTCAACCTCAACCTCAAGGACACGCGATGGTCCTCCACGCTCGGAGGAAATTAATTTCGTAAACATCCTCCCCGAAGAGCTGCGAGTGGCTCGAACGCCGTAATGCATGCCTGTCCGCGTCCTGAAATGTTATTATTTTCGTAATTCCATTTGAAGCTCTCACTCAATCAAGGCGCGCTCGAAAGCAGCCACACTGAGAATAGGAACGGATGCACGATCAAAGGGAAGGAGGGAAGGGCGAAAACTCAATAAATATTAAATAACGGCCACAGAAGTGAGTACGACGCAGTTTGCTGTGATGTTTTTGTTTCCAGCATTTGAGGGAATTTCGCTCGAACTCCACCATCCTCGGTGAATTCGGTCTCAGCGGTTGGCTTATCTTCGATTCCACTGGATTTCTTGATGATGCTGGGCAGATTTGCTCTGACACCACTTGACGAACGCATGCACCCTCCCCTCGTCGTTCCACCTCCCCCACCCACCCTTCCACCCACACACCGCGCACTTCCGCTCGAGTCCACACATACGAAGATTCTATCGAACGAAACCTCATAACGCGCTAGTCTCTGCAGTATTGAGGCCAATCCAATCTAGATTCAGAGTTCTCCAACTTTGATGGATTCTTTTCCTATTTATTTGTTACTTATATTTTCGTCAGATTTGATGTGGGTCGGGATGTGTTAAGGAAAATCGGAAGCCGAGCGCTGTTTGCGGTCGTAAAGAGGACGGTGTAACTAAATTGATGGTTTTCAATGATTTCGAGCTGTTTTTGAGGTCTGCATATCAAAGGTTTGACATATTTGATGCAAGAAATTGGTTTCTGGAGTAAAGGGGGTGGGGTTTGGGGCAGGGGTTGGAGTTGGGGGCAAGCGGGAGAAAACGAAGAACAATTAGACTGAGGAAAACGAACAAAGAGAGGAAAAAGAAGCCCAGATATGCAGAGAATTCTACTTGTGAGTTTTTCCTCCAACTTTCTGTTTTAATTGAATTCACTTTATTTGCGTAAAAAACTGAAGAATCTGCTTCATCGAAAGTATTTAACCTGAAGGACTTTCTGCGAAATAGTTCGTAAGTTTGAAAAAAACCCGCAGGAAGGAAGAACGAGGACCCGCTCGGTCCTGAGATTCGCACCTCCTGACGTTGGTTCATCCCTCCCGTGCCAACAAAAAGTAATTACAAAACTGAAAGGTAAGAACCGAACGACAAAAGAGGAGCTAGAAATACTCCAAAAACACCGACAACACTTCCAGAAATGGAATAATAAACAAGAATCACAAATACGAGTAACCGGGGGCTCGACTATAGAAATGGACGATTTTTAAAAATTTCGAAGCACTAGGGGAAGAAGAGGAATGGGCCGAGGAGGAGGAAGAAGAAGGAGGGGCGGTGGAGGATTGAGAAGTGGAAGGGGATAGGAAAGCGAAGAGCTTTGCAGAAAAATGAAAATTTATGTAATCGTAAATTGAATTTGATTGTCCAACAACTGGATTTAATCTGCCCTCGTGCATAAATATGAATGGCAACAGCAGGACTTTGAGTTCAGCTTTTGCAGTGACGAGCAGCGGACCACGAGGAAGCGGACGCGGTCCTTGAAGCAGCTGAGGACCAACTATCGCTGCTAAGAGGCCGTGAGAGGCGGCGGAGATGTTAAGCTTATTTAGTGTTTCTTGGTTTCAACTTGAATGAGCAGACGGACAGACCGACAGACAGACAGACGAACTAACGAACGAACGGACAGACGAACGGAGGGGTGGACGGATAGGAGACGGGTCGGGGCGAAGGGCCGACGGCCGAACCACCCGCGCTGATGGTGCACGGAGACCCTTTTATATGCTAAAACATCTTACAACGCAGCAATGACAAGAATGGCAAAAACTTACTTAAACTTGTCTTTGTGACAACAACGAGAGAACCTGCTTTGCCACGCCAACAGGCATTAGCAGGATCCAGTGTTGTTGTTGCTGCGGTTGCCTTGCTCGCTGCTGTGTTGTAGTTGTTATCCATCCGGAGAAGGAGGAGTCATCATCGTCATATTTATCTTCGTCATCGTGTTTCGCCTTGCATAAAACTATTTTCAATAACAAGCATGCTCGACATTTTGCGAAAGGACATTTTGTGCTGCTTGCAAACAATGCGGCTGGCATTGTTGCCAACTCGAGAACTCGAGAACTCGGCAAGATGCCGTATTCTTTAAGTGAAAACTTTTTGTCTTTGTCATTTCGGAAATTCGTCTTCTCTGTTGATGCTCGGAATGTGAGTTCCATATTCAGAGTGTCATAGTTTCTCCCCTCGCCCGCCTCTACGCCCCTCTACTCACCCTCTCACCCCTCCGTCCCCGCAGCTGTTCTGACCAGAAGTATTTGTTTGACGTTTACAGATTTTGTGACAAACTGAATGACCCCACTGTGATGTTTTGTGAGGTGCTCTGCATCTTCGCAGTTTGCCAAAAGCATACTGAAGAAATTTTCTAATTACACAGCAGGAAATTTCAGGTTATTGCAAGCGTTTGCAAACAAAGAAAACCACGAGAGGTATTTCATTAATATATCTGAAGACGGAGAATCTACATTTAAAAGTAGACACTTTCACTATTTCATATGCGTTGTCTGCTGTCATAGTTTCGAAATGGGTCTACTGTGAATGTAGACCTATAACAGCGTAGAGCCACCAAATATATGTAAAAACCGAGGGGTTTGATTCCTCAAACCCTCGAAGAAACCGAGTAAAGCGTACATTTTGAAGTGCTCGAACTCAAGTATGTAATTCCCCCTCCAATATCAGGAAGAAGAAACAAGAAGGGAGGAACCAAAATTGCCGATATTTCCAAAGACGTCGTCTAAAGACTAAGAAATGAGGGCAGTCATTCTGTCCTTTCATTCGTGTTCAGTGACCCGAATTCATGCTCGAAGGCAGTATTTTGTTTGAGCTTCAAATCAGATGAGTGTAGAAACCGATACTCCAAATTCACTCGAATAGTTTCTCACAATTCCTGTTGGAAATCCTGACAGAAGACCTTTCGTGGACGGCACGATTTCAAGTCAAATCATTATTAACACAATAAAGCGGAATTTCAAGTGGTTTGCAAAGGATCCTCGAACTAATTCTTCAACACTACGTATGCTTTCTGCCATTTATCGAAACAAAACCTCAGAAAGTCCTCAGGAAGCAGGACAATACGAGGCAAGGATCGGGCACAACTTCTCTCTTTTCTAACAATAATGCTAACGAGTCCAATCTGCAGAATGCGAATGTTTTCCTTACGTTTGACGTCTGGCTGTCCGACAGCGCAATCTATGAGCGCATAGTTGGCTGTCCCTTCGTTCGGCTGCGTGTCTGACTGTCTGACTGTCGATGCAGTCACAGCTTCAGCTGGTGAGCCGCCGAAACAGCGCAGCCACCGACAGCAACGAGATGAAACCAACTCGGGCGTAAAAACAATCATAATTTTGTTGCAGGCATTTTTCGCCCGCAAAGTAGAGACGAGTTTGAGGAGCGACCATGTCGAAGTGGGATCCAAACAGCTGGCGCAGAATGTAATGGGAGACGGAAAGAAGGGGGAGGAGGGGGACGAAGTTGCTGCTTGTGGAACCTGGAAAAACAGAACGTACAAATTTGTTTTCATCTCACTGGACTTTATTGCCATGTTAACCGGAAACGGAAAAGGTCATGCAGAGCAAGGAGAAGACGGAGGAGGAGCAGTCGAAGAAGGAGGAGGAGGAGGAGGAAGAAGAAGTCCCACTGAAGTGAAAAATCAAGGGCAATAAAAACATACTGCTGCCCATACGAGCTTGCGGTTCTGCAGATTCGACGACTCGACGCCAGCGTCGAATTGAGACCAAATCGTGGGAGTATCGCACTCAAAGTAAACGACCGCGAGCAATCGTGGCAAATAAATGGCAACACTGCTCACAAATATTCATGTCCTCGTGGCCAGAAGGACAGGCCGGCAGGACAGGCCAGAAAACCGCAGAAGAAGCGGCAAAGACAAGCCGGCCGGAGCGGGGAACGGCAACGGCGGGCACAACAATAACATATGATATGGTCTGAAAAATGGTTTCAAATTAAATTCGAGAACTTAGCCATGCACAAAAGATGATATTGTGGCAACCAGCTAGGAGTGGCCGGAACGAAGAAGCGGGGAAGCGGATATCGATGATGATGAAGCTGTGGCAAGAGGAACAAACAGGAGGGCGAGAATGAGAGAGAAGGATGGACGCATTACTTGGCAAAGGACGAACACTGAGAAGGCTATACATGTCCTCAGACATCGTACGATTGAGAAACGTCTTGCTATACATTTGCGATTTTCAAGGAAATTTACTTCTTAAAACATTCAATAGCTTTTCAGTACATTTGAGGAGAGGTTCTCTTCAAGGATACTGATATACAAGTGGCAAATATGCCACTTGTTTGCGGTCAAGTTCTGAGATTCATTGTAGTTTTCCACATTCCAAAACGATGTGCAACACATTTGAATTTGTTACATTCGCAAGAATCTCAAAATCTTATAATCTTGAAGAATCTATTGATTCATTTTAATATAGTACGCTTATTAAAGGTAAGTGAGATTGTACCTCAATATATCGTCGTGATAGCTGTAGCATGTGATTTAGAGTGGGATCCTTCACGACTCGTAGTTGGATCTGCGGCAACAGAGTAACAGTTTGCTCTCTGTCATCAAGGAACATCGAAAAATGACTCAAAAGGACTAGATTTGGTCTTCCCATCAAAAGACCAATTCGGTTCCTCCACCAAGTCGGAGCCCTGGAACTGTTAGCAGGATGAGATGCAATATATATCTGAAAATGAGGGGTGGCTCAACGCTAGAGGGCTTCGTTTCTTCAGAGTAGCATTAAAGGATTCTCGAAGTGGTTGTTATGTATTTCCAGTAACCTGCTGAATAGAAGACTTGTGACAAAAATTCTCTTTCCATTCCACGAGCTGCACGGGTCGAGAGAGCCTTTCATCGTTCCTAACCTCTCTTTCATCGTGCCTAACCTCACTTTGCGCGCTCCCGATCTCTCTCTCTCTCTCTCTCTCTCTCTCTTTATCTCTCCCACTATCGCGTTGCCCTTTTGCGTTGCGAAAGATAACCACGAATTTTAAAATATGTACAAAAGAATCATTAATTGACCGCCCCCCTCCGCCTGCCGCGTTGCCTTCTCAGCCCCAACCTACCCCTCCCTCCCTCGCCATCCGCCGGCCTAAGTTCTTCAGCTTGCCGCTTATTTTTTGGAAGTCATGAATATTCATAGACACGAAAGGACATTACCGAGGATACTTTTTGGCACGAAATTTGCAAGAATATAATTACACCGCGGAAGCTGTTTGCTGCACCCTCCATCCCCCTCCCCGTGATGTCCGTATGATTGTACCGCGATGGTAGATAGCTTTGTGTAAAGAAAATATTAGTGAAAAGTACTTTGTTCATTTGAAACTCTGCATCGAGAAGGTTGCCTGGAATTGCAAAGCGGCAAATAGACCCATGCGCGCTGTTAAGGCTGTTGATTCATAACGCTAAATAGTGGGACTAGAAATGGTGACACTGGGAAAGGACATCATGGTATCTTGTGCCGGAGTGTGTGCGGCGCACAGACGGCAACTTCAGCGGTCCCTTGAACCGGCGAGAGACTCTTTGCGGTGCGTGGCCACAGGTGTGCGCGGTAGCCGTGTAAACGAGATGTTGGCCCACGTTTAATCGGATGTAACGTTAAGTACACGAGAGCCGCACAAGTGTGTTGATGACGTTTGCTTTTTGATGCGCTTTATTTGTCGAAGAACTTTAGTCGCGAGGAGGCTGAAAGGAGCCTCCGATGCGTGTGCAAATTAGTTTGAAAAATAGCTACGTATACCTTAAGTAGGAGTGTATATCTCGGCTGTTTTACCACGCTTGTATACAATCCTTGCGGACTTCTGTTACAGACTCGAAGTTCTAGATGTTCAAAGCGATTGTGGACTCTCAGGTTAGAAGATCCTGTTAAAGCAAACAAGCCCGCCGCGCGATTAGGTGATTTCTCAATGATGCATATGCTGCCCCTGATGCGTCCCTTCGTTACCCTCTTATTGCGTACTGCGGCGGTTGCGTAGCTCGGTGTTGCGTGTTGTTCCGTGAGCTTGGTAATGATGAATCGCGCTTTTCAATACATGGTGTTCAACGTTGTTCTTGCTTGAGGTTTTGTGGTTGTTGACGGGGGTGTTGTTGTTGTTGTTGTTGTTGTTTTTATCGTACTCAGTTTGTTGACCTTGCTGCTTTATTTCTTGTTGTTGCAATCTCTGTTGCTGTCCTGTGAAAATGACAGCGTCATTTTCCGCCCACATGTCAACCAAGTGGGCGTCGCACGTTGACGCCCTCAGCCGACGCGGTTTCCCATCGACCAGAATGAAATTGAGTGCGTTTTCCGCTCAGCTTGTGAATCGATGCGTTCCTGGAGTCCTTTGGCGTCAATAATAAAGAACACTCGATTTTTTCCTACTTTTTCTCCCCATAGAATCAAAAGCGATTGTTTATGCTTATCTATCTCGACCTACATGCAAACACAGACTCTTCGATTGTATGAAAATGTTTGCACTTGTTTATTTAGCCATGGGCGGGGGAAAGGGATCGAGGAGCATGGGTTGAGGCGTAGGGGTAAAGGGGGGCCTTAGTAACTTAGAAAAAGGATTAAATCTAAGGAAATATGTATTTTGCGAAATGTGCGCTTGCAACTTCTTTTTCCGCGAGATGATTATACATTCGGTAATATACACACCCCCCGGAAAAAATGCAGCATACGTCTATGTGCTCAGCATACTTATACATACAGACACACATACGCAAACATTCCATCGGCATACAAACATCACACTCTGTGGTGGCTGAAAGTCAATGACAAGATAAAACGTTGACGCCAGTTTGTCATTCGGCTCGAAATTAAGTGCACACAGCGCAGAGGTGGGTGGGTAGGTGGGAGGACGGCCACGCCTTATTTACGCACGCTGTCCATATTGACACTTGTCACTGCCGACGAACTAATTTAGCGGAATTCAATGAAATCCACTAGGCAGCCATTTGTTGTCCTTCAGTAATTTAGTCCTCGGTGGCGTCACTGTGGCGTGCGGCGACAGTACGCATGGGGAGGGCGTTTCTGTATGTAGATGTGTGGCAAGCGTGTGGATGTTTGTGCGCTGGAGTGACTTTTAAGCCGCGTGCATAAAATTAAGGAAGAGCAATCGTCGTCTGTGTGCACATGTAACACGCGTTTGAAATTACTACTCGTACTATTAAGTCACATCACATTATCTGATATTACATTATTCTATTGTACTACATTATATTTTATTATATTGTATTACAACAAGTAAAAGCGAGAGGGAATTCCCTAACCCCCGCTTCCATTATTATCATCCTCTACCTTTCGCAGTCCTTTAAATTACCTTGTTCCCGATATTTCACCCCATTCTGAGTTTGAGAAAAACCTTCCAATTACTGTAGAAATGAAGCCACCGAAAGCTACAGCAAAACCTCCCACACCCGTTACGTTAACATCGCGCATAAGTTATTCGCGGAAGGATTAATCAAATTTTTTAATAATGACTCAGGATAGAAACACAACCACCCAAAGGCTGACGTACGGATATGAAAAGCATTTCATTATCAATGCGAGTGCCGCACACAAAGACCACGTGCCTCCCCGATGCGGGCGTTGGGGGTGGGTGGCTGGTGAATCCATGAAACCCTTAGCCATTACCAGTCCTCCCCCCTTCGTTACACTGCCAACCACCGCTCACACCGCTGTCCCTCTCCATCTCCCCCCACCACCAACTTAATCCGTTCCTGCATTCCTGTTCGTCTGACTCTCTATTATTTATAAACATTACGCACACATGAATAATTTTGCCAAATACCCGAGGTAAAAAACCCGAGGGAGGTCTGTCACTGTTGGCGGTGCGGCGCGGCGCGTGAGTGGAGCTGTTGTTGCTGGGTGAGTGTTGAAAGGATGTTTTGAAAGGATGCCTGGACGCTTAAGTGAATATGTTTTGGTCAGTTAGTGCATTGGGCAGGTTAAACGAACCCTTCAGCACACACACACACACACACACACACACACACACACACACACACACACACACACACACACACACACATACGGTGTAGCTTTGCATGTGTTGTAATGCAAAAACATTGAAGTTTTTAGGAGACTGCTGCTCGCTTGCTATTTATTCACCTTTATTCCGAAGTAGCTGCTCTCCTTGTTCGTTCTCGCTGTCCCCGAAATCATTACTCACTTTTTGCAAGCGCTGGCTGCTTGTTGGTGTTTGTGTGTGCGTGCGTGTCTGTCATGTCTGTCATGTCTGTCACTTTACTTCCGGTAGCTGAGCGCTAGACTACTGCATTCCATCCACTGGCTCCCACTTCCTTACCACTCTCGTCGTTTTTGCGCCGTATTTCGTGTCGTCGCTCCCACGTTGCAGTCATATTTCGCGACGGGGGTGAATATTATTTGCAATTTTAATAAGTTCGAGTTGAACTTTAGGCAGGATGTTAATTTTATTGGCTGCGCAAATTGGGTTTTATTTGTCCGCACGGATGGCTGGCTTGCTGGGAGTACGAGAACATTCGTACGCATTAACCTCGAGTGGGTTTTTTGCAATTATGCTGTGTATTGCATAATTTTGCATGTTTTACTTGGCCGACTGTTTCGAATGCGAGTGGGACCTTTTGCCTGTCTCAGACTGTGGGTGACGATTAATGATTTATTCAATCAGTAGCGCAGACAATATTACATTCAGTAGAATTTGTGTTTTAAAAACGCAACTCCTACGTGACGAGGTGGATACGCTATAAATATTTCGCAAGGGTGGCAACCCGCGTACACAGTCCGCATAATCTATATTCGGATAGAGATTTTATATATCTCGGAAGATTTGTGAGTGCGATCTAGATCGATATGCATAATAGCGACAAATTCATCTCTGTTGTGGTCTGTGAAGCTGCAGAAACTGCCTGCGTGTAATTGAAATGCTGTTTAACTTGAGGGCACGAATATATAATTAAAAAGATCTAGTCCACCCCGACCCTCCCCCGCCCCTCTCACCACCACCAAAGAAACCCAAACTCTTAAGAAGAATCACACAAACGCCACTCTGACGACAACACAGAAACACACACAGGACAGACGGATGTTATGGCGGAGGGATATTTGTGATGTATTGCCCAGTCGGACGTGGAGACGTCCATTGCTGCTTCCTATCAAGATTTGCCTCAATGCAGAGCTGAGATTGAGAATGAAAGCGCCACGCAAGTCGCACACTTGGGTTGAAGGATACAAGAGGAGACGGCATGCATTTTAAAATGGCCTCGGTGGCGAGACGCACACACGCACCCACGCTACAGTGTCGTCCTGGAAAGCAACGTCCTCGACAACTTGAAGACAGACAGTCGGTAAATATTTCGCATATTCTGGCGTGTACGGCGCGCGATAGTCATGGCAACAGCCAGCGCGCTCCGCACCGAGTGGGTGTGGGACGCGATAAAAGAGTCCTTAAATAAAAAATATACTATCTTTCATGCCAGAAGGCTACGGCTGGCGTGGAGGAAGCACTCGTACACTCTTGCATGCAGCATGTGTGACGTTGACATGTCAGATTGCTTCCTTGCTGCTTTTCAGCGCTCGTCCTTTTCTTTATTCGTCCGTTGTCTCCGCTCTGGATGCAGGATATCATCTCCGACTAAGCAGCTGACATATCAGAGTGTGAGTGCGAACGGCCAGCCGGATGTTTTAAATAACTGCGATGTCACATATGAGGGAAAAAAGTTACTCTCACTATTTTAGCCGTTCGTGTTGCTGTTATTGCGAGTGGCTTTGCATGGCAGTGCGATTGTAAAGCGTTTGGCATGAATGTACAGTACACGCAGTTTCGTTTTGATACGCTACAATCGAAAGCTTGCAGGGCACAGAGTCGATTCGGTACAGCTTAGTTTGTGAACAATACAAACTTGAGGGTCTTGATGTTTCTTAGACCGCGAACGCACCTCACCTACCTACCCGACATAAGGTAGTCTGCGATATAAAGTCGAGTGGGTCGGGTGGACTTGGAATTTCCAGTACGAGTTGAGGTAGGACTTTCAGTACGAGTTGGGTATAGAATAGAGAAAAGTAGAGAAGAACACAATTAGGTGGGAACGGAATAAAGAGTTTACGGAAGATTAGAATAGAGGGGAATATATTTCGGTATTGTTCTGCGGTTATATTTCCGTGCAATTCAGAATAGAGCGATCCAACTATTCCAGCATGGAGTAGAGTGGAGAAGGTGGATAAGGTTAAGTTCGACTACAGTAGGAGCAGATATACAGTCTAAAGATAAAGTCAAATGGGATGAAATACAGTAAAAATAACCAGATATGAGTACACTAGAATAAAAATAATCAGATATGAGTACACTAGACCTAGGAAGAGTTAAGTGGAGAAGGATATATAATGATAGAATAGTGCGAAGCATAGCAGACCAGATGGACTATATGGACTAGAGTTAAGTGAGTTAGTAGGGCAGATTGCAGACGGATATAACGTATATAGTGCGAGGTGCATTATGTATAAAGTAACGATAAAGTAGGCAATATCGTAAATGGTGTAGACTATTCGAGCGATAAATACTCCACACAAGATGGAAAATACCGAGACTTGTTCTGTAGAACTATAGTGAAGAAGACCCGATAATCCCTAAACGGAGGTAATTCAGTAATCCACACGTTTTCTCCACGAAGAATTGGTTTATATTACTTTCCATCGTTCATTAAAAACCTGTCTGAAACTTTTAAACGTCGGTTAGCAACTGTGTTTGAGTCTACTGGATTGAAATACCAAAATGTTAATTTAAAATACGCCAAACTTGCCACTCGTCTTAGCAGTGAACATGTTGCATCCGAGCAACTAGCTGCAGGTGGTGAAAGTTTCTCCGGAAAACATTTCTGAGGACCTTTTTTCGGTTAAATTGGTTTTTTCAGTTGTTTGTTCTTCTTTTTTGTCTGTTTTTAGGAAACATAACTTTGTATAGAATTAAAAAAACAGACAAAATTATTCCACAATGAATGAGACAACAGAATTTCCAGAAAAAACCACACTACCTGAAACAACGCTTACTGAGGGAAAAAAACGGAAAGAAGTAGAGACGAACTTGAAGAGTGTGCAGTTTAAAATGTCATCAAATGTCAGTCATGTCAAAATAAACAAACTTCGCTCTCTTTCTCTCTCTCCCTCTCTCTCAAACTTCTCATGCTTTTCGAAATTTGCATCCCTCTGCTTTTGTTTGTGCGAAATTTTTTCCCTTCTCTGCTCGTGTTTTATGAATTTTTTAGACTTTCGTGTTTTCGACTTTCTGAAATTTGCTTCTCTGTCAGAAGTTTGCTTTATGACAACCTTTTTGAAATATGCAGCTGCTTTGAAGCTGTGATTATTATCTCATCTCATTTCGTCTCACATCACAGCGGTCGTGGTCGCAAGGACGCAGGGACGGCAGGACGGGCAGGGGCCGGACGTACATCGTCGTACACAGAAAGGAGCTTCGGTGTCTTCTTCAAGGAGACTCTGCACTGCTGCCAGTGTTTGAGGAATTCTGTGAAAGTTTTTCACTTTTCCAGCAGCAGAGAAGCACGACATCTGCACGGATCTTATGGTGAAAAAATCACAGAGCAGACTGGTGCGAGTAATTGGTTTGGCATAACTTTTAATGCTTCGCCCAGATCAGCACCCGCCCCGTCTTCAGAGCGGCAGTGCGGTGCGGCTCCTTCGGTCTCGACTGCGGCTCCTCTGCGGTGTCCTCTTGTGCGGCTTCCGAGGGCCGAGGGTTTCTGCCGGGAGTGACTGCCTGCCTGCTTGCCTGTGGTATGTACGAGGTCATGTCTTAATACAAAAAATCCCCTCTTCTATGCGCAGATTTCGATGCCATGCAAGTGCTCCCCTCGCAGTTCAGCACTTCTTCGGCACTCTTCGCAGACGCTTTTTCCCACTTTCTTGCTCTTCACTAAACGCTTCTCTACTGCAAATCAAAGGAACAACTTTGTCGTATTAGCATTGAGTGCTTCCACTTTGCCAGGGAGACGCAAAAAACTGCCAAGATTTCAATTTCGCCTCTTTAGACGTCAAATTTGCTGAACATGTGTGAAGTTGATGACATCTTACGCTAGTGATAGTGGAAACTCCCCCCGATCCGTCTCGGAAGGGGGGTCTCGCGCTTTTACACCGAAACTCGAAGACTAACAAGCGAGGATGTGCAAGTTCTCGAGTTGTGAAGAACATAAAAGATATGAAATCGCGGGAAATGAGGGGAAATCTAGAAGGAGTAAAAGAAAATAGAGAATGGTAGGGAGAGCGAGGGGATACGGGAGTGGCGAACTAATAGGTCAACCCTCAGGATTGACAAACTGACGACACTTACAAACTCCAACTTTTGTTCTCTACTTTCGGAAGATGACATCAGGGCGTCACCGTGTTTGCACCTCTAAGGCTTTCGTTGCAACATGACGAGACCTCTTCGCTCCAACTTCCAAGGCAAACAACTACGGGTACTTATTGCACAATTATCCCCGCCCACCGTCGTTCTTCGATCAAATAGAGAACCCGCACACCTCATCTGAGACACTCTAGCGTCCAAATAGAGTATCTCAGTCCGCTAAAAATGCTTCAATATTTAATCCAATAAAAGCGACACGATTTCCTTGTGCTTCTACGCCGAAGTTGTGATTCGTATTGCTGGGCAAAATCAAGTTTTTCCACTTAATTACAGGGAATTGATTTAGGATGGTGTTGTTGCCGTTGCTGTTATTGTAGCTGTTGTTGTTGTTGTTGTTGTTGCTGTTCTTTGCTGTAGTGTGAGCAACCGACAAACTTGCAAACTTGCTCTCCCTGCGCTGCCAGCAACCGTAAAAGCTGCCGCTTGTGTAATTTTAATACACTTTGCATTTTGCACTCCTCTGTGTCGTTGACTTAATTGAATCCGATGCTTTTAACTAAACATTAAAGCACTACAAGAGCGGGAAAAGACGCCTCGTGACGTGTGAATCTCGGTAGAGATGAGCATATCGAGGCTCGATTACACGATTGTTGTGTTATCAACGAGGGACTATTGAAAATCGTCTCCTCCATGGAACTGCACAGTTTGAAGAAAACGTATGAATGAATGACCGCCACAGTCTAGCATTCATTCACTGAAGGAATTCTTAATGTATTTGTAGAAAGGAGTTTTATAATCTTTGAACAGCTTCTAGTAAAATACGCGTCAGTTATTTGAACCCTTCAGTGATTTAGATTTTTAGAAATTGAGAGAAAACTATTCAATATCTTGAACAAATTGGGCTAAAGTTAAATTTCCAGCTTTGAATCGAATGAGAAAGCCAAAGAAGTCGTGGAAAAAGTCGCTCGAACTTCAGCACAACCAAAAGAATCGGAAATCGCTTAATGAACGAACTGTCCATCCCCAGTCCTGTAGCGTCGCCTGTTGCTTCGGCGTCGCAGAGCCAGTCGAGGGAACTTCATAAGCAGCACTGGACGTACGTTGAAAATTGCATTTGAAATGTTCGGTGTATGCAAAGTGCATGCATGGGAGCGCGGCGCGGAGAGAGAGCGGAACTGCTCAGCGTTCATATTGCTCATAAATTCAATTAGGGACAAAGGCTTCTGCCTCAGCAACATCAACGTGAAAGCGGGACACTTTGACGGCTGCAGCCACAGTCTTCTCCCTCGCTCTGCTTAGCAGGCCGCCTCTGTCGCTCTACGCAGCTTTAATTCGGTTGAAATACGTACTGCACAGGCTTCGGTAGCCTGCGAGTTGCTTCGGCTTGACGTTATTTCGAGTTGCTTCGAGTTTCTTCGAGTTGCTTCGAGTTGCTCCGAGTTGCTTCGTAGATGCTGTGATGCTGCTGCTGCTGCTGCTGCTGCCACACCAAAAAGCGCCCTCATCTAATTTCATTACAAGCAAGCGCACTCTTAATTTTAAATTGACTTTTCATCTGAGCGAGTTGCTCACACACACACGCACTCGCTGCGTCCTCTCCACTCTGGCACTCAGTGACGCCGCAGCTTCCACGCTCCCGCCGCTCCAGCCGCTCCTGCCTCTCCCGCCGCTCCCTTCGCTCCTTCCGCTCTCAACGTCTTCGCGTTCGTCTTCATTGCAGCAGCAGGACATGTTTGCTGCTGTCTTGCCACCAATTCCATTTCCGCTTCCGTTTCCGTTTGATTGCTTTTTCTGTTCTCCTCAGCAGGGTTTTTGTTTCCTTTGTAGCAATCTAAGGATTTCTTTTTGCATCTTGAGTTTTCACACTTTTGCTGCGCTTCATTCAATTTGACGATTTCCTTGGCTGCAGCTCTTTGCTTCGAGTTGATTGCCCCTCCCCTTCGCCGCGCCCTCCGCCCGCACGCTCCGTGGCTCCCTCGCCCTGAGATCGCATCCTGATACGTCTCAATTCCGTCCTGATGCCTTAAGTGGATTATGTTTGCTCAACACTCAGCTCTGTTTACACCCATTTATTTCCCTTTTCATTTGCCGCCACTGTTTTCCATCCGCTTTTAATGCAATTTTAATTTATTAAATGCGTCCGCTTTGAGCGCGCGATTGCTAATGAAGTGTGTCAGTCAGTCAGTCAGTCGGGAGGAAGTCAGAGAGAAGCTTGTATTCGATTCAGATAGGGGAGCAACGTAGCTTAACTTTTCGCACTCTTTAGGTTCTCTATTTCAGTTAGCGAAAGTGCACGGATTTAATCAAGTTTTCACTTTATATATGTATAAATATACAAGCTATAGAAATCGTCGATCCGGCAGAGCCAAATCAACGAATTCCGCTTTTTAACTCTCTCGTGACTGCCTAATAACGATCACAGTGCAAGTTTTCTAGATATAAAACTGGCGAGTGTGGCGAGTCATTCGACTCACAAATCGATCGCGAAGATGACGCGATTTTAAAAAAATTTAAAAAAAATAAAAAAAAGAACTCAAATCCCCTCAATCATAACACAACAAAAATTCGCACACTCGCGGCGATTTGCTTCTGCGATGATGCAACGAAGGAGATTTGCATCTAAATCGTGTTTTGCCTGCTGCTAAAAATCCTTTATTAATGCTAATCGCTGCCGTGTTGGCTGCCTGAATTACGCCCGCTGCGATGAACCGACTCCTGCGGCAGCGTCCTCGCAGCCGTCGGAGTCGGTGCTACGCCGTCTTCCCATTATTCTTTATTCACGCCGTAAATACGCGGACCCCCGACTCGCCTCATATATTATTAAAATCACTTTCGTTGCGCTGAGGATTCGGCGCCGACTGATCTAACGTGTGCCGCCGCGTGTGTTTCTTTTACTGCCGCATTTTTATTAGTCTCGTTTCGCCTTGCGTTTTCGTGTTACAATTGTAACAAGTGTGCGATGCGGTGCGATGCGGTGCGGTGCGGTGCGGTGCGGTGCTCTCGGTGTGAAGATCCTACCCAGCTCCTCCCACCCAGCCAGTGTCTGAAGCCGCACTGGGTGCATTGCGGAGTTTCGCGCGGATGTCTTCGAAATCCACGAGCAGAAATGAAATCGAATTCAAAATCATCCAAAGCTGCTTCACTCCGGGCACGACATCCTTGCGAGTTTCTGGCTGCGCTGCTTTTGAATATTCGTCCGTCGCCTCGAGATGCCGAGGAAGACGAAAACTACACGTTTAGGGGGCCGAGCGGTGCAGGAGCCGAAGGCTGTGGGGGGGGGGTGGTTTCGCTCAAGCGCATAATCGAGTCTACTTCGATATTAAACGCTTTCTCGTTGGATTGCGGAATCTGTGCTGGCGCTCGCTCGGTCGGCCAGATTGGGGACGAGACACTTCTGCCGGCTCGTCGACGTGTTTCGTCATCTCGGCTGGCTGCGATGCAGTCACAGAGACGTCATCGAGTTAATGTAGTTAAGGAACGTCTGGTCGGCGAGCAATTGTTTCTTATATTTTATTCACGGCACTCGAGGGTGCTGCAACATCGCCGGAGTGAAGCAAGGTTGCAGTTGAGTTTGTGAAGAGGTTTGATGTGGAATTTTGATTTGTTTTTTTATTTAATATCTCCCGCCAGCATTTAGTTCACCTCAGAAGGTCGGATAGGGACTGATGCGACCCGTTCCCCGCGGCTGGCATTCGTACTTCGCCGCCCTCCCACGGCCCAGCAAATGGCACAACTTTTGTCTCGTAAATTGCTGGCTTTTACTTGCGCCTTTTTGCTCAAATCTGTCCCGCAGCCCTGCAGTAGGAAAATCGCCTGGCCTGATGTTCGCTTCACGTACGTTTTTACGCGCCGTCTGGCGGAGTGGATGAAAGGATTCGCTGGCAGGACGACGACGACGACTACGACGATGACGACGATGACGACGACGACGACTTAATTTTATTCCACTCTTGTTTTATGCTGCGACGTAATTTCGGCGAGTCCTTTGTACGTTTTTTGCTCCCCCTCGCTTCTTCACAACTGTCTTCTTACTTTCTTCGGGACTCATAACATATTTATGAACCGGAGAAAGGACGAAAGAAGGCCAACTTGGTGCGTTTCGGCAACAACTTTTGCCTGAGACATGTTCATAAACTACAGCAGCAACGGGCGAGGCAGGAGCGAGGCAGGAGCGAGGCAGGAGCGCGGCAGGAGCGAGGCAGGAGCGAGGCAGGAGCAGCTGCTGCAACTACATGTAAGTCAAGATCAGGACGATAGCCAGTTTGTGTGCGAGTCCTTGAGCCTTCGCCGCTGTGTGTGTGTGTGTGTGCCTGTGTGTGCCTGTGTGTGCCTGTGTGTGCCTGTGTGTGCGCCTGTGTGTGCGCCTGTGTGTGTGTGCTGTTTGTGTACGCTTGTGTATTTTGAAAAGTGTTTCCGCCATAAAAGTTTCGCTCGACTTGCTGCCACAGGACACGCGGCCATCGCATTTGTTGGAATTGTTGGCGGCTCGCCGAAGCCGCAAGGACACCGCGCTCCAAACGCCTCCATCGAACACATGGGCTGCAGCGATTCGAGTAAATGAAATTCGTTTAATTTGTTAACCTTTCAGTAGGCGGCGCGGTGCGGTGCGGTGCGCCCTCCACGCCGCCATCCTGTTGCTGGGACGCGCAATAAGTTCGCCGCCAGCCGCTACGGGTTTACTTGGTGGCACAGAAAGTGTCATTTGGAGGCGAAAACGGCAACGGAGGCCGCCTTCGCACGTCGGAGTTCGTACTTCGCTCAGCCTGCTGTGGTGACCACTGCCATGAGCTTCGGCTAATTTAGCATTCTACGACAATTTGTTTGACTCATCTTAACCCGCGACCGGGCGGCCTCCCTCTCGCCGCAGCTGGAGCGCACGAAATTACGGCGGCTTCTACTCGCGTCCTGCGAGTGCAGTGAGGCAGCAACACTCGTCTAGCACAGCGGGGTCTACAATCGCTGCGACTGCAGTCCTTTAATTATGACGAAGCTCTCTCGGTTAAGTAATTAGGTTGCCATGAATATCGCATTACTGGGCTCCTTCTTGCTTGGCAACCCCATGAAAAGAGGGAAGTGAGGGTGGGTATTTATGAGGAAACCTTAAGGATGGAATTTAATTTAGATCTGGTGCTTTCTTGTTGGGTTTTTCAAGGAATTAGGCATATAATTGCCTAGAAGAGACAATTCTTGTGCGAGAGAGACTTCGGAAGTGTTCAGAAAAGTCGCACTTGAAAACGCGTCGCTCGTTGCCAATTAGAACCGACTTGGAAATCTCGTGCAGAGGAGCTTCGGGCTACTGAAGCTACATAAATACTTTTTCCAAGATTACAAGACTTCAAAAGTTCCAAGTTTCGAAAATCCTATTAATTGAGACCTAGACAAGCTTTACAATATCGCATTCAACATGAATGGTCTTCACGATTCTCAGTCTACTGACGTGTATCGTTTCTCTTACAACTTTAATGAGTCCCTCACGCCATTGCGGTGCTCTCGCGCCTTGTTTTCGACAACACTCCGCATTAATTATTCTGCAAGTGAGCCGTCCTGCGTCCTTCATCCCTCGCGTTCTCGGCGTGCATGCGGCACGCAGTTCGCAGCTCCGTGCGCCCAACAAGTGGCTTATAATTGTTAACTTTGTTTACTGCTGCTCTAATGTTTGCCTGAGTTATTCTATACTGTTGCTCCTCGGTTAAAATAACTACTTCATTCCGAGTCAGCGGGTGGTAGCGGTGGCAGCAGTCGTCCGCTGCGGTGGCCGAGGCAGTTGCAGACGTGCTGGATGCCCGTGGGTGGAGCAGTGAGTTGCCAGAAAAAGTAGCAAAAGTCAGCTGGGAGTATTTTTCGCCGCAAACCATTTGAGGGCTTCATGCCTCCTCGTCCTCTCTGTTGCCCGCGAGAATGCCCGCTCTCGAGAGTTTTGCACCGTACGGCCGTGAGAAGGCGTGCGAGAGAAGCGAGGACTTTTATTTTTATTATTTATTTATTTGTTCATTACATTCTCAGTATGCCGACTGTACCGCCACGCTTCTCACAACTTCTGTATTGTGTTTTAATTCTTTCATATCTCTGCAGACGTTTCGAAAAATGCTCACTTGTTATTCCTCTCGACAACAACAAGAATATTATTTTCTTGATTCTTCGTTGAGTAAACAAAAGAAGGAACCGAAAGAATTTAATAAAAAATGAGAAAGTTTTTAATTAAAACAAAACAAGAGCCAGCATTAAAAACTTTGACTCGAAAGAAAAAGATTCACACGAAAAGACTGAAGAAAAAAATTTATGAAAGGAAGAAAAAGTAGAAGAAGGAGCGGAGGCACAGGAACGGAAACAGGATTTCAACTTCAGCCTTTTTAAAGTAACAGAGAAAAATGTAATTAAGAGAAAAAATGGCAGCCGTGGCAGGGGTGGAGGGGGCGGTGAGATGTTGAGGAAGGGAAGGGTGGGGGTGCGGGTTTGTAGTAAAAAATAAACAGACGTGAAGGTAACAGGAGATGATGACGTGGCGTAAAAACGGCTAACGAAACAGCTGCAGAAAAAAGTTAAAACGGACCACAGCACGTATAAACAGTAACAACAACAACAACAGCAACAAAAACAACAACAACGATGACGTTGTTGACTCCAACAACCAAAGAAATCTGAAGTGAAAAGAACGTTTATGCTGGAAAGCGGAAAAACAAAAAGGCATTCAAGCAAAATTAAGTTGTTGCATTATTACAAGAGTCCTTTTTTGCTGAAGGACGCACCGTTTTGTACTTTTCGTTTCATTTTGTCTGACAAATAGAATGTTGTACGCTGTTGTTCTGCATTTCAATTGTTGCAGTTCTTGTTCACGAAGTGGTAGTGAATGTGAAGTGGCTGCAATTCACACACGACGACCGACAACACCGCGACGACGTTTTGCAGCCGAGTGTAAATACGCATGGAAAGTAGGGTGCAATAGTAGGGTCTGTGAAGTTGTCGTGGGAAGGACTTTCTCTGGTGAGCGCTGATGGGTCTCTATTGCCGTGGGTTTGGAATTCAGAGACAGGCAATGGAAAGTCGGAGAAGGATTAAATTGGCTTAAAAGGGACTAAATGAACTTGAACAAGGTTTAAATGATCTTAAAAACGATTAAATGATCTTAAGAAAGGTTGAAATGATCTTAAAAAGGTTAAATGATCGATCTGAAGAAGGATTAAATGATCTTAAGTAGGATTAAGTGATCTTAGAAAGGATTAAATGAACGTAAAAGGGATTAAATGATCTTGAAAAGGATTAAATGATTTTAAGAAGGATAAAATGATCTTAAAAAGGATTAAATAAGCTTAAAAAGGATCTACTAAATGATCTTCAAAAGAATTAAATGGTTTTAAAAAGGACTAAATATTCTTAGCGAAGAATTAATAATCTGAAAAATGATTAAATGATCTTAGAAAGTATTAAGTGACCTTAAAAAGGATTAAACGATCTTAAAACGGACTAAATGTTATTACAACTGATGGTTTATCTTCAAATATTCGCAATTTGTTATTCCAAAACAGCTGAAGGATGTTGAAAATACTCGTAGTGCAGCTTAATATTCCGGAACTTTCATCTAAATTCATTAATGGCTCTTAATCGTGCTTAATAATGGATTGAAGGCTCTTCAAAATCGGCTCATTGTGCTCAGAAGAATTACTACGGACTCTCTAATTGCTCTTCAGACTACTTGGGGGGGATAGAAGTCAGAGCTCAGTTAGTCTCTCTTTCTGTCGCTCTTTCTCTCCCTCACTTTCCGCTACTTCTTGTTTAATATTCCACACTTAAAATGGTTTGTACCCAAGACGGTTGGTGATTTTTGTACAACTCATCCTGCGCAGGACTTGAATACCTCCATTCTGGCCTAAAAGAGCGTCGCTCTCTTCTGTTTAATTCTTCTGAGTTCAGATTCAAACCAATTGTCCCAACGACGTCTTCCTCTCTTAAATACTTTCTCTCTTTGATTCCTTGTCACTCTCTCTCTCTCTCTCTACAAAGACACTTTCTGGAGTACATATATCGATATCTTTCCCCTATAAAAATCTCTTGTATGCAGACTTTACAATGAATTTTATAGGAACTCGTTTCTGTTCGCAAAAGGCGAGAAGATTCAACAGGTTTTTAAGACGCCAAACTTTGTAAGTTCTTCATTTTTATTTGTTATACTTTAGTAAGATTTTAATACCATGATTACACGTGGAATTCTGTCAAATTGTATCTTTTTAATACTCGTCTATCGATTACGTATTGGGACAAATATTTCCAATGTGATGCGCTCGCTTTTTATGTTTAAAATCTGTATTCTACTTTAGCACCGAATTTCTTTACCTCGTTAAAGCCATTTTTACCTTGGAATCGTTATGAAAGTTATAATTCTCAATTAATAACTCTGATATATTCCTAGTTTTCATCAGCAATACCAATTCTCATGCTATTACAAGCAGTAATTGTTGTGTAAGTGTAACGTACAGATCCACAACAGTTTAACAACAGTTTTGTAACAGTTTTAGTACTGAATTACATGTGTACATGTGTAAGTGCGTGTAGTAAAAGCTGAGAGTAGCTAAAAAAGTTACTTAAGGTCACGTGGCCTGACTGAACTTAAAATGCTTTTAGAAAACTTTCTTGTTTGCAAACTAAACTCAAACTGTTCCCAAAACTTCGGCTTTATAACGGGATCACTTATAATGGGAACATTTTGTCTCCAAAATGAAGCGTGAGTATCCGCTAAAAGTTTATATACTAGATGCAGGAATCTGTTTTGGAGAAATTCAAAAATGGTTCAGGTTCAGTTAATTTGAGTGTAGACTTTTAATGCCATTTTAGCTTCGAATTCCACAGTAGTACTAAAATCATTACTTCAAAAGCTCAAGGTGTGTAAGCTTCAAAGCTTTAAGCTCTACAGTTTCTCAACTGCAAGGTAAAATATAAGAGAAAAATCTATGGTGATGCAGGATGATTTCTATGGTATTCAGATAATTGAATTTGAAGCAGGTTAAGTTCGATTTAATTAAGAGGCTCGATTAGAGACTGAGTGGGATTAGGGATTCAGGGATTCAGGGATTCAGGGACTCAGGGATGAGGGAGCTGCGGTTGGAATTTTGTAAGGCGAGTACAGAAATCGTCTAGATATTTGTAAATACAGGCAGTCCGGGTGGCAGGATTAACGAGGTGCCAACTTGACACGCTTGCCCACATTTAATCCCAACACTTCCGGCCAAGGATAACACATCCTTGCTGCTTGAAATAAATTCAGAATATTTTAATTTAGACACGTTTAAAATTAAACTACTTTCTTGTTCTTATTTAAGCTGATAATGTAAAGTACGCGTTTTTTTCAATTTAAATGGAAATGCATTTTTATTAAGCTCGACAGGACTCAAAGATTCGTTAGGAGGCGCAGGAGAGTGGAGAATATCAAAATCGAGATGAAAACTTCAAAAAGATAAAAAGAAAGAAGCTGGCAAAACATGTAGAATTGAAACAGATTCTCGATGGTGTGTGCAGACGCAAACACACATTGCTGCCTCCACGTGCTTCCCACACACATAAGCAGTTACACTAACACTTATTCACACACGCACACACACACACACACACACACACACACACACAGCACCGATGCACAATACGAGAGCCTTGTGCGATGCATGGAATGCATTGACAGCAATTCAAGCTTCACTCGAAGTGAAGCACTTCGATTTCGCTACTCTTTGCTGTGGACTTGTTGTTGCTGTTGGTTAGAGTGTTGTTTTGGCTGTGTATTTATTGGCAGTGTGTTGTTATGCATCTCCGCACATTCATCACCAAACACACACAAACACAAGCACGGAGTGGCACACACGGAACCACTGCTGCAGTCGCTTTTATTCGCCTGCGCTGAGTGCGTCTGATTCCATTGATACATCAAGTGGTTGTTGTGTTTGTTATTGATAATCCTTTCGGTATTTCCTTGCCCTCGGTTGGGTTATGAATTGCAATTGTTAGGCACGAGCCTTGAAGCGACGAACAGGATGCTGTTCTGTGCTGTAAAGAAGGTGGAAAAGACATTAAAGCAACATGATTATTTACTTTTCACACAAACGAAGAGTGGCTTCAAATTAATTTAAGGGTAGAAACAGCGGCAGCGGAGTGGAGCGAAGCAATTACTTTTTTGCCCGCATTTTATTTCCATCCAGCTGCAATGAAATTTATCTGCAATTACATAAATTCTCCGCGTGGACCGCAGAAATATTTCAAATTGTTTGGCTGCAATTTGCAGCGTATTTAAATTTGTAGATATAAATTCCGCTTTAAATGTTCTGCGTTCAAAGGGTTGCCCTTAAATTCACTGAATTAAAGTAACGCATACGTCGCGTGTGACCGCAATCAATTCTGTTTCGTTTTTCCGCGCAACATAATGAATATTGTACGGAAAATATCTGAAAATAGTGGAATACATTATTAATTGCCAATGGGAAAAGTGAAATCCTGTAATGAATATCGAAAGTAGATCTGCAAAGTTCTAAAAATTGCCTGCATTGTGATTAAAAAGTCATCTTGGTGCACAAAAAAATCGCCACATTCCCAGTTCCCCTGCTTCGCTTGGGTATAAAATTCCCTCCACTTGCTTTTCATCTTTCTATTGGTAGTAAAAAACTCGGCATCCTTGTTGGCTCGATGGCTCAAAGCAATTTCCGCTGACAGAATGTCGAAAAATAGTGTGAGCAGATGGAAACTCCACGCTGAAAACAGAGCACGTGTGCGCGAAGGGAGATATTAATTTCCGCCATCGATTAAGTTGTTGCAGAAGCGCAAACACACACACACACACACACACACAGACAAACAAACCGAGCGACGCGCACGCACACAAAGACGCCGCAACGCTTCAGCAAGCACTGACTGCACTTCACTGCGACAGAAATTAAGAAAAAAATTGTAACTGCGGGAAGGGAACGTGAAAGAATCGATAAAAGAAAAAGCGTGAAAATTAAAAGACGACGGAATGGAGTTGAAATGCTATCGAAAGGAAGACGAGGGACGATGCAACAGCTGCTGCAGTTGCTCGCGGGCAACGTGCGGCATTTATCACGCGTCTTAAATTAATATCTGGCGCGCATACTCAACTCGCTACGTGAGCGACAAGAAAGCCAAGGCGTTGCCCGCTGGCAGCTAGAACCGGAAATGATACCTGCAGAGTGCTGCGGCTGCAATGAAGCGTAAAGCAAATGTAGGACTTTTGAGTGCTTGAGAGGAGTATTGAAATTAACGAGTATTGAACACTGCGCGGACGGGGCGAAGGGGATCAAATTGAGGGAAAAATATGGCCTAGTAAGAAAACCAAACAATGAAAATACTGAAAAGTTTGCTTCTGCTTCTACGCCTCCACTGTAGGGTGACGCCTGGCGTACAAGTGACGCCTGGCATGTGAGTGACGCCCACAATTAAATTCTGCTTCATTAGGCGGCAATGAGTCGCCCCGACCCTCGATGAAGTCCATACAACCAGCCTTCTTAAGAGAGACGATCGTAACACAGCCATCAAAGAATTAATTCGTGTTAACACAACCCGGAAAACTCCTTTCGAAGTCCTTTCTTCGCTTAACCAGAATAATAATTTACACTGAATCGACTTTGTTTCGTTGAACTTCTTTTGAAACACTCAAGCACTCGTGATTGAGGACCAGGACCAGCCAGAGCAAGAAGAGTCTCTCGCTCAGATACCCAGTTTCCTTGCAACCAACTTGAAAACAATTTCGAAATCGCTTTAGATGCCGTAAATATGTGAATAATTTAAGTATTACAAAGATAACAGCAGGAACAGGGAGACAAAGAAGAAGGTGCAGCATGGATGGACAGAACAGAGGGAGAGAGAGAGAGAGAAAGGGAGAGGGAGAGAGAGAAGCAAAGAGAATCGTGCATTTCTAATTGAACAAGTTAAGATAGAATTTATTACTGTTCACTGTTATAACAATTTTGCTTCTCTAAACTTCTCTGGCTTTTAATGATAATTCTTTCCTTATGCAGAAACGCAGAAAGGATGTTAATAGCAATTTCAGGAGATAGTAGAACGCAACAAAACGATGGCGAGAGCGGTAGCCGTGAGAGGCAAACAATAAAGATAAGAGAGAGAGAGGGAGCGAATTTTGTTGTATAAGAGACGAACTGAGAGCTTTTTCGCTTTCATTCTGGAAGCGGCAACGTGCATTAAGGACACTGCTGAGCCGGCATCCTGCCAGGTGGCGACGGAAGTTGGCTTTGCCAACGTCTTCGGCGCTCACTAGCTGCTCGACAAGTAATTAAATGATTTTTAATGGATTTTTTATCAAAAAGCGGCCATTATTTAAAGCTCATTTTCGATAAAAAGGATTTCATTGAGAGGACATTCGTTGACCGGAATCCAAGCGAATTGTTTTCTCTCAAACTGAGATAGGAATGGTTTTGAAACTCTTCTGTATCTTTAATAATTATTGAGACCAATTACTGAATCCGCAAGCCAAATTTGAACCCTTTTGGGATGCCTTTCAGACACAAAAACCCATTTAAATCACACCGCTCAAGAACACACACAGCGAAGCCAGAATACATTCTGGCGTATTCAATTTTATGCGTTCACATGTGAGTCCTTGAATGTTTTTCTTCTCAAAGGGCAGGCAAAAAATTATTAACGGCAACATCGAACACCCGCTGGCCACGTCCGTTTACTCTTTTATTTTACGAGCAGTCAATTATGACCTCGTTACACCCTCAGACACGCATACATCACACACACACACTTCCTTATTTCTGCACGAACACACACGACTCTCTCCGCACAAAGCCGGACTGACCCTTGTTACGAACAAATGTTTCCCGCTTTGAGTTGATAAAAAACTCAAAAACACACACAAAGCGAAATAAATAAAAAAGAAATCGAAACACAAATTGTGAATTTAATGCGCTTCGAAAGCGTCCTCATTCAAATTGCGTTTCCTTTTTCTCTAATTTTCTTACACTTGGTTGAGGGTGTCCGAGTTCGCTCAGAACTTCGCTTCTTCGCGCCCGAGTTTTATCCTTGTTCAATGCAGCAGCCTTCATCACTTTTATGGGCCACATAAAACACAATAAATTGTTCGAATATTGCGGGAAAATCTATTCCATCCGCTCTACGATGCGAGCGAGCGTTTTGCGTTCCGTCCTCTGTCATTCAATTCGGTTGTTAACACTTGCTTGGCATCGGACATGGGTGGGGGAGGGTATGCGGCTCCGGGTAGTTCTTTATTGTCTTGTAGTTTTGTAAACTCTTTCATTACAACATGCATAGATGGACAATCCGTTTTGTCGTAGTTATGGATGTACAAAGTGATCACTTGGCACTCTCGACCTGTGGAATCTGTAATAGTGGGCTGTAATAGTGGGCCGTAATAGTGACCTCGTGGCTTCGGTACAGCCTAATTCGTACTTTGCACTTTTATTTTCTATACGTGAAACTGTTTCCTGTAGTATAGAAATACAATATGCGTTCCAGAATCCTATAGAACTGCAATGGGACTTTTCTGCACCGAGTATTGGTATCAGAGTAGTAGTGATTGCTGACGGTATTTTGTACTGAATAACAGTAGAACTCAGAAGTGTGAGAAAATACATATACTTTCTTTTTTATCAGCTGCATTCATCATCTTCATTCATCCTCCCTATTCGTCATCTCTGTCATCATCTGCATCATCAACACCATATTGATTGACCTAAATGACGATTCATCTTCATCTCTATTTGCAACGAAGGCGAAAGTAATGCATAATGGAAGAGATCCACTTTTAGTTGCTGGAAACGAGAAAATAATGAAAATGAAATGTACGCGTTTCCTCTGAAAAGCTTCATCTTCACTTTTTATTAATCCAAACGTGAAAGTTCGCGAGTTTTATTGCTGCATGAAGGAGTGATTTTTTCTTTGGATATTTTCCTCTCTAAAATAGAAACTTTGCTTCTTTTTCTTCTCCTTCTTATTTGTAATGAATGTGTAAATGAAATCTATTTACACATTTCAAGTTGATGAAGTTGAATGATTTCATTTCAATCATGATTTCCTTTCACTCTCGTCACCGTCTCGCCGTCTAAGTTCTTTATTAAAATTGGGATAGAAAGGGATTTTTCCTGTCCCCGCGAGGGACAGGAGCCGATCGAGATCGGCGGAGACATTTTCTCGTATCGATTTGGAGGCGATGTCGAGGTTGTGGCAGTATTTCCAGTCGTGACGACAGTCGCGACGACAATTGTGACGACAATTGTGACGACAATTGTGACGACATTCGCGACGACAATTGTGACGACAAACGCGACGACAATTGTGACGACAGTTGTACTGATAATCGTGACAACAATCGTGAAGACAGTGGTAATCCAGGCAGCCTTTTTCTCGTGTAGAAATTCGAAGAGACAACAGGGATCGAAACGGTTTCTTTCAGCCGTCACTTATTTAAAATAAGTCAAAAATTGTATTAAAAACCAGGATTCTAATAAACAGAATTTTAATGAGAATAAAACACGTAGTGAGAAGCAACAAAATGAATAGGTGAGTTGCGAGAGCCAAACAAGAAATGTGTGTGAGAGAGAGAGAGAGAGAGTGAATTCTGTTGTATAAGAGACGAACTGAAAGCTTTTTCGCTCTCATCCTGGCAGCGGCGACGTGCATTAAGCACGCTTTTAAGCCTGCATCCTGGCAGTTGGCGACGGAAGTGTGCTTTGCCGACGGGTTCGGTACACGTTAGCTGCTTGACAAGTAATTAACTGAATTTTTAATGGATTTTTTGTCTAGAAATCCATTATTGAAAATAATGCCATTATTGAAAATTCGTTCATTTCTGGAAAAAAGGATTTCCTTGAGATGTCATTCGTTCCAAACGGAAACACAAGTAGATTGTTTGCGTTCATATTGAGAAAAGAGAAGTTTTGAAACTTCTCTGAACCTTTTTCGATTGTTGAGCGCATTTACTGAAAACGCAAAAGATATTCTATTGGAATTTAAAGCGGAAATTTTGCAATGAACGGCTCTCAATGTCGAAGTGATAATCGAGAATGGTACAGAGACGTTTTCTTGTCTCGCAATCAGCTCGAAATTACGTAATAATAAATAACTTGGATCAAACCTGTTACTGGTTTTTTTGGGGGTTTTCTCTCCTAGAGCGGGCTATAATTTGGGCCAAAACTTTATGAAAAACCTCTCCGGTTCTGGCTTTGAATTCTGAAACTCTATATTTTCGACGGCACAACTTCGCGCGTTGCACGGCTGTAGGTTCGCACGTGAATCCGTGCATCGGTGCATCTGTCTGTCGCTACCTTCATGCATCCACTCGGCCCTGCGATGCAAATTGAAGCGTTACTGCGCGAGTACACGACTTTTTCGAGCTCATGAAAAACACGGAAGTGGGCGAACTTAAAGAAGGGAAGCGCTCCGAATTGAAATATAAATTGAAAACTTTCCTAAACTGAAGCGAACATTTATAAGTGGATTTTCATTGGAAGTCGCCGCAGTTGAATTTATTCGCCAGTCGAGTTTTCAGGCTTTCCGGATTTTATTACTCTCGCATGAAGGATCAGCAGCGCGGCGCGGGTGTGTTTATGTGTGTGTGTGTGTGTGGGTGTGGTGTGTGTGTGTTCGTGCGGCTCCCTAAAAATGCAAACAATAAAAGTGGCCGCAACGAAACTAAGTTAGAAGTACACATCAAATAAGATTTATCGAATTTCGGTCCGTCAGAAGTTTTGCATTCGAGAAAGTTCGGCTGAATGCAGCAGCCCAACCAAATCGAATTGAGAAGGCAAATACACATCAACACAGACACACACACACACACACACACACACACACACACACACACACACATATTAAGGACGATGGAAGTTTTAGCCACTTTGTGCGAAAATTCTTTATGAAGCTGACCGCAGCTTCGAGTTTCGTTTACTTGGCACATCGAAGTTGGTGACGGCAAGAAGTTGCAGGAAACAACAATTCGCTCTTTTAACGGTTCGCAGATATTTAATGGATGGCAGGATGTCCCACGCACACTCGCACCGTCTGCAACCAATTTTCTGGGCTGCTCTCTGCGGCTTCCTCGTTGTGAATAAAGCCGCCGCATTTAAGCGCACGCGGCTCCGCGGCAACGCATTAAATGGCCACTTTGTTTATAAATTTTACTACTTAATGGATTTTTACAATCATTACTTTGACTTTTGCTGCGATGTCATCCTTACGCTCGGCACGCGTGTCCATAATTTTCATCCTGTGGATTCAACGTTCAGATGCAACGTTACACTCACTCGCACGCATGACTGAAAAATGTGCTGTTGTTAATGTGTTGGTAATGGGTTGACCTTTTGTGTGTGTGTGCGTGTGTGTGTGTGTGTGTGTGTGTGTGTGAACGAATACCAGCCGTTCGTTGAAGGCGTACAAATTTCATGGACTTTTATGAAATTAAATTAATTTCAACTCATTTAACTCGACGCGGTTTATGTTAACCGCGCCTTAATTGCGTTTCGCAGTCCCCGACAAAGGATCTTGCAACAGATCCTTGCTGAAGGCCCATTCAATGCCAGCTTTTTTGCAGCGTCCTCTCGCTTTCACTGGTGTCGCTGGTTTTGCCGTGTTGTTGTTTGTTGCTTTCGTGTCTGTACTTCACAGCGTTTTTAATTAGCCCACTTTGCTCAGAGTTCAAAAGGTCATCCAGCTTATCAGTGAGTTTTATACAATCAACCAGAAGTGAAATGCCAGCTGGTTATATAAGTTGTTTGCCAACTAAATTAATTTCTTTAAATTATAACATTTGAAAAATACTAACAGAGCTTCTACACTCCATCGAAATACTCTCCATGTGAATACCGTTAGCTTCAACTGTTGTCGAATCTCCCCTGAAAGTTCGTTCATTTTCGAATGAAATGAAAAGCAGAGCGAATCTCCTTCCCCAGGCAGCTTCTCCTCAGAGAGCTTTGTTAAGTGACTGAGAAGCTTTCGACAGCAACTCCCGCTGGTGGTGGAAAACTGAACTGAAATTGAAGGTTGTGAAATAGGCGGCCGTTTTGGTAAAACGCTTTATTATAGGATGAACAAATAACGTTTGAAACTTCCTGGCGATGTACGTACTCGTGTTATCTACATTTGTAAGCTTTCGTAAAAGTGAAAAGAGCTTTTGAGCTTCCAGTGAGTGCAAAACCCATGAACGAACTTGGCTTTAAATTGCGCTATGAAGATGAAGTTATTAGTTTATATAACGATAATACTTTTCGAAATCTTATAATGTTCTCCAAGCCTTTTTTAATCATCGTTTTCTCATCGAAGAAATGTTTCTGTTATTACTTACTGAGAAAACCGAGTTGAGCTGAGCAAAAAGAAACTGACAAGATGCGGGGGAGGTTTGTCAAGAGGGCGTGGCATCTCCCATACAAATGAAATCTGTAGAATGTCATAAATTGGGAGGCATTTTTCGTAAAGTCTTGATATTCAAAGCAAGGAAGTTGAATGGAGTGAAGAACGCTGATCGCTCGCGATTTTCATACCTCTCCTCATCCACTCATCTCGGCTGCGGTTTTCTAAAAAGCGAAACTCCATATATCTTCCCGTTTTACAAAGTTCTATCGTATAGAATTCAACAAACTTTTATCGTATAGAATTTATAAATCTTGGCTCGCAATCCTTGTAGAAATCAAACTGATTCAGTAATTTTCGCATTCTTGCACGAATTCGCTTCTTTTAAAATTTCGTTTGATAAAGTTTCTGATGGACGTAATTGCAGAAAACGAGATAAGTGCGGAAAACATAGCGTAACGTCGCCCGTTCGGATCGGAAATAATCGCATTGAAGTTGAAGTCAATTTGAAACTCAAGTGAACTCGTAACCTGTTTCGTATCTACGCAAGCCACAGTGACAGACGGAATATTTTCCAATACTTGCTTGCTGAAAGACGAACACACTGACACACACAAATCATTGCATACATGACGCTCTTCCGGTGCAAGCGCGGGACACTCCAGAGCACGACGGCCCCCCAAATAATTGAGTTAATGGTAATCACAACGGAAATGCCATTCTGTAAAGTGAAATAATTCGCTGAGACGCACGAGATGGCTTTAATTTGGTTTCAACTCGCATTTTCGCGTTCTTCTCTTTTAGTCCGCTTCGCCCGAGAAGCGTTGAGCAGGAGGCAGGACTGGATTTCCATGCAGGATACACGGCATGAAGGCGACACGAGGGCACCCATTAGTGGACCATCGTCAGCACCAGCCACGCAAAGTGCAAGCTTCGGATAAAAATCAACGCTGTTGCGTGGTCGCCGCGCGGCAGCAGAGGCGAGATGATATAAATCGAGAAAATATAATTTTCCAGCTGAGCGATTGTTCCTCAACGGAGTAATAAATACTCGGTGCGACTTTGTTGACGCTACGAGAGGTAAAAAAAAGGGGCAGAGAAAAGTTGAAACTGAAATTGAGTCTTTGAAATGAAAGAAAAAACCATGAGGTCGAGTTTCAGGACGTAAAGGTCTTGGAAAACTCTTAATTTTAACACAAATTTATGAGAACCACTGCGAGACCTCGAACCGTTTTGAGTCATCGAGTCAATTTGAATAGCGTGATTATGCGACTTCATACGGACTTTTCTAGCTCTGTTCAAATTCCGGAATTTCTCGCCTCAGTTGCCTTGCGTGCGCCTCGATTGTCAGCAGACAGTGATAAGTATCTTCGAAATAAGTTATTGCGACGTTCGCCTGTGCGTCGATTGATGGATCGCCGCTTGGTTGCCATTGCCGCTGCCTCAGTGTCCTGCAGCAGGATGTTCGCGCGCTTTGTTTGCGTCGGCGACGGCGGCGGCTTCCTTTGATGTGCGGGGAAAATATTAAACATTCGCCATTATGTTGCGATACGGCAGCCCACAAGAATATTTCGCCGATAACAATCTGATTGCGCCCGCTGTGCATTCTCGTGTGGAACGACGCCGAGTGACGGCCGATATGCGCGCGAATTTGTTACCCGCTGGTGATGATGATGTTGCTTGTCGGCGAGAACGAGCGCCCGAGCGGGTGACACTGACAAAGGTGACAATTTATTACAAAACACATCGTTAGCTGCGGAACATGCGCGTCCTTCTTGCTCGATCTCGTGTTGCACGAGTGTAGCGCGAAGGAACGAACAAAGAACGCATTGATAGACCGCTTTTGTGTTCTTTTGATAGATAATCTGTTTCGAGGTACAAGTAGTTCGTCGTTATTTACTCTGCTGACATATGAAGCGCTAAAATCAATATTCAGTTGGGCTGAATGTAGTCAGTCTTCGCAGACTTGCTAGCGTTACCATTTTATTCGCCTGAATCGTAACTCCGAAAACTATTGCACTTTAAACGTTGTAATCAATTCGAATAAACGTTTCTTTAAACGAGAGGAAATACGCTAGAATCTGCTATAATTTCCGACGTTTCTCTCCCCATTTCTTCCTCTCAGCAGTAAAACCTCTCAGTTCATTTCCTCGAAACCACGAGAGGATAAGAGAAACTGTGGAATCTGTCTGTGCTCTCTCGGGGAGGGGTTGAAACTCTCTTCATGAGTACACATGTAGTTTTCTACAGAGCACTTTGTCGCTCTCTTCTAACCATTGCCACTCTCCCGCATCCTGTTGGTCTAGCGGTAAATCAACGATTTCGACCAGTTTAAATGTGCGTGGCAGTGTGCACAATCCAACCACTAGATGGCGTCATATGATTACATTTCTCTCTTACTCTCCCCCTCTCTCTCTTGGGATTGTTCTTGCCGCTCTTCGCTGTGAATTTTTAAATAATTCTTCGTTTATTCATGGAGTTCCTGTTCTTTGACATCCAGCCGCCTTAACGATTCGCTTTGACTTCGTTTAACTGCCGACATCGACGCCGTCGGGTCTTTGTATCCGCAGCCGAACGCACGCCGCAACATGGTTCTGGAGGGAGGACGCCGAGGACCTCCTCTCGCTGTAGGTGTCGATGTAGCCACAACGGGTTTTCTTACACAACCAACCTCCGCGTGTTGGCATGTCATGCAACACACGCGCACACACACCCGCATACGCATATGAGGCGCATATGCTACGTCTGTGTGTGTGTGTGTGTGTGTGTGTATGTGTGCCGCGCGCTTGTGTCTGCTGCGTCCTTGTTTATTTGTGTGCGAGCGCAGACACTGCAGTTTTTCGCACTTTGCACCATTTTAAGTTTTGGTTGCACGAAATCTTTCACAAGTTTGTTGTAGTTGTAACTGTAGTTGCAACAGCGGTGTGTAGTTGTGTGCTGGCGGTTTCTGCTGTTGTTATTGCTGTTTTTGTTGTTGTCGTCGTCGTTGCAATACTTTGCACGAGTGTGTCTGTGCGCCGTTTTATTGCGCTTCATTGTGTTTACAGGCGTCTGCCGGCGTGAAATGTGCTCGCTGCGCTTGTTTGTTGCCGCGCGCGAGTGCAATATGCACACGAGTGAGTGCGCGCGTGTGCGTATGTGGTCGTGTGTGTGTTTGTTTGTGTGTGTGTGTGTGCGTGTGCCACAGTGGCGGCGTGTCTGCCGCCTTCACCGCCGCCGTTGTTGCGTAACGTGCAATAAAAGCGAGCAAAATTACAAAACTTCTTCGGTCGCGTTGGGAAAACTTTGCCATCGCGTGGCATTTCTCATCTTCACTTCCTCCGTGCGCACATCCCGCGCCTCGTGCACCATCCACATTCTTCTCTGCTTATCACTCTTTCGCTCTCTCCGAACTCCGAGCGCCGAGCTCCGAGCTCCGAGTTGCGTGCTGCGTGCTCCGTGCGCCCCGTGCTCCGCACTCACCCTCTCCCGCTCTCTTCTGTTTAACTTGTTGAATTGCATGCCACGCTAAAATGAGTCCTTGTGGTCCTTCTAATGTGGTGCGCAAGGATTCTAAATATGTGCTCAAACCCTTAAGATTTTTGCGTTCTCGTTTTGTTCTTCCAGTTCGAACTCATTCATCCTTCGTGGCGACAAGAGGAGCGCAGCGGAGGAGGGGAAAAATTGGTTGTTGCCTTCGAGTATGTTGAGGACATTTTTAATAAATCAAAGAAATGCTGGCTTTGCAAGGTGGTGCGGAAGTGGCTGGGGTGGGAGTGAGTGAGGAGGGGCAGATTTTCAGAGCCCGAGTTGGCTGATGAATCCCGTCTGAGTTTCCAGCGGCGACGGGTTTCGGTTCGGCAGAGCGAAATGTCAGCATTGATTGGCCTGCGGTCTGAAGGACTTTCTGTGAGAGGATCTTCTGGAGAAACACACGGCAGGATGGAGGACTCGGTGGGCGTTCGTGTGACCGTGTCTTGGGCTTAAATACGTTTGTGACAAAAACCTCTGGCAACTCAGGCTGGAACTCATCTGGCAACTCGCACTCGAAAAGCGGCTAAAATTCGACTGAAGCATTAAAATTTTCACGTAATAATGAGTGAGGCTCGAGGTTTGAATGAGTGTGTGTGTGTGTGTGTGTGTGAATTCCGGTAGTCAACGTGGGACGGGTGCAGGGTGAGAGTTTGGATTCATCAGAAAATACAAAGAAAAAGCGGGAACTGCAAGTATTTCCTTCATTTTCACTTTCCTGTAGAAAAAATGGTCTCCCCAAATGTATGTGTGTATGGGTGTGTGTGTGTGTGTGGGCAACTGTTACATGTGTGTGTGAAAATAAGCCTTGAAAAGTAAGTTGATTAAACGCCGTAAAGAACTGAAGCGATGCAGAGTGGGGTGCAAAGTAGAGCGAAGAAGGCGCTCGTGTCCCCCGCTAACCCGCTGGCCCCTCCCATCCCATCCCCTCCACCCGAAAGGATAATAAAATGGTGAACCATTTTATTATCCTTATTGTGCACCAAAGAATTCTAATTAGAATTCCAACACGCCGGCGGCTGCCTCTGCCTCTGCTGCTTCTGCCACGCTGTGGCTTAGCGTGCTGCTGCTGAATCTGCTGCTGACGCTTCTCCCGACGCGGATGCGGATTTGGTTGCGGCGACGGGCGACGGGCGACGGGCGACGGACGACGGGCGACAGGCGAGCCTCTGCGGTCGTGTGTGGTGCACGGAGGGCAGGCGGCCGTCTATTGTTTGAATCCTTTTAATTTCTTTGCTTCTATTTCAGTTCATTCGAATGAAAGATTTCGGAAAAAAAGGCAAAGCAACTCCTTTCAAATTTTAGCTCCTCCTTCCTTTCTCCCCCTCGCCCCACTGCGCCCCTCTACACCTCTGCACCGCCCCGTCGCCTTGTTTTTCTTTTGTATTCGCCTCTCGGTTTAAGAAAGTGGAATAATTTCAATTATGGTTCAGAAAGGCATGAAGTTTCCGTTTTTTGCGACTCTTTCGCATCTGCAATTTTTAATCTCCGCTCTGCAGCGCGCGGTTCAAGGCTACGACGAAGTGTGAACGGACGGACGCCTTTTCGAGTTTGCAACTCGCACAGATAAACGCTTTTTAAGAGCCGCATTATAGTTCGGTGTTCAGCTGAAAGTCTGAAAAAGTTTAAGCTGCGTTTGGCGATATCTAGGGTTTCTCTTCTTTAAGATTTTAAGGGTTTTCAGCACTTTTCAAGGCTTTTCTAGTCTTTCAAGATCTCTCGGAAGATCCTTCAAGATTTTGCACGATTTACGAAGGTTTCTCTTCTAAAGAAAGCTTGTTAAATTATCATAATTTAACGAGGTAGAATACTTATGTTCTTAATGTGAGTCGACCATTCTACTGGTTTCGGGAGACTTTCGATCCTCCCGAATTTTGAAAAGCTCGTCTCTAGCTTCTCGTGTCGCCCAATAAAGGCGGGTATCAGTATTTATAACCTCTAAATTGGGTTAACTCACGCCAATCTAAAGTCCTTCAGCGAGAAAGGTAAAGTCCTTCAGCAAAGGTAGCGACGTCATCAGTATTCGCTGCACATCTGAGCACTCGTCCCGTCGTCCTTCCCTGCACCGCCTGCCTGCTGAAGTACAAGCCAAGCTGGAGAGGAAACTGGGTAGAGTGCCGTCAATACTATCAAATTACCGAATCCATAACATATTACGTGGAATCCTGTTTTATCCCCTCGCTTGGCTGGCTGGCATAGGGGAACAAAAACCAAAGCATCTCATTACTTTAATTAAGGCGTCACATTTTACGTTATTATTACTAACAAAAGACAACAACACGTGGTATTTCACGCCACTGAGACTGAGTTGAGATGAGCGGGTGTGATTTCTCCCTAAAACGCATAGAGAGCCATAACGGCACCGAACCCCTGGCCAACACGGGAGTCGAGAAGTCGAGAAGTCGAGAAGAAGCGAGCGCAGCCGGAGCGAGTTGGCTGCGATGTGGAAATCACGGCCGAGGTTGACAAAGACGTTCAGGTTGACGAGAACTGACAGCTGCAGGAGGAACTCAGAGCAACTCAGAGGAACTCTGCAAAGCTGAGCCGAATTGAGGGAAAACAGGAGAACATCACAGCAGCAAATCAGCGAACGAACGTGTGTGAGAACGAGGCATGAAAATCGTGTACGGTTGCCGTGTGATGATGATGAGACGGTAGAAATCGGGGAAAAGTCAAGCAAAATGAAATAAACTGCCGTAGAACGAACGGAACGGAGCGAAACGCAATGCAATAATATAATAGCGTTGCCTCGCACAGCAGCAGCAAAATGTTGCTCTAATACAGGTACGAATTTCCACGAATTTCCATAATGTAATATTTTGCAGTTATAGTGGGGCTCAAAATAATCCCCGCGGGGAATTCAGCGATTGTTGCCGCTGTTGCGGAGGCAGCGTTTCCGCGTCGTAAACGATGACGGACAGACAGACAAACATACGGTTGCCTGCAGCTGGTGCCACCCCCCACACCCCGTCTGGCGCGAAGGGCGTGAAATAAGAACTTCTCGTCGCCTCCGCCGAACGTGGTTCCTGCGGTTCGAAATTCTTGGCTGTGTTTTCGGCCCATCGGCCGTCGGTTGAGCGAGTGACAGACACGCCGCGCCGCGCCGCACCGCGCGCAGGAAGCTCAAATCTGAATTAAATCAACATGGCGGCGGCATCCGCTTCCTGGCGCAGGCACGCGTACTCATTTGACTTCGATCTCCAGATGGCGGCAACCAACGTGGTTGCCGGAGCTGCTATTGTGGCAACCAAAGTTCCCGGTTGTTCCTGCGTCTTTGTTGTTGGTTGCACTACTATTTCTTATTGTTGTTGTTGTTGTTGTTGTTGTTGTACATTTATCGTTGTTATCGTTGTTGTTGTTGCTACTTCTGTTGTTGTTGTTGTTATTAGTCGGTTGCTGCTGTTGTTCGTTTGTTGTTGTTGTTCGGTTGTTGATGCTGCTGCTGCTACATTTTGTTGTTTGTTTGTCGTCGCTATTATTGTTGTTGTTGTTGTTGGGTTGTTGTTCGGCTGTTGTTATTGTTGAAAAATTAAAATTAAACGTAACATAATTTTATGAGAAATACTAGAATTTTCCTTCCTTTCTCGTCGCGTTTCCGCTTCATGCATTAAATTGCGATTGCGGTTTCAGCAGAGCGCAGACTGTGCAAACTCGTGCTCGCTCGTGCTCGCTCGTGCTCGCTCGGCTGCCGGCTGAATTCCACTTTATGCAAACGTAATTTTTGTCGAATTTGAATGCAAAATAGTTCTCGTCAGGTTTTGCGGTGCGGCGGGCCGACGAGCATTGGCATGCAAATTGTTGTTGTTCGCAAATTTAATGAATTTACATTACGTATTCATGGATGTATTTAAGCAGACAGCTCGCCAGCCTTCTGCGCGTGTGGGTGAGAGGGTCTGTGGGGGAGGGCGGGGGCGCAAAATGTTTTACACCCAATTAAAGTTGCCGCATAAATTCCGTCAACTGCATTCTACTGTCGCGAGTTTACGGTTACCGAGGATCTTTTGTCTCCGTAATCAGCCAGCAGGGCTGCGCGTCGGTTGTCGCGTCTGCACGGCGCGTCGCCAGCATTGCAGTCGCTTTCTCTGCGTTTCTTTCAGGGAATTTCAATTTGTTCGCGAAAAATTCCCGAATTCTTTAACCACGTCTCTCTGCCTCTCTCTCTCTCCCCCTCTCTCTCTCTCCCCGTACGGCGATACATTTTTTCACCTCCCGTTTTTGTGTATAAATTCCACATACTGCGCGGTCATGGGCGTAGGGAGCGGGGCCGAAGAGGGAAACCTTCTCCAGGGGAATTCGAAGTGTTGTGGGAACATTTTTGAATTTGTACTCTCCAAAATACTAAGAGACTACGGGGAATTTATTGCGGCCACGTTTACGCTGCACTTCCAGCTTCCACTCTCACCGCCCCTCCCCTCTCGAACAGTACTGTGCACGCCCATGTATCGAGTCCTGGCAGAAGCGAACTCGTCCTCCCGCACGAGGCGTTGAGAATGCGCGCTTTCATCCACCTAAAAACGATTGGTTGCGGATTTCATTTTAATTAAAAAGAAACCAAGAGGTGGCAACCCAGGTCTGCAGACGGACGGACGTACAGGAACACAAAGAGATGTGCGAAGTGATAGACAGACTGATAGACACTCAGATAGCTGGACCGACTCACGGATGCCTGCTGAATGGAAAGACGGGCAGACAAATAAGCTGACATTCCGTGCGGCGGCTGCAGGAGCTGCCGAAGTTTATGTTTTCCCAGCCGGAAGCTCCGTCCTGCGAAACAAAGGAGCGCCGCGCAGGACCGCGCGTACGAGCGGCAGTGATGCTGGTCTTCATACACCCCGTCCCCGTCCGTCTGGCCGTCTGTCCGTCTGCCCGTCAGCGCCTCCCGTCTCACCGATCTCACGATTTGTCCACCGCCGGTTTGTTTATCCAGCGAGACCTTTAATTGAATCCCTATTTGCGATTGGGGGTGGTGGCAACAGCCGTCCTGTTGCGCGTCCTTGAACGCGCCTCCGCGTAGCAGTTCTATTTATTTGGTTCACCCCACTCCCTCCCCCACCCCGGGCTGCATGGAGTTGTCTTTTAATTAAGAATCGCAACTTCATTCCCGCAGTTATTCTAACTCGATACGAGTGTTAAGCGAGGTGTTTGCAGCTCATCCATTCAATCGAAGCGAGCGACTTCGTTCGCTTAATTAAATGTGAATGAATTTTTCTCACCGCCCCCGTACCCCTGCCCACGGATGGAGGGAGCTTTGTGGGCTGCTCGGGTGACGGGGGTTGGGGGACGAGTGAGCTTGGCGCCGCAAGTTGAACGGCCGCGCGGTGGCACCTCTGATGTGTGTGCGCGCGCCCTTATTTGCTCTGGAGGAGTGAGGACGAGGGGCGGGAGCACATGATTCCCTGTCAGGGGTGGCAACAATGTGCGGTTGCAAGATTTAATTGGAGTTCACCTAGAATGCGATTGAAGTGGCGGGATAAATTCGTGGGCCTTAAATAAATTTGTGGGCAGCGTTAAAAATTAAACTGAAAATACGCTGATTTCGCGCGTCGCTCACTTGTGAGGGTCTTCAGTGTTGTTAAAACGGTGTACACACAATTCCTACGCCCATCTACGTCCATCTACGTCCGTCCTCTGCACATCGGCATATGAGTCTCATTTGTATCGTGCGTAGCCTTCATCCTGCGTAGCTTTCATTCTGCGTAGCGTCTCCAAATCCTCGCCGTGCGTCGACAAAACTGGACGAGATGATGTTCTTTCCAGATTTCATCTGCTCGAGGACGGAATCCAAGCGAAGAAGATTCCCGAGACGTAATCGACACATCAGTCATTCCATGCAAATCTTGAATTATAAACACGAAAGCATATTTCAGGACATCGTGTCCTCCCGCGACTTCGGTGAGTGTCATAAATTTCAATACACTTGGACGGCTACCGCCCGGCCTTGATGTATGAAGGTCGTTACCTCGCATAATTATCCAAACTTACTGCGACTTAAGCTGGTCATGTTTCGCCGCTCCTCGCAATTGGAAGTCACAAAGAGCGAATCCTTCGAAGGCGCGGCGGGGTGGGGGTGGGTGGAACGCTCACCTCGTCTTCCCCCAACCATTGCTTATCGCAGATACCATTACTTAAAAGCCATTTAGGATTAGTTTAATGTGATAAGCAGATAACGTTGCCGGAATACGCAAACAAGACTGCAAGGACGGCGGAGGACCTGGCGGATTGGACTGCGGAGGGGCAGCAGGAGGGCGCGGCGCGGGCGGAGCAGCGCGAGAAGAGGACAGTTTTTCAAAGCAGCTCTAAAGTAGAAACGAAAACATCAACTCAAATAAGTTTGTAGGCTTATAAAGTAATCTACTGTGTGGCGAACAGGATTCTAAATCACGTCTGAAGAAGCAGCTAGAGAGAGCAGAGAGAGAGAGAGAGAGAGAGAGAGAGAGAGAGAGAGTGAGAGAGTGGGGGTGGGGAGAGTGCGTGGGAGCAACGCAAGAATAGCACAAGATCGAGATAAGTAAATAAGACCACAATAACGTTTAACAAACAAAGAATTATAAATTCACAAGAGAAAAATGCGAAATTATTATGAAAAGGTAAAGAATAATGACGACGATGACGACCACGGGTAAGGGGGCTGAGGCAGGGTCGGGGGAATGGTTATATAAGCAGGGTACATCTGTCTTCTGCGTCCCTTCCGACCGCCTTCTATCGAAATTTAGCTCGGAGTTTAAGAAGCAATTTGAAGTGTGGATGCTTTGTGAAGGATTCGGGACGAGTTGTAAGAAAGGCAACGGGCAGCGCAGGGAACGAAACGAGCCGTGCTGTTGCTTGTCTCACTCGCACTTGTCGGTAAGTGGACTCAGCTTATTGTGCACGTGAGATCCGTCATAGAGCGTCGTAGTGTCCTTGGCGAGGAGGGCACCGAGCGAGGAAGGAGGGAAGGAAGAAAGGAAGGCAGGCAGGCAGGCAGGCAGGCGGATACAGCAGGATAAAAGAGAGGGTTGGAGCGACCCTGCGTTTAGTGGGTCGCTCAAATCTTCACAAAGGACTCTCACAAGACAGATGCTTGAGGAGATTGAAGGCCGTTTGCGAACTCTTAACTGTCAACCCCGCACCGGGCCTCAAAAAGAGATCCCTCGGTTTATTTTCTGTGTCTCTTGAAATAATCGAGATGTTTTATTGCCCTTTCGCTGTTGAACGTCTTCATCAGCTTCCCAGATGTGGCCTTGAAATCTGTGCGGGTCAGAGAGTCCAATTTATTTGGGAACATTTTACATTCCCGCCGTCTGCCTTAATGTCTCCGCACTAAAATGCCTCGTTTGGATTAAAAGCTGCGGACTTCTCAGCGCCGAGTGTCGTACGCGGTACCATTGTGTGGCGTGCAAGGGCGTCCTGCGGCCACAACGTTCTTCCTTCCGCAGATGTCCTGTTGCGTATAAGCAAGAATTTCTTCTTATTATTATTATTGCGAATGCTGTGCTGTGTCTCTCTTGTTTTCTCGTTACCTTCGTCGTCTTTCGCTTCCCGACAGACGCATTGATTTTCTTACTTTCTGCTAAATTTAGCCAGCAATTGATGTTGCTTTCGCAGTTGCGGCTCTCAGCGCATGAATTTCCCTTTTCTCCACGATAATGCTGGTATTTGATTTCGCCAAGTAATATATATACGAAGGAGAGTCGCCGACATCGGTGACTTCTCGTCCTTGGCATCCTGGGCGTCCACTGTGAATCTGAACGCGGTACTTAAGTATCGCTCGTGATTTGCCTCTACAGCGCGCTGATAATGTGGGTGGAAGTTGCCGTTCAGCTGTAATCGACGGTAGCGACGCGTTATCAGTGCATTCAGTGCACTTTCGGGAGTGCAGAAGTGCAACGGGGGACACCGAAGCTGAATCCACCTCCAGCTTCCGAGAAAACCTTCCGCTTTTTGTTATACGCCCCTCTTCTTATTTACTCCCTCTTTTCTGAAGGTGCGGCTTCGCACGAAACGCGGAACCCCAATTACCAAAACTTATCGTATGAATAAACAGTCGGTACAACGAGCAATTAATTCGCCATTTTCGCCGAAGTACGCGAGAACAAAGCCAATTCGTACTTGCGGCGTCGACAATGTTTTCTGAGCGCGCTGAAAAGCACGAGTACGCGAAGGAGGGCAAGGCAAATAAAGCGCAAGAAATTGAAATCGTCAAAAACTTTGCAAAAGTTAAACATCGTGCCGGCCAAAAGTACTTTCGAGTCCCTTCCTTCCCTCCTTCCCAGTCGTTCGGTTCCACTTGCAGTGCGCATTTGGCGCGGAAGACCGAAACGTACGCTTCCTGGCAAACCCGAAAGCAGGCAGCCGTCGAAGGACACGAATGAAATCAAGTGTATTCGGTGTATTTATTGCTATCCTATCGAGCGACGACAGCAGCCGGAATCGGCGAGGATGGGGCGCGTGGGGCGCGGCGGTGGCTAGCGGCCGCAGCACTTAAGGCGCTGAAAAAGTTGGCACCACAAGCGCGCACAGGGACGCGGCACAGCGGGCAAGACTGCTACTGCTACTGCTGTCCTCGCGTACATCAGACTCATAAATACTCTCCTTCCGCTTAACGTTTTTAGCCGATATATTTTACGAAAATGAAGATGTTTATCACCATCGAGGAGGAGGGTTGCCGGGCGGTCGCGAGTGGGGTAGCCGTGGTAGGGGTGGAGGTGATTAAAACTGTGTTGCAGTGGGAATCTGTTTGTTTCCGGGTGTGATCGCGAGTGGAGGAGGCGAAGTGGATGAAGGGAGTCCCTGGTTACTTGTTGCAAGCTGCTGATGTGCTTAATTTGTGGCTCGATGTCCCGAAATCCATGTGGCAACCGTGCATTCCCACGCTTCCCTCTTCTCCTCACCTCGCCCGAGTGACACCCTCCACGGAAGGGGTCTCCACGAAACGCGTTTCCAGGATTTCGAGGCGTCTTGGAGAGAATTACTCACGGAAATATCGACGCAAAAAAACCGTGAGATGTTCGCGGATTTCTAGGACCCTCCGGGATGCGGGCGTCGGAAGCCCTAGTAGTTGCCAATTTCGTGATGCCTCCTAACAACACTAGGCATCCTTCCTCCCCGCACTCCCGTTCCCTCTTATTCTTCCTGCCACTCTAAAAACGAAAAACGTTAATTGTAAAATGTGGCGACGTCGTTAGCGCCATCGCATCCCCCGCCCGTCTTTCTCGGCGCCCAACAGCTCCACGAACGTGCCGCTGCAAATGTTCGGCGCGCTTAGCTGGAGTGGCAAACATCAACAGATGGCGTTCGAGCAGCTCATTCCGTTTATACGCCGTTTAGAGTCCTTTTAATGGTCAGCCGCTGGTTGCATTCCGGGAGCAACCAACTGGTGAGGATGGATGTTGTGGCCTGCGGAGGGGAGAGGGAGGGCGAAGGCGCGGGCGAGGGGCGGAGTGAGCGAAGAACAGCTAAGCTTAAGTTGAGCTGGTTTTGTTGCTGGGCCAATAGTTAGTTAGCATCGTCCTCGACGTCCTCGGCATCCTCGACATCCGATGTGTGTTCGAGCTGCTGCGCGTTTAGTTTTAAAAGGTCTCTCGATCTCTCATCGATTTGTTGTTACTGCAAACCACACCGCACAGCAAAGTTTACGTAAAAGCAATTTAAGCTGCTCTCCAGCCGCCGCCATTAGTAGCGCGATGTGTGCGTGTGTGCGCGCGTGTTTGTCTATCCTGCGTTCTGCAGTCGTGTAATCTCAACGAATTTTTCCCTTGTGGTTGTTGGCTTAATGCAGCTGAATGTGTGTGTGTGTGTGTGTGTGTGCGTGTGTGTGGATGTCTTTCCTGGTGTTGATTTCCGGAACAGCATGAGTTTCATTGCGTCGAACTCGCACACATGCACACTCAGCTACACAGAAAAACGCTCTCATGCATCAGCAAGGTTGAGAAGACAAATATTTGCAGACGAGGGTGACAGAAGTGCGTGCACAAACTTCTCCCTCCCTCCCTACCTCCGTCCCACCCTCCCACACTTCAGCTCGATCTCCCGGTTTGTTTTTATTTCCCTCTTCTCGTCGTGTTTGTTTTCCAATATCAATTTCCCGCTTCGTCTTCTTCATTCAACTGCGAAATTGATGAATTTATTTATTATTTATGCGAAGACAAGAGAAGCGTTTTTGCTTATTTGCGGTGCGTTTGACTTTTCGCTGTTTGATGTTTCGTCTCAGCTGAGACTGGGTGTCCAAACTCGGATTCTGCACGCGCTTCACCTCTCATGGCAGCGTCGTCGACTGGAGGTTGGAGACGCGACATTTTAGCTGAAAACTGCGTCCTGCATCAAAGCTTTTGTCTCGTCTGGCCTCTCGTTCATTTTTCTCTCATTTGATTAGCGTTTTTTATTTAACAAAGAATAGTTTTTCTCGTTTGTACATTTTTCGAAAAATTTGTTATACATATAAATGAAAAATATGTGGATTCCAGCATGCTGGCATCAGCTGAGTGCTGTTGTTGTGCTTCGTTGTTGCGTGCAACAATTAGTGTTGCTCTTGCTGTTTAAACGGTGCTTTTTATGCAAAAATATCTCAACCGTCCGTTCGAGCGAATGAATTATCAGTGTGGTCGCCCAACACATGCATTCCTCTGTGGGCGTGTGTGCGTGTGTGCGTGTGTGCGTTGGTGGGTGTGTGCGTGCGTGTGTGTGACATGAGCTCTGATTGCGCCATTGAACGTCATTTGTGAGAATTCAGAATTAATATTAATTAAAATTGATTAATTCCGAAATAAATAAATTTCGCAATAATCAATGTTATTATTTCTGTTTGGTGTTGCGGTTGCTGTTGCTCGCGCTGTTGTTGTTGTTGTTGTTGTTGTTGTTGTTGTTGTTGTGTTCGTGTTGCACTCGTCGGCACGCTTGTACAAACGTCAAATTAATAGCTGATCATTCCCACTTGCACTGCCCGCCCGCCCAGTAGGAATGCAAGAATTCAGTCGTCACTCGCTCGCTCATCCTCTCCAGCGCCTCCCTGGAAATGACGTTCATTGCTTACATTTTGCATGGGTTGAGCGACCCTCATCGTCTTACCTTTCGTAATCTTCAGTGTTAATAGTGTGTAAAATTGCGAGTATCGGGTTAAGCAAATCAATAGTTTTTTAGTTGTTTAATTTTCAATAGGGAGCCGCAGAAACGTTGTAAATGTTTGCTATTTTTTAAATTAAAATTTTGTCGCCTCGAAGTGTTTTGAGTTCGTTGAATCCTTAGAAGGCAAATGATTTCTTATAAGAAAATTCAACTGGAAATTGAAAATATGGCTAAGTCTGTGATGCGAAAGCGTCGAAAGGTAGAAAATAAGGCTGAAAACTCGAAATCGAAATCAGTGTTTCTTTATTTCGCATTCAATTATTGATCACTTTACTCTGCTAATTATTAAATGTAATATTTTCACCTATTCATGCTATTGTTTTCTCTCTTTCTGGTTTTTCTATGGGTTTTCTTTATTTCGTTTACAATTTAGACAGCTATAATAGCAGGCCTACAGAAGGAAAAGAAAGTTCAGAAGTGGAGTATTAAAAAAGCATTGAAAAGTGACATTATTTTTTCATCGTTATATTAGCTGTGGAGAAGTCTTCAAAGTCACTAAACTTAAATTCTCAGTTAGATTCCTACAAGTACAATTAGTCACAGCATTACATTTAACCAATTCTTGAGTTAGTTGTTCGTTTTTCTCTCTTATTAGATTTGTCTTTCCTGCAGGGATGCTGATGCTGCTGCTGCAGGTCACTCGCTCTCCCCCTCTCTCTCGCGAACGCGAATATTTGCTGGACGCTTCCATCATCTACTCATTATTTATGCCTACTTTTGTGGCCGCATCTATTGGCGATCAAATGTTTGCTTTGTTGCCATGCATATTTCACGCTAAACATATTTGAACAGAGTTTTATCATGCGGTTTTCCGTATCATTTCGGAATTTATTGCTTCTGTGTTTGCGAGCGCTTATCTGCGTGTCTACCAGCGACCTTTCGACACTAGCATGTTCTCGGTTTGCCTCGCTATTTTTTGTGATTTGGAAAATCCAAAATAAAATCTGTAATTAAAACGCAATCCCGTAATTACGCCGCGCTGGACGACAACAAGTGCAGGCGGTCAGACATCAGATTGAAAATCGAAGCGTTTTTATGCGCTGATTGACGCAATCGATGCACTCGGTGGCTCGAATGCTTCAAAAGCGATGGATGCGATAAGCAGTCACGTGGCCGGCGCGCCGAGCAACACGCTTTCCATAATAAATCGGATCGAAGTTCGTCGCCAGCATTAATTGGGTTTCGTAACGCTTTGCGACGACGTGAGAACGTGGAGCGGCCGACTTTAAGAATTTCATATGTGGGTTTTTTCCCGATCCTCCCCATGCTGTCCTCTCATCATCCGGCCTCTGGTAGCCTTGAACGTCTGGTAATCTCGAGCTCTGCCTTCTGCTTTTCCACCGTTCGATGTTTCTTCGTGACGACGTGCCTGGTGGAGTCGTAATCCTGCGGAATGCGCAAACTTTCGTAATGGCAATCCTGTTGCGGGGCGTGAATATCCGGAGCGTGACAGTATTGACTGGATTTCGTCCTCCGAGGGTGGCGCGAGGCAGTGAGGATGACACAAAAGATGGCGCAGAAGATGGCAAGAAGCACGCACGCCGTTTCAACGCAGGATGGCAAAGGTTTCCTCTCTCCCTGCACTGGATGCGAGAATTCCAGTAAAAACGCTGCACTTCTGAATGCCCTTCCGCACACACGCCTCACATATTTAGTTCGGCATGGAGCGCGATATTGCAACTATGCGCGCCGACTGGCTGCGTAGCGACGGTAATTCATGCGGCTGCATTAACTAGCCGCTGTTTGCGCTTGGTGTGCTTTACGATCCCGAGCGCTTCTGTGCGAACGCAGTGCCAGCGAGAGGTTTATAAATTTAAACGCACTCGATGGCGCATAAATTACTGCACTCCGCCGATAAACTTCATAATAATCAAGTCTTATCGCGCGCCATTTGTATCTGCTGCGGCATATTTTATCGCTGTCGCTGCTGCTGCTGTTGCTGCTGCTTCTGTTGCTGCCGCTAAATAACAGTCTGCATTTTACTAACCTTTCCAGTCGCTGCATTTAACAATTGCGTTGCCACACGCGCGTTTTGGACGCTCTAAGCACGGCTCAGCTATTGGCCAGCGTCAGTTGTTGGTCAGTACACGTCAAAGATTGCACACCAAAGCCGCACTTTTCTCCACTCTTTAGCTGAACTAATCGAATTAATTACTCTGCGGTTGCCGTCCCAACTACAAAACTGCGCTTTTGATGCTCTTTCTGTTTACCGCTGACGAATGAAAGTGTTCGGCGTACGGCGCGACCAGCAAATGCAGTTATGAAAAATGACCGTCGTTGTGCGCGGCTTTTAATTAAATCACGAATTCGATTAAAATCGCCGAAAATAAATGTTTACGCTCACTACAATGGCAACAACGAGACAGATAAAATAAAAGCGCGAACGCACAAGCGTACAAAAACATGCGTGCGCTAAGTAAACATCGATTTCAGTTGACAGCACGCGTTTTTTTCAAGTGTACTTCAGGCCGAACAACAGCAGATGCCTTCGCGAAGCATTGCACGCAATTTAATAGATGCAAATAAAGCAAAAAAGAACTCACAGCGAGTATATAAAATGTATTGTAAATGCAAAACTGCGAGCGAGTTTAAACTTTATTTACTCAGAGCGGCTGCATGTCACGCATCTACATCTACACACACATGCATGCACTTGCACGGGTGCGAAATGGCGACGCGGCGGAAACAAATTGATGAAGAGTGATTCAGTTCAATTCAACTGCGACTCACGCACACCAACGGCAAGTGAAGAGTGTGTGTGTGCGTGTGTATGTGTGTGTATGTGTGTGTGTGTGTGTGTGTGTTTATGCAGCGGCTCTCTTATCAGTATTTAAATTTGTAGAACATCACAATCGCTTCCTGGCGGGACGCTTTTAGCTGACATCAGTGAGTCAGTCACTCGCTGAGGTGGGTTTTCGCGAGACTGGGCGGCTCAACCTTGAAAACTCAACCTTCTCGCGTCAAAAACAGAAATTCACACTCGTAATATATAAAATATATTTGTAAAAATAATTATTTTTCTTCTTTAAATGATAATCTAGAATTTTCAAATTAAAAATATTTGGTTTTGCACGAAAATTAATTTTTGAATTGGTTTTTTGTTTTTTGTTTTGCTCACATTTCCATCTAAAGAAATGATAAAAAATTGGAAAAATAATAAAACAGATATACCAAGAATAATTTCGCGATGACTGTCTGTCCAACGACCACTTGAAATCTAATTTCTTCCTACTGAAAGTGCTGATGAAGCGCTCTTGAAGCGCTTCTGCTTGAGCCAGCAGTGGCTTGCGAGTATTTTCACTTCATTAATTAAATTTTGAGAGAAAAAAAGGCGCACTCACAGAATGCGGATCTGGCTTCCGGATTTCAGGAGCAGCGAGAGAGAGAGAGAGAGGGAGCGTGGGAGAGAGGGAGCGTGGGAGAGAGGGAGAGAGGAGAGCGACGAAGCAACAACTTAAAGACAGACAGAAGTAAGGAGGCTCCACTCGAAGTACGTTCGGTCAATTAAACTTAAAAATGCGGATGCCTAACGAGGATTCAGCGTCTGGAAGCTGATTAAAACGGAGTTTCATGCTGGCTGTTGTCGTTGTTGTTCTTGTTCTTGTTCTTGTTGTTGTCGTTGTTGTCGTTGTTGTCGTTGTTGCCGTTGTTGTCGTTGTTGCTGTGGTTGCTGTTGCTGCAGTAGCTCCTAATCTGGATCATGGAATCGAGCAGACGACGCGCGCCAACAAACATTCACAGCTTTGTGGTATCCGATTGTATGTGTGTGGGGGTGTGTTTGCTTGTGTGTTTGTGTGTTATCGCATGCACGGGTGCGATCTTTTAGCGTTTGTATTCAAAGCAACTCGGAGAAAATCCTCTTAAAACTGCTGAAATTGACGACGACTGAAGACTGAAGACGAGAGCAGCAGCGGCAGCGGCAGCGGCAGCAGCAGCAAATGCTGGTTATGAATATCGAAGCCGACTGAATACACTCAACGGCAGGGCAACCGCTCAAGTGTAGCTAATGAATTTGCTTGCAGTTAGTTGGCCACACACGCACACACACAGGCACAGAGAGTCGCACTCAGCCAGAGCATTCGTCGGAGGAATGCAATTGGCATTCGAGTGCTTCGGTGGGCGGCGGGAATGTTAAGTAATTGAATACTTTTAGCTTTTAGTGTTGTATTTCCATGCGGGCTCGTACAGTCGGAACGCGTCCAGATGTGCTTGACTGCATGAGGCGCAAGACTGCTGCTTGAGGGCTCCGGCAACTGATTTCAACAGCTTCATTAAGCACACACACACACACACACACACACACACACACACACACGTAGAACATGCACACTCTCACGAACAATGTAACCCTCTGCAGCTAAGTTACTGGTCCAGATATACTCGCACTATTGCGCACTAGTACTCGTGAGTAGTAGTTACCACTTCCACAGTGAGCCCTTGTTGGCCCAAGTTGAACGCCTTGTGGGGTGACCTAATCTAATCTATCCCAACCTCATTCCAACATAACCTAACCTAGCCCAGCCTCGCCCGACATGACCTCACCTAATTTACACTAACCAAATCTAATCTGATCTCGTCTAATTTAGACTAACCTACCTAATCTAGTTTAACCTTATCCACTCTAATCAATCTAACCTAACCTCACCTAATATAGACCAATCCAACCTAATCTAATCCAACCTAGCCCAACCTGTCCTAGCCTAATCAAATTTAATACAGTCCAACCTAACCTAATCTGATCTAAACTAACCACCCTTACCTAATACAATCTAATCTAACCCTCCCTTACCTAATACAACCTAACCTAACCCAGCCCAATCTAACCTAATCAAACTCAACCTCATATAAACTAATGTAAACTGAACTAGTCCAGTCTAATCTACTCGTAATAAAATCCAATTTAACTTAATCTAACTAACCCACATTTTTCTAACCTAATTAATCTAGCCTAACCTAAGCTGACCCAACCTCACCTAACCTAGTCAACCCGAAACTAATCTAATCCAACCTAAGCTAACCTAACCTATTATAGTCCAACTCAAGCCACCCTAATCCAATCTAGTTTTACTTAACCCAACCTCACCTAACCTAATCTAATTTCTAATATATAAACCGAAACAGTGCTGGCAGACTACTAGTCCTCTGTTCCAACATGGCGAGTCCTGCGTTTGCCGACGATGCTGCCCTTGCTGTCGAGATATCATCGTGAACAGCAGTTTAGGCAAATCAAGGGGAAGTCAAGTTCCAGCAGCTCTTAGCCGTCGCTTGTTCTGCAATCCTTTGACTTGGGTTTCGTCCTGATTTTGACGGTATTCTATGTACAGCTCTTGTTGTGGTTCCTGCAATTGTATGCACTGGCACACGCACACACACAGACATACGCTCGCATTGGCCGGACTTGTGTTGTTGGTTGGTGTTGAGATCTGTTGTGTTGTTAAACCTGCGTTAAATGTCGTTAAAATACGTTAAAATTAATCTACAACTAAATTCATTAATTCGATAGTCGTTGTCGGCTCTGGCTTCTGCTTTGTATTCGGTCTGCCGTTTATGACAATTTAAACAATTTGTTTTAAGTGTGTGTGTGTGTGTGTGTGTGTTTTCGTTGTTTACTTGACTTCCTAGCGGTGCCTAAAAATATGCTACACACTGCATTTCTTATCAATACAGGCGAATCAGAGCCGATTATAATCGATTATTCCCTCACTCGCACACCCACACCTACAACAGATATGCGAGCCGGCAATATTTAATTCATTGTCATGTGATTAAGTTATTGTCGTCAGGAATGAATCGAATTTTTGCATGTATAATGACTGCACATGCAACTGACTGCTGCTTAAAAATGCCACACACAAGAAAACACAAAAGGACGACCAACAAAAGCAAACAATATCAACAGCAACGAAGAATAATTGAGTTACACAGCAGAATGGCAACGGTATCTTTCGATTTGCAGAGTTCAACGACTGCGTGGGAGTGGGTGGAGGAGGGGGGTGGGGGGATGGGCCGATTGTATTTGCCACACAGCGAGATAATTCATTGCAACATGTCGTACGTCAATGTTAGAATTCGGGAAACAATACGAATGCCACAACTTCTGCCTCTTCCTCTTCCTGCAATCACTTTGTGTTCTTCTCTGCAGGATAACGCAGGACACAAGAATTTGTTCACAAGGATAAACGCGCGCATAACAATGAAATTCGATTCATGTCTCGGTTTTTAATGATCTCGCTATTCTGACGTGTGAGTGGCCACAATGAATGTCTTGTGTATGAATGGATGGGGGCGGAGTGGGATACACGGAGTGGGGTCGCGGTGACTCCTTTAAGACTCTTTCAGGGTAGGTCGCTGGAGATGAAACTCGGGCTGCAGAGGAATTCGTACGATTGCAAGCGGATGGCAGAAATGAGTTCAATAAACAGCAGCAGCTGAATTCTGTGTGTAAATGAACGGGTTGCCGACGCGAGAGAGAGAGAGAGAGAGAGAGAGAGTCTTAAATAATTTTAATTGTGCTACATTTTTTAAAGTTCTTACAAGCCAAATATATCGGCAGAAGACGGATGTTTGTTCCAAAGAGATAGAAATAACTTAAATCCCTTTCCCTTGAATCGCGCCTACCCGCCTTCCCAGCTTCCCCTCCTCCAGTCTCCCCTCCTTCGCCACCCACCTTCCTTTCACCTTCCCAGCTTCCATTCTTTCCTCCTAACCATTTCTTCTATGCACGAACCAATGGACCCAAAGTCATTAATACCGCCTCTTCTTCTTCTCAGCCTACGAATGTATCTTCTTTCATTCTAACGCCATTTCTGTAAAAAACAACAACAACAACATGAAAACAACAACAGCTTCGGCAAGTACCTCTTGAATGCAATTATTTTGTCATCGTACGTTTCCTAATTGAATATTCCACGCCGCATGCGAAGAGCTCGCATCCGAATCGCTACGAATATGTCGCATACCGAAATGCTGACTGACCTTCCCCTCCCAAAACGATTTCACCCTTCGTTCTCGCACAAACATTTCATGCAGTGACAGAGACGGAGGCCGTTCGGACAGAAATCGAGGCAAAAATACATGAAAAGGTAGCGATATATGTACAACCACACATGTGCACACATACACACACACACACACACACACATTATAATTGATCGAATTCTATCAATTCTCTCTGACGATTTCTGGGGCATTTCGTCCAGTTGGGACGCCGTCAGACCTTCGCATTCCCGATGGGACTCTACTGGACCGCACTTCTGCTTTGTAAAAGTTGCAAAAATGCGCCAAACTAGACACCGGCAAGGACTGTTTTTGAATAAATTTCGAATAAGTGAAGATTTCGGACAAAATGGCTTCAGCGAATGGCAATCTATAAATTCCGAACTTATCTGTATTCATCGCCCTTCGCTGCCCCTCCTTCTTCTCTGTGCATACGAATCGTGCGCGTTGTCTACTTTTTCAGCGATTTTTCACTGTTCAAAATGCGTCGTCTGTCCTTCGCAGTCAAATGCATTCATGGATGTCAGTTCTCGAGGTCTGCGTGGCCAAGTCGAATTGCACGCTGTGGTTGCCGCAACAGACGAGGCAGCAAGGGCGACTTTGCCATTCAATTCAAAGTCAAAACGGAACTTGCGCACACACATGCAAAGATGTGCACACGAACACACGTACGCACATTTCTACGTACTCTATACGCTCTGCACATGACTACCGCTCTGCTTGCAACGCCACCGCACAAGCAGACACCAATACACACTCGATCGCATACAGACAGAAGACGTCGAAATCAGTAGCGCTGGCTGTCGTTAGACAGAATAGAAGCTCGCTATTTTCCATTTCAAGGTGTCTGCTGAAGTTGCCACCATGGCAAGAAAAGCAAGAAAGCAGGGAAAAAAACGCGACAGTTCGGCTCTTGAGAGAGTTTTTCGAAATATCAGCTGAGGAGGCGACAAATAATGCGGCCATGGACGCCAACAGATGCTGGGAAGCTCGGGTTGTAATGAACGCAAAGCAAGAATGTCTGCGGTGCCTAACACGCACTCCACACACACACCCTAACACACAATAGATTGCTTACATCTGTGACGCGGTCGCTTTTTAGGTCCGTGGTTCTCATTTCCATCCACTGTGCCAATTTATTCGGAGTGCCTCGCTCGTTCTTCGTTCTCACTCTTCGCTCGACCTCTGCGACATGTCGGTCACATTTCAGTCATTGCGGTGATGGCGGTATGAAACCAACATTCGAATTCAGGAACCAACAAAACGAGACCAGCAACGCCCGACCGCACGGTAGGCTGTTAAGCGTACCCGCGGAGCCGCCGGGGATGCTGACTGGCCACGATGATAATGAGAGCAGTCGGTGATGATAACGACGATGACAATGATTGCGATGCAAAGTGAGGAAGCGGAGGGTGATGGAGAGCGTCGACGATGATGAGCGAGACGAGTCCACGAATGCTGCGGGAATGCTGACCATTTCGACGACGAAGACAGTGGCAGTGGCGGTCGTGGCGATGATGACATCAAGAGCTGAAGAGGAAGCCATACGTCACACGAGGGACTGCACGCCGTCCTTAACATTTCCGATTTCTTTGATAGCCTTTTTGTCTCTTGACGGGCAATTCTGGCCGGAAAGGAATTCAGTGGCTGGTGATGACGACGATACGGGTGTCCGTCTCGCTGGCGAGGATTACTTTGTTGGTTTGCTTGTTCCCGAAGCACGTCATATCCACTCCCGCTTGTGCACGACAGACAAATTGCCCTCTCCGTCTCGTTCGAGTTCGACTGAGTTGAGCTTTTGTCTGCACGGAGCGAAACTTGTATTTTCGGAGCGACAACTTTAACTCAAAATGGGTTTATCTTAGTGCAAGCAGACTACTTCATGCGGGATACAGAACACTGAGTCAAATAGGGCTCGTGGTTATTCACGTCTTCAATCTGGAGTGTCATCTCCAGCGAAGAAACCGCCTCGATGACGGTACTCGGTGTGTCGTCTTGATTGCAGGAGCTCCAGCGATCTCGATCACTGCCTGGACTGTGAAAACAATCTCGCTCTCGGTTACACCGTAGCCTTTCTCCCACTTCCGGCAGGACATCCCGGAATCAATAAGTTGTCAATTTACTTCTGCATTCCTGCCGAACACCGCATCATCGACTCCTGTGTTCCTTCGAATGCGATTCGAATGCGGCAATCAGTCAGTCTTTGTTTCTCATCATTCTTTGTTTCTCGTTGTTGTCGCTGTGCCTGCATATTTGCATAATAAATTAGACAAAAGTTCGCATCACACAAATACGAATGCATTAACGCCGCATGCAGCCACTCGCACCCGCAGCGTTGTTGTTCGTATTCTACTTCCTGCCTGCGTTAACACATCTCTTCAGATTGCTCTTCATCGCACAGCCAACCTGTATAATATCCAGCCTTCGGTGTATGCTGGACGCACACACACGCACGCGCGCACGCGCGCACGCGCACACACACAGCAGCACTGCAATTTGCATTCAGCCGCCAGAGTCTCCTTCGTAGTCGTGCGGGCGTGCGGTGCGCATCCATGCGTGGGCAGCATGTAAAGCACTACAATACGCCGCCGCTGTCTCTGTGTGCCTGCTGGGCCTGCTGTTGTTGGTGTTGTTGTCAGTCCTGCCGGCATTGGCATTGGCGCGCTGCGGCTGAGCGGCGCAAACCGGATGTGCTCGACTTTACGGATTTCCGATTGAATCATTGATGAGCTATTAAGTCAATTTCTCTCTCTGTGCAGGCTCACTATGTTCTCGTCAGTGGTGTTGCTATTGCTGTTGTTTTTGGTGTTGGTGTTGGTGTTGGTGTTGTTGTTGCTGTTGTTGTTGTAATTGTTTTCACGTAGCGCGGATGTCTGCAAATTACGTGAGCCCGCATCAGAAATGTTGTCAAAGTATTGACTCAAACTTCCTCTCTCCATCTCTCACTCCTCCCGCCCCCATCGCAGCCCCCCGCCCTCTTGGACTTTCACCTCTCAGCTGGGTGATCGGCAGGATGCACCCTCAGCAATTTCCTGTCCATCGACAGGTTTTCCGGTTAAAAATGTCGAAACGTGCGTCGCTATTCGACGAGAGCCGCGTCGCCATGCAAAATTCAAGGCAGATGAATGGCAGCCGAGAGCTGCAGAGAGCCGCACGCTGCACTTGCAAATGTGTTTCGATAATTTTGCGGTCACACTTTTGGCATTTCGATGCTTGCGGCACTTGCGGCGCTTCATTTTAAATGAGTTCAAGTGACGCGTGGGTTGCCCGGCTGCCAGCTGTCGAGTGACAAGTGAGCGACGCAAATGACATGCGAGAGGGAGAGAGAAATAGTTTGGCTTGCACTAAGTATGTGAAAAAGAGGAAAACCGTCTCCCGCAGGCGCTTGAGAGAGAAAGGAATGCGGGAAAAGTACCGAACTCCTGCGCCAAGAGGCACCGCACCGCCTACGATTTAATTTTTCTCTCAACCCCGGAATTCCTGCGAGATGCCGGCCTTCTTCGATCGATTCGATTGTCGCACTCAATCACGCCCGTCCCAGATGTCATCCAGCCAACGTCCTGCCGCTCGATGTGAGGCGATAAATAATCCCAGAGCGACTACAGCCCCCTCGCCGCGCCTCACCCCTCCTCGCCAGCCCTCGCACGTCTCCCACGGCGACGCAGGACGTCCACTCGTCCCGCCAGCAGTAACTGTTAATTACTTTCATTAAATAATGCTTTTCTGCAGTTGAAAATTGAATTTGCTTTTAATTAAAATCCACTGCGGAGATGCGTTTGCTCGCTGGGCTGCGACATCCAGCGGGCGTCCGGGCCGCCGCGCCATCGGCATTCCGGCCGCTCTTAATTTCGCCATTTCAGCGTTCGCAATTTCTTACCCCTCATTTGCGTCGCGAACTTGGCTTCGGATAGCACTGCGAGCAGCACTTGGGTTGCGGGAGGGAGAGGGGGGAATGCAGTTGTTTTTTCTCTCTTGTGGCAATTAGACAAAAGTAACGGTAAATCAGCGTTCTCTCTCACCCTCGTATCGATGCAAGAATGTCCTGCTCGGCTCTTTGCACGCTGGAGCCGTTTTGACGGCAAAGTTTTTTAAGTGTCGTCGTCGCCGCCGCCGCCACTGCTGCTGCTGCTGCTGCCACTGCTGCCGCCACTGCTGTCTCTGCTGTCTCTGCAAGCAACAGCCTCTCGAATGCGTCGCCGAATTAAGGACGAATTCTTTCCGTTCGCCGTCTGTCTCCGAAGTCGTCGAAGGACTGCTGCTGGCACTCGCTGCGATTTCTTGGCGTAAACAATGCAAAGTCGTCAACCGGATGCGGATCTGAATATGTTCGCAATTAGTTTGCCGCTGTCGGTGTTGGTGTTGGTGTTGGTGTTGGAGGCGTCACTGGTCGTGGCATTGAGGGCAGTCTGGAATGCTGTCGCTGCTGCTGTTGTTGTTGTTGTTGCTGTCTTTGGCGCTGCTTGAGCTGGAATGTCCTTCGGAATGGAGTTGGAGGTTGAAGTTGCGCATAATTAGTAATTGTTTTCGAAGTGCGGAGTGCATTGGAAACACTGGTGAAAGTTGTTCTTGTTGTTGTTGTTGTAGCTGCTGTCTTTGGCATGATTTAAAATTTCATTAAAACGAACATCGAGGACGCGCAGAGTTTTCAATCCCATTAAAACATCTCAGCGGCATTAAACAGTTGGAAGCAGGTTTTCGTTGTCGTTACAGTTGTTGTTGTTGTTGTTATACCTCTGAAAACCCGGATCACGCTCCTGCGAATAAGTTGTGATCGAATATTCGGAAGTAATCGACTTTTCGGAGAGTAATAAATTGATGTTTTCGCAAAGTCTGTGATTTAAAGTCTTCAAATTCTATACCTTCTTAATTAAAATATCTGCATAAAAATTTTTCATTATCGTTCATCCTTTAGGTTTCGCCAGCCACGAAAAGCATTGCCAGCTACACAAATTCAAACTGATGACGATTTTGTTGCCGTCGTCGTTTTAGCCAAATCGTGAAAAATGATTTTCGTTGAGCGAGACACGACGTCGAGCCTCTCGAGAGGACGATGACACAGGATGCTGATGCAACAGCTCAGCGCGAATGTTAGTTGGCGGCTGCCAAGAGGAGTGCAGCAAATTAACAACAACAACAACAACGACAACTATAACCGAAGCTGCTGTAATAATATCGCTGACAACAAAATAATCGAAAAAAACACAAAAACTAAATCGAGAAAGTTGTCGTTTGCGATAAACTATCACTGCACACCAACCCCTCCCCTCTACACCTCCTTCCTCACCCACTCACCCAACACAGCAACATCAACTGCAACGTGGCTGCTGGAAGTCGTAGAAACAACAGCAACAGCAACAGCAACAGCGAAACTTTTACTACGCTCGCCGGAAGTGGCACGAGGACACAAAAGCAGAACAAAAAGAGGACAGAGGGGAAGAAAGGAATTGAAATAAAAGCGTCATTAAACGTGTGTGTAGAAAAGCCCGTTCTGTCGTCCTGTTGTGGGCGTGTCAGGGTTCACACTTGGCAATTTGGGTGGGATTCACCCTTAACTAGAACTGGAACTGGAATGATAATTGGAAACAGAACTGGAACTGGAACTAGAACTGGAACGAGTACGAGAACTATAGTAGAACTGGAACTGGAACTGGAAGTAGAATTAGAACGAGAACTAGACTGGAGCTGGAACTAGAACTGGAAGTAGAACTGGAACTGAACCTAGAACTGGAAGTAGAACTAGAACGAGAACTGGAACTAGAACTAGAACTGAAAGTAGAACTGGAACTGGAACTGGAACTAGAACTGGAAGTAGAACTGGAACTAGAACTGGAAGAAGAACTAGAACTGGGACTAGAACTGGAACTAGAGAAATCCACTCCACTGATTGCGTTCGTTGTGAGTCGCAATTTTTGGTTTCTAAGGCCCGAGAACTTACTCGTTACGTTTTCATGAGCAGGGCGCTCGTGATGATGGCGCACCCTGTGACGGAGCCCAAACACGCTCCCCCACGCCCCCGTCCACTCTTCACGTTTCCCTATATGTGTGCGTCTTTATTTGTCTCGAAAAAGTTGTCGCCAAACTTTAAAATTGAATTGTTTCACTACAACGACAGCAATTTCGTTTTTAGCCCGATGTTAGCTGCTGATGGTGCCATTGCCGCCATTGATGTTGTTGTTGTTGCAGGCGTTCGTTGCTGTTAGGTACCGTTACTTCAACTGCTCGCTTTTATTGCACTTTCTTCAGGCTGCAATAAATTCCGTTGTGAAATGCTGATGTTGCCTCTTCGTTCCAAGTGCAGCTTTTAGAAATGTTTGTTTTAATATTACAAAACTTGTGGAAAAATGTGGCAGCTCTCCTCGCTAACCAACGAACGCATTTCAACCTCTCGACACGCAATTAATTGCGAATTACAGAACAACAAGTGCAACGCGCAATAGACGCGAACAAGCAGACCGAAATGCAGAAATAATGGCGGTGCTGCATGTAGTTTGCGGCCGTCCGCGCGCTGGACGTGCCGAAGCCGCCGTAATGCAGGTGTGCGTGTGTGCGTGTGCAAGCAACGAACACATAGGAAAGCCACACATTAACGAAAGCACATGCGTTTGTATACACACGCACACGCCACGTGAACGTGTTTATTTACCTGCGCATTTTTGCAATACCGAACTCGCCCGCGTCTGTGGCAAGCATTCCGGAACTCGGAGCGCACAGTGGGACGAAAGCCCAGCCAGTGCAGTCGTCGGCGGGAAATGAGAGGCCGCGATTGGAATTTTCAATCAACACAGGGAATCTTTAATCAAAGCTCGCGCTGGATCCACTTGCCCGCCGATTCGTTCCACTGTCTCTGCCTGAATCTCTGCGGTCTTCCCCGTCTCCCTCTCCCACCGCTCAATGAACCCTCGAAAGCCTACCAGAAACCGTCCAGCTTCACCCTCGCAATGGCAGCAATTATCAGTTGTCGGCAGTGGCAATCGCGCTCATTACGCACTGCAGCAGCCCGACGCATCTCCATTTTCGGCCCACCTCGCCACAGACTGCCTGCTCGCCGGAGCGACAACTAATCACCGAACTCCGGCACGCCCTTGCTGTTCTTTAAAAGGGGTGGCAGGTAGTGTGTGTGTGTGTGTGTGTGTGTGTGTGCGTGCGAGTGTGTTTGTATTTGATGTAAATTTTAATTTAAATGCAAATTTTCTACTCATTTTCAACATATTAAGCGGGATAAGTTCATCCTGACGCATTTCCAGCTGCCTGTTTGAATTCATGGCAGCCTCCTGGTGTTGCTGGTTCGCCGCTGCCGGTGCTGCCGCTGCTGCTGCAACATTAATGTTGGTGTTGTCGCATGTATTGATAGGTTTTGATGTTTGAATTTACACACCACATCCGTTGTTCCTGTTGGTGATGGCGATGGTTGGCTTCGTGTTTTGGTGGGGAGGAGACGAGGAGCGGATTTGGTGGGCTTCTTCTGGTGTGTGTGAGGCGGTGGTTGTTGCTGCTGTGTTCCTGTTCTCATCTCGCACACATTCGCAGTCACTCAGTCGCCATCGCTTGACAGCTGCTGTCAAAAATGACTGATTGCTTGTGGTGGGGCGGAGAATGCAAATCCAAGCTTGGGGAGGCCTGAGCTGATGAGAAAAGGTAAAGCAGAACAACAACACGGGACAGCCAGGATGATGCAAATATATACACAATAATTTTCTGAAAACTCGTATCTTCTCTAATTCCATTACGTGTTTGTAAATAGTTTTGCAAACTTAATTTCGTCGTTTTAAATAACCGACCGCATTTCCACTCTCAGCCATCGTGTCTCGCCATGAATAATTTGCTCCTCATCACATGCGCGGGTTGAACCGCCCTAACGAAACGAGAACCGCGCCGCACCGTCCACTGCGAGATCCTGAGAGTTTGCAAAAATATGATAACCGAACAAGTTGCAGCTAAATAGAGGCAAACAGTTTTATCCGCTGGCTGAAGTGTGTCATGAAGGGAATTTGAATAAAATAATTTGACATCAGCGGCGGTGGAGCGAGTGACTGGCTGCAGGTGAGGAGGACGCGAGTGGACAAGTTATGCGCGGATGTCGGGGGGATTAAATGAGATAAATTGAAAAATAAGTGTGTGGGAGAGGAGAGGAGGAGAATGGGAAGGTACGGGATGCCATGGGACAGGAGAGGACACCACGAGGCAGGTACAGGACGGAACAAAGAAGGCGGCACTGGATTATAGACTGGCATAGACAGCATGGACTTCAGCTGAGGGAATGGCTTTGAAGCGTCATCTGGATAAATACGTCGACTTCAGAGCAACAGACCATCCCTGGCCCGATTTTTCGCAAAAATACCAGATACCTCATCACAGTTCAAGCACGATATCAAACGGAACAACCAATCTAATCAAAGGACACGTCGTTAGTTGCGAACTTCGAGTGTCCTTGCTGAGAGTATACTTGACAAGAAGAAACTAATAAAAGCGCCATTCCCTGCAGCTGCTCGGGCGTCAAATGAGAAGAAGACGGGCGGGTTCGCATGACAACCGCTAGTGTGCAGTTATTCTACGTCCCCTCCGAGATCTTCGGCTCTGCTGTATCCGGCTTCCTTCCTCTTCCTCCCGCAGCTCATTTAGTAGCCTTAACACTGAAGTAATTAAATTTAACCGTTTTTGTTCCAGAAGCTCCTTGCACGGTCAGGGGCGGCCGGCTACCGACAAACTCAGTCATCAGCAGAGCAAACGCACACGTCATTGTGTCTGTGCATGGGGGAAGTGTGTGTGTGTGTGTGTCTGAGTGTGCGGAAGTGGTCACATATGGCTCCACTTATCCTTAATCTGTTGATAGTTATTTGCTCAGTTATTAATTAAGGAAGAGCTCGCTGTCACCGGGAATAATGAACGGAATGACAGAAGACGAAAAGGTCTTAATGTCAGTTTGTGTTCTCGGAATGCTGATCATTTCCCGGCACACTTGTGTCCGATTATTGCCGCCGCCTATTTAGCCGCAGAGGGTTGAATGTTTCCGTAGGAATCTCGTTTGCTCTCTTTAAACTCCGCTTTGATATCGTTCTTCCTGGACCTTCTTGGACATCTCGTGTCCCAACCCAAGCCGATTTCACTTTGTCGCAGGGTTTCCTTTGATGGAAACAAAGCATCCGAGGGGATTCCTCGGTCTTCATGTCTGTTTTGGGACGAACATTGAGTTGGCGAATTCATTCAGTTGCTGTCTTCTGCTGTGGAGCATATTTTCGCTGTTCTGACTCGTTCACATGTACACGAGAAGGCACGCCGACCGCCCGTCCGCCAACCGTCCGTCCGCCGGCTGTCCGTCCGCCAGTGTGTCGTCGTCCCTTGTATTGTGTGCAGAAAACTTGAAAGTAATCTTCCGCCTCTGTGCCCCCTCTGCAACCCCCATTGTTGGATTAGCATATTTAGATTAAGGCAGCACGTCAGGCACACATCTGCCAAACTTCTGACACGGGCTGTTGCGCGGCTTCCCCGGCTGCCGTCGCCGTCGCTCCCCTCTCGCCCTCGCGCGGCCGCTCCACCGCACTGAGTGCAGATGACACAGCAACTTTCTGCTCCTATGTCGCAGCCCGAATGACAGTTATTATATTAGTTTTCTGTATGCAGAAGCAGATCATAAACGCACAGAACGGCAAACACGGAGCTGACGTGTGGACAGCATCGACAGACAACAAGCAGGAATTTATTTAGCTTAATACGAGAAGGCATTTGTGCTGGATTAAAAAGTAGTTTGCAAGGTATTCAATTTAGAGTTTCCTTCATTTGCGTGGGGCCACCGTCGTCATTCACTTTGCTCTCGAGCGTCGAAGTGGGGGCGGGTTAGCTAGACGAGCGCTGGGGAGACTGAATGAGTTGTGGATTTTCTTGGTTGGTTTTTAATTTATTCCTCTCCTGAGACTTGTGTGCGCTCCGAATCCATCTCGGTTGCACACTGGAGGCCTTTGTAGGTCTTGTATTTAAAATTCATCACTTGGTTTCGGTACGTCGTGCAGTCCTTTCTTCCACATCCTCTGGCCGTGTGTCCTGCGTGAGAAGGCACAAAAATCGTTTTGATTTTCACAGCTGTGCAGTCAAGCCATACATTCGACCATGTTTCCGTCCGTCCGTCCGTCCGTCCGTGTGTCCGTTAGGCTGCTGCAGTCTGCATTGTTCTGGTCCAGTAAAGCGGTCGTCTGGTGGGCCGCAGGGTTCCCGCAAACGGCCGGCCGTGTTGCAATGCGAGTGCGGCTCTTGGCTGCAGTCGGAGGCGTGGCGCACGCCTTGCCGATGCTGACAAGCAGCTGTGCAGCTGCGACTGAACCTAATTCGGTTACACAATCGATCCCCTCACCCTTCTTCTTCTTATTCCTCTCCTCTTCCCAGCCGGGTTACTTTGTACGCACCTCTGCCTGCTGCTGAAGTCCTGCCGCACCTGTGGCGGGGGAGGCGGTTGGTGGCTGCGAGATGTTTTTGCGGTTTCCTTTGATTTTCGCATCGATTGCTGTGAGGCGCTCGTACTTTTCACTTAGCATTCATGCGCTGATGCATATCGGAGCCGTCATTAAGATTCATTGTTTCGAGTAACCACATGGTACTGTCTCGATATTGGCTAAAATTAATATTATAATAGATCCCCGCAAAATGTCGACTTTTCATTATTCTTTCATGGGAATCAAGTATTGATGACTGATGTTAAGGGACTTTTGTGGACTGCGCGACGGAGAGGTGAGGGGTGGAGCGAGGGGGAGTACAGACGGCTACTCTGTGAGTTGAGCCAGCGATAGAACGGATTACGTGGAAACAGATTACGAAGATTCCCGTGACTCTCCAATGTTTCGGAATTCGTCTCAGCATCCTCTACATGATTGCAAACCCACTGTCCCTCTCCTTCTCCTTCTCACTCTTACCCTCTCCCACTTTGTCTTTTTCTCACTCTCTCTCTCTCTCTCTCTCTCTCTCCCTCTCGCTCTTCCTCTCTCCCTCTCCTTCTCTTTGCTGAAAAGTACATTTCACGCTCGTAACTCGTTATTTTGTAAAACTTAGAAAAACGAATGAAATATGAGAAAAAATTTGGTTTCGCAGCGGCGGCCGACCTGATTTCTCGCTTCGTAGAAGTGGACCATTTCCAAGTAGGGGTCAGTTGGTGCTTGTCGTTTCTGCGGCCCGTCCATAACATTTAATTATGCAAATTAAGATGGCGGCTGAACAAAATGGGCCAACAGAACGCAGCCCTTCTTTCCAACAACGGGATGTCCCATTCCGCCCCACTGGAAAGTCGATGCAGACCGCAGCGTTGTAAAGCAAATGCGTGACCGTACTGCTGTTCGTCCCGGCAGACTTAGAGGTGTGCAGACTTTTAATTCATTTTTAATAGAAATTTATTTCGCTGGCAGGTTGGGTCGAACGCTGGTTTTTCGTGTGGGGTTTGGAGGCCGGTAACGCAGTGTAGAAGCAACAAGCTGGAAATCTCAATTTCGTTTAGACCACGTAATTGAAGGCCGAGAGCCTGCAGCAAAACGAGCCAGACTACCTCCAGTACCCCGCCTACCCAGCGAAACGCCAAACAGACACTAGGGCCGAGCCACAGTGAAACGAGGGGCGATGTGCCGTCGACTGCCGTCGTCACTCGAATCGGCATAAAACTGCGATGGTTGCACTGCCACAAAACCATAAACTAGCGATGCGCTAAGCAACACCAATTCAAGAAGGGCCGCAGTATCAGATGAGAACTATTTTTCAAAGTAATTTCCTTCGAAGTCCATCCGATCCCGCCCGCTGCTACTCCGGTCACATATTCTTCCTAATCAATGGACTTTACTTTGTCCATTAAGGAAAGTGCGTGTTCCAGTGAAAGACGCCGCGAGGACTCACCTGCGGACGGACGGCAAGACGCATGATGAACGGGACGAACGCACTGAGGCAGAACGGTAAACAAGAGATATTGCGAACTAATGGAGCGGGAGAGCTCAGCACGGAGCCACCGCGGGCAAACACAGGCAAAACACAGACAAACAGAGAGACAGACGAGCAGACGGACACGCGGACGGACGGACGAACAGATGGATGGAAGTGCAGATCAAGCTAAAGGCGAACCAAGAAGACGTGCTCGGAAGACGGTGGGATGGGGCGGTTAGGTAAAATTCAATTAAGTGACACAAGCCTAGAATAACTTTATCTGCCATCCGAGAGAAGCACGAAGCCAGCTGAGGGAGGAGACATTGTAAGCTGCACGCAGAAAATAGTTGGAAGTCTAGAGCAGAAAGAAAGAAGAACGTGAAAAATATACGTGAGAAGGACACACAACTTCGAATCTTAAAGTTTGTTGCCAGCTGGAGGGGGTTGGCAGGGAGAGCGGGAGAGGGCAAGGATAATCAACGAACAAAAGCAGCGCGAAACGTTATTTTAACAGGTAGCTGCTGCCGCGTATACGTGCTGCCTCGATATTCGCGGAGGGATGCTGGGATTTTCCGCGGTGGCCGTAGAATTCAATAACATCCAGCGTCTGCGCCCGAAATCAGACAACGAGAAACACATTTTCCAGAAGGAGGACAGCGAAATGCGCGTGCCAAACGACTCGCCTGCCAGAGACCCAAGAGCGAGTACAACACGCAATCGTTTCTGTAAGTTGGCCGCGCTCTGCAATCACGAGGCTTTTAAGTAATTATAGAAAAATCAAGTGCTGCAGACGCCTCAAGTTGGCGAAACTTCATGGCCCGTGCAAGCCGAGCGCCTACTTCAATCAGGTTCAGGTAGCGGGGCGGCGGAGGAGGTCAGCACTAAATTAATTAGAGCCGCACTTAAGCACGCGGAGGCAGCTGCTGGTGAGGCGAGACTCCCGACTTTATTAGGATTAAGTACGAGAAATGGCCTTCTCTTCTCTCCACCGCCAGTTGCTACTCGTTTTCAGCGTTCGTGCCTCACTCCGCGTTTGAATACTTGCCAAAACAATAGTTTCGGTCCGCTGCTGGGTCTCGACTCTTCCTACAGCCGACGGCTTGGCTTGTCTGCGAAATCTTTAAGCCGCAATCTTTGCATGGCGCAACATCCAGTTGGCTGTTTGGCAGCGCTTTGTTCGTCGAAGTTCCCCTATACTCGGTTCGGTAGACGGTTGGATGTGCGTGTCCGGGACGATCCTGCTATCTGTTGAAAGGCTTTGAAATTTATGAAGAAGTCCTTGTAAAACATAAGGTTTTTGCAGAGAGTGCTGAACTATCAGCAGGAGAAACCACAACAGTGACGACGGCAAAAACATGTCAGCTGCAAGTACCAGCCGGCAAACGGGTTTTTGTTGTCGAGGCCGAGGCGAATTTATAGTTGCTAGACACGGAAAAAAGGGAAATCGAGCTGAACCGAACTAAAGGCTTTCTAACAACAAAGACTTTCCTTGGATTTACAGCCCGATTTAAAGACGACACTTTGAAAGGGGAAACGAGTGAAGCGAGACGGACACATTTTTTTCACATTTCCAGCCGCCACTAACAGTCAGTGGAATTTCCGCGTCATGCCGAGTCTTCAAAAGACTCCACATCACGAAGGCCGAAGCGCAAATTTGGCCACATTTTCGGCATTAATATTGCAAGCTTTTCCTCGAATTGAATGCCATTTCCTGTGCAGTTTGGTGCACTTTTGGCATTTCTTCAATCACGCACCGTTTTCGTTCGGCATGGATCGATGTCTCGTCATAATGTGGGTCACGAGCTGAGTCCTCTTAATTTTCCCTTCCGTATTCGAGCTTTCAACCAATTTGGCTTCACATAAATGCACGAATATTGTAAATGGGAAGCCGAACCCTTCAAAGACGTGGATTCAGCAAGCGGGGACAAGACGGGAATTGGAAAGAGTAACACAGGACTTCGTACACGTTACGCGTGGATCTACATGAGGATTACATAATAGCGACGCGCTGGACGTCGCTGCCAATTATTGGCTTTCAGTTGCGAAAGCGCCGGCGTTTTACGCTTAATTGATCGTCCTGTCATGCTGCATGCGCCGCGCTACGTGCCCCACGTCGGTCCGCGTGCAACAGATGCAGTCGTTTTGCCATTTCAATTAAACATTTACAGCATTCGGTAATTCGCAGTCTTCAGCATGGACGCCGGCAACGCTTTCAGTTTTAATTCAACCCAGTTTAGCGATGTACCGCGTAATGCCGCACTCCGTGTTGCCCCTAAACTCGGTTCCACGTTATTGAGCGTGATTAAACCGAATGCAACCCAATCGCAACCGTTTGCAGAAAAAAGATTGGAAAGCATGGACACGCGGGGGTTTGGCCAGCACGAACTATTTGCGGACTTCGTGTTTCGCCGCTGTGAGACTCTGCTGCACTCTAATCGTCATTCGTTATTTTTCCGCTATCAACTTCCAATTAATTGACGGTAATTAAAATGTAGATCGTATCGCGATTGCAGCGGCAGAGCTAAGTTGGTCTCTTGTTTTTGAAATAGTTGTTGCCTCCAGCAATGGATTTGTACACTGGAAACTCGAGTTGGAAGATGGTATAGGGGAGAGAGAGGGAGAGAGAGGGAGAGAGAGAGAGAGAGAGAGAGAGAGAGAGAGGGAGAGAGAGAGAGGGAGAGAGAGAGAGAGAGAGAGAGAGAGAAGGTCGTGTACCATACCTGCGTATATTGACTAAATTCCTTTATAATTTATTAAAATAGTTCATTAAAATTGCCTCAGCCTTTTCAGGACCTCGCAACCCCTCGATATCAATAGCCAACCTTTGATGTCCTTACCGAAAATTGGTTCTCACACAACTACGCAAAGTGAGACATGATATACACGTTGTGTACGTGTGGCTGTTGTTGGAGCGGCGAATGGCGCCACGAACACCTTCCTCAGACCCCGCAGACTGAGGAGCGCGGCGACACCTTCGCCATGCGGGGATCCAGGGAGGCACGCTTCTGGCAGAGCGGTAAGTTTAGCTAAGGACCCACTTGCGGAGCGAGATGATGCCGGTGATGAGATTTGCCGGTGACGAGGACATGGAAGGGACACACATATGGAGCGACGACGCTCCGTGAATAGCAACTTAATGGAAAGTGTGTCTCGCCCGAAAAGCGAGCAAGAAGAAAGACAAATTCGCAGTGAATGGGACAACAAATTGGAATACTAAGTGAATTGATGCCGGTTGCTGATGCAGGAGGCCGGATGTGCGGCGCGGCGCACTGAAGTGAAGAGTACGAAGTGTAAGGAGTGCAAAGTGCGAAAACGTGAACCCCACTAATGAGGGTGGCGGTGGAGATGCAGGGTGTTGCAGCCCCTCCGCCCACGCCATTTGGCAGTCGTAATGAATTCTGTCTGCGTACCAAGCGCTCGCTGACGTGCTGGGATTTTCGCGCATAATTTTTTGAAAGTTAATTTTCTGCGTTGGCGACATTTCGACGCTCAGTCTCAAGCTTCACAGCAGCAAAATGCGTCGTTGGCAGCGCTTGCGACGCATGCAAGTGTTTTTAAAGTTTCTGAAAAGCTCGGGATGCGTACCGAAAAGTTTTGTTCTTGTTATAAAGTTCATGTTGGCGTTTATTTTGCACACAGCGAATGCGTTTGAATACTTTAAATGCCTCTCCGTCACTTTGAAGTTTGCTTTCGCGACGTTTTGTGTCAATTAAATACTTCCTGCATGAATAAAGACGAATATTTTAGTTTGCAAGGGATTTCTGTGTATCTTCAGCTGCGAATTGTGTTGATAATTGGATTAGCAGAGGATATTCTGAAGAGATTTAATAGTATTCTGGTTCTTGTGCAGGAAATGAATTAGAATCTAACAGATTTTAGAAATCAGACTAAAATTTGCACATCGATTGCAAGTTTTATAAAAGATTCTCCGGTTTTTGACTCGTGTACATCTTTTTTAGTTGCTGGGGTGACTTAGAATTATCGAATTTGATTTTAGAGTATTCAATTTAAGGCCGTCTGCTAATAAAGTTCATAGCGACAGCATTAAAATTGAATCATAATTTATTTACGACCTCTGATAGGCTTTTCCTCTCTTTGCCACAAACACTCCTGCCCGCCCAGCCACACCCACCACCCCATTTCACCCCACAGCCTCACTTCGCCGACGCAAAATCAATCAAAACTCAATGCAAACTTCCAAATCTTTTCAATTTAAGTCCTCCTGCTCACAGTCGCCCGTGAGGGTCGTGCTTCATCCACCCACCCACCCACCCACACACACACACACACATATATGCGTGAGGTCATCCCCGATTATAAGGCCCGGCGATAACAAATGATCGAGAGTCAAAACTCAATAAACTAAGCATTAATAAAATTACTTCCGGAGCGAAGCGAGCCGAACACCGAGCGCGCAACGCAGTACGAAATTAAGGAGCGCACGGAATTAGCCTGCTCGCAGTGGTAGCGGCAGCGGCAGCGGCAGCGGTGACGCCCCGAATGCGAGGTGGCTGCAGGTGGCCGACGCGCTCCGTCCAACCGCTGGCGCGTCCGTGTCCTGCTGCACAACAGAATTGATTACTCAGCGTACAAAGTGAAGCACTCGTCCACCCAGCTGCTTGAACGCCCACTCCAACGCCCACCGTTGCGCCCCGCTGCTCCGTCGCACTCGTCTCGCCGACCGCTCGCTCGCGCGCCGCTGCGATTGAGTTGCCATTCTCCGTTAAGTGGCGATTTCAAGTAGAATGAATGAAAGTCTGCCAAACGCTCGGAATCCCATGGAAATCCAATAATAACGCGAATTATGAGAGCTTCATCAAACAGTGAAAGGGGTTTGGTGGGCGTGGTGGGGCGGGGGAGAGGTTGGGTGGTAGCGGCAGCGCAACGCAACGCAACGCGACCTTAAAAGTGAATGAAGCGAGCGGCTGCTATCCTTGGAATTGCCTTCATATTTTCCTTCGCTGCTAACCGAAGGCAGCAGACAGACAGGGGATGCGCGTCGGCATATTTTGAGCGAGGATACGCAGCGAGGCGCGGCGGCAGCGGCGTCGGCGTCGGCCATAAATCATGAAATGGCTGCAGGATATTCGGCCGTAATTTCGAGCGAGCAGCGACGAGGACTCGCACCTAATTCGATTTCTTGTCGAATTCACAGTCGAGTGGCGTGCAAATCGAGGGCGAGGTTGAGCTGCATTTCAGGGGTACCCCCGGGGAGGGGCAGAGCGGCAAGCGACTTTCGGCGAAAGTGATTTTCAATATTTACTACTTATCAAAGCAACTTATCAATAAAGGACGGAGCCGAGTGGGTCACCCATTCCGGGGAATGAGTGCAATAAATCATGCAGAAAGTAGTGGCAGGTATGCAAAGAGCGCGGCAGGAGGCAGACATTCGGGACGAGGGAAGTGTGTTGAAAAGGTGAAGAACGTCTGGTCGCCATGAGTACGGGGAACACGCGGGTCAAACTTAGATCGACTATATCGCGTGCCTCTCCTTCTTCGCAGAGTGACGGGCTGGAATTGTCAGTCGCGCCATTTCTAACAGCAGGATCCTCATTTCCAGATCCAGTCTGGTGTTCCTTTTTTGGGACACTCAATACCCTCGCCACAGCTTCCTATTTTGAGTGAGATAGGAAAGGACTTGACTCTGCTTGAGATTGAAGATCTGCACTACTGTGAAACTCACAAATTAAAATATCCTGGCCCCAGTTCGCTCCTTTCCTCACAAATTCGCTCTTTTCTCGAGTAAGTTTCCAATTACGTCTGCTTCTTGAAACTTATTTCTTTAGAACTCATCTCAACGGCGAACAATTTTAATCTTTTGTATATTTTAATTAAAAACACAGCAAGGACGATTTAAGGCATTTTTCGGCCATCCAGTCTTGAGGGCGGAGAATAAAAAATCCAGTATCTGAGACCCGTGCAGTTCAACAAGCAACGACAATCCAATCAACGGAAGCCTGCGCCAGATAAGTTTTGCGTATCGAAGAGTGTTTAATTGTATTCGATGGTGGGCGGAAAGCAGGAGTTTGAGTAGGAGCAGAAGCAGTAGCAGGAGCACAAGCAGTAGCAGGAGCAGGAGCAGTAGCAGAGCTGGAGCTGGAGCAGGAGCAGGAGCAGGAGCAGGAGCAGGAGCAGGAGCAGGAGCTGAAGGAGGAGCAGGAGCTGAAAGAGAAACATGAGCTGGAGTTGAAGGTGTTCCCAGTGAACCCGAAACAGTGCGCTGCAGACGACTGGCTGGCCAGAATGTTTGCTGGGTAGACATGGCAATGGATGTTGGTTGTTTATTGATTGCACGAAGACCGCCGTGACGCGGGTCGACGGGTGGTGGGTGGGGGGAGTTGGCGGAGCGTCGGAGGCTCGTCGAAACGGCGAGGGCGAAGTCGACATCACGCTTTGTGGACACTGAAATTGAAATGCAATATCCGAAGGGTTAAATAAACAAGCAAATGAATTCAAATAAATATTAAAACAAAATTGCTCGTCACCGAGGCGGCAGAAGGAGACAAAGCAACTCAAGTCTTGGCAAAGAATTCGCAGTTGGCTGGGACGGACTGCGGCATTCGAGGATAAAAACAAACCGTGCAGCTGGAACGCAGGATACGTAGGTATCGTCGTTGCCTTTAAGTTGTCTGCAGGTCTTGCGTTTTCATTAATTCAGCGAATTTTTGTCAAATGAAATCTTCCTTCTTCGCATCTTCGTTTCTGCATCTTGGGATGTTTTGTGTTTTTGAGGAGTGGATGCTCAAGCAGGTCATTAACGTCGATTCGGGTGGATTTAGTGGCAATACCTGCATCGTGAGGAACACCAAGAGATAAGACTGGAAAAAGCTATACAAAACAACAGGCAGATCGTTTTCGCGCAGCACTTCTGTGTCCCTGTTGTTCGGCTGCTGGTTTGCAATAAATATTTCACTGGAAGTGATATAAAGTGGAATGAGTGACGTGCGCGACGTGTGCGAATGTGAGGGCGTGTGGGTGAGAGCTGTTAACGTGCTCGTCCCCCCTTCCTCGCACGCCTTTCCCATTCACTTGCGTCGCTCGTATTTTAACCACTTTAATGACACAGCACTGGAAAATACGCTGCAGCCGTCGGTACGGGTTGGAGGACCGAGCTTGGGGTGAGTGCGCCCCTCGATAGGAGTCTCGCCCCATTTTACTCCTCAGTTATTTTCAGCATTCTTAAGTGGATTCTTTTTCCGCATTATTTATTCGCACTTTCGCTTGCGCGGCATAAATAATAATATTCCAATAACTAGATTTGTTGAAGATTAGAGCCACCAACTCACCTTCCCAATTCTCTTCAACACACACACGCACACACACACACACCCACACAATGGAAGTCATGCACAAGTACACACATGCGTACATCTGGTGTGCTGATGTGCCTCCGCACGATAAAATATGTAAGAATTCCGTCATTCTTTCCTCAAAGCATTAAAATTGACAGCACTCAAAATTGATGGCCGCTTGGCTGGCAGGAGGCGGGTTTCTATTCTTGTGCTGCCCCACTTATTGAAGGAAGGAATTAACAATGTTTCCCCCAGCTCGTGGCACTGAAGAATCCTGCCGATGCCTAACAAACGAGTCGACAACTTGAAAGGATTTTAAAGTGCGTGGCAAATTGCGGAATTTCCTGCGGTATTTTCTTACTTTGGGTAAAAGGAAATTCCTGGGAAATCCTTTTCAAGTCACAAGTATGCAAATACGAAAGCGACAGCTTTTCACATTCGTTATTCGACTCGTATGTTAATCGCAGTCCTGCCAGCAGGTTTTCCGAACAATTTCTGCAACAACTATTGTGCAAATTCGCTCGATTTTCCCCCATCAACAGTTGAAAACACAAAATTTAATCCTTTCCGACGCGGCTGTCGGTTTAATTAAAGTGCAGCGAGTCTTCTTAATGTGTGGGCAGCAGCAACCAAACTGCAACAGCAACACCGTCACTGCTGCACCACCAAATTAAAGGGCTGGCATGTCGTTGTGACTGCAGTAATACAAAACCGCCCCCACCCCTCGCCGCCCCTTGCGGAGCTGCTCTGTAATTATTGGCAAACAATGTCCTTGCCGAAGATGACGTTCGTCGCACGCACGCACGAATCCAAGAGCGCAGGGAACTCGAAGCCGCTTGTGGCAGCGCAACAGGAGAGGCAGGCGAGGTCGAACCGGCGCGCCGTAGACAATGCAGCGAAAATGCTGGTCCGCAAAAAATCTGTGCTGCACGATGCTCCGTCGTGAAAGAGCGCCGGAGAAATCGGAGACCCAATAAGGTACCCGAGGCCGGCGGAGCGTCATGTGTGTTGAATGACCGGCTGCTGGTCGGCAGAAAGCGGCGCGATGCCAGAGGACGGGTCGTCAGCTAGGGCGCAGAGGTCCGGGAGCGACACGCACGACACACGCCACGTCCAACGTGAACCCGTCCCTTGCAAGCGTCCTTTGTTTATATTTGCCTCCGTCGACTTGGCTTCAGGTTGACATCGTATCGCACCGCATCGCTTCGCATCGCGTCGCATCGCATCGCAGCCTTTCTTCCATCCAGAATTCCTGTCAGGCTGTCGCTGCTGCGTGCCTTGTTGTTGCTGGGTGTCAGCCGCCGGAGGGGGCGGCTGTGCTTTCACGTGCAGGCCTTTATTAGCCTCGGCTTCCGGTTTAGCGCAGTGATTTCGGCCAAATTCAATTACAGAGCAGCGCACCAACTCGTATCGAATTTGATTTTCGATTTAATAAGCTTTGATTTCCAATTTTGCCTTGACAAGCGCAGCAAGTCCTCCGATGATTATGATGTTTTTCCTCGGAAACTGGCAACCCGTGATTAAATTAACCACTTTGTTGGGTTGCGTGCGGGGGGGGGGGGGGGGGGGGGGGGGTGAAGATGTAGGAGGATTGGGAGGAGGACGAGAAGGAGGAGGCGTCCGGACCACTTTTGCTCGACGCTACTGACAGAGGGAGCTTGTGTTCACTCCTTTGAATGTCCTTGCAGTGAAGGCAACTCCGTGTTCAGGATTTCGGCTCGATTTTCAGTGCAATTGCTGTCATATTGAAACATTTACACGGAGAAATCAATTCACTCTCTGTAGTTTCAAGCAGAAGCGGCCAATTTTAATAAAAATAAATAAGCATTCATTTCGCCGACTTGACTGCGTGTATTCAGCGCGAGACCCTGCAGAACTTGAGCGAATATTTCAGCGCGAGCGACTCCTTCACAGCTGCAACAAAGCTGTGCACGCGAGAATCTCGTGTATGCATGCCAGCACATGAAAACACATGAAAAGCGCTTAATAGTTGACGGTACCACGGGACCCGATTGAACCGAACTGAAAACAGGAGCTGCTGCTGCTGTTGCTGGCGGTGGCGTTCGCACTCGTAGTTGCCGTTCAGCCATTCAGCGAGGGATGCGAAGTGTGCCGCGAACCGCTGGGTGAGTGGCTGCCGACCGCCAGTGCAGCCCCGCGGGGAGCGACGAGAGGGCGGCTCGAAATGCAGAAAGCATTTATTTTCATTTCCCACGCGCCGCTGAGCAAAACTGAAAATGAAAATTTCATATGAAACTGTAAGAAGGTGCTTCAGCGCCAGCCGAGTGTGGAAATTGCCAGCAATAACAGCCAGCCAGCGACGCGAGCGCCAGCAACTCACCGGCAACAGCAGCAGCAGCAGCAGCAGCAGCAGCAGCAGCAGCAGCAGCAGCAGCAGCAGGCGCAGCAGGCCCAGCAGGCGCAGAAACATACGCGAGGGCGAACGCGAACGCGAACACGAACGCTTGAATTATTTTGCAGGGAATTTAATTGAACAAGTAGTTGGCGCAGAGGAAATTCAGGCAATTTCAACGGAAAAACTGCACCGTTTTTAGTGATTTTGTAGCTGATGGAAGCTTGGCAGAGGAGACGAAGACAGCAGACATCTGCGAAGCCTCATTTATTAGCGCAGTCAGCGAGTGGTAGCTGGACAGGCGGCAATTAGCAGCGGCAGCAGAAGGGCAACAACAACAACAACAACAACAACAACAACAACAACAACAACAACAACAACAGCAGCAGCAGCAGCAGCAGCAGAGCGACCAGCACGACGAATGACTAACGCGATGGCGAAAACGCTTGCAATGTCTTGACATTTCCGGGAACTTGTTGAAGGATTTCACGTCTATCACGTTGTAGCAGAATGAGGGGGCGGCGGAGGAGGGGGAGGAGGAAGAGCGGGAGTAGGAGGGGTGGGGCGGAAAACACAAAACGCTTTGCACAATATTAATGATACAACCGTCTTGTTAAGTTTTCCTCCCTTCGCTCCCCCCACTTTCCTGTCAGCTCTTGCATCTAATTTCTTATTTTGTCTTCTGGATTTCAGTTTTATTATTTCGCATTCGTACTTTTCCTTCCTTCCTTCATTCTTCCGTGTGATATCAGCACAACAACAACAACAACACCAACTACAGCATGTCGTCATGCAACATTAGCTGGAATTCGAAACAAGTGAGCAACACTGAAATTGATGATGTGCTTCCTGCCAACGCTGAATCCATTATTTGGCCCGCGTCGAGGCGATGCCTTCGCTGGCGGGGCCAGATTAGGTGCCGCCTGTCGCCGTGACGGATCCCCGCTGCGCCCGACAATCAATCTAATTAATTGTTAACAAATTTCCACACGGAACGCGTCATTAATAATCCTGTGATTGCCCGATCGGGGTATTAATAGGATTTAAATATTCAGAATCTTCGACGGCATTTCGTGCCACGCTTATTGATGACTGTGGGGGAACCAAAGTCAGTACGGAAGCATTTTTAGTGGGCGACATGCTGGGGAGCCTGCTGTGGAACTTGCTGCGGAACTTGCTGCGGAACTTGCTGAACATTTAGAAGTGTGGAGAAATAGAAGATCCGTGCGAGAGAGGAAACTGTTGAAAATCCCTGCAAGAAATCGGGACGAGGTTGGGTTTGTATTATAATTAAACAAGAACTCTTTAATTTTGAAATCTAGCCGCGAAAATACAGACGAAGTTCTTGAATTCTGATCAGATTCTTATTCATTTTATGTAAATGCATTGAAACGTCCATTTGAGGAGGCGATTCATCCTTCCTCGTCCTTGTTCTGCTTGCGTTCTAAGAATGTTATGACCTCTCCTTTGGTTTCCCCATGCGTACCCTTGAAGAATACACACGCACACACACACACATACACACACACACACACACACACACACACCCACGCGCGCGCGATCTCTTACGCTTACACGCAAATTTTTAAAATTCGGAAGAGTTCTTCAGTACGGCTGTTGTTGTGTCTCTCGTAATTTGCAATGCAATCGCCGTCATTTGCATGTGTGAGTGTATATTTGCATGTGTGTTGTGATGTGCCTGCACAAGTGAGGGTGTATGTGTGCTTGTTGTTGTTGTCGTCTTATTTAAATGACTCGCTTTTAAAGAAAACTCGACGCATAGACAATAAGAACGAAGCGCCATCAGTCAGCAGGCAGTCTCCGCGAGGAGAGGAGAGGAGAGGAGAGGAGAGGAGAGGAGAGGAGAGGAGAGGAGAGGAGAGGAGAGGAGAGGAGAGGAAAGCGTAACGAGGAAGTGAGCTTGACCCGCCCGAAAGCACCACGCCCACTGGAGCGCCGTGTGCGTCCTTGCGCTCGAATTTAATGATATGTTAAGGCAGTCAGCTGCAGTCATCGCGCGCGTTGCCCGAAGTCTCAATCTTTTAAGCATTCGTTGGCGCGCGTCGACGATGAATTAAACATTTCAGCAGTCAAGCCTGGAGACGTGCTGTTGGTGTTGTTGTTGTTGTTGTTGTTGTTAAAGACAGACGTGTTCTGATGAGCACCCAGTAGGAAAAGAAATACCTTCTCCAAATCTCGCGGCTCACGTTTGGTGTAGATGGCAGCTCATCAACTCGTTGCGTGAATTAGTTGTTCAGTTCAAGTAGTCCACTCGATTCCGGTGGGGCGATTTGCTCACAATTCTGACTGTGAAATATTTAAATCCCCGCAGTTATGCTTTCTGTGTGCGGGTGGGCGAGTCATTTGTAAAGTCCTTTGACATGCACAATCTTCCACATGCACTCATAATAAGGATGCGCTTGAGACTAGTGTCGAGAAGGACAAAACTCGCGAGATTTGGAGGAAACAACTTGAGGAAGGAGCACGAAACTCCTCGTCCATCTTCGCGCTACATCACTGAGGACAGAGTTTTTCAGTTATTTGGATTTGCCGAACTGATTCGAAGAGACGGTTATCGTCGCATCGCCGCGTAAAATGCGTATAATTTGCAGGAGGTCCTTGAATTGCCCACTCGTCAATAAGTTGAGTAACTCGTCCGGGAAGAAATTTCCGCGGTGACGGCTAATCGAAGGATTTTCCGCAACAACAACTGCTTAAATTACCGCCAGTCAGGCGGAATATTTGTTAAAGTTGCCGCAACAAATGACAGCGGCATGCGAGCGGCCACAAAACGACAGCTTTTCGCCACAAAATGGCAAAAATCCGTTCTGTTAGCTGCCGGAAATGGCGGAAACTCACGCCAAGCTGTAAAAAAGCGACCCGGAAGAATAACAGCCTGCTTCTCTGCACTGAAACTGGAGAGGCAGAAAGTTGCTGAGGCAAAAATAGAGTTCTGCCAGTGCAAAACGCTGCTAAAATCGATCAAAGCTTGTTTTACTCACATTTCCACTGTGAAAAGAGAATTTCTTTCGCTTTACTATTCGCTCAACCGAATAATGACGACAACAGCTTGAGTTTCACGCCGAAGATAATGTAGAGCGACATAATGCGCAGTCCGCGACACCTTCAATGTGAACTGCCTTCACATTTCCAGTGCACAGCATCAGAGTGAAAGTAAATAAATGGCATTCGCACTCCCTCGAGTGTAAATGACGCCGAGTCGGATTCGGAGAGAGCGATTTCTACACATGATTGACACGTGATAAATGAACTCAAGTGTTTGGTTCCAGGAAAGTGTTAAATTGCACTTCGTCCTTGTAGAAGCGCAGGAAACGAGCGTTGGCACCCATGGCATGAAGGGAGTCGTCCAAAAATTCTCTCCAGTCCAGGAAGGACGAAGAGAATCGGACGAGGACCTGCAAGTCGCCAGGCGACTGCAAATTTTTACCATCTTCAAGGCAGCTTTTCATTTCCTCATATTTTAAATGGATTTCTGATGTTGTTTTGCGAATAATATTGAGGTTTTCATTCAGCTGAAAGAGTTTGTTTTATAAGTTTGCTTCTTGTGTAAAATTCTAGTGTAAAATAGAAGATCTGAGAACATCTGAAGGAGGAAATTTAATTTATTGAAATTCCATTTGCCTATCTGCGGTTTTTATTACTAATTGTTAAGCTTTGATGCCAAATAATTCAAATTCACTTTACTATTTTATGTCTTCTTTTTAATTAAAACAGCAACCCTGCGACTGCTGCAACCCTGCGTAACTAAATTAACAACAATGCAATCCATCATCAGAAAGGGGATTAGAGTCCGTTTCACACACACACACACACACACACACACACACACACACACACACACACACACACACACAAGCGAGCACGCTGTACACATGATCACATGGACCAACATTTGTTGCCCGCCAAACTCCAGGCAGCCTGTGTCAACAGACTCGGCCAGTGCTGCCAATTGCCTTCTCCGTGCGGCGATAAAAACTAATTTAGCGGAATTCAATAATGGCGCCGCTGACAGCTGAGCAACATTAGCGCATCGGAATTTCGGAGCCGGATAATGAAAATGATTTCATTTGTGCGCGGACGACGGTGGCACCAAATTGCTGGATGCGCTAGCCGCGGCGATTAGTGAGGCATGCAGGCTAAACTAACTGCAAAAACAATTATAACAACAGCCACAGCAACAGCAACAGCGGCGGCAACAATAAAAATGACAACAGCAAAACCGCAAGAGCGGACGCGGACGCGACAAAAACGCCAACAACAACTGTCAACACCTGCAGTCATTAGTCGGTTGTCACATCAGCGAGGCAAACATCGGTGTGTCGCACTGCCTGCCGGTCATCCCGTCCACACGCACGCATGTGTGTGTGTGTGTCTCCCTCTACCCCTCTGTACCGTTCGTCTCAGCGTCTAAAAGCAACATTTAAAATATGCTTTGCTGTGAAAATATTTGCGTGTGTGGAATTCCGCGGGACGGAGGGGAATGAAATATTCGCGCCTTCAATGCGAACTCGTTCCACGCCCGAGAGCAACCACGTGCACTTGTTTCCGTACCGTGTCGATGTTTAGTTATTGTTAACGTTGTTGTTGTTGTTGTTGACGTTGTTGCTGTCGTTTCACTATCGTGATCCTGTTTCTGTTTAGACGCCGACGCTGTGAAACGATGTTGAGCTGTCGTTGTTTTAATCAGCATTTTGTCGCCAGCTATTTGTCGTCATTCGTCCTGCGCTCGCACCAGCCCATCCCACTCTCATCGACCCGTGCGCTCGGTCGTTTTAGCGACGGGTTTCCTCGTGTCCTCCCCACCGCGTGCCGTGTTCGCAGCGCTCTCTGGGGCAGCCATTAACCAAATGATATGTGATTATTTATTTCCTCTGAATTCCCATTAAACACTAAAATTTGCAGGCGACAAAATCGGCAGGACTTTCTGATTGCCACGGGGATTTTCTTAGCCTTTCGCCGCTGTTGTTGCTTCTATTTTTAGCAAATCATCGCACTTGTGCTCCGCGCAGTCGGTCCGGACACCGGAGGACGAAGAATTAGTTTGGCGATTGTAATTATTGTTATTTATGATTCGTGACTCGTGCTTCGAAATAATTCGACTTAAGTTCGTTGGGGGGCACCAAGCCGCCAATAACAGGAAGTGGTGTGGCGAACAATTAGGGTGTTCGGAAGGAAAGAGCAACAGTTTTGACTGCTGGGGTACTAATTTAGTAATGACGTCTAATGTGGGATAAACGACCTCATTTTTGGAACAACGACCTCATTTATGGGAAATTCTAAGGAATTAAGAAGGTCTTCTGAAGGAAAAAGAAAGTTTTAAGAGCTCTGGACTTTTAACCCGGGGAGGGGGGCAGACGATGGACGTCAGACGAAATCCTCGCTTCTGAAATATCTTCTTACTTAAGAAAACAAACTTAAAAATCTGTAAAGTCAAATTGTGTCCGTGTTTTTAACTCTTCCTCACGCAATATTGTATCTTCAGTTTTCTTTCCTCTGCGTTGGTTTTAATTTCAGTTTTCATATCATACGCGTCACCTTACCGCCGCGCCCTCCCTCCTTCCACCCCTTCCACCCCTTTCCCCCTCAACCTTCCCAACGCCCCTCACCAAATTTTTTATTCAACAATCTGACGTGTTTCCAGCCTTCTGGCTGAGTGTTAATTAAAACTTCGCTGTTTGAACTTTTCGAGGATTACAAATTACGCCTTCGTATTAACTTTTGAGACACTGCGACGAAAATGCCAGCGCAAGTGGCCGAAAAAGGGAAGCAAAACAAAGGGTTGCAAAAGGGAAAGCGAAAAAAGCAGCTCGAAAAATTAAAATTAAAAACAGCATAAATAAAACATGAATGAAGGATTTTCATCTCAAAGGCAGACGGCTGTGATGAAACTGCTTTCAGAGCGCCTGAACTGTTGCCTCCTCCCCACTCCCCTTCCCTCCGCCTCACCAACCCCATCCGCTCACTTGTTCTCCCTTTTTATAGCCGCTTTACTGCAGGACTCCACTGGGGCCGCATGGAAATCGTCGTCCTGTTGGTTTTTCAAACAAGGATTACCATTTTGTAGCGCTACAGCGCTGCTCCCGTCCGCCCTGCTTTCCGCGGCGTCTGCATCTCATTCATTTCGTCAGCTGGACGTCAGTCATCATCCTTTTTCCTGGACGTTGATGACTGGAATGCATGATGAAGTGGATTCTTTTTGTCACGTGGATACAAAAACTGGCGAAGGCGAAGGCGAAGGCGAAGGCTTAGTGCGAGGACGCAGGGCGAGCAGGCAGGCGTCCTGAAAGGACCTGATGGCAGGAAACAAAGCAATAAAACAGGAATTAAATAATTGAGTGGACGTGAGCAACTTTCATTCACACTGCGACGCTTCCCGAATGGCGTTTGAAATGGGTCAATCAGGGTGACGAAATGACTTCGACGCTTTGTTCCGTTTTTTGCCCTCCTTTTCACGGTGCTTTGCCTTCGTGGTGGACTGCCTGTTGTAATGCTGCCGGCGAAAGTCGGGTTATTAGATGTCATTAAGTAAATTGCGCTGTTTGCGTTTGCTCTCGTTCGTTCGGGTCACCGAAGTTGTCATCAATCCGCCAATAAGTGGGCTTATCGCACTGATGCGTTTTAATAAAACACAGGGTGGTCGGGGCTCTCGCTCCCACTTCGAGAAAACACTATGCGAGGTCGGGTTCCTTCTTCAAAATGACGCAGGGGGGATCGACATCTGCACTCGCAAGCGCCTTAAACAACTCCTCTGCTCTAAAGAGCGCGGATTGGCGTTGGAACGCGATCTGGCAAGCGACTGCGTCAGCTCTTTATTACATGGGATTAATGCATCAGCATTTTTTGTGTCGCCCTCTCTGTGAAGTCCAGTGCGTGAGTATGAAATCCTGTCGAATGCCATAGCAACTCATATGAATTAAACGCTTGCCAAATTCTCATTACTGGAAATGAGCGATAATAAAACAGAATTACAGCACTTAACGAAGAATTCATTAAGAATCCATTAGAATGACGCACTCATCGTAAGAAACGGACAGAATGGATTAAACAGAAAACAGACACACAACCAGTGAAGCGTCAAAGCGCGCGCACACACACACATGCGCGGCGTATAGCAATAATTCGGTTCTAATATTCCTGCAAATGGAATTATCATAAAATGAAAGCAAAACAACGCGAACACCAAACAATTGCAGCATCGGCAACACTGCAGGCGACACTGGGACGTCAAAAAATCACTGAACCGCAAAGCGAGTACGAGGGACAGTGATAAAGTGCGAACGGATGGCGGGGCGGTTGGTTGGCTGCGTGGTCCGAGGGGGTTGAGCGACTCGGATGACTGCAGTATACAGCGCTGAAGACAGCTCTCCCCTCGCCCCTCCCCGGCCGGTGGGGTTCGGGAGAGACCATCTTGCACTCCTAACAGCAGCTGCGTCGCTGGAGGGATGAAGAGGGGAGGGGGCGGGGCGGGTCGTTGTGGGGAGGCGTGGTATATGATGCGGACGTAATCGTAAAATTTTCATTAAGAAAATATGTTGCAACAATTTAATGCGTTGAGTGGATTTACGGGACAATAAAGCGAGCTTACGAACCACATCGACACAGACACGCGTTCGCAGTGGCGTTAAAGGACACACACGCGCGCACACACTCACACACACACACACACACACACACATACACACACACCCGCATCGGTGCCATAAACAAGCTTTAATTCAGAAATATGATTCCTACTTTAGACCAGATATTGTGTTACTCGTCCATTTCTGTTGCGTCTCCATCGTCCGTTCTCGTCTGCTCCCCCCCCCCCAACCCCCCCATTCCCGTTGACCCTCCGTGATGGTCGCGGTCGTGCGATGTAATTTTTTCGTCATTTAGTTTATGTATGTGTGTGGACGCCTGTGTGTAAACGCATTTTATGGTAACGTTTTAGCACCGCAGCTACAACGCGACGTTGATGGAATTGTTACGAATTTTTATTTCGGCAACATAAAGTTTGCTATAATGAATCTGTTGATGCCACACCATCCGCCGTCATAACTTTTGGCCAGACAGTATTATGTGGGAGCTGAAGTGAGATAAGCCGTGGGGGATGCATCAACAAGAAGGGAGGAGAGGTGGTGTGGTGTCCTGTATACTCAGTGTCCTTTCTTGGCAATTTATATTCTCAAATCTACGCAGAGGTTACCAGGGACCGAATTCTCTGCTCAGGGCACCACAAAGAGGAAGAAGTTTCCATCACATATACGACATCCATCGTAAGGTGAGAGCATTTTTTAGAATTTTGAGTTCATTCCTGACTTCATTTTCTCAATCTGTGTTCTTCCTGGTAGAGGAAACCGTTCTAAAATATGTTCAAAATAATGTCCCGAAACTCACTTGATCTACATTTTATGATATTTTAAACCGTGTATATCTGCAGTTTGTGGCGAATTTTTGTTAGAACCCAATGGTAGGGTCACTCAAATATGAAGAGGATACCAAAATCAAATAATATACAAACGCTTCACTGCTGAATTGCGATCTAAAATACAGCATCTGCCCAATTCAAGCTCTCATTCCCCGGAAATTGAAAAAGAAAACTATAGAACTATTACAGATATACAAAGACAGATATAAGACCAAGATATATGAAGCCAGGAACAAAACCTTCGCGGATATATTACGACCGTTCTAAAACTCAAGCCCTCGTTCCTCCAGAACTGAAGAACTATGAAACCTTTATAGAAACATGAAGACAGGAACGAAACCGTGCAAAATACAACATCTGCCCGCCCAGAATGAGACTCCCACATCGAAAAAGAAAACTCGGCGGGGTTATTCTTTCTTCCATTATTTTATTCATTATATTTACTCTTGTAGACCCTTGATATCCTCAGTTTGGTTTGCTTAAATTGGTTGTGGTTGCTGCTGCGCTCCTACCACTCTGTTATTATAATTAAGTTAATTGTTATCACTAGATTACTAAATATGACCGCCAATATCTCGCGTGTGGCTGGCATGCACGCGCGTCTCTAATCTGCAAGTTCGTCCGCTGCCGGCCCGTTTCTGTTTTCTTCAAATAGTTTATACAAATATTATTGTTTATAATTAGAATAATCTGTATCTCACAATATACTCAGATATATTTATGCTCTTGTGGGTTTCGCTATTTCTAATGCTTGTGACGCGCAAATCATAATCTACTGTATTTAGACATTCGGCTAATATAAGTGTGTAGGGATTCTTCAATATATCTTCATAAATTCATGTTGTTGCTGTGTTTGCATTCACTGAAGTTACTAACAATTCGATCTCAGTACATTTCATAGTAAAATTTGATAATTAGTGCAAGATGCTGCCGCTATTTCCCTGTTTTAATTTAATTACTTCATTTTAGTTAGTTTTCTAGTCGTATTTTCACTTTATGTACAATTGTGCTTAAGTAGTTCAGCGATTTTCTATATTCCACCAATTTCCTAAATAATTTCGAATTTTATCCTCACTTCAGTGAGTTTCCCAGGACCCTCGTGCTGCCTAGGGCTCCCTAGCTACAACTCGCTCCTGCTCGTCCCGCGTTTCCAGCGGGGCTTGCGCTCGGGCACCTCGGGACGCTTCTTCGCGCTAGTAGGTAACTGACTCCTGCTCTTTTTGGTAACGCTTGCCAATTGCTTGGGTAACATAGGAAACCGAAAACGAAGAACTATCATTGCCTGCACAAGTAGGTAATTATTTTAGTAGGTTAGTCTAGGTGCTGCTGCTGCGATTAACTGCTAGTGGAGGCCGACTGTGACCTCGTCTCGGGAAGTTGTGTTCGTTCTATACAATGCATTCTTTTCAACGCAGGGATGTGCGTTTCGGAAATGCTGCCTGCTTCCGCGTGGCTCTCCTACTCGATAAACACGTTATACACTGTGAAAAACACAGATATACGTATGCAACCCTCGTCAGGGGCAGTGTTTCGTACATATAAACAAACACTAACTGCGTTGGAAGGGAACAAAGCAACTGTTGAGAGACGGGTTTATACATTGAGTCGTATTTTAGGCATTATTTACAAATATCAAGGAAGGAATGAGTGCGCAACGTCCTTAGCTATTCTTATGGCCGCGCAAAACCGGCAAACAGAGGATTACTACTTGTAGAGCTGGAATTTCATGAGAACGACAAGGAGAAAGGATACGTTTGGAGTGGCTTAACGTGGAACGTCTAAGCGGAGAACTCAGCCTAATGTAACTGGTCGACTTCGGAGCTAAACTCAAGAGCAACTTTTGAACAAGTCCACGAAAGTTGCCTGCAAATTAAATAAATGAAACTGACAATAGTGTGACTTCAGAACCGTGGCCTCGAATTCAACAGAACTGAGGTTATCTCTAATGTTTTTCTGCGTTTTCTACTTATGGACTCGTCAGCGTACGTTAAAAAATCTACTTGCTCGGCCTTTCTATTCCAATATTGAGATGACTTACCAAGCTACGCTGCAGTTTTCCCCTCTATTTTTCTATTTCTACTTGCTCGAGGCCGTTTTGAATTCGTTTTCCTGCTACTATTGTTGCATGAGTGCGGGATACTCTAATCTTTATTGTTACATTTTGCATACAATTTTCTTCATCTTCCTGAACTTAGTTTTAATTCTGTTTCTGTTTTAGTTTCTTAGTTTCTGAGTTCTTTTTCCTCAGCTTATAGTTAAGTGAATTGTTCTACTATTTTATTATTGGCTAAATAAGTATTTGTTAGTTTAGTTTTTGCTATTTTAAATGGTGTCCACCGAACCGCGCGCAACACACACCCGTCAAGTGCGAGGGATGAAACTGTCAGGCTTATTGACGGCCTTCGCAATTGCGGGGGCGCAACTTTTATTTTGCGAAAGTTTTGGTGGGCGCGACACGGTTAAAAGGTGGGCAACCTATTTTACATATTATTTGGCAACACTTCTTGTTTTTTATCTTGTATCTTGCATCTTTTCATGTGTGTGCTTATAAATGGTTATGCAAAAATATAATTTCTAAAAAGAATAAAGCGATTTCGACGATACTGTAATGTTTTCTTGCTGTTTTCATACCGACAGAATTTCAATTTTCACTAAATATCTTAATAGAAATAACTTAATAGAAAGTTTAGTGTTTCTAACAGTTTTCGGTAGTTAAATATCAAATGTTAATTGCGAAGCACATCGAACTAGATTGGGCGAGTTTTGCGATATTACAGAATTCCCAAAATGTTTTTAGGTATCTTCTTCAGTTACGAGCCTCCAGTTCGCTATATTCGACAGAACAGTCCACCGAATTCGCGTAAGTGGAAATATCTCTGTGAATATCTCAGAATATCTCTCAAGCTGCTTTGCAGAAATGAATGAAACAATACATGTCGACACGTAATAAGTAAACGAATTCGCAACGAAGCCAAAAGTGGAAATAATAATAAACACCGTAGAAAAACGTTTATAAAAAAGCAAGTGTTTTTTCAATTCATAATACTGTGTTTATTTGCCGTTTATCTCCTTATAGCTTTTCTGCCCTCTCCGCCAATTATCAACACTGTTATCAACGAAAACTAAAACTAAAACTAAATTCGAACGCAAAAGCTAAGCAAATGAAGTCTATATCTGGAAGTGACCCATAGCACTGTATGGAGCATCGAGTGCGAGGGCGACATACGTGCTCTTCCACCCGATGCCTGCGTAGATACTTATATGGCGTGGATACTTTTATGTTTGTGACTCTTTATACAAATTGGTCTCATGGGTGATGAAATTAGCTGTCGTACGTGGCTGTACTTTAAAGTTACCTTGTGGTCGCGCTTCTGCGCATATTGTACGCGCTTAAACTACTTCATGGCCTTCAATAGTCGCACCCGCAGACTGCGCTAGAGTTCTTCGTGGCGTGTCTGCAGCGAGAATTCGGATACAAGTTCTCGGCTGAGCTGCCATCCGAAGCGGCGTCTACATCACATGCGTGGCGTTCGGTACACATTCAGTATCAGTTTTCGTTCTGTCACCGCTGTCATTCATTGATTGGGATTCCCTACAAGTTGTTTGTCGACACTCTGCGTCTGTCAGAGTGTTTGTGGCTGTATATATGTGAATGTGTCTGTTGGCGTATCTGCAGTCCGCACGTGTGTGTGTATCTGGATGTGATAATCTGTGAATAAGTCGGTATCAATCGGTATGCGTACTCGTGCAGGTGTATCTGACCGAGCATGTGCGTGTATCTCTCCGTACTCACGCACTCTAACTTCCTTTTCCAAGTGTTCGTGTATCATTCTGTGTGTCCGTTTGCCTGCCTATCTGAATGTGTTCCCCCTCCCTACATCTCGGTCGACGTGTCTACAAACGTCAGTTTGCGAATCTGTTGTAAAACCAAGTCCTGTGAAGCGCGAGTCAGCACAAACACTGCGATGTTATTGTGTTCCCTTCGCAGGATCGTGCGCCTGTCTTCTGCGACCACTTTCTGCCGCGTCTTCTGCAGCATCTCTTCCTTACAACTATTTTACATCTACTTACTAACTGCTATTTTAGCCACTACTGTACACATACAAAACATGCATTTCTGCTGTTGTCCTTATCGTATAAATCACTACATTACTGCATGTGTCTCTGTGCAGCACGTGCGGCGCGCGAATGCGACACACACTTGCCGACTTCATTGCAACGTCTGGCGCATGTGTGCCTCGAATGCCGCCCAAGTGTCCACACAGCGGTCTAAACTAGAAATAAATTATACAGCTTCGCCTAACTTCCATCGGAGTCTCGTAGTTTTCACCAGCTGGTCGAGGTCGATCAGGTGATCGCGGCTGATCAGCCGGTCAGCTCGTTGCGGCCGATCGGCTGATGTCCTCCCAGCTGCTCAGCGCCGCTCCGCTGACCGACGCTGATCAGCTGCAGTCGTACGAGCGGGTTCGGTTAATTGATTACATTAGTAAGCGGTGTCCCTGTGAGCTAACAAGCTTCTTCGAACGCGCAGTCCGTCTGCGTTATCCACGCCTCTGCTGTGTGGGGTGATTTCTGCTTAAATTTACTTCTGCCGCTTTTTGAGTCCAGTTCATTATCTGCGGCATGTGACTGCGCATGCGTCTCCGTTTCCTTCGCGGCGCCTCCTGGTCCGCCATCGAGCAGACTGCGTCTCCTGCGCTGGCTCGCTGTCATCGCGGCGTCCGCGCCCGTAGCCGTCGCTCCACCTGTCGCCCCCTTCTTCTTCACGAACTTCACGTTATATGGGTCCTCGGCCAACTCCGGGTACAGCGCCACGTCGTGGATGTACTCGCCCTCGTAGTTGTTCGCGTAGCTCTGCTTCAGGATCTCGTCGACCTCTTGCGGGCTCCACTCCAGCGAGGACGTCAGTCCGTTACGCAGCGCCTCCTTCTCGCGGTGCCACGCCTTGCGCACCGCTGTCAGCTTGGCATGGTGCATCAGCCGCTGCTTCTCCTTCTCCACCGTTGTGCCGTAGCGCAAGTTGATGATCGCGTGCGCCCCGTGGATCTTCACGTCGAGGTAGTTGTTGCCGCTGCCGTTCTCGCGCGTGATCTCGTGGAACGTCGTGTTTACCTGGCCCTGCAGCCGCTTCAGCTGCTGGCGGTCCTCGCTGGCGCGCCACGCCTCCTCCTTGACGAAGAAGAACGAGTCTTGCTGGGCGTTGTGCACGACGAATGTGAAGGGCAGCAGCTTCGATCGGTTGAAGACCGAGGTGTAGACGTCGCGGTATATGGCGTTCGCAGCCGGCACGCTCGACACGATCGCCTGGCCGTCCTGGGTGCGCGACACCACGATGCCCTTGCCGAAGGGCGGCTCGGTGTCGGAGCCGATATTGCGCGGCCGCGGGTTCATGACATCGAATTTGAGCGCGGACTTGGGCGGCGCCGACAACTCCTCGAAGTCGGACATGCGGCGGACGTTGAGGTGCGCCAAGAAGCCGCTCTCCACGGCCATCGTGGGGATGTTGTCGATCGGCCGCTTCATGTCCAGGGCCACCGGGTTGTGCTGCGTGCGGCCCCACAGCGAGGGCTGCTCCCACAGCTTGCGCGCCAGCTGCGGCACCAAGTTCTGCACATTGAAGCCCAGCAGGCGCATCCACGCCGAGAAGTCCGCCGGGTAGTTGCGGTCGTGGCCGACGTTGATCGGGTCGTTGCCGTTGAAGCGGTACAGGTGCATTTTGGTGGGCGTGAGTACGCGCTCAGCCACGTGCTCCCAGTTGGGCGCCATCCACTGTCCGATGAGTGGGTCGTAGACGCGGCCGTCGCCCATGTGCACCAGCGTCGTCACTTGGTCCAAGATGCCGCCGCAGAAGTCGATGGGTAGGTAGAGGTACGGGTTCGAGTCGTAGACGATGTGGCCGAAGGGCGAGCGCATGATCTCGCGCACGCCTTCGCCGTACTGGTTGAAGATCATGACGGGCGTGCCGCTCTGGTCGGTGGCCACGTAGAACTTGTGGCGGTAGACCTGCGCGTAGATGAGGTGGCCCACGTCGTCGTAGGTGAGCGACATGAGCTTGCCGTCGCGCGGCGAGTAGATCTGCGACACCTCGTGTGGCCGACGCTGGTTGGTGTAGAAGAACTGGGTCACGTTGCCGAAATTGTCCTTGCGCGTCACCAGCCGCCTCATGTGGTCGTAGTAGTAGCGCACATCGAAGCGGCCGCGCTTGGTGGCGCGCACCAGCAGGCCCTGCGTGTTGTAGTGAAAGCGCTCCTCGCGCGCGTTCTGCGCCACCAAGCCGCGCGTGTCGTACTTGTACTGGCCCTCGCCGAATTTGACGATGCGGTCCTGTGCGTTGTACTCCATCGGGATGGTGTTGCCGCGGTACGTGAGCGACAGCAGGTTGCCGTTGTCGTCGTAGCGGAAGCCCCACGGCTCCTGCGCCTCCACGCCCACCAGCTGGCCGTCGCAGTCCCACGTGTAGTTCTTAACGTTCGTGTACGTGTTGACGGCCATGTTGCGCGTGTAGGTGCGCGTCTGCGTGATTCGGCCGTGCACGCCGAAGCTGAACTCCATGCGGAAGACCTCCAGTCGGTGGATGGACAGCGTGACCTTGGAGGTCATGAAGCGGCCGTCCACGGTGCGCGTGAAGCTGGCGGTGCCGTCGTAGATCTGCGTCTGGTTGAGCAGCGGGTGCATCAGTTTGAACTGCCCGATGAGGTTCGGCTGGCCCGTGCGCATGTCGTAGGCGAAGTTCTGCGTCGGCAAGTTCTGACCGCCGATGCGGCCCTGCAGCGAGGTGACGCGGAAGTCGGTGTCGTACTCGTACGTGAACTTGGCGTTGCTCAGGCCCGTCTTGGCTACGAAGTCGATGCGCTCCTCGGCCAGCAGGCCGCCCGTGTATTCGAAGTCCCAGCGGTACTCCAGCTCGCGCTCAGTGTGCGACACCGTGCTGGGCATGCCGGTGGACTCGTTGTACAGGAACTCGCTCTTGCCGTCGCCGTGCACGACCTCCGAGAGCTGGCCGGCCGCGTTGTAGCGGTACACGATGCGGGCGCCGTCGCCGGGGAAGATCGTCTGCAGCAGGGCGCCCGTGTGGCTGTAGTGCTGCAGGTAAGCCTTGGTGCTGCCGGGCGGCGTGTAGGTGCAGCGGATGAAGCCGATGGAGGTCTGCATGCTGAAGGAGTGCTTGGTGCCGGAGGGCAGCAGCACGTGCCGCAGGCCGCCCGAGTCGTCGTACTGCAGCACGAACTTGCGCTGGCTGGCCAGGCCGATCTCGGACACGAGGTTCCAGTCGTTGTACACGAACGAGATGATGCCGTCCTGCTGCGAGGTGACCTCGGAGAGCAGCCCGTGGCGGTCGTAGGTGTACTTGAGCTCGGCGGGGCCCCACGCCCAGCCCTCCACGCGGTTGAAGCGGTCGTAGGTGACGTTGACGGGGTAGCCGTTGGTCGGGTAGTAGGACTTGGGCAGGCCCGACTGGTCGTAGGCCACGATGAGCACCGGAGTGCGGTTCATGTCGTAGAAGGTCTCGCGGTTGGTGAACTGGTCGTACTCCACGCCGATGACGCGCGACTGGTTCACCCAGATCTCGCGGTTCAGAGTCTGCTGGGGGTTGCGCACGTCGCCCACCAGGTTGTACACCGAGTACATGTTGTTGGTCAGGCCCTCGCCCATGGTGATGCTCTGGTGCGACCACATGGCCAGCATTTCGGCCTCGACGGGCAGCGCCGCCTCCAGCAGGGGGTGTCTGGCCACCGCCGACGACTCCACGACCACGCCGTTGGCGCTGCGGATGACCAGAGTGTTGTTCGGCTTGATTTCCGCGTCGGCGTTCTCGCGGCCCTTCTTCATGAAGGTGGAGCGCACGCCGCCCAGCACCAGTAACTCGTTCGTGTCGCCCTGTTCACGCGAGAACAGCGACTCCACCGACGCGTGCACGTACACCGTGAGGCCCTTGTCGTCGGCCAGCTGCGAGGTGATGCGCACGATCTCGCCGCTGGGCAGGATGGTGCCGGTGACGCGGCCGAACTCGTCGTACTGGTAGATGTAGGTCTCGCCGCCGGACGAGCGCGACATCAGCAGGCCGTTGTTGCTGTCGTAGTCCAGCTGGATCTCCTGGCGGCCCTTCTCGCTCAACCGCGTCATTATGCCGATGCCGTTGATCTGGATCTCGGACTTGTGGTCCTGCGTGTTCTCGATGGAGCTCACCACGTTCGAGTAGTCGCGCAGGAACTGGATCTTGTTGCCCGAGGCGTCGGTGACGGTGGACAGGCGGCCGAACGAGGTGTTCTTCGAGTACAGGAAGCTGTAGCGCGTCTTGCCGGACGTGAGGTCCTTGGTGGCGACGTGTTGGCCGTAGCGGTTGAAGACGTATACTTCGCTGGACGGCGGGTACGGAATGTGGAACTCGCCGTTCTCGTCGTGCGAGGGCAGGTAGTGTTCGAGGGCGAGTACGTGCAGAGAGCCTGAAATGAGAGAGAAGAAGATAAGGATGAGAATGAGAGGAGATGCAATTTGGGTGGGAAAATCGGAGCAAATCTGACGATATCTTCAACGAGGAACGGGTGATGTCGTTTCGAAACTTCAACCGACTTGGTAGACTTCAATTGGCTTCTGACTCTGAAGACTCTGAAGACTTCTGACGACTTCAAATGACTTCAGTTCACTCTGACTTCTTCAAACGATTTAGAAAGACTACGCTGGGTACGAAAAAGTAATCTTTGAAAACCCTGAAAGAAACTTCAGCTACTTCAAATCACTTCAACGACTTCAAACACTTTCAAAGACTTCAGCGATGAAAAACTTGCAACAGCGAGTTGTACTGATTTCAATGAGGGGAAAACACATCTTACGCGAGAAGAAAATAAACGACCTTAGAAACTCCTACTCCAGCCAGCTTCAAACGACTTCAAATGACTTCAAGCAGCCTCACTCAACCTCAGCTGTGTTCAGCGAGTTTTGACAACCTCAATGATTTTTCTTTCGAAAGTATCTCATGCTCGTAAATCACCTTCGCATTTGTTTAGTCATGCGTGGCGTTGGTGCTGGAAGGACTTGACAGAAATCGATGTCGTTTAATGCCACAATTAATCCATAAATTCGCGCTCGAACGAGGACGTGACTTGTGTTTCCTTCTCTGGTAGTTGTTGTCGCCACATTTCACTGCCTACGGATTAAAATCTACTTGAAGGGGCGGCATGTGCGGCGCGGTGACAAAGCGTCCCCTCTGCAAATGTTTGTGTGACGGCCGCGTAAGTGGAGGTCGTAACTCAGAATATCTTTGGCTGAGCTCGGTGACCCAGAAGTGCAGAAGAACACGAGCTAGAATTGATTTATTCGACGCGTATTTGAAAAATGGTTGTCGAAAAATGGTACTGCATTGTACTGCGTTCGCAAATGTGTGATTTCGGGTGAATTTGATTGCTCTGAGTGCGAAAACGCCGCTGAAAATAGCTGCTCCCCTCTGGTCGGAAGGATGAAGCGGACAACATGGTGGCTGAGACGCGGAGTGTTTGGAAACACGGAGTGTAATTCAGCCAGCTCAATATAGTAAAAAGAACTGAGAAAGGCCCTTAAATTCGAGATGTCCCTTTGTGAAATGATAGCTTTCACTTTAATTCCCATCATCATATTTTTAGCTCCCTCCACGTCGTCCATCCCTTCTTCCGAATCCATCCGCTGAATTTATTCGCTTTTCTAGTGGATGCACGTGGCTGAATCCGCTACCCGTTCATGGTATCCTCACTTCCTTCTACGAGTGCCCACATATGATATTCGGGCAGAAATAAAGTCGAAATGAATTCCAAAACAAGCCACTCCGAGGACGGCAGGGCAACCCCCGCTCGTTGTTCGCTGTTGACCCAGAAACAGCTGCAGTTGCAACAGCAGCAGCAGAAGTAATTCTGCACACTCGAGCTCATTCGGAGCCACAACATGCTGGGATGAAATGCTGCACTTCAACTTTCGGCAGCGCCCAGTGCTGCAGCTTACACTTTGAAGTTCTCGGTGGCGGCTACTTTGCTGCTTTTGTTATAAATACAAATGAACAGAAGCACACACACACACACACACACACACACGTATGCTCTACCCCTCCGATAAATGAACTCACAACTTGTACGAACAAGCCATCCATCCAGCCAAACAGAAGTCATCACGATATTCCCTCGTCCATCCGTCAATGCACTCGTTCCTGCGTCCTTACATCCATCCATTTTTCATTCATCCGTCCATTCGTTCATTTATCCATCTATCCATTCATTCATTCACTCATCAATACATTCCTGCAGCCCTCTAAGCACCCTCTGCTCCTATTCTCTCCCCCCACGGGACCATTTATTGGGACCAATTTTGTCTTTTTATGTATGTTCGCTGCTTCTTTGCACCGCAGTGTCGCTGCGTTCAGCTTGACGTACGGGGTTTCGTTTCAAAGACGTACTCTTTCTTGTCAGTTGCTGACTTCGTTGTGCTTTCTACAAAGAAAAGCCCCCCCCCCTGCTATCTGGGAGAAGTTGGAGAAATTTTGGTATTTCTTTACTTAAACTCAAAACGATTGTATTTAATGCTACAAGGAAACTCTGGATGCTTTACTTTATTTTAAACTCTTATATAACATTTCAAATATGTGTTTTTGCATTTTAAATATTGTATTTGCTGCCGCGAGTAGCAGCAGTGAGTGCGTAATATTTTCCACGATGTACTTACGTCCTTGCGGAAGTTGTAAACTTTTTAGAAGCTTTCGACATGCTAAATAATTTGCATGTTCGTCAGTGCAGTCTAACGTACGCGTGGGAGAGCACGAACGGCATCATGAGTTGCACACGAGGGGGGCGGAGTGTAGATTGTGGCGTTAAGAATGAGAACTGCAATCCCATTTTTTCAGAAAATCAATACTGAGTATCAACGTATGCTGTTGCGGCTGGATATCACTGAGGAATCAAAAAATACAACCAGGGTCACTCCTATTTAACTAGCTTTCCCTTCAAATTGTACAGATTTCAATGCTTTTGAGCTTAACAGGGGTTAAAAGGTCTGCTTTGAAGCTCTCCGCGGACGCTCTGATGAGAAAAAAAATCACTGTAGTAAAGTTTGTTAACAGCTTTAATGTGAATATTGTTGTTGTTGGTTGGGTGTTGTTGTTGTTGTTGTGTATGCTACAAATGCAAAGCAGCGTGGAATATCACGTTGTATTTAAAAGTTGCAGCTGTTGTTGACGCAGCGTTTTCAAAATGCATTTTACGAAGTTTCCGCTTCGATTTAAATGCTTTATAAATTTCCAGCCAGCAGCCGTTTTTTTTGCACAAATGTAGAGCAAGAAAAAAGTGAATTATTAATGCAGTTAATGAGTTTTTAAGCTCATTCATTAGAGCAGCATTTTGTGTTGGATTTTTTAATGGAAGATATCATTTTCAATGAATATCTTTAACACCTTTTAAAACGCGACGCACGCTGAAGTAGTAAAGTAATTAAATGAATAAGGGTGTGCGTGCGCGTGTGTGTGAATGTGTGTGAGTTAATTAAGTGCGTGTTGGTTAGCACACAAAACTGATCAATAAATTAGGTCAGTTCAATGCAACAATGCAGCACAATGCAGCGTGTAATAAATCGGTTACTTTAAATAAATTAAGCCACTTTATCATGCGATTCAGTTGGGTTTCGTATTAAAAAGTAATAAATTTGCACGCTGTTTGCAGCAGTTAATTTAATGCCGACAGGATTTGCAGCTTCCTCGCTCCACCGAGCCGCAATAAATCCATAGAAACTTCAGTTAACAACCACAACTTGTGCGGCAACCGTTTCAAAACTCGAATCGAGTGGCTAAAGGGCCGCAAAAAGTATTTAAATGCATGTGAATGAAATGATTTTCGAGGGAAATTTAAGCACGGTTAATATAGTTTGATTTTGGGTCTGCAATTATATATTAACACTTATTTTGAAAGTAAAAAATTTAGATTTCGCTTCCAATTTTTAGCCTCAAATATGACTCGCAGAGTCATTCTCTTCTTCAGTTTGCCCTGCTCTCCCTCGCTCTCTCTCTCCCTTTGCTCTGTTTTCTCTCTCCCGGTGGTCTGTCTGTATACTAAATGCCATTGTCGACGTTTTAATAAATTCGCAGAAAATAACTTAAGGATTCATATTAACATTTATTGCTTTTGAAACTTTAACCGCTTAAAATTTCGCCTTCTTTCTCTGCAAGACAAATGAAATTCAATTCAATTTCGAATTCCTGGCAAAAAGTTTGTCTAAAGCAAGCAGAAGGAGAATAAGCGGAAAGGAAGAAGGAGAGGAAGAAGACGAAAGAGGGGGAGAGCAAGAGGAGGAGACCGAGACCCTTTCGACCGAGTGGATACGGTGAAATCTTCTTATTCTGATCCGTAATTTTAAAACCTTTAAAGATGCACTTTAAGTTTTCTTTTCTACTTGTTTTTTAAACTTTCTGACTGTTTTTAACCAAGTAAAACTTTGGTTGTTTTTACAGTGACGTTTTCTACAATTTCCTACTATTTTTCTCTACTCTCGCATTTATTTAATTTCCCTTCTCTATAATTTATTTCATTATATAGTCTCACATTCTATTAAATTTCGACATTTTATCTTAAAACGGCACCTATTTTCACTGTTCTTCCTCTTCCCCTGCCACCTTTTCAATTTCACACCCCTCTACCTGACCATTTCCTTGGTAGGGCCATTCCTGTCGCATTTATTACACCGTTACTGCAACTACTTTTTCTCGCCTTCCATTTTTCAGCGTGTTCTATAAGTATTTTGTAAGTTCTCTCTCTCCTCTCTCTCCACCTCTCGCCCCTTCCTTCCTTTTTTGCGCCCTCTAAGTTTTGACTTTTTGTTCGCATTTCCTGACCGCCTCCGACTATTTTTCTCTGCTCTTCCCAACTATTATCTTTGAGCTGTTTCCCCTCGCGGCTCCCAGCTGTTTTTCCAAGTAATTTTCTTTATTTAGGGATTTCGCATTTCGCATTTAGTGTCGAACTTTTGCTCTCCGATTCTCATTTTTTGCGCTATCCCGACAGTCTTTACTTTAAGTAGGCTTATTTTGAGGTTGGTTTGTATTAAGCAGCTTCGCTGTGGAGTGTTTTTGGTTTGTTTCGCTGTCTTCGGTTACGAGTGTTTAGTGATTTTTTGTGCTTTGCCGAATTAAAGGATTCCTGCCTTCGTTTCTTCTCCGCTCTTGCTTTTTAAGCAAGGAGTTAATGCTCTGCCGTGAATGCAGCCACCATTTCTGCGGCTAAAATAACAGATACACGAGCTCTCGTTGTGGCTTAGGAAGGCTTTTCGTGTAGTGGCGCTCCTTTGCGGTGGATTAGATGATTCAAGAAGGACTCCACCGCGGGGTGGAAGGGGGATATTTGGCGTTGGGTAAACTTAAGTACAGCTAAGTAAATGGACGTGGAAAACAAAATGTTGCTCCTCAGTGTGAGGGGCATCCTCGGTGTTGGAGAGATTAAACGCAAGATGAAAAATGATCGGATTTCGGATATAATGGAATTTTCATTTTTGCTATATTTTTAATTACATTTTATACCAAATTTCACTTCAATTAGTTAGTCCATTAAAAGCCCACTAAAAGCTTTATTGAAATCTCACTAAAAGCTTAATGAAAGCTTAGTGAAAGCTAACTTAAAAGCTTAGCAGGCCTCCAATACCAAATATTGCAGAAACCCGAATCCAAAGGCTCAAAAATCCACCCCGAACTCCACGATTCCGTTACTTATCCTGTCCGGAGCCTCCCAGGACGCGCGTAACGCGACGATTAAAAGGCGCCGTGCAGGACCTGTTAACTGAATGGTGATAATTGTGATGACCCCTGAAATACTTCAGTTACTGTCGCAAATCATACGGACGATTATGCACTTTGGAGCATTTAAACGCGGACTTTTCTGTCTCGCTCGCCCGATTGTGTACTCAACTGTACTCCTCCATGGCACTCCACTACGGGGCTGGAAATGGGCAAAACCGACCCACCTGCAGCCTGTCCATCCAACCCTTGAAACTCTTATCTCGTAGATACTTTCATTTATAAGTGGTTGACTTCTCTGCTCCATCGTCTACGCGCTTTCATCTCATATTTCAGCGTTCATAGCTTTTCGTTATTTTTTTAACCCAGAGGAAAAATCCTTTTTTTGTGGCTTTTTCGTATTACAACGAAACCGACGTGGGAAAAAAGGATTCTGTGTGTTCAGTTGTTGTTCTGTCAAAAATGTCTGCTAGCATTGCCGTTGCTGGTTCTCTGTGCAGCTGGAAATGCGCCATCACTACCGCACTCCACCCGTGCGCCACACAGTGGTTCAGAATTGGAATCCACGGGTTTAAAAGTCTCTAACATCTGAGTGGATGAATATTTTGCAATTTGAATTAATTTTTCTTCTTCTTTGACGTTTAAAACTGGAGAATGAGTTTCAAACGTAAGTAAAAAGGAACGAAACACGTCATTTGGGGCTGCAGAAGTTTGGGAACTCCTTTCCAACTCCTTCTCTAAGAAACTTTAAGGTTCAAAATAACGAATTTAAAGACTGCTTCCGCTTATATTGGAAAAATCTCCTTGGAAATCTTTGTTCAAAAGTTACAGATTTTTTTAAGCTCAAGTATTCAGTATCTTAATCACTGCGCGCTGCGCAATCTGAACTTGTGAACTTTATGCCGACCACTGTTTTCATGATTTCCTCCTATTTCTCCCTCTCTCTTTCTCTCTCTCTCTCTCTCTCTCTCTCTTTTTCCCTCCTTCCAACTGTTATTTGTAATCCTAGTTGCCTTGCCGCAATGTATAAAAATAGAATATTTAACCGCAGTTTTCCTTCTCATTTCTTTCCTCCTTCTCCTCCTGCTCCACCCTTCCCTGCCTCTCTTCGCACCAGAGGTCATCATTTTTACTATCTTCCCTTGTCATATTTTGCTCCTTCCGCCCCTCCCGCTCCTTGCCACCGGGGCAACCGCAAGTCCTTCTTTTGTTCTACTTGACTTCTGTGCGCTGGTTTGCTGGATGTCGCTTTTTGCATTTTTTAATGGAAGAAACTAAGTTTTTCCTGTATCCTGCTATTGTTTCTCTTGTTGTCTGTTGATATTTTCATTTTTTCTGGCTCGTTATTCTTTTCACTAGGAGGAAAAAACTCCATCCAGCAACTACTGTCGCGAATGCTCGTATTTCCACTTTCCCCTCGTTCCTCACCGTGGTGACGGTGTGTCAACGAACGTTGACTTCTAGAATCCTGCCAGACGGTAGCTGGATGGCAGCTTTTAATGGCGGATTTCCGGCATTGTAATTGTGCGCCAATTGCGTATTGTGAGGTGCTCATTGTGCGGTTCGCTTTCAAGGAAGCTGTCTGCGAACAATACGATTCCTGATTAGGGACATTCAGATGGTGGCAGTTGGCTTCTACCACAACAACAACAACAGCAACAAAAACAACAATAACGACAATTGTTTTGAACTAAATACACTTATGAGTTAAAGGCCGATCGCGGTTAAGGAATAATTAACTTCCTGTACGAGAGGGTGGCGAAAACAGCTCTTAACTTCTCCACAAGGTCACAAAAGCTCGACCCAAGCAGTTTTCTTTTAGTTCCACTCTTTCAGTTCCTCCTTAGAGTGCCTCTGGCCGAAGGATCTTTGTGTGATCTTCGTCCTTCTCTATTAGTTGCTTCAGGATGTGAAGCCTTGAATCTTCCGCCAAGCAAATGAACCCGAAACACACACTTTCTCACCGCTGTGGCTCGTGGTTCTTCATAGTTACTTGTAATACTTGTCGTAATTTCATCATAATCCATATAAAATCGACCATTTTCCTCATCAAACTCGCAGTCACTCCATTAGAGTCCCCATCAGCGCCACCATCCCCATCACTATCGTCATAATCCCAACATTCTCTGCAATCCTCGCCATCTTCTTCGCCTCTACCATTACGACAATCATTATTATCCTTTTCAATATCCTGCTCGTAGTGGTTGTTAAAAATAAATGATCTGTAGCGTGAGTTTTGTGTTCCTTGCTTATAATCGCTTCTCGCCTCATTAGGTTGGTTGTTCCCAGCTTGTGTGTCTTGAGGCGAGGACGCAGCGCTCACAAATCCTTCTCGGACTTTCGTAACGCAAAACGTACACAAGTACACACGTGCCATACGCACACGCATACGAACGATTGCTGAAGAAAACCAATACAAACGAAATTTACTGCAGACGATTAGAATTCAATTTATTGAATGCTTCTCGATAACAACCGAGTTAAATTGAGCAAGTTTGAGTTTAAAATGTTGTTGCAGAACTCGCTCTCAAGAAACGGGTTGAGCAATAGTTCGGAGTGTATAAAAGTTCGGAAAGAGTGGACAAGAGACAAGGGTCTTCTAGCAATGCTATACAAACGTGTGGACCGGGAATAAAAGGAAAAGAGCATTTCGAACGGGATAATGGGCTTGTTACCTTGTCTAAGATGGGGTAGGGCAGGACAGGACAGGAGTTCGTTGCAGTGGTACTACGACAGCATAGGGTAGGATACGATTGAACCAAGGTAGAACAAGACGTGGGAGGGTGGGACTGTCTATCTGTAGGAGTGGAGAAAAAGTACAGTGGGCTATAATGTAATGCGGTGAAATACAGTAGAGTAGAATAGAGAGGGTCGAACTGAGATAGGAATAGACTAGCAGGAAGTGAATGTGAAGATAGAATAGACTATGAAGAAATATGCGAGTAAAGAAAAAGGCTGAATTCAATAAGAAAAGACAGCGTAGAACACAATCCCACAAAAATATTAGATTGGGAGCTTAATGAGAGCTCAATTAGTTTACCTTTTCGAATAAATTTCCTTGCTGAACACGAATTCGTCGAAAGGAACAGAAGGAAGCCACAGTAATGTTCTCGTTCGAAGCGCGCGCGATCCTTTTAGTCAATTCAGTGAACCTAATAAAGCAAGCGGATATTGAACACTTGCTTTTTTAACGCTACAATACAAGTGATTGGCATTCTCCGGTGCGAAAAGGCGCCACGAGGAGCAGCGGTGACCACCCACCACTATTTGCCAATACGGGTGCCCTTCCCTTCCGCCCCCCACCCCTACCTTACGTATTCGCCAAGAGACAAATTGAATTCTGCCGCTGCATGCATTCGTGCATTCATTAGCTGAAAATCACCTACACACACAGACGGCAATTGTAAGCGGAAGTAAGCGGATGACTTCCTGTTCCCCCAACCCCCAAGGGGGTTTCAGCAGCCACACGAGGACACAAACACGGGTACAAATTGTGCTCGCGCACACGGGTTTAGCGACTTTTTTATTGCTTCGCCGGCAATTTCAATGAATTCGATTCAGAAAACTTCTCGTCGCCAGCAAATGAGTAGATAAGTAAGAGACAAATAGAAAGAGCGAACTGAAACCTGAGTGCGTATTTTGGAGAAAAATAACCTTTTCAAGGGATGCGAAATTCCAATCTCACCTTTCGAATGCCCTAATGAGTTCTAATTAGCTAGGTGTTGCATAAGTAATTAATAAGCGTCACGTAAAAAGAGAGAGAGAGAGAGAGAGAGAGAGATGGTGGCAGCAACACATCAATGAAAATTACTAACAACTCGGCAAAATCAATAGCTAAAATTAATGGACGCAGAACACGTTAAACTCGAGCGATAATCCGCCTGAGCGCCTACAAGCACACTGCGAGAGGGAAGCGGCAGCAAGAAGCAGGAAAATCAAATCTTATTAGCTCTCGCGTTGACGGCGGCGATATTAATCACAGCGTACGCGGCCGGAGCGAGAGAGGAAAGCGCGTGACACGGCAACACAAGCATGATAAATGAATCGCTCCTGCGTCGACTGTACTTCAGTTGCCCCTGTAAATATGCAGCATTTTCCATTTTTCGCATATGCAAACCACCAGCTGTCAAGCAGGAATTTCCAACGACGACTTTTAGCAATTTTCAACGAAAAATTTTGATCTGTATCCTTCTGCTTCGATAAAACGGGGAAATTTCAGCAAGAGAGTGGAATAGTGAGTGAAATAAATAAGTGGAATAATAAGGAGTGACTCTCAGTTTCAATTTTCTAGTACTCAGTAATCGGTTTTAAGAACGCGATTGAAAATTAATCAGTGAAGGGCAAAATTTCCCATTAGAAAAAGAATTCACAGTCAAGTACGAGGATGCTTATTTTCTTCTGGTTCTCTGCATTCTTGTGCTACCAAAATCGTTTTTTCTCCCGATTTCCCCGCTTTGTCTCGCTTCAAGAACTACGCTTACGTGTCTAACTTCGCTCGTCACTCACCTTGATCGGCGACATTGATGACGCCGTCTTGCGCCACTGCGATGGCCGAAATCGCCTGGAAGCGCGCGTTGGACGACAGCAGCGTCTCGGCGTTGCTCAGGGTGCCGTCATCGTTCATCGCGCCGCCCATGCCGCCGGCACTGGTGGCCGCCGTCGTGGTCGTTTTGGCGCCCAGCAGTATCGTGGTGGTTGTCGTCGGCCCAGTGGACATCAGGTTGCCACCGGACATGATGCCAGCCGGTAAGCCGGCACTGGCTACATTGACGCCATTGCTGCACACACACGCGCCAGCACTTCCGCTTCCGCCGAGCGCAGCAGATGGCGCGGGCGTGGTGCCGCCGTGGTAGCGCGCCGGGTTAACTGTCGTCGAGTAGGAGCCCGCGGACGATGACGAGGACATCGACGCCGATGCGGCGGATGAACCAGATGAGACGTTGTTGCTACCGCCAGCTGCGGAGCAGTCACAGGTTAGCGAACTGCGGGTGAAAGAGGGAGAAAGAAGAAGAGCAAACATGAGAAAAAGTTCGAAAATATGCAGATGATTCTAGCTGAAAATGCACAAGAATGTGTTGTCTTCGGTGAAGGAGTGTGTGGGGGGATGATGGGGAAGGAGGCGTGGGGAAGAACGAGGGGAATTGGGGGCAGGTAGGGTTGCTGGAAGGTGGGTGAAGAGCAGGAAGTGCCAGTTGTCGGAACAACTGCAGGATATTCGCCGAAACGTTCGTTTAAAATGAAGAGATTACCGCGAACAATTCGAACGAACAACAGGCAAACGCAGATAAAACGCGGCGATATACAGCGACTACAACGGTGACAGCTAAAATTAACCATTGATTAGGGTTACTTTTGAAAACGTATTCTCGGATACTGTTCTTGGGCAACTACGGACCCGGAGAATCTTTATCATTTCAATTCAAATTGCTTTTAAATAGAATTTCAGACCTTCACATCATTTATAACGAAACGAAAGGGTAACACATTCCGAAACTGATCGAAATACGACTTAAAAGCCGTAGGAAGCCTTTATCGAAATCGTGATTTCGGGCGGTAACGTCAGCACCCCACAGCACACTTTCTTGCATTCCCAAAGCAATTGGGTAGCTTTTTTAATTAGTTCTCCCGTCGTTACCAATTTCCCCACCTCGTCCCTCATTCACACTTTATTCGTCTGAATGTGAGTTGGTGGACTGGAAGAACCATTTCCCCATGGTGTGGCCATTTCTAAGCCACAAAAAACCGGAAGCAAGTTCTTTTTGTAGCCAAAATACTTTAATACTGGAAAAAACGGACAAAGATTCCGCTCCCCCATCCTTGCCAATTGCATTGTCATCCTGTCGTCGTCGTTTGTGGACGATCTCTACAATATCGCGCCCACGCCTCGAGCTCACGACAACTCCCGCGCCTGCCCCCACCACCATCCGTCGAATGCCCAAGTTTTGCTGCTCGATAGTTGTTGTTGCTCATATTTTAATCTGTCTGCCCAGAGAGTATCTGTGGGTTTAAGTCGGATTTCGTTGACGAGTTTTTCCTTTGCTTTCCCACAGCCTATTAAATTGCTGGTGTTTTTCTGCGGACGGTCCCTTAATTCTTTTGCTTCTTGGCTGTTATAAAAACCCACATCATTTTCGCAGCTATTATAAGCAGACCATTTATTCACTCTCACTCTATATCTGAGGGGAACGGGGTATATTTGACTTTAGGTTCTTCGGAACGGGGTATATTCTAGAACTATTCGTTCTACGGGTAGAGAGCTTTTCTGGGACTCAAAACGGGTCGAATAATAACTTTTTGAAGCCCATTTACAGATATGGCCTTCAAGAGATATTCTAGATATTATATTCCGCTCAAAATACCAACGACTGATGTGAACTGACCTGTAAACGAGCGCAATGCTTTCCGCAATAATAGAAGTTTCCCCAAAGATTGCCCACGTGATTTCGGCTCCGGGCGAACGCAGTTTTACTGGTTTTTTTACAGAAATGCACATATTTCCGCTCACGATTCTCGAAATGGATTCCCCTCTCGCCCTCGTCCCCCTTTCGCGGATTTTAAAAGCAGAACTTTAAATCCGTACCAAAACGGTACCTTTAACGCTGCGGAGTACGCAATTGGCTTACATTCGCGCGGGAAAATCGTTTAGCTCTCACCCAACCCACCGACGCGCACTCGAACAAATGTGCAACAGAGCGCCGACCGTTGTAGGAATTTAATTACACGGATCCCTGATGAAGCACGCTGTTGCAGGCATGCTGTTGCCACGACTTGGTTTCCAGCGTAATAAAACTGCAGCAAAACAGGTCAGCGAATATGCAACAAATGCGGCGCAAAGTATTTGCATCCGTGGCTGCAACCCTGCCACGGCTGCCCCACCTGGCGGCCCGTTGTTGTTCTTATTCGTGCCACTGCCACAGCCTGTAATCCGAGCGGATTGCGAGGAGGCTTACAACGGCGCCTATTTATCCTGCATGTTGCGAGTTGCCGAATCGATGCGTTGGAAATTCGGTCGCAGCGGCTTTTTACCTCATAAATTAGCTCGCTGCGGCACGGCGATCGACAGGAAGCATGAAAAAAACAACCGATTTGTGCCGCAGAGGGGAACGGGGAAGGGGACTGGGAAGGCACGTGGATGTTCCAACTACCCTGCACACCCTTCAACCTACCCTGCTCCTTCTTGCTTGCCCGCGAAGTAACGCATGTTGCCCGCCGTGTCGACCACTCGGATCGAGTTGATCCTGCGCGAGTCGCTGTCCGCGATGTAGAGCTCGCCGAACGGCGAGAAGGCCATGGCCAGGACGGTGCCCAGGACGTTGTCCTGCGTCTTGTTCGTCTTGTCCTGCGCGTTGTTGCCGTTGTTGCTGCAGTGCAGCGGTGTGCCCGCCACCACGCGTATCTTCATGTCGGACGTGAGGCGCAGCACCAAGCGGTCGTCGATGAAGTGCAGCGAGCCGTCGAGGGGACTCAGCGCCAGGCCTGTGGGCCACTGCAGCTGGGCCTGGTTGGCCATCAGCGTGCCTGAGCACGGCGCCGGACTCCAGTGGTTGTGGTGCCCGTGGTGGCCGATCAGCGTGTGGATGACGCCCTTGGGGTCGACGGCGCGAATGTTGGTGCCGTCGGCGATGTACATGGTGCGGTCAGCCGCAATGGCCAGTCCCTTGGGGTGGGAGAGGCGTGCCTGCAGCGCTGGGCCGCCGTCGCCACAGTTGCCCTCGTCGCCGGGTATGCAGCGCTGGCCGCTGCCCACCACCGGCTCGCTGTTGATGCTCGGGTCCTTGACCTTCTCCAGGCGCAGGAGCCGCAGAATCTGGTGTTTCTCCGGGTCGGAGATGTAGAGGTGGCCGTCCGCCGGCGACACGGCCAGGTAGTATTGGTACGAGACCTGCGTGGCGCTGAGCTGCAGGATGGTGAACACCTTGCCGTCGGGCGTGATGCGGCGCACCAGGTTGAAGTCGCCCACGTACAGGCTGCCGTCGGGACCCGAGGCCAGCGCGATGGGCGTCAGCAGCTTGGCGTCCTTGGCGATGCCGTTGCAGTGGTCGGGGCAGTTAAGCGGGCGCTGCAGGCCGGTGCCCATGACCACCTTGACGGTGCGCGGGTACTCCTTCATGTGCAGCGTGCTGCCGTCGCCCTTCTGCAAGATGCCCTCGTGGAAGTTGTAGTGGTGGTGAATGTCCAGGCCCCAGCCGCCGATGTCCGAGATGTCGACGTCGTAGCCCTGCAACTTGGCGGTCTGGGTGGTCCAGACGGGCGTGGCGCAGGTGGAGTGCTGGTAGCCGATGGAAATGCGGGCGATGGTGACGCCGTAGACCTTCTGGCGGTACACGTTGCGTTTGTTCCAGGCGAAGGTGTGGATGAGGTTGGGGTCGGCCTCGTACGTCTTGACGTGCAGTGCGCCTTCGATCTCGACGCCCACGTGCACGTGCGTCAAGGTGTGCGGAATCGATTCGGCGGTCAGGCGCATGCGTACGATACTCAGGTAGCCCGAGGCCTGCGAGGACTGGTAGGTGAGATGGAGGTCGGAGCCGGGGATTTGGATGGACTCTTGCACGATCTAAAAGAGAGAGAAGAAATGGGTTTTCAGTACGTAACTGCAACAGATTCCTTCAATCAAGCAGTCAACCGATCGGATGGTTTGACTTTAAAATATCCGAGAGCCCTTCGATGCTGATTTCAAGAAGTTGAAGTCGCAGCTAACTTTCGCTCTCCCCGAGTGCGCCTCTTGAACGGGAAGAAGGGTCACCAGGCCTCCCGAGATTGCAACTTAAGTGTGTCACGGCAAATCTGGCTTGACATCTGATAAGCTCGCGCGGCATTCTCGAGGGTCGTGTTAATTTAATTAGAAAGCGTGCGAGCTGGGTGCACCTGGTGCCGCGTCTCCGCCTTCAGGGTGGCGCGAGGTTTAGAGGGTTAGCGCGAGTTTATTACGGCCGCGGTAGCGAGTGGAGAAAATTGAAAATTAACTGCGAAGCGTCGCAGTGGAAGTTTTAAACAGCAGCTGGCCGCACTCTTAAGGAGGCCAACGAAGGCCGAAGGACGCCACCTCGAGCACGTCGTTGCAACTAATTGCGAAGCGTGCACACGCAGCGGCGTGCAGGAGGGGGAGGGCAGCGCAGGGAGAGAAAAAATAAGTGCAGCCCGCAAGATTACAGCGGCAACAAGAAACTGTCTGCACGTAAACGTCGAGGGAGTCAAGCACATCCAGCTGCTGCTGCTGCTGCCGCTCTTGCTGTTGCTAATTGGGTCGCGCACAACTTGACACTCACCTGGGTCTCGGCGAAGATGACACGTTTGCCGGGCATGGCGCCGACGCCGTTCGGCATCCAAGTGCTAATTAATTGCGGCCTCAGCTCCTCGTGGTTGTGCTCCAGGCAGATCTTGCTCGCGTCCAGCTGCTCGTCGGCGAAGTGGTACAGGATCGAGTTGAGGAAGGTGAGTGCGGGGTTCTGGCTGGCGATCCTGCGGGCGGGTTTGCCGAGAGGCGAGGGTTAGATGCTAATTGAGATGAAATGGCGGCGGCTTTTGCTTACTTTATACGCGAGCGTGCGTGCTCATCCTCGTCGCTGAGCTGCATCTGCACGGGCGGCAGCACGACGATGCGGTTCCAGGGCACAAACACGGTGCGCGTGAGCGGCCGGAAGGGCGAGCGTTGGAACTGCAGCGTGACGGCGCCGCCACCATTGACGAGAACGTCGAACCTAAGGGAGGCAAGAAGAAGTTCAGCGAAAGTTATGCAGTGTGCAGTGGAGGGATTCGGGTTACGCATACGCCGTCGCACTGGAAACGGCAAGTGCAACGATGTTTTGAGTAGAACGGATCAATAAGTTCATTCTTCAACCCCACTTTTTATCTCTCGCAGCTTCGGCTTCGTTGTTTTTACCTTTTCGCCCCGCGGCTTCGCTCCATCGAGCGGAAATCGATTACTAATCGTTTTGTCCACCTTCCGGCGGCAAAGACAAGCAGAAATACCGACTCGGCTCGGCTTACTGATTGCAGAAGTTTTCGCTTCAACTTTGCTCGTTGCCTCCCGTCCTCTCCCCACCCACCCCTCCAGCGACAACATTGTCTTCTGTGAGCACCTCATTTTAAGCTTGCCTTGATAAACAAATAAATTGTAGCATTTTTTCAATGTCTGCTGCCGCTGCCGCTGCTGTCGTAGAGCAGAGAGGGACGAGTTGGCTTGAAGGACATCCTGCAGCACATCCTCACAGAATGCTTCTCCGAGCACCTCGTAAAGGAACATACGGTGGTGTGCGTGTGCGCGTGTGTACATCGGCTCGCCTACATCAAGGACGTGTACAGCAGCCGCAAGCTGCCGAGATGAGACTCCTGGTCGACTGGACGGCTGACTGGACACAAGGATGGACGTGCTCAGCAAGGAGGGCGAAGAACACCAGCGCATGTAGGAAAATCCACTTCAGTATCTCTTCAAGGACACGAGCGGACGTGGCAAGCCTCGGTGTGTGCGTGTGTGTGAGTGTGTGTGAGTGTGTGTCCGTAGTTCGCAGCCATGTTCGTCCTTGGATTGACCGCATTCTGCGAAATTGATGTGCCCTCCAACAATAACTTTTGTGTGTGGCGATTTTTTTCTGAAATCCTATTCTTAGTGTTATTGTTGTTGTTGTTGTTGTTGTTGTTGGTGGTGATGGTGTTCGCTGTCTATTCGGTGCAGAGGGAGTTAAAGCTCTGCGCAAATTTGTTTGTGTTGGTTTGCTGTTTCTGTTCATTTATGTCGTGCCATTCCTTGCGCACCAACTATTCGCCGGAGAAACGCTACTCCGCGCACTTGCCTACTCTCGTGCTCAGCCTCTGCAGCCATTTGCTCGAGTACTCTCCACGTCACTCGTCGCTGCGCACCCTTAAATGTTGCGTCCGAATTAAAACGCTACACAACACTGGAAACATCGGCGCCAAGTGCACTTCCAACGCCTCAACACTCTCAAATGCTTCCCAGAATTTACTACTTTGGCGTTCCGTTGCTGCGAATGCTGCATCACTTAAATTAACCCCTGAGAGCACATTAGGAACGCATACAGCATCCAGCATCCAGCATCCAGCATCCATGGCACTGCATTCAAATCATAATTATGCACTTCTTCTCCGGGAGCCATTAAAAAAATTACGAGCTCTCACGGTCGGCCTGAGGGGTGAGGGTGGTTGGGGGGGGGTGGGAGAGGAAGCACAGGGAGGAGTGAAGGTGTGGCGGTGCAAAGGCGTAGGCGGAGCTGTAAAGGCTTCTCGCAGGCGCGGTGAATTTGACAGCCTGTGGGAAAAAAGGATTTCACACCTCCTCGCTTAAGAAGAGCTGAAGAAAGAAGGAACATTCAGTTGTTTTCAGTTCGAAGCCCAATAGTTTTCCTAACATTAACCATCCGGAGCGCGAGAGGTGGGAAGCCGGAAACTGCGGCATTCAACTCCTGACAACCACACGCAAGCAGCTGCCATCCTGCCCCTGCATCCGGTTAGCTAGCCGTTCACTGAGTTCGCTTTTACTTTCGCGCCGTCTGCTGTTGCTATTTTACATTCGCTTGTTTGTTGTTGCTGCTGTTGTTGTTGTTGTTACCTTATTCCTGATTACGCTGCACTCGTAATTCTTCATTAGCCCGGTGACTTAAATCCGCACGTCTGCCACCGCCGCCACCAACGCCACAGTCACCCGCTACAGGTGACTGTGGCGTTTAAAATGAGTAGAAAGGAGTGGGCGAAGGTGGAGAGGGGTGTGGCCGAGCGAGGAGTTGGTGTTTATAGTGGCGGAGGGAGCGGAAAGCAACATGAAAGAGATGACAAGGAAATAATAAAACCATTTCTGGTGACACCGGCACACTTAAGTAATTTTCCCGAATAACCGTAAATAAAAGAAGATTCGTCGCAACAATAATAACAACAACATCAACAACAACAACATAAGCAAGAGAACTCATCCTCCCCTCACAAGATTTCCTTTGTTTTGCTCCCTCTTTTTACATTAAACTGTCATTTCGCTTTGCCACCGAGAGGACTCTCAGTGACTCTTTTCTCTTCAGTTTTCCATTGCAATATACAGATATGTGCGTCGACCTTAATGCGAGCTCTTCTCTACCTTAATTGTGCTCTTCTTCGGCTTGGTGTTGTTGCTTCCGAACAAGCCAACTGTTAGCTTACAGTGTGTGGGTGTGTGTTGAAAGAACTCATTTTTGTGCCTGTTGGTTCGTTGTGTTGACTGCATAAAGTTTGTTTTAAAGTGCTGAATAATGTGCTTGCGAATTAATATTTATAACTGTGTCAGGCGCACGCGCGTGCGTGTGTGTGTGTGGGTGCTAACTGTGTGTGTGCCTGTGTCAGTGTGCCTGCAGACACACTTTAAAAACGCTTTTACAACAATAACTCAAGGCTGCTGAATTGAGATTTGAAACAAAAACTATGCATTTCCATTGCTGAAATATATATTTGCTAAAAGCCTTTCTGTATCTCGGCAAAGAGCAGTGCAAAACTGGCATCGAAACGAGCTGCAACTGCACTTTCAACAACACCAACAACAACAACAACAACAACAACAAAGAATAGCAGCAGCAAAAGATCCATGATATCCTATATAATTTGAAACTGAAGGTTCTACAATGGGAAAAGCTACCCGAAGCAGCTGCAGTTGCTTTTCTTGTGCTCAATACTGGTGGTTGTTGTTGTTGTTGTTGTAGCAGGTGCTGCTTCCCTGTTGTCTTCTAATGGCCAACAATACCGCCGCGCCATTAGAAGCGCCATTCACTGCCACAGCTCGCCCCAGCAGGCGGCGTATACGTAACCCGATCAATGCAAATGCGACCGTCGACACTGCGGTACATAAGGGCAGCAACAGGTGTACTTACCAGCCTCCTTGGCGCGTCAGCGTGAAGCCGAACCTCGAGTCGCGGTCCACCGACACACGGATGCCCACGATGCCGAGTCCTTGCGGCGTGATCACCTGTCCTCGCATCACCGACACACGACTGCGTTTGCGGGCGAGAAAGTGGGAAAAGTAGTTTAAATCACTTTAGCTGGTGGGTAAAAGCCTAACAGTGGTTTCGGTGTAATAAAAGAGGTCTTGAGAGGTGAGATAGAAGAACTGTGAATGGAATACGTAAGTCTTGAACGATGCAAAAACATTCTATTCTAGTGGAATGAAAGCGGAGGTGGTGGGATGGAGTTTCGTAAGATGAGCGAATACGTGTAAAAAAGAAACTATTTTTATTCACAGATTGACAGAACGAATGCATGAGTGGAATTAATGAGCAAGCAAAAAGTTGCGAAAATAGATCACTCGGTGCGCAAATACAATCCTGTGCTGCAAAGATAATCAAGTTGCTGCAAGGATAATTAGATTTTCAGTTCTTCACGGCGCACTCTAGTGAGAAGGACGTGGTGCGCGTATTAAATCGCAATATGCGAGTCGTTTTTAATCTTGAATGTCCTTATTTGCCGCATTACAGTTGGATTTGCACAGCTGGAGTCATTATTTTCTCTACTGAAAATGCTTAAATATGGAAAAATTCTCTAAAATAGAAGATTGTATGTTTTAAAAAGAAATTAAATATTTATACGGTGGAAATTCCTATTATATGTGAATATATATATAATTTTATAATTTTAATGGTAATAGAACGCAATATCTTCAAAAATTTCACTACTTTCAGCTGGTTTTCTCTTTAATTTCCTTGTTTTTGACACGTGTTGTGTTTTCCTCACGTTGTGTTATAATTTTCCTTGTTTCTTCTAACTTCTAACTTCAATTTCAACTATTTTAGCAGTTTTCCGGACTTGCAAAATGTTTAAAAACCGCCATTTAATCGAAAGTAGTTCGGCATCAGATTGGGTCGTTCGGGGAAAGCGTTCAGCTGCTTTTACTGTTCTTAGCCCAGCCTCGATCAGCAGAGTTGCCGCCCAGCAACTACTTAGCGCAGGGCAGCAACACAGCTTCGTCCTGCTGCAGGACACGAGCGCTGTACGGCAGCCAGGGGACGAGCGTGAAAATAGCAATAACGCAAACAACAACAGCGCAAAGTGGAAATATTACCGCTAAAGCAGATGAGCCACCCGATAACGTTATTGGCTGTTCTGAATTTTTTGCTCTCTATAAAATGCGCTCGTTTCTGCTTAACTTAACGTTTGCTGTCGGTTCACGTTTTTATTGCCTCTCCGAGCTCATCGCACATCGAACTGACGTTTTTGCTTTCGTGATTTTGCGTTCTCGTCATTTTCAGCATTTTTTCATGCTGTTCCATCGCGTTTGAGGAGCGCATTTGGTGGTTTTGCTACACTTTCAGCGAAGTTCCTTCGCCGCAAATACTGTTGATAGCAGTAGAAATGTAATAAAACACCAGGTCGATGTCTAAAAACAGCTGAAAGGTCTCATTTCTTTCGAAAGTTCCGGTGACTGGCGTCCAAACTGCACGATTGCGCTCGAAACAGCACAGTCGTCCGCTTGAATCCGAATTCGCCGATACATAGAGAGGGATTTTGAAGATATGCGTCTGGAAAAGATAACAGCAAACTTTCATCTAGTAACGCATGCAATTCCGAATCAATTCGAGTTTCTCTACTAGCAACTTGCAGTGAAAACAGAGTTGCCTTCATTGCAGTGGCAGGTGGGTTCGATCTTTTCGAACACAGGCATTGTGAAGGTAACGTATTCACAACTTGGTGTTGAGAATTCCAAATAATATGTACAACTGTTAACGCAGAAGAAAATGTGGCATTTTTCACAGCTCAGTTGAAATCGTGAGGACAACGGCAACGAAGAGTACTGCACGAGTGCCCTCCTCTGCACCAACTTGAAACAGAAACCCGTAACTGCACGCACGCAACGATCGAAGCACCGCAATGTTAACGCTTTACGAAATAAAGTAACGCTTCGGTTTTTCAGAAGAATAGAATAAAAAGTGATTGAAAAATTCATCTTTTTAGCAGTTATTTTATAAACTTAATGGATTTTAATTACTAATAGTTGGTGTTAAGAAAGCTTTAATCTATTCTTAGTTCTTTCTGCCTTTTCGTCCTTTTTCAATGCAAATTCCGACAAAACCATATTGTCGAGCTTCATTAGGATGGATGGAGCCTAAATGGGTCTGTCAAAGGCCCTCTCAGGGCGCCTCTCTAAGAGTCTTTCAAAGAGCCTCTGAAAGGGCCTCTCAAGGGCGATACAAAGTACGTCGCTTGCGTACGAATAGGCCTCGCAGACGCCATCACGCTTCTACAGGCTGAGCTTTGACTGTTCCCCAGCAATCCTCCACGGCTGAGGACACGCTTCACAGCCGGAGAATCGGAGCACAAGTCGGAAAAGCCTTGAGTACTGAGCAGAAAACGAGTTTAAATCGCAGCAGTCTGAATAAAAAAAACGAGTACTGAGGAGAAAAACGAGTTCAGATCATAGCCGACAGAGCTCATTCAATCTCAAATCATCATTCTTGAAGGAAGCAAATTTTCTTCGGCATTTAATTTTGTGAATTTCTGCAGAGTCAATTGCAGAACCGTTGAACCGACATCTATGGCTTTCAACGTTATCCGTTCCGTCATCATGCGGCGGCATTCACTGCGGGACCTTTTCGCAATGCTGGTCGTCTTCGTGTTCCTGGAGTTCCTGCTGTACTCCGTCATGGTGCTACCCAAGGCCACTCGCGAAATATCTTGGATGCCGATCCCGATCTTGTTGCTCATTCGCCACATCGGCTGCAACGTATGCATGGACATGGAGCCGTCAATGCTGCTCGAAAGCATCTTCTTCAGCGCACTCGCCACGGTTGGCTACTTCGGCGCCGCCCGCAACATCGCCGCCATGTACCACGCATTGTACGCCATCTTGACCGACACCTTCGAAGATCACATTCTTTCCACCAGACACAGATACTCTTGGCTCTGCCTCGCACCGTGGTTGGTCCACTTCGCCCAATATTGGCTGAGGAACGTGAGCCTGCTGTTGATTGCCTTCTGCTCGCCGCCCGAGGATCCGTGCAACATCTACACGGCAGGGAAGTGGATGCTCTTCGTGGCCCTCATGCAGGCCGTCATAGCCGCCGAGGTGTTGGGCACAGCTTTGCGTCGCTCCACCATCGAAATAAAGAAGCGCAATGAACAGGTGCAGTGGCGGCACGTCATGAAGAACTTCGATGAGGAGACCTTGGACACCATTTTCCGCAGAAACATGAAGAAATGAGCTGATATTTTGAGAATTGTATTGTGAAGTGGATATATTTTTGGATTTATTTTGGATTATTAAATATGGCATAAAATTTCATTTCAAGAGTTTCAATGGCGAGTTCTAATGCGTCCCGGTCCTGCTTCGCGGGTCGAATGCCGTGGCAGACACACATTCGCAGAAAATAGTATTAGAAAAATGATTTTCGAATACTATTTTCTGACGGAATTGTTCGCCTTCTGTCACGTATTTTCTTTGACGCGCTGGATTTTGACATTAGAAACGTAGGAATTTTTCCGAAATCGGAGTCAAACATTTGGAGTGCCTCGAATTAAACTCAAGCAAGTTGAGAACTTGATTTCGAGAGGCTGTACTTGTATTCAGATACAAAAGTAAAGGAATGCAAGCTACTCAACTAGAGGTCGCGTTCGTTGCGCGTGTCAAAAGTTGTCTGCTATCGCTGCAGTAAAATTTAGAGCCATTCTAAGAAACCTTAAAAGCGAATCGTAAAACGCTCCTGAATTCCTCTGATAGCCTGCAGGCGTCCTGATGACGCTCGGGGTGTGCTTAAATTTTATAAACTTTCACTTCCGCGTCCGCACGAAACCTCTTCGAGTAAACGCGCGTGTGTGTGTGGATCCGTGTGAGTCTGCTTGCTGTTTACTGCTTCATGCTTATCATGAGGGAATCATAAATTTAAGACTCTTTTGCCTCATTACACTACATTTTGCAGTATTTTTTACGTACGGCTTGGAGTGACTGGTTCTGCTCTGCGTGTGTGTGGGTTCACATATACCAGTGTGGCATTCACGCAACTCATTCATGTTGGTCGCATGGCTGGCGCGATAGCAATAAAAGATTTATTATTGCCCACTGAACACGCTTAGCGGTGTTTTAGGTTTCTCAGCTCGCTCCGAGTGGGTTGTTGGCGCTGTTGCTTGTTGTTGTGTTGAATTGTGAGGCTGAATTTGTGAGGATGTTGGGCTTTCATACATCAGTCACTGCGAGTGCATGACTTGCAGTAGTATCGAGAATGCATCTCCCTCCGCGCTCCAGCCTGAATCAGCTAAAATCGGCCATCGCAAAAAAGTAAAACCCAGCAGGAGAAAATCGAACTGGAATAATTAAAACTTTGTCGCATCCTTTAAGGATGCGCAGCACCTGCTTGGCGCCGTAAGTAACGGAGTTCTGCTCGTTTCGTTTGATCGAAACGAAATCCATGCAACTCAACTTAGTTGATCTCCTCTCGAACAAATCCAACGCAATAGAATCCCATGCAATTCTAACCTGTACCACCTCTCTTCCCCTTCACGAACCATTTTAACTCGGCATTTAACTGCGCTCCAGTCCGAAATCCCCTAGAAGCTCACTAGGGAAATCCCTAATCCAGCCCACTTCAATCCAGCACGCACTGAACTGCTGCGAACCTTCGAAAAACATGGAAAGTATTTTGGATGATGGGAAGGAGAATAATAATCCTCAGCCTTATTCGGAGGGCTCGATGAAGGTACGTATCGATGTGGTACAGAATTATATGTCTAAAAGGTCCCTTGGGAGAGAATTACCAGGAAAAATTAAAAGTTTAAAAAGGTTTAGAAAGGGTTAAAAAGGTTTAAAAAAGTTTGAAATGTTTTAAAGTGTTTAAAATTGTTAAAAAAGGTTCAAGAAGGTTAAAAATTTTTGAAAAAGCTTAAAACAGATTTAGGAAACTTTCAAAAGGTTTAACAAGTTTTAAAAAGATTTGAAAAGGTTTAAAAAGATATTAAGAGGTTAAAAAGTGTTTAAAAAGGTTTAAAACAGATTTAAAAGATTTAAAAAGTTTAAAAGGGTCTTGAGAGCTTTCAAAAGATTTAGAAAGGTTTAAAAAGGTTTGAAATGGTTTTAAAGAGTTTAAAAGGTTTAATAAGGGTTTAAAACATTAAATAAGGTTTAAAAGGATTTAAAAAGGGTTTAAAAAGGTTTACACAGGTTTAAAAAGTTTTAAATAGATTTAAATCGGTTTATAGAGTTTAAGGAATGCTCAGGAGGGTTTAAAACGGTTTAAAGATATTTAAGAAGGTTTAGAAAGGTTCGAAAATGTTTGATAAGGTGTAAAGAGGTTTAAACGGGTTTAAGATGGTTTAAGAGGGTTCAAAAACGCGTAAATAGGCTTGGAAAGGTTCAACAATGTTTAAAACTGTGTTAAAAGAGGAAAAATGTGAACAACGGCTTTAAATCTTCAAATACAAATTTGTATTAATAAATTGTGTTAAATAACATTTTGAATTGTCGGGATACAGAATGACAGCAGGAGCAGAAGGGTTAAGCACTGATTTCTCTCTACACCGAACTCAATTTCCTCGAACGAAACTTCTGCCAGATAGCAGAAATGATTTCCCGACCCCGGAAAGCTACAAAACTTTACGACTCTGCGAAGACGTTGAGATGCAAGCGGTAGAGCAGAAACTTCAAAGCACTTCTAAGGAATGACCTACTTCCACGCACTCACACACGTGCATAAGTCGGGGAAGCATTTGAGAACAACAAGGAACGAAGAAGGAATAAATAGAAGTTCGCACTTTTTCTGGAATGGCAGCGTGAGTTGCAAAAGTTTCAGCAATGCAACCGCGTAATCAATTAAATGCAACTAATTTGCACGCCATTGTCGGCGTTGCCACCTGACAAAAAGTGTTGAAAACATGAGTTGCTCGAGCGCCGAAGTAAGCTTTCCAGCTGCTGTCCGTTAACCCTCACGTGACACTTCTACAACGACGCAAGCACGCGTCGTCTCCACACTCCGGATTACATTTCTCGAGACGTTTTTACTATCAGAGGCTTCGCATAAATGAAATTGCTGATCATTTCTTCCGTGACGCCGCGTTACGCGAACGCGGCTGGGCATTACATTACGTCACGTCACGTTACGATTGCGGCGGCATCACACAATGTGGGTCAACGAATCGCTCATAAAGTGGAAGAGGGTGCGAGAGAGTCGTGAGTACGGGGGGTGTGTGTGTGTGTGTGTGTGTAGCTAAGAGTGGATGTATTAAAAAGTATTGCATACTTTTAGGAAAATTGCACAGTTGGCCTCTTGTTGTTGTTACTCTTGGCCGCTCTGTTGCTCTTTGTTATTCTTGTTGTTATTCTTGTTGTTATTCTTGTTGTTGTTGTTGTTGTTGGTGGTGTTGTTGTTGTTACCACTACCGTTGTTGTCGTCGTTTTTCTACTCCTGTAGTTGCCATTTTCTTTGCTTGCGGTTCACATTCACGGTGAGCTCCACCGACTTGCACACCTCCTCTCAACTCACTCCAACTCGCCACCAACACTGAAAGCAGCTTATCTTCCCTTGCTTTCTCCCCCCACACCCACCCCTCAGCACCCCTTCAACTTATTCTAACGGAGTTCACATGGCTACCAGTAACTCTTTCAGCAGTTTTCTGCACTTCTTAGCCGCTCCCTTTGCCCTGCTATCCTCAAATTCTTCCTTTCCACTTGCCGCGGCTCTCCTGCCGATCCTTCGTCGGTACGTGTTGTCGTTCTCCGGCTTCTGGCACGACGAGTACTCTGTGGTTATTTTTGATTTGCTCGAGTTCCTGCGTGTCCTGCCACGCCGTCTCGGGGGCCACATGTGAAATATCGCTCATTTCGAGGATTAGACGTCTTGCCATAAATTGCCCTGCATTCATGAGGTTTTCATTTGGAATTGTAAGGGATGCAATTTAGTTAGTCCTGTTGCTGCTGCTGCTGCTTTGTTTGGCTTTTCTTCAAGTTTTTCCTGCCAATTTATTAACCACAAAAGTGGAGCCCGCTTAGAAACAGAGAAGCTGAATGCAGGGAAGCTTTTATTGCAACATCGGTTATTGCAATAATAATAATTTTTTCATTTTCATCATCATCTTTAGACAAAATATTCCGTGTTCGGTATCCCAAACGCAAACCAAACAAACTATCGATTCAGTGGTTCGATTTGCTTATTGTGGACATGAACCAGTAAGTTGGCTGCGTATTCCAGACATGAACCAGGCTCATTGAGGGCACTGATACAGGAGAATCGAAGTCGAGAACACATAAAGAGGAGTTGAGAGGTCCATGTCTCGCAGATATCAGGTCGGCCGCCGTAATGGGCCGGAAGGGAACGGAAGGGACTGCAAGGGGTCGCAAGAGACTGGAAGGGATCGCAAGGTACCATAAAGAGCCTCAAGAGGCCGGAAGGAGCCTCAAGAGACCGGAAGGAGGCTTATGAGTTCGAAGTGGACCGGGATGTGCCTGTACACTGGACTCAGGCCCCATCCTGACCTCAGGGACCTCTTCTTGTAACCCCAAAGAGCGTTGAGCTGCTCCCTGGCAATGAAACAAGGACAAGCTTCACAAGGTGGACAAGGAAGCGGACTCAGCTGCTCCTGGCGAGCGTGCAAGAAGAGCTTTTCTACGCGAGACGGGCTTCCGACGGGAGAGAAGCTTGCAAGCATTCGCAAGACGTGGAGAAGACAAGAAAGGAAGAAGCGAAAACCCACAGGTTAAAATTTAAATCCCGACTCCGTTCGTGTGCGTGTGCCAGTGCCGGCTGTTGTGTGCTTGCGTAGCTCTAAATGCAGTTGGCCCTTGAGCTTTTCCTTCGCGTCCTTCGCATCCTTCGCATCCTTCACATCCTTCAGCATCCTTCATACTGGCACGATCCTTCACCTGAATGTGCAGGTGGGGCAAATTGTTACCTCAGCGCAATGCGCGCACACACGTGCGCCTCCAAATGGGCGCGCCCAAGTGCTGATGAAGTGCTTCCTCCCGGCAGCTCTGCGCGCCCGCCATTCATTCCATTCATTTGGTGGCTTTTTTGCACGTCCTTTCATCGTCACATCGCGCCCCCGCCACCGCACGCCTGCGCTCCTCCTCCCACCGCTCTGCGTCCCGCAACTTCTGTTTTAAGTGCATGAAAGGACGAGTTTAAATGGAATTTTTAAGTTTACTTAAATTCTTTGCAAAGACATCCACACAAATGCTGGATAATGAGAAGTCCGCTGAATGGCGTGCCTGCGAACATAAGCGACGTCCTCCGAGTGCGGGCGAAGGTTTCTATAGCAGGAAATTACACTTTTTTGTGGCTCCGAATGTGTCGCGCTGGTTTTTTGCATCAATATTAGCTTGTCTTCTTCGTCATCTGAGAAATTAATTGAGTTCTGGAAACATACTGTGCACGAGTTAATGAGTTTCGCTGAAACGGAGCGATTTTCCGATTAATTATCGCGCAAGCGGAGATCCCGGCGGCCGCTTCGTCACCAGCTGAGATCTGCATACAGCGATTGCATTCAATTGAATTTAAGCGTGAAGCTCGCAGCCGGAAACAGGAAGTTTTATACATTTTATTCATAATTAGTGCATTAATTGCCAACCATTTGTAGTGAAACTTGCACGCACACACAAACGCGCGCACACACACACACACGCACACCGAAGTATTTGTGCGACTTGGTGACTGGTGGAAACACTCGCATTGACAAGGCTTGCATGTCCTGCCAACGTTTAGATTCCAAAGTAGAGAAACGATTTTAATAGCTGCTATTAAAAACAAAACGCTCTTGTTGGCGTCGGTGTTGTTCTTGTTGTTGTTGGCGTCGTTGTTGTTGTTGTTGTTGTTGTTGTTGTTGTTGTTGTTGTTGTAGCTACATTCACACAACGCTTATTGTGAACTGGAAACAATCAACAGCAGTAGCAGCAGCAAAGAACTACAGCAACAACAGAAGCTACAATAGAAACAACCACAACAGAGGAATAACATCAACAACAACAACACCACCACCACCACCACCAACAACAACAATAACAATAACTATGGAAATTAATAGTCGCCAGATTGCGTTGGTCACAATAAAAGGGATTTGCAAAAACTCTCGTTGTTGCTGCTGCTGCTGCTGCTGTCGTTGTGCATTGTTGAGGTTGCTATTGTTGCTGCCGCTGTTCTTGCTTGTGTTTTGCTCGTGACCGTTATTGCTGTTGGTGTGATAGTTCACCGTAATAAATTGTTCATTTTCGTTTATAGTTCTGCTGCTGCTGCTGCTGTTGCTGGTGTTGCCGCCATTGTGATGGCTGTTGTTGTAGACGCCATTGTAGCCGCCATTGTAGCCAACACTATTTTTAAATGTTGCTGCACGCATTAAGAATTAATAGCAATGCCAGTTTTACTTATCGCAGCTGCTTCTCTGCTTCTTTCTACGTCGGCGCTCGTGCATGTCGTTGTGCGCGACTTTAATACGCGCGGAAATGAGCTGGCGGTCGAGATTTTGAGTCGACTTTTCGGTAGTTTTCCGTTTTCTCGCTGGTTAATTTCTTTCGAATCCTTTTCAGTGCCGAGTGCGCTCCAAATTAGCGCTGAGCAGGACTGGATGGCGCACTCAGTGAACTTGGTGTGATGTTGCTGTTGTCGTTGTTGCTGTTGCCGTTGTTGTTTTAATGCCTACAGTCGAATCCGCCCTCAGCCAAGCAACTGAAGTGAAGCGGTTAATATTAACCGTTAGTTAATGCGCCTTTGAAGCACACAGTTGAGCGCAGCGCCGCGTGCAAGTGAGTGTTGGTGTGTGCGTGCGGGTGTGCGGCATTCTGGCTGTCCAGCTCGCCGCGTGGTGTGTTGCGGCCGTCCAGCGAGCGTTTCAGCCCGGCAGCCCAATGACTCGGAGCCGTGCATGCGTTCCTGCGTCTCACAACGTGGACACAACGAGTTGAATGTTCGTTAACTCAGAGCGACGCCGAGAAACCGCAGGCAGCCGTGTTGACAATTGATAATTGTTCATGAAATTTGTTGCTTGGACGAGCAAAACTGTGACTACATTTTGTTCTAAAGAACTTTTTCGTTCCTTTTTTGTTGAGAAACAACAGAAGCAGCTGACTGTCGCAACTTTTCGAACGGGAACGAAGCTCTCGATCACATTGCGATCTTTTAATTGTTAGCGATTGTCAATTTTCCAACTCTCGGTGGTCATCATACCGAAACGACCAAGATTTGGGACCGGACCAAGACCAGGACCAGGACCAGGATACCAAGAAGACCAATAGTTCTTCTGAAACTCTTGGCGAGAGAAACTAACAACTGATGCTGCTAATAAACACCCAGCTGAAAGTGGGCCACTAAGGACTCAACAACAATAACTCAGTGGACTTCGGCTTGGCTGCTCCTACTCACGGCCGCGTATCTCGCCGAAGCAACTTTTTTTCAGATTCGAAATCAGAACAACGACTTGCATTCCCCCCACCACTCGTCAGAAGGGACTGTCGGTCCTTTTGTCGGAGCTACCCCGGTCCCCGGCCGATAGTTACCGTCTCCTCAGCGAGCACGACGTCTACACTGCCTTCAGAGTGCATTCATTCGCGCTCATTCGTCCATTCAGCAACTTGTGCCAGCGTGCGGTCCTTCAAGCGACTTCCTCTTCCTTGTACTTGTCGCTGTAACTTCTCACGTGTCCCCGTCCGCATGCCCCTTCGCCTCCGCCGCCACCCTCTTTCTCCGCTTTCTGCTCCCTTTTTGCTGCCCTTCTTGCTTTCACTGCTGCGCACTTCAGGGAGAAATAATGGAATTGATGAAAAACAGGAAGTAAGATTTCCATTCTATTATTTCAGCTGCTTTGTACTTAGTTAGTTTGAGTTTTTCTACTTCCTCTACTCCCTCTCCTTCTTCTTCTTCTTCTTCCTCTTCTTATTCTTCCTCGTCTGCTACTTATGCTAGTTTTTCTACTCCACTTTTTACTGTTGTTGAAATTTACATGCCTTTCATGCTTTAACTTGTTTGTTAGCTGTGCTTTTATGAGAACAACAACAACAACAACAACTACTACTACTTTTTACTGGTGTTGTTGTTATAGTTGTTGTTGCTATTTTGTGCCTTTTTTCGTTGTTCCTTCGCTTATTGTTGCGTACTTCGGTGACAATAAGCAGACTCGGACTTGAAGTGGAAATTGGAAGTGGAAAGTGTGGAGGAGAAATTAGAGTGGCGCGCCGGGCTGGGGAGGGCAGTGGGGTGTGGGCGGGGTGCGGAGTGTGGGGTGGAGGCAGCGACTGCAAGCTGTAGTGTGGAGCGTTGAATTGAGTTGGATGAAAGCATCGCGACAGGAAAATGTCGAAGGAATATAAATCAGCAGAGGCAAAAAGTGCGCGCTTATCGTGGTCGCGCTGAAAGCGACCCACTGTGCAGGCAACAGCGTTGCATTGTTCGCCGTTTTAATGCCTTTTTTCTTGTATTTCTTAGCAATTGAAGTCTTTTCAGCGCGTTTTTCTGCTGCGAGTTCCAGATCTGCATAAAATATTCATTGTATTTCGTCGAGTTGTTTAGCTGGTTGATTGTTGTTTAGTTAAATGGACGGCGGCTATTGTTGCTGGCGGAGTCGCTGTTCTTCTTGTTGTCGTTGTTGCTATTATTAGTTTTGCGGCGGGTACGTCTTCAGAACGTCCTACTTTGCAAAAATAAGCACTTTTGTGCGGAAGATTGGCTTCGCCGGATGACGATGACGACGACGTAAAGCTGGAATGCAACACAGTGTACGCTCAACGCAACAACACAACAAAGTCGAGATGTTCGATTCGGCGGTGCTAACTGTTTTGGAGGGGCGAGGGGGTAAACTGTACTCAGATGTACTCGAATGAGTATTTCTGGTAGTTGACTGAATCTGTTGAATTTCGTTAAATCTCGTTGAAGGTAATTTCGCTTAATTTCACTAAGGTTACTAATACAATCCGAAACGAACAACAACAACAACAACAACAATTTAATAGCTTCATCCCTGAACCAATACATCAAGATTGCACCAGCAGGCTTTGCGGGAATTAAATGGCTCAAGCTAAGCCGACTTCCTTTTTCGTGTTCCGTTCGAGCTTCCAAAAGAAGCAAATAAATGAAAAATTTCAATTTATTTTCATTTTCGTGTGGACTACTTCAGTTAGAATTTACGAGGCACACACAGGGACATGTGTGTCCCGATATATGTATGCGTGCGTGTGAGTGTGTGTGTGTGTGTGTGTGTGTGTCCTACAACGACTGCTTGCACTCTAAACGGACGAAATTGCCGGCTGCTCATGCACACGGATGCGTTTTGCTGAGTGTAACAAATGCGCGACGAGGAGAATACGCGCCACACAAACAAGAAAATACGCCAAACCGGCCGACAGACACGCAGACGGACAGACAGAGAGGCAGACAGACAGTCAGAGAGGCGGAGAGGCAGCTAGATAGTTAGTTAGTTAGTTAGTGTAAAGCAAGCAGACGTACTGCCAGAATATCCTTTCTTTCGCCAAACTTCGTGTAAATACCAACCAGGGTCTCCAACTTGGGGTTTCCGAAATCCCGGAGTTCCGGAATCCCAGCCCGGATAAGTCTCGAGAATTCTCGGGATGTGTTTTTCTTCAGAGTTCGCTTCAGAACTTGAATTCGGGGTCCGTAGAAATGCAGGATATCGGGAACCCCGATTGCAACGCGCACAAACCGAACATCCGGCGCTCGAAGAGCGACATCGAGTTGTGCATGAATGAATAACTAAATGAAACAACAGCAGCAACAACAACAACAAGTGATACCATCGCCACATTCGGCCGCCATAAAAATGCACACGAAGCTAAACAATCGCAAACTGGATTAAAAGCGAATCAAGTGTCTTTAATGCGCTTGCGAACGCGGTATTTTATGGCTGCGTTTTTGCTGCGATTGTCCTCGTTCTCGCTCGCCGCGCCGTGCCGTTCCGAGTCGTCCTTTTCATACAGCAGGCGGGGTCGGGCGAGGCGTCGGAATGCCAACAAATGCCGACATTAGAATTTTTATTTCATGCCGCATACCGAGCGAGGAGTGTAGCGAATGTGCTGTTGCTAGCAAATGTGAGTGCATATTTAAATGTGTATGCCGGTATGTGTGTGTGTGTGTGTTTACATTCCTATGTGTGACTGCGAGCCACAACATACACACACACAGCAGACGTACAGCGCATGCAAATAAAATTTTACAATTTATTCGCCATCGCAAGCAACTGACACAATAAAAGCGTTCAGTTTGTGTTGTTATGGCGATGATGGTGTGTGTGTGTGTGTGTGTGTGTGTGTGACTGTGTGTGTGACTGTGTGTGTGACTGTGTGTGTGTGTGTGTGCATTTGTATTGCTGTTATAAGTGCAAATGTAATTGTTTCGGCATACATGGTGGCGCCCCTGTGTGCCGCACACTCGCACGCACACTACGACCGGAATCCTTAAAGCCACACTAAGCAACACATTTTTATTATTATTTCACTTCCCTTTTATCGTATTTTTATTCATCTCTTACACTCGTTCTTATTTTTGCTTTCATCCTACACTCGGTGCGATAGCAACTTTTTTTATTCTAGGGAGTTGATGGCCAACCACCGCACACGTTTTCTAGGTGGCAGCTACCGTTATTGCGATTGGAGTTGTTGTTGTTGTTGTTGTTGTGGTCGTTGCTTTGGCTCGAAGGTCTGCTTTCTTCTGATTATCACTGCTACTGTTGTTGCCAAGCACACACACACACACACGCGCGCGAGCTTGTAACATACATGTAATTGCAATTCCTGTTGAGTGAAGGTGTGCGCCAGAACGAAGCATTTTTCTATCACCCCCCACCCCCAACCCCAACCCTTTTCTGTTTTTTCGGCCTCCCACATTTCTACTCTCGCCGCGCTTGAAGTGCAATTATTTCCGAAAGGATTCTTCTGAAGGACATACCAGTTCCGAATGGTGAGCACAGATAATTGCGCCGCAATGCCGGCGAGACTGTGGATATTTGGAAGAACCTTCGAAAACAGCAGCGTCACTTACACCTTGCAATTGTGTGTAATCTCAGGTGTTCCATCACGAGGAATTCCCAGTATTGCGCTTGCAGGCGAGAAGACTTCACACGGTTTCTGGTTGTCAGCGTGTTTGTTCGTTTCGCCTCAACCGAGAAATAGCTCTAACGACAAGTAATGAAGAATTGCGCGATTTGTGGAATTAGCTGGAAGACGTATTTAGACCTCCGAGTGGACACATCTGATCCCTTCACGTACTCAGATCGTCCCATGCAGTCGCTGTCAACTTTTGGTCCGGTTCCCCGAAGATATGCAATACCATCTGCAATTTCGAATTCCTCTGGCGGGATCTACACATCCAGGTTGCAGAGAACCCACCCAACTGAGGTAACAAAACGTCCCTACCTAACATTAATTAACTGTGGTGAGCGTTGAAGTTTAATTTCTGTTATATGTAATTTTCACTCGCTATAAATTCAAATAAAAAGCGATTTAAAATAACAAGCGACACAGAGAAACACGAACACACGAGCGCACATTTGAGAAAAACACTTAAACACACAACACGCCTGCCTGTCTGTGTGTGTGTGTGTGTGGATGCCTGTGCGGCTGCGTGTGCCTACTTGATATTGTCGGTCGCAAATTGTGCCGCAATCAATTAATTATTAAAATGATTCAATTTGTTGCCAAAGAATGGTCGCTGCACACGCAGACGCACACACGCGAACAACAGTTGAATTTAGTTTATTTCGGCGAGCATACACACACACACACACACACACACACACACACAGTTGTGCGCACTCCATACGTGTACAGCGTGCGCGTGTGCGTGCGTGTGTGTGCACTTCTGTTCTCAATACTCATGTACAGTGTGACAGTTTTAATTGTAAAACGCATTATCAATTTATATTGCAATCGTACACTCGAACACCCACACTCACGCACACGCACACTCATGCACACACCCACTCGAGTTGCAAGTGCATATGCGGCGTAAGTTATTAATTAAAGCAACGTCCGTTACGACAATTATTGGCAAATAAATGTGAATCAATATTAAGCCCGGCGTAACAAGAAATTAATGTGAAGAAGAAGGGGCAGAGAAGACCTCACAAAGCGCTTTTCCGATATAATTTCCAAATATGCAGTGTAGAGGTTTTTTTTTGTTCCCGCGGCAATAAGCTTATAAGTTCACCATTAGGCCTATTTCCTCTTCACCACGTCATAAAAGGCCGATAGAGAATTTATCAGGCAGATATAGAATTTCCAGGGAATGAAAAGAGACCAAGGGATCAATTTGCGGTTTTATTTGTCCCATAAAAAAATACTACCTGATGAGTTTATATAAAACACACATTAAAATGAATGGTGGGGAACGCAACGATGGAGTTGATAGGACTATTATTGACCCTATATATGAACAGAAACGGATTATAAGCAGACATTTTATCGGACAGATTTTCTACGCCGATAAATTCATTTGCTTATAATCTGATAGGACGAAGATGATAAATCTTGCGAAGGAATTGGTCTTTGAATTTGTTAAATATGTAAGTCCTTATTCTCTCTACAAAAACAAAACAATCTCAGTGTTTCAGTATAAATGGTTAAAGTGAGCCCTGTTTAATAGTATTACATACCACATCGCAATGGCATCCGTTTTCATTACCCGCTCAAATTTGTTTATTTTTATAGTGACTCCTTCTTCTCGTTTTCCTTTCTGCTCCTTTATTGGTTGCGTTTTATGGGTATCTCAGATGGAAATTTATGATGAAACGTGAAAATGGTTCACAGAACAAGCAGCTCGTATACCAGCCGCACACACACACATGCACACACACACTAAAGCACCCACGACCATACATACAAAGAAGAAGGAAATCACGCTCCTTATTAGCTTAAAACAAATTTTTATCGTTTGCGCCGAAACGTATAAAAAGAAAATAAAAATTACAAAAAAGAAAAATACAAAGACGAATGAAAACGCAGAGGGAGCGCATGAAAGGACGATAGTGCAAAAAATCTTAAGTAAAGAGAAAACGTACGTTGTATCCTTGCAATTGGTTAGTTGCGAATAAATTGCAACGAGAGGGATATGCGTTGAATAGTGAATAAAAGTGTGTATATATCGGGGTGGGTGGGGAAAATGACGGTGTAACAGACGTGTTCGCAGAAAGAGAAAGAATTTTTTAGCAACAGTGCCATAAAATCCTTTTTCAATATCCTTCGCGCACACAACACTCAGGCAGTGGAGCAATAACAGCTCCAACAACATGTTTGCATATATGTTTGCCATTATAACAACCACAACAACAACAACAACTACTACAACAACGACGACACGGACAACAACAAAATATGGAGGAGCATCGTAATGTCAATATCGAAAGCTCGTTTCTCGCAAAGGCGTTTCTTTAGCTTTCGAATACATAACATCCAGCCAACCTGCACTTCACCTCAACACCAACTTCTTCCTTACCCCACGTCCGTGCCTACCTTTTTCTCCAGCCTCTTTACTTTACGTACCACACGCAATTTGTGTAGTAAACCTGAACTTATGAAGAAAGCACTCGCAGATACAAGTAAACGCTTTGCAAACTTTTTCCCCACTTGTCAAAACGAACCAACTTTTCACGAGTTCGTTGCTGAACTAACTGCGTGCTTACATTCATGTCTCACGGTATTAACTGGAGTTCCTTGGCTTGTTTATTCATCATATAATATCCTTTATCATGCCTACAAGGCATCATTCTTATCCTTTTCCTTTTTTCTCTGTAAGAACTAAGATCCTCAAATCAACGAGGCGAGACTCGAAGGAATCACGCTTCTCTGAAGAGACATTTTCTATATATTGTATATATTGTATATATAACGATATTTGACATTCTGTAACAAGTTTCCTTCTAGACTGACGAAATACTTTTCGCTAATGGGTATGCGCAATGAAAACTCCTACAGGTTTCGCCGGTAGCATTAGGAATTCCCCATATATATACCACGTTCGTGTGCGGCTTCTGCGTCGTCGCGGAAAAGCGTGGGGGATTTGGGAATTTTCTTTTTGCAGACCGATAACCGAACTCACTAAAACTGAGTTCCACTCTCAGATATATCAACAGAGTGAGGCTATGTAGGACACTGTACATACCTCCTGGACCGATTCGTTCTGTAAAAGAACCGTCTGACAGATCCACAAAAGCGTGAGGAGGAAGCCGCCATGGAGGTATTTAATAAATTGCTATAGATATATGGGGGATATGCACTTAGTTATGGGGTGTCTCTTGAACTTATATCTTGGTTTATCTTGGTTTATCTTGGTTACACAGTTCGGCACTCTAGTTCCAGCATGGAGTGTATATAATTCTCGTTTCTCATATTTCCAGATATAACCTCGTGCAATAGAGCTTAACAATTAATAGAGTTATAATGCTATTGCTATATAGATATGTAACTTACTATCTAAACACATGTGAAGCCATTTCATGTGTTTTCCCACACAATTCCCCGCATAATTATGAAAATTCCTCGCATAATTATGAAACCCCCGGGAAATCCCAACTTTCACAAGTTCGGTTTCTCCTCACCCGATTCAGTTGCGCCTTAAGTTTCAGGTTACACAACGTCTGAGTCTACATTGCAAATCCTGGTAAAAGGATTATTTACACTGCAAAAAATGTATTCCGCGCTAAAAATTTCTAAATTGTAGCTTTAGAAAAATGCCATCATTTTCTGAAAAAATTTTATTTCGAAACAAAATCAAATTAAACAATAAAATTCTCTTCACCGACCTCTTGCATATAAAACATTTGTAAATAAATAAAATAAAGCTGTATTTTAAATTTTGCATTTTGAGGATTTAATTTGTTCTGTTTTGGTTTCTTTGGATTTCGGTACTCAAGTATTTTCAGTTTGCGAGTTGTGTGGGCGTGTGAATGTGTGCTCGTGTTGGTGAACAGATAAAATGACGGTAGACGCAGACAAGAGGGATCAGTGGATTTGTTGTTGTTTGATTCTTTTGGCTTCGTGTCTACAGCGGGTGTGGGGGTTTGACGAGGGGAGCGGGATCAACATAGAAGGATAACAATTTTTATTTGATTTTTCCTATTGCTTTATATGTGACTTTTACGCTCTTCACCTGCAGATGCAGGCAGTTTTCTGCTTCACCGTACTGTACTCTCGCTTTATACATACTTTCCTCTCTCATTGATACGTATATAAATATGTAGAGATTAAAGTAAGAAAATTTGCTTAGCTAATTTCAACTACACTACGAAATGAGAAATTAGAATTCCAAACAAAACGATTTCGTTCAGTTTCAACAAAAAGCGAAGTAACAACGAAGAAAACGAAAACGTGTTCGAAGAAAATAAAACGGATTGAATGCGTTTTTACAAAATAACTGGTTTGAACGAAACAGGTTTGAAAAAATAGGTTTTCGTAGATGTGAGCGACGGAAAGTAAGATATCGTGAACTTTTTTGTTGTTGTGTCTAAATAAAAATGTTGCAGCTTCGAATGTTTGTTGCAACCGAATGCAAAGCGGTTTTCTTTGCCGAAGATCTCTTTGCAGAGGTTTTCTGTGCACCTTCGCCGGCAGCGAAAACCTCGTTGCATTCGCAGCGGAACAGGACATCTTAGGATCCTTCAAATATCAAGAAACAAAATCGTAACTAGTGTCTGGCAAGGAAACAGATAACTGAAGCTACGCAAAATAAACTCGTTGTATGTTAGTAAACGTGTAAACTGAAGTCAAACGACAACCAAAACTTAAACTTACGGTAAACCAACGAAATACACAGAGACACGAACACGTAACACATACAATAATTCGAAGTTCCGTGGCATGAAAGGATTCGGTAGCTTAAACTGTCCCATTCTGCAGTTGACTGTACAATTTGTCGCGTTCACGGCCTCAGCTCAGGGACAAAATCAGAAAATCAGAAAATCAGAAACTCAGAAAATCAGAAGAGCGTTCGAGATTCGTGAGGAAACAAAAAAGTCTGTTCGTTCCTGAGTCGCTGTGCAGGAAGTGGTACCGTTCAGCCGGGTTTGCTTCGTATTTGCGTATTTGCATCATTCAGTTTTTCACTTACCAAGGTGTAAATGAGCTCCAGAAGAGGCTACATTTGTGCGGATGAGTTTTTCAATTACGGTATCGGGTTTGAGTTGATTGTTTGGTTTGTTACAATTTGTACACGTTTTAGTTGTTAATAGTTTGGTGGATTTATTTTGTTTTGTGAGTTTATCGAGCCACAGCAACGGAGGGACACAAAGAGACAGGACAAAAGTTAAAAGAAAAGAGTTTATTAAGTTTAAAAAAACATTACTATTTTAGCACATGATTTTCAATTTATTCTGCTCTAAATACGTCATTCGGTCAGGAAGAGTAGCAAAAGCGGAAGAAAGAAGTTTAAAAGTTTAAGAAAAGTCAATTTGGAAGAATTACAACTCCTTGAAGTCTGATTCCCAGTTAATCCTTTTCGTCACACGAGACATACAACAGCAAAAGCAATCATGTGCGAAGTTATTAATAGACGGCTTTCTGTTGCGAGCCTAATTTCGATTTCACTTCTTTGTCTTCATCGCGAAATTCACTTGAAATTCTTTACTTGTTTACCGCTCAAGTGGCTGCCGCACAATTCCGAATTTCTTAGTTATTTATGAGCATTTAAAAGCGCTTCTTCTCTTCCTCGGCTTTTGTTACTCTTCCTCACAAACACATGTGCTCAGTTTTCCTAAATATCCTATTATATAACGATACATATACAGATAAACATGTACGTAGCTGTAACGTGACTTTATTCAGGGTAAGTTTTTCCTTCAGCAGCCTGCGTTAAGGCGTAGAATTCACATGGAGTTTGTTGAAATGAATGCATTAGAAGAGGAAATTTGGCTTGATGTTATTTGTATTTACAAAGCATTGAAGCAGGCTCATCCTGACAAGGGTATCTTCTGGCGTTCAAAAATATCATTTACAAAACTGTTCATTATATCAGTTTTGTAAATTATATTTTTAAACGGATGGCTGTTGAAATACAAACATAGGGAATACAAAGAAAGGCCCTTATCAGGGCCACCAAATAAGTTTCATTACAAAAGATAAAAAGTTGTTTTCCCATACATATATTATTTTAGTGTGTGCAAAAGGAAGCATCGTGTGTTGTTCATTCAAATGTATAAGAATATTTGAATTCAAATTTATAGGTACATTTGAATGAACAACACGTGAACTATATTGCCATTTTTTGAGAGCTGAAGTCGAAGCATTGAAAAATTACGTTTGAATGTTAAAAACGCATTTAATTGAAGTAAACTCACGTTACAATACATTAATAAAGACTTAATAGCACTGAAAAATTGCCTCTCTTTTTGTTGAGAAGGAAATTTTTTACTATTTTGACCTGTTCGTTGTCAAGCTTCGTGTTTGTACGTTTCAACGCAAAACGATTATTATATGTTAGTATAACAACACAAAAATATACTGAATTCAACGAATAAGCGCAGATGTTTTTACTCAAATCAAAAAACAAAAAAAGAAGAGAACAGAAATTCAACGCTTACACTTTTAAGTTAAAATCAAAACTACAGAGTTTTACATTATAGCAAAAGTGGCAACTCTAACGAAAATCGGTTTTAAGTCCTTGTAATATTTTAGTTTATGCGAAATATACTTCTTTCTAGAGATTTCCATAGCTTCCACATGGATTCTTCTTAGGTACGCAAAAGCTTTTTATACGTTAAAAAATATGCATTGGAAAGTTTTATAAAATACGAATTGAAACTTAAATAAACAAACCGAAACAACAACAAAAAAGTACACTTTTTCATCATTCAAAAACGTTTGATAGAAACAAATGAAATTTGCTTTTTATTTTGTTATTTTTTTACGTAAATCTAACAGTTTGTGAAATACAGTTAACTGATCGAAACAGCTGAATTAACTACATTAAAAAACAAGGAAAAACGGAAAGCACGCAAAGAAAAGCTTAAACTATTTTCATTCACTTTTATATTGTATTTATGAGACGTTATGAGATCAATAATTTCAAATTAATTATGTAATAAATAAGAAAAAAGAGCAGAACTTTGCAAACTTTTCATTTCGATCGGATTTTGGCCGAGTTTCGGTCTTAAAAGGAATTCAGTAATTTTTGAATTCCTGCAAGGAGTTTAGAATTCCCAAACAGATACGGGGCTTCAGGGTTCCGAAGGATTTTTAGGAAAGTCGAGACTCTAAAAGAGGTTCAGGAGATTCAAAACTCCGAAAGAGAATCTGGAAATTCGAGATTTCAAAAGAGATTCAAGAAGTTCGTGATTCCAAAAGTGATTCAAGACATTCAAAACTCCAAAAGAGATTAAGGAAGTTCAGAATTTCGAAGGAGAATCAGGAACGAGTTCAGAGTTCCGAAAGGGAATCAAGAATTTCGAAATTCCGTAAGAATTAAGGGAATTTAGAACTCTGAAAGCGAATCAGGAAATTCAAAATTCCGAAAGAATCTCAGGAAGTTCAGAATTCCGAAATAGATTCAGGGAATTCGAAATCCAAGGGAAATTCAGGAAATTCAGAATTTCAAAACAGATTTAGGAAATTCGAAATTCCCAAATATGTTAAAAAAATTCGAAATCCCGTAAGAGATTCAGGAAATTCGGGATTCCGAAAGAGATGCAGGAAGTTCAGAATTCGTGATTTGTATTCGAAAGCAGGATCCAAACTGACTCCGACAGAATTACAAGTTTATTCAGTCTGGTGTGAAAAGTTTGCTTCTCAAAAATGAAAGTTCTTCCTCAAGCAAAGGAAAACCAAAGAATTAAGTTTATAACAACACAAGATGAAGAAAATATACGTTTACCTTAAACACTTAATCGCTTTTCGCGGAATACCACGGCTGCCCGCACCGATTCATCATTCTTACTTTCGCTTGCCGCTGCGGAGCACAAACTCTTACAGTTCTTAATTGCTTTGAACTCTTTTATTTGGTTTCCATTTTACAATACAGGGTGAGACGAACACAAGGAGGTAAAACACTAGACAACACACACGTACTCAATGAAGTGCTATCATTATTTTCGCTTGGATCTTGATCAGAAGTGAACAGAAGAACGGAAGAGTAAGAAAGTGAAACCGAAAACCAAACAATAACAATGAACGCAACTTAGTCCCCGCAAACGAGTCGAAGTCTGGAGGCAATTTTGATCGTACGGAATCGGTCTCCCTGCAGAGGCAAGAAAAGAAAAAGCTCAAAGAAAACCAAAAACGCTGCACCAGCAAGTTGCAGGAGTCCGCTAAATGGCGGCCGCGATCTCCAGCCGTCCCGTGGCGGACGCGGCCGAAGTCCCGAACTCAAAACGTACTGCAAGAAACGAAGGCGAAACCAAGACAAACGCAACAGAAGAGACGGAAAAGAAAAGCGGTGCCGCGGCCTCGTTTGCTGTTCCAACGCGTAAATGATAGACTACATTGAGGGGAGTCGGGGGGATGGTGGGGATGTGAACGGGGTGCAAACACTGGCGTTTGCCTGAGTGTGTTCTGAAGTAAGTCAACATATACGTCTATTTTGCAATAATCGCTGTACTCAATCCAAACTGGGTCTCTGATTTCGGTAAAGCAAAAGTCTAAGCAGTTGTTTTCGACGGAAATCATTAAAGAAAACGCAAGTAAACAAAACATTTGAGCTTTTTCCTTTCATTGCACCGGTTTTTTAACTCGGACGCCGTCAAATCAACGAACTTAAAATGCAAATGCGTTCTCTTGTTTCGTTGTCGTTTCTCAGAAGTCCTGCTACGAGACGTCAGACTCGGTGCATCCTTCGAGTGACGATCAACGCAAAATTTAAAAACGAGTTCAGAACTGAAAACAGGCGCGTCGGAGCCGCGCAGCTGTTGTGCGCTCGAATCTCGACTAAAGTTTCTTGCTCTTTACATACAGTTACTTAGCGAACGTAATTGTAGTGGAATAAAAACTAAATCGGCTGTGGATGCCGCGCGAGAACTTGCTACTCACTTTTCGCTGTACTCGTCCATGTGCGCGTACGACTGCACCGAGTTCTCCTCGATCAGGAACTTGACGCGCTGGTAGAAGGACGCCGTGACGGAGGGCGGCTGCTTGCGCAGCAGCACCTCCACCGGGTCGTTAGAGGACAGGCACATGATGTGTTCGGAGCAGGCTGGGTGCGAGCAGCACTCGCTGTCGGAGCAGTCGGTCATGCCATCTGGGGGGGGAGATAAAAGCTCGTTAAATGTCAGTTCTCAACGATAAACGCGTTCGATCCGCTCGTTGCTCCCTCGGTTGTTGAATTTAACTTGAGAAACTTTCTATGACCTGTCAAATTCCTCATTCCCTCCTGCAGCTCAGGACTCCCTCCTCCCTCCTCGCCAATTACTTACCGCCGTCGTTGTCTATGTTGTCCTTGCAGTTCATCTCCAGCGCAATCGAGCAGTCTGAGCCGGCCCAGCCTTCAATGCAGTCGCAGCGGTACACCCCGTCCTCCAGCGAGCATTGGCCGTGACGTGAGCAGCCGTTTTCGCAGCCAGCTGCAGCAAGAAAGTATTGCCGAGATTAATATTAGCTGTTTTTCTAAATGATGTGAGAATTAATGTAAAAATTATGTGTATGAGGTCGGTATTGTGATTTCGGGACGGTGTTGTGTGCTCGGTCAGCACCAGTGCGGACTCGCTTCAAAATGGGACTCGATTCAAAATCGGATTCCTTTCGAATTCGTTACGAAGCCCCGAGAAAGCGTTTCGAACTGTTTGCGCGTACTCGTTTCGAATTCACTATTTCAGCTTTTCGCTTGAAATAAGTTAAATGGAATTTGTTGAGTTTAAAATAATATTGAGTTTAATTAATTAGAAAATTATATCTGCTTAAGTTAGACGTTAGATAATAAATATGAAATTCTAAATATGGAACAAAAAGACAAAAAAATGTGGCCGAAATCGGGTCCGTATCATGTCTTCGGATGGGTATTCTGACTTCAGGTTGATATTATGTCTCCGGTTCGGTATTGTCTCTTGTAGTCAATATTGTGTCTTTTAGTCGATATTGTGTTTTGTAGTCGATTCTGCGTCTTGTGGACGATATTGTGCTTGTTTCTCAGAAATTCTTGGTGGTAAATTTACCACAAAAGTGGTAAATGTACTACAAAAGCTGCTTAATTTCTAATTCGTTATAAAACAATTTTCTCCAGTGAGATTCGGCAGGCCTGATTGGCTGTCGTTTAGTTATGACACAGTTGAGCATCCCTGCTCTAGACCTCAGACCGATGGAGCTTTTAACTTAGCGGTTGTTGGATTTTAGAATACCGCTGCTCTCGCTTTCTGTCAAAGACAGTTAATTAAATTCCATTCCCTCCCGGGAAACTCAATGTTTTGGCACCAACTTGTGTCAAGTATATTCAGCGTACGGAGACCCATTCTATAAATAGATTTTTTTTTCCTTCTCTTGCGGAAATGAACTCTTTAGACAGCAACGGTTGAGAACCGCAAATGGAAAACAAATAAACTAACAACATGTCAACGTCGATTTACGTCAATGGTAGAAAATACCAGCATATGTAAATGCGAGGGAAATGGGCGGCCAACAGCGAGCGGGAAGCTGGAGGAGAGCGGGAGGAGCAGGCGCGCCAAATAAATTGAAACTGACAAATTCGCATGTAGCGAGGCAAAAGTATCCAAATCACTGTCAGTTGACAGTCGTGATAACTAGTTTCCGCAGCAAGGACGCCCCGCCAGCAGCGGCGAGAACTCCGCAAACAATACAGCGGGAAATCAAAGTGCATTAAATTCCCTGAACAACAAGCGTGACAAGCACGGAAACACTTACTGCTGTCACATCACGCAGTGACAGTCGAGCAACCGTCTTCAATGAGCGGAACTGCGAAGAAGGAGTCGGCAAGCCCGCGGGAAAAGCGAGGAGCAGTGAGTGGCGTTGCGCTGGAAGCTTATCGGAGCTCCGTTAATCTCGGCCACTCCGCCGTGCACCCAACCACGCTGCGCTGTCACCGTCGCTCGGCGCTCGGCTGACACCCGCCGCCGGCCCTACGTCCCCCGGCCGACCATCAGGCTCTGAAGGCTGCAATGAGACAGCACTACTCTCGCGAGTGACGGTGAAGGCATGTAAACAATTTCACTTCCAACTGCTTATTTTCCAGCAACCACTTCGACATTAGATGGCGCTGATGTCGCAACAACGCGGCGCTGGCATGACTCGGCAGAAAAACTGCTTCGAACGTTTTGCGCTCTGTCACCCAAAAAGTTGCCTCCTTCTGCCTCCCGGCCGCTCCGTTTCGAGGCACACACTTTGGCGCGCTGAATTAATGCCACTTGACATCTGTCGTTTGCAAGCTGTTCGTGTGCTGCACTCTTCACCTCTGCTCTGACCCGTCGAGCGCCACAGCCAGCCACCCACTCGCTCGCAGTCATCAACGTCGTGCGCGACTCGTGCCGCTCCGCCGCCTGACATTTCGACGTTTTGCGTCTCTCTACGCGGCCAATATTTGCGGTTGTCACTTCGATGGCAATTTTGTGTACGTAATGGAAAAATATTGGCAAAATATTGTTTGTCGTTTAGTTTATAGATGCCGAGTGAGAGCGGACCGGGTGCTGCGCCCTGCCCGCCGCGCACCCCCCGAAGTCCCGAACTTTTAAGTTGCTTGCAGATTGCTTGTGTCTATTTCAGAAGTTTGCGGCTTTATTGGTTGTGCTCGTGTCTAGCAGCGTGGGGCTATTTGCTCGTCCTGATAAATGGCATCGGCAGCAGACAACTACGAGTTCAAACATTTTCGGAACCACTTTACTTCTGTCTTTTTGGTCGACGAAGTTGAATTGAAAATGTAAAAGCAAGAGGAAATTTTTGATTGAGTTGCGAAAGTGTGTGGCTTTTATGCGACGATGGCAACGTCAATCAGTCATCGGACGGGACATTAGTCTTCAGAAAGGATACACTGCGTTGTGCTCTTTGTTGCTCAAGAGTGGGACTCCTTCGGAAGAGTATCCTTGTGAGACCGGTGCCATTACCAGACCTCAAGCTCTAGAGCGGAAGAATATTTCTATTACGAAGCAAATCGAAACTGGATCTTATTTCCACCTTATTTCCCGAGAAAAGTGTGTTCAACTTGCCCTAACTTATCGAGCCACGGAATCAAATTAGCACGAACTTCGCTAGCGAGTTATGATTCCACTTATTCAATCGTGACTCAAACTCAATAATAGCGTACAAAGCAACCTCCGTTCTCGTAAAACCCATAACCTCTTCAAGGACAGAGACACGCACAGGACTAAATTGCACTCCGGACGTAGAGAAATACAATTAAGTGGCTTGAGTGCAAACATTCAAACTCGACACTGATTTGTGTACCATAATTCGAATCGAATCAATTTTAATGAGACTTGTTGTTGTTGTTGTTGTTCTCCTTGATCGATGGAGAAAGATATTTAGTGTTAGAGTGTCGTTGTATAACAACAGTGGATGTCTTAATACCGTTGCTTCATATTCTCCTGAATTGATTCCTTGCTAGGGCTGCAAGGACGATACCAGTGCGAGGGACTAGTTCCACAACTAGCCCCCTATACAACACACCCCGGCACCCGCGCTCCCGGCAGCACATCAACTCAGGAGGAGGAGCTCAGTTCGTCTAATCGAGAACTATTCGCATCTGAACGATATTATGTGATTGGGTGTGAACTGAGACCTCGGGGCGCAAATGTGTGGAGCTACCGGTTCCCTCATAAAAGATATGAGTGATCGGACCGGCACCACTAGTAGTGACAAGACCCGTTTCTGGGAGAGCGGCACAGTCGGTCCTCCGGGCTGCCGAGTATTGTGTGGCTGCTTGAAATGATTGCGTGTTGTGGGCCAATTCCACTTCCCCACGCGCGTGTGTGTGGGTGTGAGTTCCCTCCCGTACGTTGTGTGTCAAGCGACAATCAACTAAATTTGTACTCATTTATAAACCGAACTAATATCGTTTGTTGCGTTTGTTGCGTGCGGCAGCTTATTTGGTTCTCCGTTGCTATCCTAACACAGCGCATTATTAGTCATTATCAGTGATAAAAATAGGCCCGGTGAGTTAATATCACCGCTGTTGCCAACTGTTCAGAGGAGACGGAGCTCCTGAATTAGTGTCTGTGGAATTCGGTCGTCTACTTGGCGGCAAATATTCATTAATAATCGATTATGTTGAGTGTAATAGTTCGAGTGGGTCTAATGCAAGTGGGAAGTGGGGGATGGTTGGGGTGAGGGGAGGTGAACGAAGCAGTCCTGTGGTACTTACGCAACGTGCAGTGCCTGCCATTCCATCCCTGCGAGCAGACGCAGGTTCCGTTCTTGCACTGTCCGTGCTCCGAGCAGCGGGCATCGCAGGGTAGTTGGTCGCACAGGTTTCCTGTCCATCCGGGATTGCAACGGCATTTGCCGGACTCGCAGACTCCATTGGGTCCGCAGTCCAAGCTGCAGACGGCTGAAAGCAGAGAAATGCACGGGTTAAATCATCAGAATATCAATTTTTCAGAAATCAAAATTCACAGAGTGGCAAGAAATCAATTTCAAATTAAAACTCCCCCCGATTGACACCAGAATTTATCATTTCTATGGCAATACTTTCGAAAATCCCCGTTTTGTGGTTGTATTTTTCGTACTTCGCGTTCGCAATTATTTAGTTATAGAGACGTGTTAAGCTCGAAATATCACAAAAGACCCTCGTTTTCGCAAGCACTTAATTTTGCTAAGAATGCTAAAAACTTATCAGCTGCTCCTTCTTATCTCTCGCGGCGCTTCCATCGAATTTTATTACCCAGCAGCTTCGTTGCGGCTCAATAAACTTCCAGCAGCCGTCCAACAGCAGCCACTAAAATGGATGCCTGCATTTATGACACTTCTATCGACCGACAGGTGAGTGCAACCCTTCCTGCCAACATGCAGCCGCCTCATCTACACCGCCAGTAAACGCCGAGCAAGCCAGTGCTGACACAACGCTCTCCCCCAAGTCGTTTCTGCGATTCCTGCTGGGTCATTATTAGTTCAATTTCGTCTTTCGCTCGCGAAATCGATTCGCAGATAAAATGCTTCTGCTCCCTTTTCTCCGCTTTGAAACTTTAAGTCGGCACTTCGAAGCCACCAACGCTGAACACTTAATAAAGCTGACAGTTTTTGCGACAACCGACTCCTCAGCGGCTGCCCCTCGCTCGCCGGCAGGCAGGCTGTTGGAAGTTTATGAGCGACCACGTTGCAGCGCTTCGATTGCGAGCGAGTGCAACCGAGTCGGAGAGGGAGACGCGCCCGCCTTGATTAATGCATCTTTAAAAATGTGACTTTATGTCTCCCCGCCGATAGATAGCGTGCGACGTCGGTGTTTTGTAGAAGCGCAGTTTGTGGTTGGTCTTTTGCTGGGTTTGCGGGTGTGCAGCGCGGCCAGGATGTTGAACTTCGCGACTGCTCGACTGCTCGACTGCTCAATATTTAATGCCCTCCGTTGTGTAGCGAGGAGTGGAAAAATTGCAAGAAAAGTTCGCCACTGAGAAACTAGTGTTATTTCAATAAATGATACAGTGATGGTGAAGGCAGTGGTCGTGCCAGGAGGGTGGAGAGGGTAGACAATTTGATAGAAATTTTGAGGACTATAAATTGCGCTTACTTTGTGGCAGATGGACTGCTGCAAGAAATGTGTGAAGTACGTATTTTACTTTATTTTATTTCACTTTATTTTATTCCACTTTAGTTTGTTTAATTTCATTTTATTTAATTTCATTTTATTTAATTTTACTTTGTTGAACTTCTTGCTCAATATTTAACAAATACGCTTTAATTTCAGCTTAAATCGGTAAAATTCAGCTGGCTTTTCGTGGCGCTTTCAGTGCAGCAAGACGTAAATTAAATGGCGAAAATATTGCCAGGCTCTCGAGGGGATCCCGATGCCGCGCTGCTGCGTGTCTGCTGCCTGGCGGCTGCATCTCCATTAATTTGATATTTCATCACTCATTTTCAATTTAGTTGCTGTCTGCCTTTTTGCTCACGTTGCAAGGCGTTTATCCTGCATCACTCATTCGGCTCGTCGCTCATGTCCTGGCGGCGTCTTCTCCTTCTCTCCGCTAGCACTTCAGCACTCCGCCGTCCTGCCCGCTCTCCCCTCTCTCCGCCGACGCTCGTTCGCCCTGCTGGCGTGGATTTTAGACAGCATTTAGTCAGCTGTAAGTCAGCTGCTAGCAGGCAGCTCCTCAGCCCGTCAGTCCGTCAGCCAGCCAGCCAGTCAGCCAGCCAGCCAGCCAGCCATCCAGTCCTCGGTTGAATTCTTGGGATGAGCGCATGTCTGTCCGGTTGTGTGAGCAGTGAAGGACAGATAGACAGACTGACACTCAGGTGTTGGCAACCGCTTTAATCTCTTCACTGCTCCTGCAATTTTTGCACCTTCGTTGCTCCGAAACTTCGTCTCCTTGCGTAGCGGCGCCTCTTCCGCAAGCATCTTCTAGCTGGCGGCGGACAGAAGACAACAGATTCTCCGTTCCTCCTGCGTTGGTGTGTCTCTCGCTGCCTTCTTTGCTACGCGCCGAATGCGAGCTTCAAGCAGCAAGCTGAACACACACGTTTAGCGGAAATTGAAATTTATTTTCTTAGCAGGAGCGCTCGCGAAAGCGGGCCGGGTGCAGCGAGGGGTGTGGTCTTCAACCCTCTTGAATGGGGAAATTAAGGACGCAAGACAGTGTTGCGGCAGAAAAATGTTCTCAGTGCGGGAGAGACAAATTGAGGCGGAATCCGTTGCATACTTATAAGCGCGCAACTAAATTCTCCAGCCCAGTTGCCAGTTGCCTGACGAAGAGCTAATTTTCACACGTGTGCGAATGAATAAATATATAAATGTGCGCGCTTGTGTTCTGAAATTTACTGCTCCTCTTCTGTGATGAATTCTGGAAATTCACTGCATATTTTGGGGCTCGAGAGATGGCTTTCTTCTTGAACAAAGTCCTCTCTCGCAACTTCTTCAAAGTTTCTTCTCCTTCTCTGCTGATATCTGGATAATTTGGCAGAAACCGATGCTGCCTCCCTCTTCGAAGCAGTCACCGCGCCCATGTTCGCCGCAACGCTGCAAAAAACAGCTGAGCATCAACTCTAATCCGCTTATCAAAGTGCAGAGTGCATGAGCGGGTTCATATTTACTAGTAATATTCAGCCACATCCGGCAGCGGCAGAGTGTCTGCAGCTGTGTGTCTGTGTGTGGTAGTGTTTCTACTCTCTACACACACACATACACACACACACCAGTTTAGCAAGGACGTTAACCCTCAGCCTCCCGGTAGGAAACGATATGAAAGCGTGTATCAAATATGGAAATATAAGTGATGAAAAATGCATAAGAAGAGTAAAAACAGACGAATAAGTATACGGATCACAAGAAAAACTGTTAGAAAAACCAAGTAGAGGTCCTCAACGACCTAACTGTACACCTATTTTAGATGTTAGGTTTTACTTCGATGGTTTGCAAATACTATAATGAATCTCTGATGTCGCTGGGCCGTTTCCAGCTGGGATGCAAATCGTTTTCGCCGTTCAATCCCAGCCGCCCGCCATTCAGACGCGGCTCGACCCGCGGTGTGCTGCACACACTTGCCGCAGATCAGCCGCCCCGCATGAATGGCGCTGTTTTTGACTGCACATTCAACACAGCAAACGTGGTTTTAATGCACGGGATGGGCTTTGAATGTACGATTTAGCTATGCCGAGCAGTGGTGCCGGAGGGTGGTTGGTGCAGCGGCGGGGGGATGCAGTGACGCTGCAGCGAGCGAACGGCAAAAACACATCATGTTCGTCACGGGAATGATAAGGATGCTTGAGAGGTCAGAGCTGGAGATGCGCTGGGAGGGGAGCAAATCCAGCGCGGATCAGAGGCGGGCAGACAGCCTGCCAGCCACCTTTTTCGCTGCTGTTAATGTTGCCGCACGGTGGAGGATGTTGTGAGGCGACACTGTTGAGCATTTCGCAGTACTGGATGTGTATGTAACTGTAGTTGTGCGTGTGTGTGTGATTGGCATCCATAAAGTTGAAACAAGCTCAACAGAAAAATTATTGCCGACAAGAAATAAAGTGAATTTTTCATAAAGAAAAATCGATTTATTTTAGAAGCTCTCATGGCGAAGAGCGTAGAGACAGAATATCCCCAAAATTGTCTGATACAATTTCTCGCAAGTGCATCCCAGCTCCCGACCGCTCGACCTCTGAGCTGATCAAATTAGCCGTCCGCATCCTAGATGTGACAGTTATTTGGCGCAGTCCGCAGCCTGCAAGCACCGAATTCGCATTGAACTCCGTTCGACATGATGCAAAGTGTTCTGCTGACGACAACTTCTGTTGCACGCTGTGCCGTTCCTCCTCGCCGCCCTTGCAAATTTGCCTTCAGGACGTCCGCAATCCTTGACATTGGTACGCCATGTGAAAGCAACACCAACAACAACGGCAGCAGCAACGGCAAAAAGTGTGCGCAGCAAAGTGTGTTCGTGCGTGTGTATGCGAATATTTCGTATTGTAAAAATGAGAAAATCCCTCAGAGCAGTGCACCGTCTGCAGTTGTTGAGGTCAAGGACATCCGAGTAACTTAAGCGCCTCCAATGCGAGAAAAACACTGCAATAATATTATTTCGCTCCTAGCTTTCGCCACGATATTGAACGAAGTTTCCTACTGATTTGAAGAGAACCTTAACTAAAATCGACCTTCGGTGGCCAGAGACTTAAACTGAGTTTTCGCCCGACCACCTCTTCTCTGCAGAAACCCCACAGGTGAGAATTTAATTTCCTAGTTTCTAAAAGAACGCCTACGTAGTGCGAGCGATTCCTACCAGTCGATAAGCCTCGTGGAGTGTGGAACACCTCTCCTCCCGCAAAGTTTCGCCAATAAATAGAAAGCTCGTGCTTAGTTAATCCTTGAGCCGTGAAAACTTCCACTTCATTTAACCGCAACTCAATCGAGTACTCCATCTCCAAAGCAGCTTGCAGCTTCCAAGGCTGTGGATGCGAAACTTTGAAGAGTAAAACGTGGAACACCTAAACATCATCCCTTCTCCGGTCGCTAATCCGCGCCATTTTGACGAGGGCCGGCGGAATCGCGCTGTTGGCCGAAGTGAAAGGCTTCGAGCGCTGGAAACGAAGGCCAACTCAACATTTCGATTTAATTTGTTTCGAGCTCGGCAACAACGAAGGATAACAGAGATTAGTGCGTATGTGTGTGTGTTATTATACTTGTGCACGTACTTGTTTATTCGGAAGCATAAAATCAACAACCGAAGAGGGCGAGGAACGAATTGCTACCGAAGTATAAGTTGCCATCATGTTTTATATATGAAATTGTGGTTTACATAAACGCACACACAGCCCTTCACACGCACACACACACACACATATATATACTTAACTTTAAAAGTGTGCAGAAACTCGCAACAAGCGCACCGCACAAATGTTGTTGCATACATTTAGGCGCGTTGGCTGTAAAACGCTCCTTTCTGTGAAAAGTTGTTACTTTCTTGATTGATCATAAGAGCCAAGCAACAGCAACAACAAAAACAGCCACAACAACAACAGCAACAACAACGAAATTCTTACAATACCGTCGCACACGCGGGACTGTCGTTATTTGTTTTATTAAGACGAATGACGGATGGGGAGCACCTGAAAGTCTGCTATACCGAAATTTATCACGTCCGCAAAGTTGTTTCCGCTCTAATCTTGCCTGCGTACATAAAACAGAGAACAGCGTACGCACACACGCAGACGCGCGGAAAATAAACGCAACCACGCACGCAACTCTATCACTCACACAAACGCTTTTGTGGCGCCTACAAGAAGGCTACGAAAACCTTACAATCGCAATTCCGAGATGTTGGCACACCAACGTTGTGAATTTCATGTTCGTGCCAGGGCTTGCCAACTAGTGTTGAGGTGCTCGCGCGAGTGTGTGTGTGTTTGTGTGAGTGCACAAGTGAGATAGCTGCACGTGACAACATTTCAGGTAACTTTCTACGACCCGTAAGGCGTGCGCGCCGCGCCGTAAGGGGTCAACGAGGCGCTTTCGTGTCAACCGTTACAAGTGAGTGACTTCTGTGAGCTTCGCACCTCTTTACCGCTCCTTGCCACTCGCTTGCTGCGTGTGTGCGGTTTGTGCTTCTCCTGTGTCATAAAATTAAGTGCCAAAAAAGGGAACGACGCGACATCGACGTTGAGTCTATTCGGGTAACAAAAACAGGAAACCCCCACCTCTCTTCCCCCAAATGTGGAGCTCGGCACTCATGACTCGTGGCAGCAGAGTACATTCAGGTTAAGAGCGTTTAATAAAAATATTATTGTATTTCATTGCATTAAACAACATCATGCACGTCAGCGTCAACAGAAGCATCAGCGGGCTTTGTTTGGCGAGGAGGCCAGCGAACGGGTTGTGAGGACATCGCTCACTACTGAAAAGCAGAGTAAATGCAGAATTTGACCTCAATTCGGTAAACTAAATACAGTGCATGAATTTTAATCTTCTGTTTCACATCTCGACAAATTAACTCAGCTTAAGTCGAACTCGAACAATTTGCAAATTTAATGCGGTTCACACCGAAGATGACCTGCACCGGATTGGTCCTGCTGCACTGCATGCATCATCGATTGGATTGCGAATGAGGGAAAACGAAAAATTTGCATACAAAGCGCAAAAGTAATTTCGAAATATGTAATGCGACAGTCGATGGAAATCAATGCGAACGAGCACGAAAACACACGATATTCGCACATATTCGGGTGTGCATGCATGCATACGTGATGGCTGGAGTGTATTGAGGGGGGTTTGTGGGGGCGAGGTGGGGCAATCCTGCAGTCCTGCCGTAAGGAGCTCTTAAATGCAATCGCATCAAAATCAAAGAATTCCTGCAATTGTGAGACAAAATAAATACGGCAATTTTAACACGAGCTGCACAAATCAAATATTCTAATATAATATTCAAGGAGCGGTGAGAGAAAGGGAGAGAGAGAGAGAGAGAGAGAGAGAGAGAGAGAGAGAGAGAGGGAGAGAGAGGGAGAGAGAAAGAAACACACGTCTCAGGTAGAAAACCTTTCGAATCAAATCGCTTGCATTGAAATGTTTTAGCCTGGCATTGCTCTGAATGCGGTCAACCGCATTTGATTGCAAAGGAAAATAACTTGTTTGTATTTGCAGAGATCTGTTTGTCGTCCACCAGAGGGGTGTAGCGGGGGCGGGGTGGGTCGGGGGTGGTGGTGGTTTGAGGGCACAATTAATAGCTGTGACGAATTGAGCATGCGTATTCATTGTTAGCTGCACTCTTGACCAGCCAGCCACCTGAATACAGAAACAAGCACCACACGCCCATCGCCTCCCCCGCCTCCACCACCACCCAGCAACCAATCAACAAACAAGGAAACGTTTTTTCAGTACGCACTGGAACGATTGACGATGGGTTTGTGTTTGCATCAATCTTTTCAAAATCAATACAATTTCCTGCATTTCAATTTCAAGTTTGTTTATTATTATGACGTACTTGTTTACATTTATACGAGTATGTATATGTGTGTGTGCGTGTGTGCCTGCTTAAGTGTGAGTCTGTTTTTCTATTGGAAATTAATAGAAAATTAAATTTGTGATTTAAAGAAGGGATTTTTAAACAATTCAAGCATTCATGTTATAATTTCTATAAATTATGAAAACAAGTGTCTTCAAAGTAAAAGTATCTTGACACTTTTTTAAAAGACTCCGAAAATACTCGGAAAAGACTCGGAAGAGACTTGGAAAAGACTCGGAAAAGAGTCGGTAAAGACTCAGAAAAGACTCGGAAAAGACTCTTTTTTGAAACTTACAAAAAGGCTCTGAAAAGACTCTTTGTGCATACATTCCGACGTCACCGAAAAAACTTCTTATGAAAACCTTCTTGTAAAACTAAATTTTAAATTTTGCAGTGAAGATGTGTGCCAGAGAGAGTAATGAGGGACCCCTTTATGTACCCCCTTGTAAAGAAATCTTCGAAACCAAGCGCGATATTAAAACTCTTCCGCTATAATTTCGACTTCGACACGAGATCATTTCCCTTGTTGGTGTTTTTTAAAATTATCGCTTTCTCCTGATCACGTTTGAATACCGTAAGATTTCGGAATTTTTTAATTTTGTGTTAAAGCTGTAAATGTATGTGCACCCTCTCCCTATTTGCTGCCTTCATAGTGGCAAAATAAATTTGCAAAACTTGCACTGTAATGATATCACGCTCCGAACCCGTCTCACAATCGTTGCGAAATCAAAGCATTTCGTTATTCCAGAAAAAATAACACGAGCCATTTATTAGTTGAAAACGCAACTACAAAAATGTACTAAACAAAAACAAAAACAAAAGCAAAAGCAAGAGCAACAACAGCAACTACTACTGCTGGCGTACTTACCTTGCGAGCAGTCTGGACCCGTCCAGTGACGTTCGCACACACACTGTCCCGTCTCCAGATCGTACGTCCCGTGCTCGGAGCAGCCGGGCAGACACTGATAGACCTGCTGATCAATGGTGCCGCAGTCCTCGCCCTGCCACCCGGCCTTGCAGTAGCACTGTCCGGCCACACACGTGCCGTGGCCGGAGCACAAGGGATCAAGACAGTCATCTGCTTTCGGCGAGGGTGAGGACGAGCCGCACACGTGAGCAGCCACAGTCAGCCACAGTCAGCCACAGACAGGAACGCGCGGAGTGCAGCCGTGTTGGTTCAGAATGCATGAGTGGATGAATTCGTGGTTGGTTGGTTGGTTGGTTGGTGGAGCGCACATCGGGAAGAGAACAAAATAAGCGACATTTAAATGGGAAGCACGTACAAAGTGGTCATTAGAGTGGGAAACAGTGAGTCGTGGAGGTGAGGGGAACGGGGAAGTGGGGAGAACGAGCTGGGAGAGCTGGACACATGAATGGGAGAAATTTTGGCTCAGTCAGTCGGTTCCTTTTATCTAGTTTTAATCGCTTCGTATGAGTTCAATGTTAGTACGGATGACAGGACTTCTTGCTGGGATTGAATGCTAAATCGTTCGTTTATATTAAATTTTAGTGGCCATCTTAGTGACCATCGGGAGATCATTACAAGTGAATTTTAGTGCTGTATTAGATGTACTTGCTTTAAATTAGTAGGGCTTTTAAGAGGAGATGAATTCAAATCTTGGATTAAATTTAAACAGAGAAATATTATTAAAACATTAAATTTTTTCACCTCAATCTCAGTAGATTTCGCAAAATGATTTCAATTACGTGTTTAACAGTGTTATTCTTGCCTTTATCAGAGAAATATTTATTTGAAACATGAACCATCTCAAATAAAAAGCTGTTATTTAGCCCGTACACGAACCACCACAATATCCCGTCTTGAAACCTTTCTTTTGGAACCTAAACAAGCTTCAGTTTGCTCCCAAAAATGGAGAGTCCCCCAGCAGGAAAGAAGGGATTCTCGGACTCAAACGCTTGCTATCATTAGTTGGCACTTACGTTGATCACAATATGGTCCCTTCCAGCCACGTTCACAATGGCACTCGCCCTCGATGCAGCGTCCGTGACTGGAGCAGTTGGGCACCTCGCACTCGCCAACAGGTACGTCGCACTCGGAACCCTTCCAGCCCTCTTCGCAGTGGCACACGCCACCGCCGTAGTGACCGTGAGCCGAACACAGAACGGGACAGACGCCTGTGGGAGAGAGACGGAGAGAGAGAAAGAGAGAGAGAGAGAGAGAGAGAGAGAGAGAGAGAGAGAGAGAGAGAGAGAAATAAAAATATATTCTCAGAAATTAGAAGAGACTTTTTAGTGACTCGACTGAGACGACATCGAGAATCGTCTCGTCTCGTACGCATCTTAATCGATTAAATTAAAAAGTAAAACCTCTCAAAACGTACTTTTAGCACAGTCAGCGCCCTGGTAGCCGTCAATGCAGTCACATTTGCCCAGATAGCAGCTGCCACGCCCCGAGCAATCATTCGGACACGTGGTACTCACGCCCTCGGCCTCCTCAACAATCAGCGTCACCGAGTGAGCCAACAGCTCGTCGTTGTACACCGAGATGAACCACAGGCCGGTGTCGAGATACTGAAGTAGCGACACGTTGACCATCATCGTGTCCATGTCGAGAGCTGGCAAGCCGCCCGCGCCATCGTTGCCGCCCATGGCCGAGCGCTTGTTGAGAATACGCAGTTGTTGTTGCCTCTGCTCCGATGTCTTCAGACCCCAAAAAGGCGCAGCATGCTTCTTGTCGCCCTCTAATTCGACTCCGACCGCGCGCACCGCATCGTCTGCGTTTGGTTCTCCTGCGGTCGACGCATTCTTAGGGTGCCGCTCTGCACTGCGTCGCTGCCGCAAGCGACTATCCAGGCGGCCGCCCTTGACGAACTCCACAAAGTCGTACTGCGTCACGGATGGCGCCACGTTGCGGCGACTGTACACCGCGAAGTTGGCGCCCCAGGGCATCGTGAAGTTGAAGCGAATGAAGGCCGGGTGCTTGTTGCGGAACTCCAGGTTCCAGAACTGGTAGGGCGATATGTTGGCGTGGTAGAGCTCGTTGAAGTCCTTCAGCTCGACCACCTGCGGCCACTTCAGGTGCTGCTGCTGCTGCGCGTTGTACGACTGATCCTGCAGGTGTTGCTGCGCGGCCAGCGACGAAGCGGCTCCGCCAGCGCCAGCCGCAACGGCGCTGTTCAAGCTGTAATGCGGCTGCTGTTGCTGCAGCAGCAGTTGTTGCTGGTGGTGCAGCTGCTGGTGCGAGGGCAGCAGTGAGTTCTGTATGCCTGCGATGCCGCCAACACTGAGGCCGCCGCCGCCGCCGCCGTTAGCGGTCGCTGCAGAGCCCTGACTGTACGGAGTGCTGTGGTCGGAGGTGCTCGTCTGCACCGATTCCTCCGTGGGGTGGGCCGTGGAGAGGCTGGGCGAGTTCGGTTTGGCATTGAGGGCGCCGTGCAAGTCGTGCGGCTGCGACTTCACGTCTTGGACTAGGATGCAATTAGTGGAGTCCATGTTGGGCTTCATTGAGCTCACAGCTGAAAAGAGAAGATCGAAGGACGAGGATTAGCTAAGTGATAGAAGAAGAAGAAGAAAAAGGGATCGACAGAGACGATGGGATCTTAAAACCGAAAGATAAAGACCACCAGTAGCGAGAACTGTAATTTCGGGCGCCTAAAATGCTTTTGACATGGAGACAAGGTGTACCGTCTCCACCACTCAAATTCATTTCTCTTACACGCCAAATGCGGCGCCGCACAGACCACCGGCCGGCCGGTGCGCGCCGCACGGGCCATTCATCGCAGCTGCTGCTGAGCTCATCGATTTCAGCATATGCTAATGTTCGATATCGAGCAGGCAAATTTTCGAGCTCGTAAATCACTGCGGCCGATTCGGCACCGTGTCGGTGCGGGGAAATGCGAACTCTATGCAAATCGTGTGCGGCAAACCACGCCGCACCCCGCCGCTCCTTTCGAGAAGCTCTCGAGTCTGCAGCGGCAAACCAAATCGTTTTTAAAACTTTTTCATTACCAGGTTTCTTTTTTTTGTCTCTTTCGACTGCGGAGCGGTGCGGCACTTTGTGGGCCGACTTCTGCAGCAAGGAGCGTCCGGCGGCCGGCTGCGGGGAGGCGGCGGACGCATGGGAAAAGTTATGAAAAAACAAATCGATTACTTAAGTGTGAATTATTGGAAATGATTCGGGCAGCGGGTCGGGAAAGAGAAGGAGGCGAGTACAAAATTCGTGTGCGGCCAACGGTGGCAAAAAGTCTTGCGGCCATTAAGCCGGTCTTTAACTTCTTCCTCTGTTTTCGCCACACTTTCGGTGCAGTAAAAATACTGTGGGCTCCTGTGCTCAGCCTGTGTAGGGCAGCAGCGGGCGGGGGAGGGTCAGGACAAGCCGAACCACATAGTTATGGCTCGTAAATCATAAATTGTGCTCTCTTCACGCTAAAATTGAAGAACGGGCGTTTCGGCTGCCGTTCAACGTGTACAGGAAGCTGTTTGTGTGCCGCTGTCCCTGTGCGCGCGCGCGCGTGTGTGTGTGTGTGTGTCTGTGTATTTGTGTCCATGTTTGAATTTATCTACAACTGCTTGTCGTCATTGTGCGCTTCCTGGTCGTCGGTCCTGGATAAAATATTGAAAGGCGGTGGATTATTTATGCTGCAAGAGGTTCACAAATAGTCGGCGTGGACGCAGGGGAAAGGAAATGGGAGGGGAAGGAAACAAACGAAGTATTCCTTAAATAGCTATTCATTTTCGCTTTAGGTGGAGCTGGATGGGTGCGGGTGGGTGGGACTTCCAGAACTTTGGCGCTGCCTGCTGACCGAAGTCCCCCTCGTAAAGCAAGGTAAACAAGACTGATAATCGCAGTAATCGATAAATTTGGAGCGGGACAACGTAAAAACGCGTTTTTAGGCATCTCTTGTGCGACATCGTAAGCCACCTTGTAGGGCATTTCGTAAGCTGTTCTCTTAACGTCAGCTTCTAAAGCTATTAATGTCCGGGAACGAGACGAGTGGTGTGCGTAGGAGTGTGTGTAGGCGTGTGTGTGTGTGCGTGTGTATCAAGAACACATGCAAGTTTGTTTTCTTCCCATTATCTCTTGTCAATCAACTCCATTACGTTGTGCTTTTTGTCGTGGTTCATTTAATTGGTGGTGCTTGTCGTTGTTGTCCGTCTTCATCCTTGTGGTTATTAGTTCTGCCGGTGTTGTTGTTGTTCTCGTTATCATAGTCGTCACTGCCTCATCATTATTTCTGTTAATTATTCCTCACCATGATGTCTTCAGTATCAGGTTTCACTATTTTGGATCCATTTGTAACACTCTCGGCCATCCACCCGCGACAATAAAGCGGCAACAAGAGCACGCGTACAACAAAAACCACCACCACCACCACCACCACAACAACAACAACAACAACAACAATATTGTTGTTTGTGCTTGTACCGACGAATACCAAGTAGCCGCTCAAGACGCACTCATACCAACAGCGACGCCATCACCCCCGCCATCGCACTCATCGTCTTCACAATCACCATCGCCATCATCGTCGTCCTGGCCATTAATTATATCGCCGCTCCATTCTCCGCCCCACCCTCCTGCGCCACGAAGGCGCGTCTATTTAGACGCTCCTTCTATCACTCGCTGTTATTTATTGAGCGCCTAACTGGAATGGCGCAACCCTTAAATGATTTTCCATTAGACGAGAGTATTGAATTGAACGGAACTTTTATGTTCAATGCAAACACAATTAACGAGAGCAGGGAGAGTCTCAAGTCGGACGGCACACAAAAGCGCGCGTGGAGGATGCGGCGTCAATGTGAGGTCCTCGTGTGCACTTGAGTCCTTGTTTGTTTGTCCCTAATTGGCTGCTTGTCATTGGTGTTTATTAGTATTAATTCGCACTCATCAGGGTCGCAAGTAGTAATAATGCGCCCCCGCCCCTCCGCCCCTCCGCGCTAAGACGGGGCTGCAGTTAGTGGGGAAAACTAAATCGATCAATTATTGTCTCTGCACTCGGTAAATGGAATGCCAATTTGACGTTACATTCCGGTGATTAACTTACCCTCTATCGGAAAGATATATAAAGTGATTTCGAAGAGGAGGCGCTAGCTGACTACAAATTTAACAGACTATAATGAACTCAGTGTGGCTGAGCAATGGGAGTGTTAGTAGAAATGTGCTAGTGCTATTCTTCCCTGTGACGTCAGATAGTGCCAAATCGATCTTTATAGTCTTCGGTGTATTAGCGAAATTACGTGATTTCTTTCCATTTAACTGAAATCTCGACGAAATTCCTAGTTGGTTATCCTAAGCCGCAGAAATAAGATTTGTAAATGTGGCCACCAATCAGATTAGAATCCCGATGTAGCCTCTAAATGGCTTCACCAGCCTTGGGACCGTCCAGTTCGGCGGCAAGGCTGGTGAAGCTGGCCAACCTTCTTGGATTTGCGTCGGTATTCGGCTAATTAAGGTTTTTTCAGTGAGGATCTGCCGGCAAAGCTGTCTGCACCCAATCTGTTGCCCGTTAAGCCGCTTGTGCGGTCGCGTCCGCTTGTCTCTTTGTCGCCGGCTTTCACCGCCGACGCGCCGCAAACATCAAAGCAGCAAACATCAAAGAACGCAACTTGAATCCGCTCGCAATGCGGGTGACTCGTGCTTCTCACTTTAATATCAACGGCGGCGGGTCGGGGGGCGGCTTCCCGGCTTCGCTTTTACAACATCGAATGTCAATTGAACAAAATTATGAGCTCACAAATTTTAAATGTCATTAAAAAAGCGCACTTCAACTGCATTTCAGCTGTTTCAATCAACTCTTAAACTAATTAATGATGGGTCGCCATCGCCATCGTCATCGGCAGCATCATCGTGGGGATCGGATCAGGACTGCCATTAAATACGCTTTTTGTGATTCGCTTTTTTCGCTTTTTCGCTCTGTGAATTGCATTGTTGAGCATTTAATTTGATTAATTTATGAAATGCATTAAAAGCATTTATTAACAACAATTGGAAGCCGTTTATGTTGCAAATTGCGTCGCTCTTTTTTCGCAATATCCTTAATTGACGAAAACGTTGAAACGTTGAAGTGGATAAAAGCGTGCGATGAAGACGGGTGAGGGGTTGGGGGAGGACGCTTTGGATGCGAGGGTTAATTGCATGAATTCCTCAATCATGATTGCATAAAAATCTCAATTTAAATTGGAAATAACAGATTTTTTCAGGACTCTCATATCGCTGGTAGTCAGCAGCATCTGCAGCGTTCGCTTCGTTTGTGCCGGAGCCTCAAGGTCCTTTCTCGTGTCCTTTCCGAGCACTTTAAGGCCTGTTTGCTGAACTGTTCTGCGGCAGTCAACGGTACTGTGAGTTTTTCGGTGAGATTTCCATCCTGAAACCGCTGGCTGAGACTCGGTCGTCCTTGCTACAGCCTGCCGTTGTTGCTCGGACGTCGTTAATGCTGCGGAGGGTCCTCTGCGAGCCGCCTTGACACGCCCTCAAGTCGTGCAAGCCAGCAAAAAAACGTCCTTGTTTCCATCCATGCATCCTTCGAGAAGTGTTTGTTCTGTAGTGTTAATTTTTTCCCTACTTTTTCGTGTGAGTTCTGTTTGTGTTTTTACAGCCGCAACTGTTGTTTCGCTTTAGTTGAGTTGCTTTTATTTGTCGTCTCTCCTCCTGTTGTGTGTGTATTCTTGTGTGAATTGGAAAAATAAATAGAAAAATAGTGAGAAAATCCACTTGCCAACTACTTTCAAAACAAACACCGACACAGCCACGTCGCACAGCCGCTCAGGCCGCGCGCCCCGCTGTCACTCACGCCGCGCTCAGCTCGACACTCAGCAGAAAAAAGTTCGTAAACAAATCAACATGCTCGAGCGCACTCCACAGCCGGAAACGAGCGCAGACACACGAACGCTCGCTCACATAAGCATTTGCTTTTTACCTACGAACAGGGGCGTGGTGGTTTGAGGGGCGGTGGGGGCGGGGAGGGGATGCTTGCGATGAGGTGTGGGTGTTGTTTTTAGTCACACTTCAATTTAATTTAGATTATTTTTCTCCTTTTTCGTTCCGTAAGTGTGCGGAAATGAGCGAGAGTCCTCTACCGCACTTAAGATGGACGCCGTCTAAGCGTGTCCAAGTGTGTGTGTGTGTGTGTGTGTGTGTGCCGTATGTGTGCTCGCTGGGTGTGAACGAGACGTCGTGCTCGTGCCACAGCAGATCCTTTTAGTCCTGCAGACTGTGTCCACCGCAAAAGCTTTTAAATATTTATTTAGCATTAAATCTATTTCGGAAGTATTTGCGAACGTACGAAAATAAAAAGCGAATGGCAGGGAGGGGTGGGGGCAGGTGGCGGGGGCCCATTAACAACTCATTCTCTCCTCCCTAATAGTCCTCGCAGACTATTTTAAGCGTATTAAAACGTCACCACAAGAAGACTTTTTTCGGAGAAGTTCAGCGTTTCTTTATATTTTTTGCAGTTTCAGTTAGAGTTCCTGTTCGCTTCTAAGCCTCTGGAGGAGTTTCTTGTTTTTTACTAATTTCTTCAGGTTGCCTTTGTTGTCGTGGCAAGTATCTCTTCTCCAGGGTTCGCGCTATTGTGCCGCATTATGTTGCCGCTCCGCGAACTCTGTCGGAAACTTGATCAAATGGGAAAACTTTAAATTTAAGTAGTTTCAGTTGATGCAGTCAGAGCAGGAAGTTTTGTTGCTGTCGCTCTTGTTGTTGTTGTTGTTGTTGTTGTTGTTGTTGTTGCTGTTGTTGTTGTTGTTGTTGTTGTTGTTGTTGTTGTTGTTGTTGCGCTGTTTACTGTCGTATTGGCGAGGGTGTTGGTGGAGCTCTCAAGTGCAGCTTATGCGCTGAAGACACAAGAAGCGATACGCAAGCTCAACGCACGGCTTGTTATCGACTTACGCAATCGATAGAATTGTGTGTTGGAACAACAACAACTTCTCGAAGGTGCGTGCGGAAAAGAGGAAAGCGAGAAGAACTTTCAGTTGAAGTGCAATCAATAGAAAACTGTTGACAATGTTGAGTTAACAGAACTGATATTTAGAACTGCTTTTCCCACAATTTATACTGCACGGCTTCACGCAAAAACTCGCAAGAGAGACGTAATTCTGAATTAATCCACCTGCTCGACGTAATTAAATTAATTCGGACCACAAAATGGTTCTCTGCCGTCGTGTGAACAACAGAAGAAAGAAAGTTCCAGTCTTCACGCTGAGTTTTTCTTCTAATTTCTCTGAAGGTCTTTGAAAAATCGCTCAATAATCTTTGTAGAGTCTTTGTAGAAATTCAATCCTAACTCGAGACTGCGCTTGAAGCTTGAAGTAACTTTCGATTGGCACTCGATCGTTATGCAAGGCGATTTTTTGTTATGGAAATCCACGCGAGTGGAGGGGTGGAGGGAAACGAGTTCGCCATTCACAGAAATAAAGTCGTCGATTTGCGAAAACTTGCGCTGCAGTGGAAGCAGCAATAATACGCTCTTCACGAGAGGCCATTAAAGGATAATAAAATGGGGAAATAAGTTGATGACGTTGTTTAGTAGTTCGCAAGTGTTTTCCAATAAAACTGCTCCGGCAAGAGGGCTTGAGGAGCTGCGTAGTTTTCTCCGTTCGCACCAGCTTTCGGAATTCATGGCGAGGTGCAAGTATTCGCAGCAGGAAGTTGAGGAAACTTTCAGTGCCAAGCATCGACAAGAAGCGGCGTTAAAGTTGGGCGAAGGAACGGAATTACGAGAGGAATAGCAAAAAAAGGAAGGAGGATTTAACTTCTCGAAGTGCATTTGAAGCAACCATCAAATACTTTTAGTTTTTATAGCGCATTGATATTCGTTAATCCCGTTTTTCTCTTTTTAATACTTTCAGTTTCGGATGGCAGCTGCTGGCGGAATTTCAGGGCCGATTCAACACCGATTTCCAAAGAGACATTTCCCTATTCCACACAGCTATTCGCGCTCGGGAAGAATGGAGGAATCTTCTGAGAAGGCATCGCGCGTTTAAAGCGGCGACAAACGGACTTGAAAATAGACAGCAGCGGCCGAGCAGACAGAACCCCTCGCGGATTAATAAGAAAACCAGAAGGCTTAAAATGATTATTTTTCTGCCACCATTTTTGATACTCTTGGAATTAAGAAGTCCCTGTGACTTATGAATGTCCTTGCAGATGCAACGTCGTTCACTGTCCGCTTCGTGTGGACACAAATTTCAGGCGTTCGGCTTTTGTTCGCCATACTGAGAACAAACATTGAACCTGTGGATTTGAAAGGGACGAGGAAGAGCAGCGAGGAGTCAAAAGGAGTGCCCACTTTCCTTCTCTACTCTTCTGTTTTCCTCCTCTCCCCTCTCCCCCCCCCCTAAGTCAACGCCTCGCTAAAGTATTCTATTCGTATAATTATAACAACATAATTTATTTATTGTACGACTGCTCAGCGCTGTCAGGATGTGCAGCCCGCAACGCAACTCCACAGAGTCCTGCTGTGTGTAAATATCACTCGGCGCAGTCTGCACAAATTAGTGGCCGCTCTGGTCAGGCTGCCCCTCAAGCCGTCGTCGTTCCGCTGCGCGCAGTGCGCAGTTGTACGAGTGGGTGCAAGTGTCCGGTGGGCTGACGAGGTACGAGCGCTATAATTTCCGGAAGTATCCGCACTGTTTGCCGCTCTCGCACTCGCAGAGTGCAGCTGCAAGCCACTTGAGCACAAAAGGCGAGCGAACACTGCGATTGCTAGTGTGTGCGAATTGGAAGGAGGAAAGCTGAATCAGTCTTTTGTGGCAGCGAGCTCTGGCTTTGTGGACTGCTGAATTATTTCTCAGAACTACGTAACAATAAACACGAACAAAAAATTACACTTCGCTGAAAGGGTTACTGTTATTACTCCCCGGAAGGGGGTGGGAGCGTGCGGTTCTTGGTGCCTGAGGGAGGAATAAAGAACGTGAATAAAAAGTTGCAGCACGCTTGGAAATATTAAATCAAAAGTGTTCTTCGCTGTAGAGACGTATCTGCAACTCCGCTTGCTTCGTAAACCCGCGCTCCCCGCAACTACGAGTGTTTACCACGCGTTCCAACTAAAGCGGACAAAAACGTTGGTTTTTTAAGGACACGAACCACGAACCCCACTTTGCGCAGACGGTATGATGGTGGTGTGTACTTCGTACTGATATTGTTGTTTATCTGATATGATTACATCTGTGATTACATGGACATAAACCCGCAGTTACAATTGCCGTCTCCGATGAGATGTACGGGTTTTTCGGTACAACCGACGCCAGTTATGAATGCGAGTTTTGAGTGGCTGCTCCTAAAACCCACAGTATAACGTAGCAGTAACTCCTTGCAACTCGTCCTCAATGCATAGCAAGCACGCTTCGCTATGTCGAGCCTGATATGCATGCATACTCGCATATCTCACGAACATTTATAAACTCTCTTGATGATGGTTTGTAACCCCAAATGCGTTCATGTTTCGCTCTCCGTGGAGCGGAAATACAGCCTGACAAACATATTGGCAGACCCGATGTGGCTACACTAGTCGTTGTAGTCGTCATCGTTATCGTTCATAACAAAGGCGCGATATTGCCAGTAAGTCGTTTGCATTTGCATGCCAAAATGCAGCCAATGAAACCACGACCTTCTCGAGCATTAAGTAAAGACGGAAGGGTCTGTAGGGAAGGGGGGTGGCGGGGGATTGAGCCGTAGAAGACGTACTTGCAACCACATTCACATAATTTAAACCACAAACAGCACAACACAAAGGTTAAGACGAGAGAAGATACGGAGTCTCTGGAGTGCTTCGCTCGCTGGAGGCCTCGCTGTGGTTTCAAAATAATGACTGACTTTAAATTAAACATCGACTGGTAGGACGACGAGTCGTAGCAACTGGAAAATCGAAAGCAAGGACGTACCCGGACCGCAGTGCAGACACGATGAAGGAGGCAAAGTCAGACGGGCAGACATCCAGACAGACCGGCAGTCACTCAGGAAGACCGATGGATGAGATAGGTGAGCAGTGGTGGATAAGTGGTGCGTGGTGCGGGGTGCGGAGGGAGGACGACAACAGACATTCAGTGTGTAGATTGCGAAGCCAACGAAGATCCTGCCAGCCACACGGCGGGCGATGCGAAGCCGGGACGGTACGACAAAGTTAACGCAAATTTATGAAGCATTTTCTTAATTGCACTTCCCCGAAGAAAATAATTTATTTAAACGCCCGGCACACCTTCGAAGCCGCCGCATGTGAGTGTGTCGCCGGAGCGTGGAAGGCGGGAGGGCGGGAGGGCGGTACCGGGACACGACTTACTGAGAGCGAGTGCAGCGAGATTGATGCTCGGCGGAAAGGGGCGCCCGAAGTCAGGATTGAAGACAGCCTGAACCACGGCTAAAGCGTTGTTGTTGCTGTTGTTGACGCCAGTTGCCCTTGGTATCCCGGTCTCTCGATGTCGCGGTGTCCCGGTGTCCTGGTATCCTGGGTATTATATAAGTTTGCCATAATTTAGATTGAAATGTCTTGCATTCAAATGGGCAAAAGTTTCGCCAGACTTTGAGTTCGTGTGGCGTTGGAGAGGTGAAGGCGGTGGGGAGGTAAGACAGTACGAGTAGAACGTTGAGCTTAAGTGGCGAGGAGCGCAGAGGGTGGGAGGGACACATGTCTGTGCATAATCGGACCGTTTTTGTGGTTGCATTGAATTCACTCAAAACGATTTACTGCGTGTTAAACTTCGAACTCATAAGCTCGGAGTAAACTTCGCTGGGAGGTCTGAGGATTAAGAATATTTAGACTTTATTGCATAATCAAGCGTAATTAAGTGAAGTCTGCAGACACCTTAGGGAAGTTTTTGTAATTACTTCTGCACTCGGAACTCGCACTCCACGATACTCGCATTGTTTCTCTTCAGACTTCGCAATTGGCGCGAGAAGTTAAATATGTGTGGGGGCTGAAAAAAGAAGTTAAATGTGAGCTGAGAAATATAGGCGGACAGCTTCAGAGGGACTTTAAGTTGGCTGCGATGAGCGTTGGAGTTTAAAATCCAATGTGAACTCCACACGAAATTTGCTTTCTTTGATATGATGTATCAAATTATGTACGCCCGACTTGAAATACCGTGGTAGTCGTCAACGTTCTCGCGGTAACGACGGTCTGATCCTACGAGTGAGAGGCTGCTTGGCGGCAAGAGAGAGTCACGCACGGAGAGAGCCAGGAGTGAAGGGGAGGCTCTCTTCCTACCACCTCATGTGGAGAGATTGTGGGCTCCCTCTCACCTCGACATCGCTCTCTCCGCTCTTCCGGAATGCATTCGACACTGATTACGTGTTGCGATAATTTTCCTTTAATTTCGCTTTATTATATGCGAGAATAATTGCGCGCTCGCACTCAGCGCGATTCTTATCGCTCTCTGCAGCAGATTTTCTGTTAATTGCCTACAATTGAAACTTTATTCACGAAACTTTTAATTAGTTGAACCCATTTATTCCAGATCTCTGCAAACACAAACCCTCTCAAATTGTGTGCGATGAATTAGACTCTCGGCACGTTTTATTTTCCGGCTGACAGCTGACGAGTCCTGTCTCGGGTGACACAGAAACAAGCGTCAATCCGCGATGGGTGGCAACATAATTTATCGTAATAAGTTCCAAATTTGTTCGGAGAACTCGAATTTCACTAATTAGTTTTTCGCACTCGTTCGAAATGAATTCCGCTGAAAATAATGCGGAGTGACAAAGTTTGTGTGCCGGCGGCGGGGGTTCAGCCGCGTACCGCGTGCTGCGTGCTACTCTGGGGCGCCACAGCCACCGCCTCACTGTCAGCCTCTCGCTGCTGGCGACTGCTGCTGCTGCTTCTGCACACCGAAACTGCGGCGCAGTTTTTACTTTCTTCTTCCGCGCGATTCCTACACGCTTAAATAATTTGATGCTGTAATCGAGCGCTGCAACTTGATGGCGCTGAGCATTTTCCACCTCCGCCCACAGCAGTGCCGCCCATCCGATGGCGTTTTTCGGATACTTTGTAGACACCTCCTCCCCCTCGTCCGCACCGGCCATCACACGCCCCTCGCTCCACGCCCCTGCTTTCCACGCCCCTCGCCGCCCGCCAGCCTACTTATCTGCAAAGTTTAGCCATTTTCTGGTTTTAATTTCTAGCTATTGTTCAGCTGCCCACTTCGAGCTGCCGTAGTGGCAGCGAATTCATCCATTCGTACATCAGCGCTGCCCGCCCGCCCACCGGCCAGCCGCCCACCCAACCGCTCGGTTGCACTGTGGCAGCTCTGGCAGGAAGTGCTTCATTATGGACAGGAATTTAATTTAGCACACCAGGCGAGTCGTGTCGGGTCGGTGCCGCGTGGGTGGTGCGGCGCGCGACGTAGCATGATATCTTGCTCGATATACGATACGGAATCGAAGTGCGCTTCCAGGGTGCCGCTCCTGTCCTCGACTGCTTCGGCTGCTTCGCTGGGTCTGCACAAGATTAATGGCGAATTTATTTGCTTACAAGAATTTAAAGCTACGCTGGAGATTTATTGCTACGCATGAACTCAAAAATTAGAAGCATTCGTTGCTTTGACGGTTCACTGAAATGCGAATTTATGGCTGCCATTGGACTGGGCGCCTCCGAAGGTGTTAAATTTGTGCTTCTGGTGAGGGATTCGCAACGACGTCTTCGAGTGGAGGCAACATTTACAGCGGAGGAAACTTTAGAAGCCTTAATTTAACAACCGCAACGCAAGAAGCAGACGTCAGCCGGGTCGGGCGGGTCAGGCGGGTCAGGCGGGCGGAAGCCGCAGACGAATGAAGTCTTTCCACCAAACGGTCACATTAAAACTAAATTGCAACAGCAAGGGAATTCGAATCCGTACGCGAGAACAAAGCAGGAGACGGCAGCTGCCAGCAGGAATTTCCCCAACTTCCTTTAATTCACACACACACGCACCCACTTCAACACGAAATGTCGCTCTCTTGCGAGCAGGGAGAACGCAATTAACCCAGCGCACCACATAGAAGTTCAGTCCTTCCGGCTCTGTGCTGCTTTAAATGGAAAATTTGCACCGCAACGCCCTCCACTCGGACTGCCGGCAGGAAGGAGCGCCGGCTGGCGGTGCGCTGCGCTCCTCGTTCCACCAAATGACGAGGCCAGCTCAGCAAAGCTCATCAACGTCCTTGTCATCCCAGCGGTGCTGCGGCCGCACCGTGGCTACACCTCATCAGCGTCAGCGTCAACGCCGCCGAAGCAGAGGGGCGAGGCGACGGGCGCAGACGGGTCTGACTATCGGGATCCTCTTGGAAATCGATTAATCCAACGCCAGGATCGCAACTGCAGCGCGCCTCCTCGACGACCAGAGCTGCCGCCGTGCGTCTGCGGCTCGCAGGAGGCGGCGGCATCACAGTCGTCACTGCGTCGCTGGCAATCAGAATGGCAAACCAACTTTTTACCGAAATGCCAAGCAGCAGATGCGGTCCATCTGTGCTGTTGACACTTTTGTTTGATGGCGTTGTTTGTCTTGTAGTTGCCGTCGCCGTTGCCGTTGCCGTTGCTGTTGTTGCGGCAATTGCGTGCAAGCACGTTCGGCTGTTTTGTTGTCCCAGTCCCTCCATCAGCAGCATCAGCGTCGGCGTTAACGATGGATGTCATTGCCTCGTGTCGCCGATAGCCGATAATTTCATTATGTTTGCAATGCGTTGTTTGGAATTGACATTCGAAACGAAGATGCTAAACTCCGCATTTTGCGCTTGGATTCGGATTATTCGAATTATTGAAAATGTGAGGCGACTGTTGCAATTTCTCACTTCGATCGGGAGTTCCTAAGATTTTCCGAAATTCCACTAATCGGCATTTCAAGCCCTCCTACACCCCCACCACTCGCAAAATACAATTCGTTCAAGAATTTTTTCCCATTGTTCGGTCAAAATAAAGTCGTAAAATGTGGGAAAACACAACGATGCCATTGCAATTGCGTTTTTTATTGAAGAGCAAAAAATAAACTTCTGCAACGTCTTTCTATTTTTCCTCTCTCACTTTGATCGGATTCTGCCACAAGATATGTTGTTGTCATGTGGAAGGTGGGGGGAAATGTGGTGAGGTGTGTGTGTGTGTGTGTGTGTGCTTGTGGGAGTACAACTCGGGCATGCATGCCTGCAACATGCTATGCAAGCAGATTTCATTGATTCCGTTACCGGGTCAGCGACCAAAATATGTAACTCATTCCTGCCAACGTGCTGAATGTAGGGCGCAGACGTGACACTGCGAGGACGTGCGGGTGGGCGCGGGGGCTGGTGGGCGTTGTAGAGGGCGGCAATGACCGACGGAGAGAAGGTGAAGAAGAACTGAAGCAGAGCGGATATTTTGTTTCTTCGCTATTGAAATGGCGTCATGGCTACCACTGGTGTTGTTAACTGTTGCGAGGCTCCAATTTATGCCGAAAAATCCCCGCATCAGTCGCATTTCAGATATCCTGCCTGTAGAACGTAAACTTCCTGCAGCAGGTTGGGCAAAAAGAAGCGTCTGATACTAAAGAAATTGAATTACCAAGCAGGAACTTCACAAAACGTGCTATAAATTTCAATCTTTGCCTTTAGAATACCTCACTCCTGTCTTCCCCTCGCCCTCCTCCCTCCCCTCCGCTCCACCAACTCAGTCAACCCTTTCACGTCCTCATCGCGGATGTCCTCTCTTGCGTAATACAATTATTGCGTCGTAAATCACGTTACGCACGAAACTCACGAAACTCACGAAAACTCTCGCGAAAACTTTGCCGTAAACAGTTCACAACAATTCCGGGATCTCATTTCTTTGCTCTCGTTTTGCCAACGTTTGCAGAAACTTTTCAACGTCAACAACAGCAGCAGCAGCAGCAGCGAGGCGCGTCCCGGCCACCCTCGCAGCAGTTGCTGCCGTAAAACGAAATAATGAAGGTTTGCCGCTTACAGTTTTATTATCTGTTGTAACCACCGATGGTGCCGCTGCCGCTGCCGGTGTCGGTGTCGGGGGCGGCGTCGTCGTCGTTGTTGGTGTCACTTCGTTCGGTGTATCGTAAAAATGTGAGCGGCTGACGCTACACTGTAATTAGTTGGCGAAGATCGGAACGGAAGCCGAGAGAGGGCGGAGAGCTCGGAAGCAACGATACATTAAAGGAAAACAACAACTGAAAACGCGTCAGCAGACTGGCTGTGAAGACGCTCAGCATCCTCGCTGTCCTGGCGAGCAGTGCAGCAGCTGCGAGGGGCTGCGAGAGGCTGCGAGGGCTGCAGAGGCTGCGGATCCACCCCTGCACAACCGCTAATTAAAAACTACAAGATGCGACCTTCACTTCGCCGAAAAACCGGGTCACTTCGGGCCCCGTTGTCAGTCGCACCTCTGACGGAAGACGTGTACCGCCTCCCGCCCCCCCACCGGCGCAAAAGTTGCCAGCCGGCAGCTGTATAAATTTTTGTAATTCCTTTGGAAGTCGGAATCGGAAGCAACAGCAACTTGAAGTTGCGAAGCCGAAGTTTGCGCCTCCCGTCGAAAATTGTCAACTCGAATTTATGATTCTGAGTCGCATGTTGTTGTTGTCGCGCGCTGTAGTCGATGGAAGCCACCGTTACTTCGAGCCGGCGGAAGCTTTAACATTTCTACTGCAATTATTGCTCTGTTGTCATTGCTATTTTATTTCGAAGAACTTCTTTATGTTGCGAAAACTCCGCCACAATTTTACAATCCTCTGAAAACTCGCACTGAGATCCGAGATCAGATTTTCATATCTAAAAATGCCTCTCACTTCAAGGAAATATATTTTCCAGTCTCCAGCTCCGGCTTCGGCTCCAGCTCCAGCTCCCCCCCAAACCCCGCCCTCTCTCCTCTGTCTAAAATAAAAGGCTTTTATTTCGCATAACTGCCACAAATCCTTCCAGAGCTCACAAGCAGCAGTCAAAAAATCATCTGCGCTCACAACAATTCCACCTTCTTACTGCAAAGACAACATCCATCGAACACGAAAGCCTGCCGCTCCCCTCGGCCTGCCACTCCACCAACACCAGCCCCTACCCCTCCCTCGCCCAGAGCATTCATTCAGAAACCTGCACCCCACCGAATCCATTTTGTAGCCACGATGATTGCACAATAAAAACTTTCGTTTCTACTGCATACCACGCGGGAGGGTTTCATTTAATTAATTCTTTTCACTGCGCTTCGCTTTCGTTTATTTATTTCAGTTCGTATTTCATTAAACTTCGCTTATTTCCGCACATAATCTGCGAATTTCATTAGTGGTCGCACGAACACACGTGCGCACACCAGCGGCAACCAAAACATCCGCCGGAACTCACACGGACACACACACTCACACACACACACACACGCACGCGCGCGCTTGATGCGATTCTCTGCAAACGCATTTCGACCGAATTATTTAGCCGCCAACACCAACTGAAACGAATTACGAACAAAATCACTGCGCTGCCCGGGCGAATAAAGTTTAGCCGACGTCAGAGGCACACGAGGAATTTTTCCAGGGGACTCAATGGGGTGCTACATGACCCCAGTTTGAAGGGTGCGCGCAAGCAGAGAAGCAGAGGGCTGCAGACGACTATTTAGTTGTTGGATTCACTTAGCCCAGCGACGAACTATCAACGAAAGTAGTCAAGCCAAAACTTTGTCGGCTGTTGGTTGTTGCGGTTGTTGTTGCTGTGTTGTGCGAGCTGGTGTTCTTTGGGATGAGTTAGCAGGGGGTGGGTGACGCGGGTCTTTTGTTTCCATGGTCATGGACACAAAAACCGTGAAACATAAATTCAAGTGAAGCACTTGTGTGGCTGAAACGGTTGTTTCTGTTGGTTTCCTTGTGTTTCTTTTGTTGTTGCTGCTGTGGTCGTGACGCACAGCAGACATGGAGAAAAAGAAACAGGCAGACAGACAGACAGACAGACGGACAGACGGACAGACAGACTGGAGAACAGACAGCCTGCGACACAAACTCTCTTGGAAAGCCGGCTGACAGAGCAACACGGATGTGCGGGTGGCTGCAACCAATGATTTGGCTGGCTGCACCACCATCCTCCCCCCCACCGCGTGTGTGGTGTGTGTGTGTGTGTGTTTTCCTGCGGTTGTGTTGTTGCTTTTGACTTTTAGCACTTCACACGCCACACACTTTCGCAGATTTAAATCACTTCAAGGTAACCGCAGAAACGCGTCTCGCTTCCGCTCTCGTCGCTCTACACGCACGCAACTCACTGCCACCCCAACGCTCTCTTCTCCCGCTTCTCCCAACACAATTACTTCCAAACACGTCTTTTCCATTCCTAACAACGAAAATAATTACGAATGCTTTTAAGCGATGACGCCAGGCAACCCCGTAAGTTTCGAAAACCTCGTCGCGAAGAATCCTAATGCTTGTGGGTGGGGGGTGGGGGGGGGCACAAAGAGGTGGTGGCTATTTTTGGGAGCTGAAATCTCAACACGAAGTTTGTGCGGCAAAAATGCTGGAAATGTTTATGGCTGTGATGGCAAATGAGTGCGCGGGGGCGACAAAATTTGTAGCCAAATAATGCGTCTACCCAACGGCGAGGGGTCGGTGGGCGTGTTGTAGGGGCAGCCCAACATTGCATGGTTGCTGCAGCGAGTACTTTGTGGCCATTTAAGGGTCTCGAGTTGGAAGCCAACTAGGAATTTTGTTGTGTATTTTTCGAAATGTTGGAATAGATCACTGAATTTAAATTACTGAAATTTTTAACAAAGAACTTCTTGAGATTTTAGTTTCAGTTGATGTTAGCAATCTTGATTAGCTCTCCCAATTTTGAAAATAACTTGGATGACAGAGGCTCTGCTGAGGAAAATTCCATTGCATACTTTTAGGCCGCAGCAGCAATCGATTGCCCACTGAGGCCGTCCTTACACTTCGATCGGCCGCGTGCAGACGTGTCAAAATTCTTGCTTAACAAGGGAATTTGGCAGAAGTTAAGCTCGACAGATGTGCAGAATATCTATAATGATCGCGTGTCAATAATTTGGAATGTCTTCGGAAAGAATTCAAATGGTTCCGGATTCAAATTACGCGCCATCACAACAAGCAATCTGTAGACTCGGACGGACGCCTCTAATGAGCTCCATTGTAAGCAGGGCGCACTGCCGCTCCTCCTCGCCCACGCCCCCTGCCGACACTCTTTACCAACAGTCACTTATATAAGCCAGCCGCAGCAGCAACTCCCGCCAACACTGGCGACTAATTTTCTATAGCTTCGAAATCCCGCGCGCCGCCCACCAACGAAATGCCACGGTCGCCGTTGTCGTTGCTGCAGCAGACAGGGTTGCCATCGCTGGCCGATATGCACATAATGCTAATGAAGTGTGTCACTGTTGTGTCGTCCTGTTTGCTCAGCATTACGATACGTCGGAGGTGTGAAAGAGCTTCCGATTCCCTGACTGACCCTCCTCCGCCCTAAAGTCCCCCTCCTCGTCCTCCTCATCCTCCTTACCCTCGTCACTCTCAGCCGCTTGTAATTCCCTCTCCTGTTTATTTGCCAATTTTATTAAAAAAGTTTTTCCCTCGCTTAATTAATAAAATGGCGCAGACAAACACTTGACACAGAGAACACGGGTAGAACAAAGGTGGAGCCGAGCTCCGGCTCCGGCTCCGGCTCCAGCACACACTGTGGCGTACACCTCGCCCTGCCCGTGCACTTCGGTCCTTTCGGCAAACGGTAGTTTTTATCGTCATCGTTTCAGAGAGCGCACTCTGCACGTTACTTCGACTGCCGACCGTCCCTCGGCAGATGCAGCGCTCTGTGCTCGCCTAATGCAATTCGAAACTTACCGGCGAAATAGGCCAACATGGCTGTTAGGACGACTGCTAGTAGAATTAAGGCGATACTCAAACATTTCCAGGAACATCTGTGTTGACAGCGCTTGTCTATGTGGAACCTGCAACGGAAAGAGAGGCAAGAGTGAGACCGAGTGTCATCAGAGAGAGAGAGAGGCGCAGAAATGAAGGAAATGCAAAAATGTAGAATGAAAATTGAACAAGAGCATAAAAGGATTTTTAATGTAATCGGGCGGCACTTTTCTCATTCCCCTCCCCCCCTACCCACGCCGCACTTTTCGTGTGCGACGTTTTCATGAAACTGGCGATCTCTGCCAGTGTGCATGTGTGAGTGCGGAAGATAAAAACGGTGCTTTTCATTCCTGAGCTGACATTTCCTCCGGCCATTTTTAACACCACATTAATTTCATATGAACCGAACTTTCAACGTTGTGTTCGAGTGAGTGAGGGTGTGTGTGTATGAGGGTGTGTGTCGGTGTGTGTGTGTCTCGTAGTATGTGTGAGCAATTAAAACACGTGTATGCAATTTTGTTTGCACGAATTTGCTGCAGATACAAATTCAAAGTGGTGCACTTTAATTTAAGCTCAGCTCACTCAATTGCCGAGCGAAAAGCGAACGCATATTTCGGTCCTCTTCGGGTCTCTTCGGGCGATTTGGTCTGTTTGTGTGTGTGCGTGTGTGTTTCTTGAGGATTCGTATTGCAATTCTTTGTGTGCAATTCTTTTCCGTGAACGAAGATTGTCGATCATCATTTGTTATTTCAGTGATGCAAAGTGTACATCGAGTGTCGGTATTTTTATTTTCAAAACTACGTTTTTCTTTGTGAAGAAAAGTGGCATGGCAACCCTTAAGTCGATTTACATGGCGCGCCTGAAAGTATGCCACAGAGTTTGTAGAACAGGGCGTCTCAGAATGCGTTTTAATAATTTTCATCGTGAAACGCACTCGTATGCTTGTTTTCGTCAGTAACAAGATCAGTAAAAACCTCAGTAAAAAATGCGATCGCAGTTCTCACTGGCGCAACTGCGATTACCAATCGATTATCGATTTATATAATACAAATGCAAAGTCTGATTGTTGAAAACTGCAGCAGCTGCGGCTTAAGAATTACGACCATCTTCAATTTTTCACAAGCGTTCCTTCGATTCTTGGCTCAGCTTTCGAAGAAATGCCAGCGAACAGTTCTTCGAGTAATGAAAAAGGTTTCATTTAACGAATATTCATTAATTTCTATAGAGGCTCCAACTTCTTTTTTCTCATTCGGTGGATCTAGAACGGTGGGTGTGTGGAAGTGGTGAATGCTGCCCTCCTTTCGCCCCGCCTGCCCCACAATTTCGATTGATTAAATAAACGAGAATCTGCGGAAAAAACCAGCCTCGCTGTCGCTGGCGGCGCACAGCGTTCGAAGTGATATTTTCGCCACTCCTGTCGCTGCAGCGAGCTTCATTTAAATACGAAAAGCATTAAACTGCAGCGTGTTACAAATTGGCACCGACGAGCTGCCTGCCACCAGCGACCAGCGACTTCCATCAAACGAAGCTGCTTCCTCAATTAATAAGCGATCCTGCAACTCCTTCTCGCTCGCTCGCTCGTGCATCTGAGCTCCTCCTTTCCTCTTCTCCTCTTCTTCAGGTTGCAGGCGCATACGTAATGAGGAAGAAGAAGACGAAGCAGAAGACATTTTTGCACACGGTGTAAATTTATGCGGAACTTCTAGGCAGACAAACGACCGACTTCGCAGCGCGCCGCTTCGTGGCAAATAAAACTGCAAAACTTCGCAACAAGTACGTCAGCCGGCCAGCCAGCCAGCCAGCCAGCCAGCCAGCCAGCCAGCCAGCCAGCCAGCCAGCCAGCCAGCCAGCCAGCCAGCCAGGCAGCCGGCCAGCTTGCCAGTGTTGCCACAGCGAAAACCCGATCGGGCATTCACATTTATTGCTCTCGCCTCATTTTGGCTTCTTGTTTTCGAAAGCAAGTCATTTGTAAAAAGATGACACGAGTTCCGTGCAAGTCGCGGAATCGCTGAACGCAGCGCCCACACGGCGGTCCATCTGACACGACTGCGAGCCGGAATCGCGCTTAGCAATCCGCTGCCACCACGCGGCGGCAAGCTGCGACTGCCGGCGAGAAGAGGTCGCTGAAGTGGCGGAGAATGAAGAGTTCTTCGGCGAGCAGAAGCTGAAACTGAAGCTGGAGCGGCAACGCGATTTTCGGCTTTCGGTGCGAAAATGAGGTCAAGAGTTCATGCTGAGCACGACGGCTTCCAGTAAATCTTACCGAGGCAGTAAATCAGGCTTTTCTCCAGTTGTAAAACGTGCTAAACTAATTGTAATCGTAATATTTTCAGCTGTCATTGAAAATGAGTCTGTCACGTCGACGATGAACAGTGACGACCACAGCAATCGTCATTCCACTCCTAAGCAGGAGTGTGAAGGAGGGGACGAAGGGACGAGGGGCCGGTGGTGTTGTTCTCAGCAAGTACGACATGTGAACGCCCCCTTTCCCTCACTCCCCCACCTATTCCGCCCTTCACTTCACCGTCTTCCTCCTCCTCCGCCAAGGAAACAATCAATTTCAGTGGCAGGCTAACTAACGCGAGCACAACTGTGTAGCGGCACCGCTAGCATCCACTGTGCCGCTCTTAACAATCCCTCCCCGATCGCCTACTGCCCTCGCCAGTCTCCTTCCGCCACGCCATTCCAGTCCACCTTCTGGTCCTTGAGGATTTCCTACGTGCCACCAAGCGACGTTTCGTGGATTTGCACACCTACACGTGGCAGCATTAATGCAAGTTTATGCAAAGCATTTGTCTTCAGCAGATGCTGTCGCTGCCGTTGCTGCCGTTGTTGCCGCTGCTGCTGCTGCTGCTTCTGTCGCCGTTGCTGTCGCCGTTACTGCTGTTGCTGTGTTGTTCGGGTTGCTGTTCGGATTGCTGCTGCAACAATCTCATTCTAAGCCGTGTCGTTAGTAGCAAAACGTATTGGTTGAGCTGCGCTCGTAATAAGGGATTCTATTGTTATTGCTACAACAACAACAACAACAACAACAACAACAACAACAACAACAACAACAACAACAACAACAACAACAACAACAACAACAACAACAACAACAACAACAACGAATAACATCAACCACGAACAGCAAAAGCAGCACGACGAACAACTTGCTCGGATTTTATCCTCTTCTAGGAATCTGCTAAATGCGAGAATATATATGAACTGACGGTTGTTATTGCCGTTGTTGTTGGTCGTTGTTGTTACTGTAGGACATGACAGTTGTAAATCGTTAACTGCTGCGTGGCAACAAAAGTATTTGCTGCTACAAACTAGCAGAGAGCAGCAGCAGCAAGAACGCAGCAAGTGCTGCCAGCATCTTCGCCCCACCCAAATCCCCAGAGAACCAGAAGAAGAAGCCGCAGCGGAAGTGGAAGACTAAGAAGCAGCAACCTCTGCTGCAACTGCAGGTGAGGACGATTCGTTCACGGCAACCGTCACGAAGACACGGACGCAGCAACATCAGGTTGCCAGAAGCGGGAAGCAACAATGTGGCGAAAGCATTCTCGCTGCTCGGTGACGTGTGTGGGTTTCTGCTTCCTCCGAACATTTTAAGTGGCCGCGTTCGCAGATTACGCAGACAGGAGATTCATTGCGAGGCAGGAGATGGCAGGTCGCGTCTGAAGGACGCTGAAGCGTCCGAGGGAGCCAAACGTCAGCACAGTTGGCGACGAAGAGCTGACGAAGAGCTACGAGTGCCTTGGATTAACTGTCGCATATTGATTGAGCTCATTAGTGGTGGACGCACGGTCTGAGCAACCGCATCAAGGAGTCAAAAGACGTCATTAAGCGGACCGGACGAGATTTATTGCACGCGCTTGGACTGCAGCAAAGTGGGGCGGAGACATCCGAGCGCCATTATTACCCGGACAATACCAGCCTACAGCTTCCGCAAGACACCGCGCACTGGGAGCGCGAGGGGACCTTTCTTCGCCTCCCCTACTGACTAAATCCGACGATTTCTCGGATTTCTCGGCCTTCGCAAAATGGTCTCAACGATGGGTGTTCACAGCGAAGTTTGGCAATGATTACAGTTGGCGGTTATCAGCGGATCCTCAGATCCGTGGTAGCCGATCAGCACCACTTCGGTACCGATTATCAACTCGATGCCGACTACCGAGCCGATCGCGGTTATCTTCTCGTCTCATCCTAACCGTTTCCGAAAGTCCGTACACCCGGTATTCCGGCAACCCGACTTCGAAAGCCCTCCCTGACTGACCTCCCCAACCGCCCCGCCCCCGCATCCCTAGCGAGAGGCCCCCACACCTACCTGGATGGTGAGTACGGTGAATAGTGTGGCGCATGCGCCGAATGCGACGAACGCAGTGGAAAGCCGGCCATCACCAGCGGCTGCGAGCCGCTCATCTGGCAGTGCGGCCCGCCGGGCCCTCCGGGACCTCCGGGGCCGGGGCCGCCCGGTCCCATGCCGCCGCCGCGGTCGATGCCGTGGCCGCCGAGGGTGCTGTTGCCGGTTGACATGCTCTGAGCCATCTGTTGTTGGTGTGCGGAGCCCTGCATCGGACCCAATCTGCAAAGAGACGAGGGAAGAAACGGTTTTTTAAAAATGTGGCAGAAAATATCACGTTGGTAGGGAGAAAAATCAGATCTCATCTATTCGGCGCGTGTGTGCGCGTGTGTGTGCGCGTGTGTGTGTGTGTGTGTGTGTGTGGCAGGCGGATGCCGAATACAGTAGCGCCATCTAGTGAATTATTTATATTGGCAGCGGTGTGTGTTGTTGCCGCTGCCGCAAAAATATCGCTGTGCAGCAAAGCGCGCATTTTTAAATTAAAAGCAATAAATCAGCACAGCAGCCGCCGAAACGCTGGGTCGAAACGGTCGGTTGGTCGAAGCGGGAGACACACACACACGGACACACGAACACACGATATATCAGAACCCCGCAGCAACAACGTCACACTGTTGGCAAGCCAGCTGGTGTTTGTTGCTGCGCGATTTTGCTGCCTTTTTTACTGCCTCGGGCAAGCGAAACGAAAAAGTCGCCCATTATTAACGCCAATATTTAACGGATATTCGAGCGATAAACACGCGACAAAACAAGCGACGACCCCAAAAAGTATGCCACGGTTTTTCGAGCCAATTTCTGCTTATCTCCCGCTCGCGGGTGTGTGTGCATGTGTGTCGTCGGGTCTCTATTTTGACGCCCCAGCAGGAAACTGCGATGCAGGTGAGGCTGCCATCGCAGGAAGGCACTGATGACCTCCCCGCCAGAGCCTCTCCTGCCGGGGCGAGACGATTTCGGTTGCGCTCTAAATTGCGTTTCAAAAGTTGCTTTCTATTTTTCAAATCCGTTTGTTTTGCTCAGTCGAAAGTAGTTTTCGTCAACTTCCGACGCTCTTCTACTGCTCCTCCTTCCCTCCATCTCTCTCTCTCTCTCTCTCTCTCTCTCTCTCTCCCCTCTATCACTCACTGCACCCCTCTCTCTCTCCCTCTTTCTCTCTACACCTCTCTCTCTTACCGTTCTCTTCGTCTTTTAGTTACCCAGTGATATCAACTTTTATCACAACGTCAGGCTTCTGAAAAGTTTTGCATTCACTAAATATGCAAAATGTGGTCAACATATTTGTGAGAATTTGTTGCTGTTGTTGTTGTTGGCTTATTGCTCGCTCAGTGTTAGGCTAGCGGAAGCAGCCGCAGTTAGTGGCTTCAGAACGCAGCTCCAGGGATTATTTTGCGAGCAACACACACGGATTTAAAGCCGACCATTTCTGTCAGCAGTTCGTAAAGTTGGTGGTGGTGCTGGTGGTGCACGTGGTGGTGATGGTGGTGGAGGTGCTGTGTAGCCGACGCTGGCGGGCCCGCTGCATGCAGTCGAAGGATTTTCCAAGCTCAATGAATGTCGCTGCAGCTCCTGTTTGAATCGAGTTTGCCGCCGCAGAAGTCACTCGCTCTCAGCACGAGAAGCACGCAGGGAGTTCAGGTGCCCGCAGAGTCGAGTTATGAATAACAAGAGAAACCCTTGTGTCGGAGTGCAGAAGGTCGGAACTACTAAATAGTCAATGAAGTGGCATTTAAGTATTTTAGCTCATCCTGGAGTTGAGTTGCTTCTGAGCCGAAATCCCCTCCGTGACACTCGGTGCGAGGACCAGCGCGCGCGGACACACCATCACGAGGGACGCCTTGACATTTGACTTTAAAGTCATGATCGATTTCAGCTCGGACTGCACCGCCGCTGAGCCCACAACAACCTTCGCGTGTAGAGCCGCACGGCTCCCCGCTTCGCCTTCGTTGCCGCAACAGTCAGTGCAATCGATTGCTCGCAATCACTTTCGAATGCGAAGTGAATGTGCGTCGCCAAGCAGGTCCACGTGAGCAGCGAGTTCAGTCGCTTGCCGCAGAGCGCCGCCCGCTTTGTGCCGTTTCAAGGATTGCGTGCGGTACGCGGGGTTCCGCTGCGGCGCGGCACACGCAACACGTGCTGTCGGTTGCGGCGGCGAACGCGGCAGCCGCTGATTAGATTCGTTTGAGGTTTCGTGCGAAGCGTTCGCATTCGTTCCACTTGCAGCCGATTGAGGAGGAAAGACGGCATTTTGCCGGCCGTGCAGATGTCGAAATAAATGTTTTCAGGAATTTTGATTGTGTGTGAAAGCAGATGTTTATTTATTTCTAAGAATTTCGTATAGCAGGAGTAAAATAAAGTGAAATCAAATTAAGTCAAAGTCGGTTTTTCAATTAAAAAGCTGGATTGTCTCTCGAAAGAGTTGTCGTGTGCGACACTCGCGTTTCGGTGCCCACTGACACTGACACTGAAGACCGTCGCGTCGGTCGCTAGTCGCCGTTCACAGCTAAAGCAATCAAAATACGATACAAATTTACGGATAGGAAGTCTGCTGCCCTCGTGTCCCCCTCGTGATTGAGTGCTGTTTGCGGAGATTTGCGTTCCTTTCTGCGTTGTCGGATCACACGTGCGTGCATCGATTTGGCACTGAAATCGCAACGTGGCGGCTTTAAGACGACGTTGATGGATTAGTCGTGCCGCCGTCGGTTTCGCTTTCAATACCTGCCGCCCTCCACACGACTGCGCAGCTCAGCCTCCGGCTTGGCAGCGGGGACTCAAATTGCCGCTAGTTGAGTGGCGGGGGCGGGAGAGACTGATGTGGGCCGCCCCTTGCGTGAGACTCTGAATGCTGCTGCGTGGATGCCAAGTAATCATTTCGCGATGATGATGCTGATGACGGTGGTGGTGGAGTTGGTGGAGTGGCGCTGGTGGCACTGATAGATGAAGCGGATCACGTGGATGAAGGCAGGAGTGCAGGAAGGGCGCACGTAATTAAAGAAACCCGCTAATTAAATCTGCATGAATTAAGCTACAAATTAAGGAAAAACGAAGTTGCACGACTTGCAAGTACAATCAACCGAAAGCAAACCCTGTGAGGAGTGTAAACAATTTAATTTTTATCTAACGAAACCGCAAATAAAGTGGCTCAACATGTCTCTCTCTCTCTCTCTCTCTCTCTCAACCCGCTGTGGACTCATGGTCGCGAGCACGGATCCGTAGAGCATCCAGGACAATACACATCTACATCCGCACCCACACAAGCAAAGGCACGCGGCCACTTCCTGCTGCCCGCCGTTGTTATTTATGCAAACATGATTGAGATAAACGAATTATGAAGCATAAATATGCGCCTTCGCACACACACACGCACACATCCAAACACACACACCCACCGACCGATCCATGCTAATTCGCAGACACACACACACACACACACCCACACACACAGAGAGATATGGACTCGTATCTCGCATCACCAGTTCGCTGCATGGAAACCCGAACGGAACGGGTAAAATCCGTCCTCGGATTGTCCGTGTTTGTTGAGCTGTATGCACAACTACACACACACGCACACCTTCATACATATTTGCACCTTCATACATATTTAGCGGTTGGCGATTCTTATCGCCCTTCTGTTCCTGCCGCTGGAATATCCACTGGATACACATCGATCCGAATACTATTTCGAATCGAGTAGGAAAAACTTTGTGATTTTGCAGGCATGAATATTATACTGTTAGTACAACAACAACATCTCGAATATTGCAAATAGTTGAGAAGTTCTAAAATTTACTCTTCAGAGAAAATTATTTAGAGACTCGAGAAAAATTATTTAGAGACTCGTAAACTCTCGCTTGAGTTCGACTCTCGAAACGAGCGTCAGCTATAACCTCGCTAAACTTGTCTCATCAGTCTCTCTCCCTCCCGCTCTATACTACATAAATATTTCTGCAGTCTTCTAATAGCATGCAATGTAACTTCGCGAAAATTCGTTCGTTTTATATTCACCGCGGCGAGTATAAGGGATCAAATTTCGTTAACTCGCTAGACAGAATAAACAGCGAAAAGTAGGGGGAAACAATAACGAACGAAACAACAGCGAGAAACACTAATCGTTAAATTTAATGAGTGCTGTCCTGCTGGTGCGCTTTCCCCAGTAGCCGGAGGGCAAAATTAATCCCTCAGACGCTGCTTCGCAGAGTGAGGGAACACAACTGCGAATCTGCAAAACGGTGTAGCCGTCGTCGTTCACTAAAAAAGCGGCTCAGCAAAGACAGCAACAAAAAGCTATAGCGAGAAATTTTTGATGAATCACAAAGTTGATTAATTTATGCAAAAAAAATAAGAACGGAGAAAACATCGTGCAGAATCAAAACATACGCCGCATTTTTGGCAGACTGGACGGGATGGAGTGTGACCGCTTCTCACACGACTGCTTGCAGTGACTTCTGAAAACAGATCGCCAGAAGACTTTGAAAAAAAAAATAAAAGCTGATCAAAGCGGTTAAAATCAGCGATGTGCGCTCTAATTTTTAAGTGATTGTGTTGGCGGAGAGAGAGGAGGAGTGCCACTTAATTAATGTATCCACCTTGAGCGGAAGTTCACTGTTCTCATTACTCTTTCCCGACTTTCCCGTCGGCTTTCCGCGGTGAATCCGTGGTAATGAGGGTGTTAAATATGCCCCGGAAAATCCATAAAATACAATATACTCGTAAAAATATGAAACATGATGGAAACGTACACATTAACTGATGCCATCAGCGTCCGCCCAACTCTGATTTCCAGTTACACATTCGTGACCAAAGACAACAGTGTCTTTGTTCGTGACTAACAACGCAACACTGCGTGCATCGGGGTGGGAAATCTCTCGAAAAATTAAGGGGAAGGGAGAAGAAAATCACGACGCTCAGCTGCTCCTCTCATCGCTCTCTGCTGCTCTTCACCTCTCACCCACCCTCTCCCAGAAACTTACATTTCAATTTATTGCTATAATACATGAATTGCAATTCGTGTTATTTATTATAACAAGACGTGCGGCCGTTTTCACACACAAGCTCCAGCTCGAATGCGGGATTTCTCACCCACCGCCGGAACGCACACACACAATCAGCTGGCGTACGTCGTTTTTAAAATTTGCCTTCTCATCGAGTGCAGTGCTGCCGACAGCGCGTTTTGATGGCCCAACCACCACCACCACCATCTCCATCACACCACCTCATCGAACACCCCCATCCCCACCTCCATTTTCACCACCCTCACAGCTATAATTACCACAACCTCAGCAATAATTTCCACCACCACAAATTAAAAAAACCCGGCATTGAAACACAGAAAATAAGATTTTATTTTCACATAAACCGACAAAAAATTCAATACAATAATCGGGAAAAACTCGACAAATATTCCAACATCAATATTCGCACATAGATATTCATACAAAAATTTGCACATTTGCAGATTTACATATTCATTAATAGATATTCATAAATGTTTCTATACACATTTAAATATTCATAATTATTCATAAATGTTTCTATACACATTTAAATATTCATAATTATTCATGTGTTTTTATACACATTTAAATATTCATTATTCAAAAATGTTTAATTATTTATAAATGTGTAATTTTTCATAAATGTGTAAATGTCTTAATTACTCATGAATGTGTAATTTCTATATACATTTAAGTATTCATAATTATTCACTAATGTATGTATACACATTTAAATATTTGTTCATAATTACACATAAACGTATGCATACGCATTTAAATATTCATAGAAAAATTTGCATATTAGCAGATTTACATATTCAATAATAGATATTCATAAATGCTTCCATACACATTTAAATATTCATAGTTATTCATAAATGTTTAATTATTCATGAATGTGTATTTTTTCATAAATGTGTAAATGTCATAATTATTCATAAATGTGTAATTTCTATACACATTTAAATATTCGTTCATGATTACACATAAATGTATGCATACGCATTTAAATATTCATAGAAAAATTTGCATATTAGCAGATTTACATATTCAATAATAGATATTCATAAATGCTTCCATACACATTTAAATATTCATAGTTATTCATAAATGTTTAATTATTCATGAATGTGTATTTTTTCATAAATGTGTAAATGTCATAATTATTCATAAATGTGTAATTTCTTATGAATTTATTATTTATTTATATATTCATTTATTATTCATAAATGTGTAATAATTTAAATATTCGTTCATGATTACACATAAATGTATGCATACGCATTTAAATATTCATAGAAAAATTTGCATATTAGCAGATTTACATATTCAATAATAGATATTCATAAATGCTTCCATACACATTTAAATATTCATAGTTTTTCATAAATGTTTAATTATTCATGAATGTGTATTTTTTCATAAATGTGTAAATGTCATAATTATTCATAAATGTGTAATTTCTATACACATTTAAATATTCGTTCATGATTACACATAAATGTATGCATACGCATTTAAATATTCATAGAAAAATTTGCATATTAGCAGATTTACATATTCAATAATAGATATTCATAAATGTTTCCATACACATTTAAATATTCATAGTTATTCATAAATGTTTAATTATTCATGAATGTGTATTTTTTCATACATGTGTAAATGTCATAATTATTCATAAATGTGTAATTTCTCTACACATTTAAATATTCGTTCATGATTACACATAAATGTATGCATACGCATTTAAATATTCATAGAAAAATTTGCATATTAGCAGATTTACATATTCAATCACAGATATTCATAAATGTTTCCATACACATTCATTTAAATATCCATAAATGTATGTACACACATTCAAATATTCGTCCATAATTATACATAAATGTGTGTATATACACATTTAAATATTCGACATAGCTATTCAAAAATTTTCATATAGTTACTGATAGCTGCCTGCGTACATATTCAGTCGATATTGCCGTAAATCGTTTCTAGCGTTTCTGGGCTGAATTCCTCCTTCCTTTCCTCCCACTCCACATTTGCGGCTTCGATGTTCTTCATATCGGTGCAGCGGCGCACGGCTGTGTTCACCACCTCGCTGGTCATGAGGGCTTGGACCAGGATGACGGGCAGCATCCAAAACACTTCGAAGAAGACGTTCTCCGCGTCCTTAGCGTCCGTGCCGAACGACACCAGCAGTATGAACACGTGCTTCAGCCAGTAGTGGGCGAAGCTGAAGATCCAGGGTACGATGAAGATCCAAGCGTAGCGCTGGCCCATGGTCATGATGACCTCTTCGAAGCAGCCGCGTAAGCGGTCGAATATGGTGCAGTATATGCTGCTGGCCCTGCGAGCGCCGCCGAAATAGCCGAACGTGGCGAGCACGCTGCAAAATAGAGACTCGAACACAATCAGCGGGTTGGCTTGCAAGAGCACGCTGCAGTTGGACTTGCGCATGACCGAGAAGAACGAGAACGGCAGCCAAAACGAGTCGACCTTAACTCTGGGGAACACCATGACGGTCCACAGCACGATCTCCAAATACGCGAAACTCAGCACTATTGAAATAAATTCCTTCAATGAAAATCGACACATGATCGCCGAAAAGAATATTGTATAACGAGCAAGAAGTTATGCACAGAAATTGCAGTGTAATGATGATAAGTGCAAACACTGCCGCGGAAAATAGACTTCCTTCTCCAATGGTGGTTTCAGACTGAATGAACATTGGGACTGTACGAACCGACGAATATATATACACTCGGTGAATGAACTGCGACCTGAACTCGTTTCTCTTTCCAATCAAATACTCGCTGATTTATTCAGCCTACTGCGATTTTTACTCGTTGTTCTGCTCGGTACTCGTTCAGTAGTTCAGTATATTATTATGCAGCCTACTGCGTTGTGAACTCCTTTTTCTGCTCAGTGTTCGTTTTTCTTACACAGCCTGCTGCGATTTTAACTCGGTGTTCTGCTCAGTACTCGCTGATTTATTTTTGACGCAGCCTACTGCGTTTTGAGCTTGTTGTTCTGCTCAGTTATCGTTTTTTATTTAGCCTGCTGCGATTTGAACTCGTTTGTTGCTCGTTTCTCACCACAACACTCGTTTCTCTACTCACTCCACTTTGGTTGCGAATATTTTTCTTACTCAGCCTGCTGCGATTTTAACTCGGTGTTCTCCTCAGTACTCGCTGATTTATTCAGCCTACTGCGATTTGAACTCGTTGTTCTGCTCAGTCATCGTTTTTTTATTTAGCCTCCTGCGATTTGAACTCGTTTGTTGCTCGTTTCTCACCTCAGCACTGGTTTTTCAACTCACTTCACTTTGGTTGCTTGGTTACTGGTTCGAATGTCTTTCTTACTCAGCCTGCTGCGATTTTAACTCGGTGTTCTGCTCTTTGGTTGCTTGGTTACCGCGGCGACGTGTTTCCTTTCTTCGCCATATTTGGCAACATAATCGCTTAATCAGTTCAGTCTGCCGGGACTGCGGCCGCCGCGACGTCCTCTCGTGTGCGCTGCAGTCCTCGTCCTCTCCGCCTGCAGAAGAAGGGTTTTCCTTTGATCGCAGCGTGAAAGGGGGTGGAAACCGTGTGCGGCCGCACGACCCTCGGCGACGTGACAGCCGTTGTTATTTGCTTTAATACTGTTATGGAAATTAAAATTCTCCCTCGCTTATTAGTGTCACGCACTCTATTTGGCAGATTTTGTCGCTGCCATTTCAATCAACCCTCGGCAGCCGATGCATTTCTGTCGCAGCGCGGCTTTATTTACTTGGGATTTTTTGTTGTTCGATTTCATTACATCTTCTAGTTGATTCTGCATCAGTTCCCAATTTCGCACGGATTACCGCGGGCAGTGCATCTGGATCTGGACTTGGACGGAGTGGGTCGTGTGCTTCACTGCCGCCTGCAGTGACATCGGGATGTTGTTTGCTTTGCGCTCGAGAGAGCGGGCATGATGGCGTGATCACGACTTTAGTGTGCGGTTTGCCAGTGCAACGGTCAAGGACAAGAAGGAGAGAAAGGAATCCTGAGGTGAAGCAAACCCCACTAGAGAGCACGATTCTCCTCTCTCTCTCTCTCTCTGTTCGTCTGTCTCTCTGGCTGTCTGACACTCGCAATTCCGCTCTTTCGCTTGGTGCCAGAAAATCATAATTTCTCTCTTTTCCTCCCTCCTCGCTTCACACTCCCCCTCCACTCAAGCAACTTGAGTTTCTCAACAAAGCCAAATAAATCTTCCATTCTATTGTGCCGTCACAGCTTTTTGTTTCTCTCCGAACACGTTGACGGCAGTGGACACGACTTCGTTCCTATTGGTTTCTCCCTCGCATCGATCAACGCGAACTGAAGATTGCTACGGCCACCGCAAGGGTGCTGCTGGACCAAACAAAAGCCACTGCGAGCACCCAGCAGCTGCGAGGTATTTCGGTGCAAATCGATGGCCGGCAGTGGCACGTACAGGTAGTTAAAATGAAGCGGACAATAAGCGTCCTCAAGGTGCGCCCTGGACGCTGAGCGGTACGTGTCTTCCTCAATGGACTCCGGTCCTTCCGCAATCCGTCCGCGGCCGTTCTAAGCTCGGCTCCTCGTGTCCCGACTCCGACTTTACGTGCGCGCTTCAACAGCGTGTGCAGTTTTAGAATAAACGCTGCGAAGATGGACTTCTCGCGGAGCGAACGAGCGCTCAGACTGCATAGCACGGCTTCATTCTCGGCTAAGTGGCATTAGTTTGCGAGGCAGCAGACAAGGACGACAAGCAAGTATTAGCAGGAGGAGCGCACTGCCGACGGACTCAGACGAAGTCGCGCACTGCACGGAGCAGGTCGAAGTGCTTATTTAACATTTGGACCGGTCAACTAAGTCGAAATGGCATTTCTCAGTTATGCGGGCCAACAAGTCGTGCGTGTTCAGGTAGCCTGTGTCCGCAGAAAGTGTCTTTGGGGTGAGTGAGCGGGACTGAAGTGAAACGAATCACGTGCGGATTTAGTACCGAGTAGGTGGGTTGTGTGGTCTGTGCAATATTCGATCTTAAAATGTATCCTCTCAAGACAGTAAATTTCTCGTTTTTAGTGGGAGCTTCTACAGCTTCATAACTCTGTGTGTGTCTCTCTCTCTCTCTCTCTTTCTCTCCTGTTGGCTTTCGAAATTTACACGCAGGCAATGGACTCTTCAAAGGGTTTTACACGTCAACAAAACCCTCGTATTTTCCAACGATCCCTCTGGATTCACTAACAGCTTCTCTCACTGTCTGCAGTCTCTCGAGTTCTAACTCTCCGCAGAGGTACGCACTGGCATTCGCGAAGTTCTCATATTTCAACTGTGTTGATACCATCGGAGCTTAAACACCGAAGTTCCCTACGACGCGTGAGCTACACAATCAACATTTAACACTCATTACTGAGAGCAGGACTTGGCTCGCTTCCTCACTCTCTTCATGTCACCAGAAGGCGTGGCGTTCGCCTTCCCGGCACGCTTGCTGCAGCTGCTGCGACGCCATTTGAGATTCCAGGCACTTCGCTGTCCAAGTGCCGCTCTAGATCTTCATCATCACCGCGGTGGAATGGGAGGGTAGAGTGGGGAGCGGAGTCTCCATCTAATTAGCATTTTTTGACCGTTAGCATGGCTGAAGTTCGGCGCTATCGTGTCGCTTGATGTCTTCCAACATTAACCCAGTTCGGATCCTTCTGTCCTCCGCGCTCCGCGCCCCTCTCGACCCGGTGGCAGGAACACTCAATTGTTCGACACATATTCGTGCGTTGTTGACACTCTGTTGAGCGGCAGAAAATATTAAAATTTCACGTTTGTCGATTTTCCGCTTCATGCTGCTGCCACGACTCTTCCTCCCTCCCTCCCTCCCATCCACCCACCCGAGGGACGTCGTTTGTTCGCTCCTTCGTTTCTTTTGTTCAACAGCGCCGCGCCGCACGCGTGGATGGCTCGAGTTTTCTGCGAGTTCATTCAAGGATATCGGAAAAACAAAGGAATCCTTACAGCTGAGTAGATTTTGGCACGCAAGAAGTGGGTCAGAAAAGCCAATGTTGCTCACGGCTTTCCAGTTTCCCGAGAGGAGAGGAACTCAGAGTCCCCCGAAATCGGTGTTCACTCGACGAACTCGAGGCGTCGTGCAGCTGCTATTTTCTCCGCTTCCGACAGCTTGTCTTATGACGGTGTTTTCGCGTTGGCTGGCGAATGTCAAAACACTTGCAGCATCGCCAGGACCTCGATGTCGAACTCCTTTTTCGCCGCACGCCTCTCACCACCGGCTGGCGAATTGTGTCCTCTGGCGTTTTATAGCGCTCTTTGTAGCGGGTGCCGTAAAGCGCGAAACTCAGTGACCGTCACGTGTCGACATGACACACGAGACGGCCGGTCGCCTTCACGGGCTGCTTTCGCCCAGAGCGAGCGAGAGAGCGAGGTAAGAAGTGCGGCGACCGCATTTGATTGCTATTTCACGGCGGCCCCGCGAGGTCAGAGCACGGAAGAGAAGTAGAAGACGCCGTGAACCTGCCTCGCCCCACTTCCTGGCTTCCTCCGCCCCACTCTCCAGTGCTTTTAGTTCTCTCAGTGGTGAGACCCCAACTGCAGTCCACGGATTGTAATTGCCTGCTGCTCGGGGCGCAACTCGTTCTTAATTAATTTTGAGCGACACCCTTTCCACTCCCACTTCGCTGCTTGTCGTTGTCTGGCCGCGGCGGCGGCTTTCGTCTCTATGATTTCACGGCACCAACAGCACGCAGACACAGTCTTTGTTGGTGGAGTTGCCACAGAGAGGCTCTTTCTCCGCGTTCTCTCCTCGCAGCTGCTCCGTCTCTAATCATGTTGACAACTCGAACGAAACCGATTCATTGCCACCCAGCTGTAGGCAGAGCCATTCGGAGGAGCGCTGAAGGGGCACCTTTTTGGGTATCGTCGTTGTTGTTATTGTCCTTGATGCAGTGGTTGCTCTTCTTTCATCTGCATGCTGAGACGCAGAAGATTAAAATCTGCAAGCTACGCACGCCTGCAGATCCCCCGCTGCCGCCTTAAACTGAACACATTCGCGACGACGCTACTCGACGGTTTGCTTTCAAGTTCATTGAGTACTTTGTCTAGTTTTTTGTTGTTTTTGCTGTTGTTGTTGTTGTTGTTGCTGTTGCTGTCGCAGTTGCTGTCGCAGTTGTTTCAGCTCTTTGCAGGAGATGAATATCTTTCGTGTGCCAATCAGAAATCCGTTTATCATACCAAAATCAGAAATCCTGCCGAATTCGTTTAATAATCTAGAGTATTCAGTACAGTTGCCCTTGTTTTAAGATCCCTCGACTGCAGAATGCTGCTCTCTTCGTCTCCCTTTGCACGCGTTGAAATTAAATTTGTTTTCTTCAGCAGAGAAGCTGAAGTATTTTTTGCGCGTTAATCCTGAAATCAATAGCCAATTTAGTTTCTGATACGCAGAATTAAATGTTTTCAAAAGCCTCTGCAACGCTGCAACACCGTTATTTCCCGTTGTGTCCATTTCGGCGGAGGGGGACGGCAGCATATCGCGGCCGCCTGCTGTTGCGCGCTCGTTGCGCTTTATTAGCGCAGCCCCAATTTTTGCTGCTCGCAATTCAGCAACAGCCACGGCAACAGCAAATCGAGTGCCTCTGATTGATTGGGTTTTTTGTGCTGCGAGAAATGTTTTCCCTGCAGTGTTGTTGCGCAGTTGATTCGATTCGATTCTCGTGGAGCCGCATATAAATACTGTCATCGACTTTTTAGTTATTCAATCAACGGGGCTGAAGCTTCATTTTGTCCCGTCTTATTTGAATTTTTTATACTTGCAGCCAGTAGTTGGGTGAGTCATCATCGGGCTTCTCATTCCAGCGGTACACATTTCCCCCTCTACCGTCCTCAAAGTTGTTGTCAAGCGTATGGCTTCCAGTCCTCAAATCCTTTCAGAGCTCGCGTTGAAGTCCGAAATCGGAAACCCTACTCGTGTCTGCAGAATAGTGCAGCCAACATACGCTGCTGCTGACGCAGCGCGATGACGTCTCTAAACAGCGAGAGACAATCATGAGATCGCACGGACAGACGGCGACCGTCTGCGATGCCAACTGAATGGACCCTCAAGTCGGGCTCAACTTACACTCGGGAACTCTGAACGTTTATGCGCGCCCCTATAATTTCGGCATCCTTTTCTCGTGTGGACGCCTCGAATTCCAATGATTGTTTCTCCACAAATGGGTTCGGGGACCGCGATGTCGCGGTGCAGCTTCTGAATTTCGAGAAGAGTTCGAATATTAGTCGATTTGTTTGCTCTGGAGAGGAATTCCCGCGTGAAAAACAAAACAAAAGGTTTGCTCTACCAACAACAAACACAACAAGGATAGTGAAAATTAGGCACAGCCAGCGTCTCCTTCCGCTTTCCTGCTTCAAATGGCAACAACGTGTGAGTAGCTGGGGATCCTTGGTAATCTCAGAAGTTTATATTTTCCTCTTGCAAGTGTGGAAAAACGAAGTCGAACGCTGCTGAGTTCGAGCTTCCCATCAAACTTCTACGCGCTCTACTGCTGCGAAATGAGGAGGAGGAAGGGCTGCCCTTCATTTCGCGCTCACGAGGAACTTCCACTTATCCTTGCCGTCTTTTTAATGCTAAAACATCTTTCTTCACATGTCAAAAGGAAGACGATTTCGCGTTCCTCTTGCGAGGAGGCGGGAAATTTAATTTCCTAATGCAAACAATTATATGGAGAAATCGTGCCAAGAGTGTGTCGGTGGCAGCACTGACGCATTTCATTCCCTCGCGTTTCCCCACCCCTTGAGGAGGAAGTGTGGTCTGTTGTTTCAAAGAAGAGCAAAACACGAACACCGCCATTATCGAGTTCCAAGATGAAGCAGACACTGAGGTGTCTGAAAGGGACACTCTTTCCGCTCTCTTTTCTGAGCCCCATCTCCACCTTCAGACACCAGGTCGTCGTCGTTCTCATGCGAAAAGTCGCCTCTTTCAGGGCGGGCAAGGCAAACTTAATTTCGAAATAGGTCTGCATTTTTACGGGAATCCGAAGGGTACCAGCTACTAGGAGCTACAGAGCCCGAGCAGCGTGATTCCTTCGCCGTCCTGAATCCCTCGCCGCTCTGAATCCCTCGCCATCCTGATCCCTTCATCAGTCTGACTCCGTTATCATCTTTACTCACCCGCCATCCTGACTCCCGCGCCGTCACGGTTCCATCGCCACCAAGCCTGCCGTTTCTAACGTCACTCTAAGGCTCTGCAGCTCCCTTTTGCCGCCCCCCCTAGACAACTCACGCAGCAATGTCATTATCGCCGCCACGCATACGAAATTGTAAACTCGCTTCGGCCGCAGGATACGCTCTGCATCCTGCGGTTGTCATGTTGGCAAGTTTTCACCCCGATTCAAAGCTGAATTTTTGATGCCGAAAATTCAATTTAAAAAACCGAATTTTCGTGTTTCCAGTAATTTAAAGTTGGCTTAAATTCAGTTAAAAATCTGTCCTTCTTCATATTTGCTATTTCTCCGCATTTCTCCACGCACAAGAGGAGGCAGAGGTGGAAGAAGAAGAAGTGAAGAGAGAGAAGGGAGAGGAGGCGCTGCAAATGCAACCCACTTCGTCCGCGTCCTTCGTGGAAGCAGCAGACTCGTATTAAAAATGCAAATTAAGTGAAAAATAAATTTCTACACTTTTGTTTACATTTCACAATTTATTTCCTTCGAAGGACAACGATTTCGGAGAAGGACACCGCTTGTGCGTGGATAACGCGGGATGTCCTTGGCAGCCAGAGGTGGGAGAATAGAAAATTTTGGCACAAAAACGGCCAGGAAAACGAGGGAGGGAAGGAACACAGCGAAGGTTGTGTATGACTTGTCTGCATTAAAGATGCGGTAGGGGCAGCAGCACAGTTGCAGCGACAACTTTTCTCTTCTCGAGGCTTGAGGGGAATTCTGAATTTCACAACTCCATTGAGTTCTCCTGCAGCCAAATCGTACATCAATACGAATTTCTATATATAATTGAATTTCTGCCAAACACTTCAGGGAGGTGGATGGCAGTCCAAGATGTTGTGCCCGCGATTGCGAAGGGAAGGAAGAAGGAACTCGAAACCTAAGCACGCAAGAAGGGAATTCGTGCCTCGTTTTGTAGAAGAAGAAGAAGTTTTATTGTACGCATGAAGCGGTAAGAAGAATTTTAAAAGTTTTCTTCCTAAATATCACCCAAGTACACACACAAATAACGCAAATGTGTGTGTCTGCACATGTGTGTGCAAGAAGCAAGAAGATCAAGGATAATCATGAAATGAGCTAAAAGCTTTTCGTCATGTTTCTGCTCCTCATTTTTCCCCAGAAGAGAGCACAAAGAATTTAATACGAAAAAACGACATCAGGAAAAGTGAAGAACACGTTCTCTAATAATAACAATAGACACAAAAGCAACGGAGAGCACAGGAAGTCATGCTGGGTGGCATAATTATGCCATTCTTTCACTGTCACCCCAACCCCGACACAATTCAAAAGTGTTTCTAACCAGTCGCCTGACTGGAAAGTATTTTCGAGGGGTTTCGTTGCAAAGTGCTTGAGGTTTCCTTTCTCGACAGAGCGCCCGCAACTTGCATCCCCTCTCCAGATTCGCCACCGATTCTAATAAGTTTTGCCTTCTCTTCTTCTCTTTTCTTTTTGTCTTCTCTTCTCCTCACCGCTGTTTTCTTCTTTTTTCGTATCTTATCCTCTATTCTCCTCTCTTCCCTTCTCTTCTTTTCTGTTCTCTTCCCTTCTCTTCTTTTCTGTTCTCTTCTCTTCATATCTCTTCCCCTCTCTTCTCTTTTTATCTCTTCCTCTCTCTGCTTTTCTCTTCTCTTCTCTTCTCCTCTCTTCCCTTCTTTCCTCTTCTCTTTTCTTCTCATCACTTCTTTTCTCTTCTTATCTCTTCTCTGCCTTTCTCTTTTCTCCTCTTCTCTTCTCTTCTCCTTTCTTCTCTTTTCGATTTCTAAATTTGCGTATTTATTATTCTTGTTCCAGTTTTGGTTTCATTTGTTTTCTCTGCTTTTTGCCAACATTTTGTTTTAAATTTTGCTGACAAGGAACTTTGAACTGAAAATATTTTCCCTTTTGTTTTTCAGATTGTAATTTTTTTCTAATTTTTTTCCTGTTTACTATGGCACGAGTTCGTCTTCATTATTCACTCCGCTTCCTCTCCACACTAGTGTTGCTGATGCTGCACTACTTTTTCCGCTTCACTACCTTTTTGTAGTCAAATGTTATCACATGTCAGATCATAATAGCTGTCATTATTAAAATGATGCATAAGTGTTCGTGTTACTTTGCTGTGTTGCCTTTGTTTTCGGCTCTGTTGTCATTCCGTATGTGTCACGAGGCCACGCGTATCACGCACAGCATGCCTTCGAGGTAGTGGTGGCGGTGGAGGTGGAGCTGGAGGTGTTCGCTCGACACCCGCCCTCAGGCCCTGCTTAGGACGACCTAGTTTTTTGTCACTCGGTGGAAAATTGAAATTTCTGTACGTGTGGAGATTTTTTAACAGTTTCTTCTTCTTTAATTTTTGCCCTTTTTTGGCAAGCAGCGCCGAATTCAGAAAGATTTAACTCCCCACAGTACAAATATTGCTTACTTATTGGCGTGGCTATAAAAAGATTTGCATACTTTTAGGGCGACCTTTATTTATTTTATATTATTTCACATATAATTCGCACCCGAAGTCATCGGATGCTGAATTCACCTTATGGGATTTTGACAAAATATCCACCACATTTTTTAAAGCTCAGTTATAGAGACAGTGTGTCAAAAAGAGGGGAACAGGAAAGAGGGAGAGAGAGCGAGAAGGAAAATGAGAAATTGAAAGTGAGAGGAGAGAGCTAGAGAGAGAAAGAGACAGCTAAGTAGAGATTAGAGAGTAGACCGTCTTAAATGTTAAAATCCATATTTAGCTTAGCTGGGATTGCCTGTATCTGAATATCAAAAAAAATGTTCGAAACCAAGCTCACGATTTTTGGCGGGATTACCAGAAGTCTGTCAGGATTGCCAACTCATCTGGGTTGCCATGGCTTTTGTGCTTTTCCAATTCTTTCATGGAAGTTCCAAGGGATTTATAAACAATTCAATAATTTATTTTAAGTCAACAGTTTACCATAAAAAATTTTGTTTTTAAATTAAATTCTTCACTAACTAAGAAGTTTAGAAAATATTATACAATGGAACACATAAAGCTTAAAACTTCTTGAGTTCAGAAGCTTGTTGATATTCATCTCAGTTTTTAATTTCTTGAAAAGAAAGATTGTACACTTACAGTTTCTTATCACTACAACTTGGCAGAAGCAAAAACATTTTTTAAAGTTAAGTTAACATTTTTTAAAGTAAATATTATTGGAGAAAAAGTGTGTGCAAGACAGAAAAGTAAATGTTTATTCCATTAATTTTTTGAAAATAAATTTAAAATTTCAAAGTGGAAACTAAACAAATACAATAGATAATATAGTTCTTTTGTTATGTTCCTGGAATTTAGAAAATTCTAGTAGTTAATTAATAATTTAATTAATTAATAGAAATATATCCGTGCAAGAAAAACAAAATATCTCACTTCTTGCGGGTATTTCAAAATACATACAATCAAATTGGTCCCCCATATAAATGGCTACTTTAACATCTTAATTTCCTTTGTTTGCGAATGGTAACCCTTCTCATCCTTCCTTCGATCCGAAGGGAACGACCGTTTACGACCATATTCGCAGCGATCAGCCATTATATCGCAACTGCCATCAGCCATTAGATCGCAAAATTAGCTTCAAAGTAAATTTACTAAAGAAAAATGTTTAGAATTATTCTAACCCAAGAAACCAATCAATAAGTTAAAAAAAATATTAATTTTCACCAACCACACAATTGGTTACATTTGCTCTTGAAAAGTGGAGGATATTGAGTGGATGACGGCATCTTGGATTCTAAAGCTATAAAATTAAAATGGTGGTGATGTGCTAAGATGAACGCAGTAAGAAAAAATGGAACATACAAGGATTGAAATCAATGTTTGGACGAAATGCTATTACACCACCCAAGCATCGCCATTTTGCGTCCTCCAAGAAAGGTAATGGAGAAGCAAGGTAGCCATTATTTTTTTCCTCACAGGTACATATATACGAATACAGGATGCAGGGTACAACTCAGAAGTCCTTGAAGGTATGAAGACAACTGCAAAATTTGAGGAGCCCCTTAAAGGTATATTAAAAAAATAAGGGGTCGGTGATACTGCACATTTGTTGGGGGTGGAAGGGTGGGGAACATAGAGGTGCCACGAGGCAGCTATTGAAACACGAGCCACTTAACGAGCGAACAAAGTTGTTAATGCTTCACAGCAAATACGGCCTCTAAACATGACGGGTCGTTGTTGAAAACAATCTTGTTGTACCATAGTAACAAGAATATTTAAAAATAAATCTGCATTCAATTCGTTTATCAGCGAAGAGCTGCCTGGCAATGGAGTGGCCAGAGGTGGTGGGACTGATACAGGTAGCCAAACAATAACAACAGCAGCAGCAGCAGCGACTACAACAACAAAACAGGTAGACTGTACAATTTAATGGCATCGAAACAACGACATGATATGGCATGTAGTTGACAACATCGCGATGACGACGGTGACGATGGCGATGGCAGTGACGACGAACCCGACGAAGACGACGAAGACGACGAAGACAACGAAGACAACGAAGGCAACAAAGACGACGTACACGACGATGACGATGACGCCGCTGAGGATACGACGGTAGATGGCAGTTGAAGGGAAAGGTAACTTGAAACTCAGCCAGTTCGTTAATGGCAGCTTTTCCGTATCTGCGCCGCGGCGTCGCTTCGTATCGAAGATTTGTAAATTAATGTCTTCACTAAACGTTATCCAATAAAGCACTTAAAAGCGCTGTCACCGTTCTGCCTCTCAATAAAGGTCGTTATTTATGAACGCGGACGCCTGTTCTGCCGCACCGCCTGCGCTGACTCAAAGGCGTTTCCCACTAAATGCTCCATTCCACTGATTAAGTCCTTCCCGGCAACCCACTCTTAATTAGCTGGAGCGTTTGACCTTTTTGGAGATGGAATAAGTTTAGGTTTTAATTTAACTGCTCTGTTTTTTACGGACGAAGTTAATATGAAAAAAGAAAATTCTTGTATTCGCCCGGATATCGCTTCCATATGCACACGCATGCATGTTAATTAGAAGAATTTTATGCTTATTTCTAGAACCATGTCGAAAATATGATATCTTTAAAGGCGTTCTGAGATTCCGAAGGAGGTGTCATCAGAGAAACCGTTCGGCATATGTGATGATATTGCCTCACTGAAATGGAGACACAAATCTCTTCACGTTCAGATCTTATCTGCAGAAGAGAATCTCGTAAAAATTAAACAAAATCCCGGAAAAGAAGAAATGGCATCATTAAAACGAAAATGACTCCATGAATCACAGTCGCAAATCGTGATCCGATGCCGCACATATTGAAACAGCAAATCATAAAAGTTAAACAAGGATGCTTTCGAACCGCCTGCAAACCTCTGAAATACAAAAGACTCTCAATTCCGCGTCCTCTGCTATACGATGACATTTTATATACGAAAACATTTCGTAGCTGTCAAATAAAAGAAGCTGCAATCAGCGGGGATGACTAAGGGGCCAGCGTTGTCTCCTCGAGAAGCACTCCTCTCTGTGGCCCACTACAGTTCAAACTCCGAAGTCGAGTGGAGTCACCTGATAATTAATAAGGGTGCCCGGAACTCGGACTTCGGAATTCGGCAAAAGCAAATAGGCAGCGGTAACTATCATTTACAACTAATGACAGTGCGACATGACAAATGTCAATGGCTTCCTCAGTCGGTACAGCCCAGTACACACCCCGGAGAACGTGGACGGCCCACTTCGTGTCCCGCACCCCCACGCTTGTGTGACCCACTCGTATGTCTTCGAAGACATCTCGAAATTCGGGATACAAAGAAGCGGCCATCAACAACAATGTAAGAAGGAACATGGAGCAGAGGAAACGATGAAGAGGAATTGCTAACATGTGTAGAAATCGCAGCGTGGCAATCAGATCCACAAACGACCGGACATTAAAATAATGGCATCTGGACGATAACATGGAAGCTTTTATTTCGAGTTGGATGATTTCTCAGATGGGAGACCGGACAGAGCATGCGAGGCTTGCACGGACGAGGCGGCATCAGGATTCTGCTGTTGAGCAGCGTGTGGATGGAAGCGGCGATGGGAACGCGAGGCGCAGAGAGACGGAGGTGCCAGGCAAGATGTCTGAGCACAACCTTATCGGGACATTCGAAATGCTTTTTTACCATTTCTGACTTGTGATTCCTCTCCGCTTTCGTCCTCCCGAAGACGAATGCGATCTGCGCTTCGGTACATCCAAATAGATTCCCTACGGAGTGGTCATGTCGTGCCGTAGCGTCGCAACGTCGCAACGGTTATGTAGTTAGTCAGTCGGTGCGTTGTTGGCTTTCAAGTGATTTTATGGTGCCGGTAGTTTTTGGTGCTGCTGTTAGTAGTTGTCTTTAAAACGGACAACTTACGAAATCCCAAAATCCCAAATGTATGCTGTCCAGAGTGTCCCGAAAAAATGAATAGAAGCCGAGGAACTCTAGCATACTGTAGAACATTTAATAAATCAGAATAGCACGTCCGGAATTCTAGCAAAATATACTATAAACTATCAAGCTTAAAAAAATATTCAGTATAGTACGAGGAAGTTCTCTTTTCAAACGATTCATACTTCCTCCCCACGAGTTCCTTATGAGCGTCACTCTTTGATATCGTTACGACTCTCTAATATACTCTCTAATATCGCTGCAACTCTCTAATATCATTGCAACTCTCTAATATTATTAAAACTCTTTAATATCGTTACATTCCATATGTGATTAAGCGGTTTTCACGTCCGACTCTTGAAAAGCAGAAATCGAAGGAAATCTAGACGACGAGAAGCCAAACATCACAAGTATGTAGACACTTGAAGCAATTGAATATCTAATATTGAATTGAATATCTAATATACTCTCTAATATCGCTGCAAGTCTCTAATATCGTTGCGACTCTCTAATATCATCGCTACTCCCTTATATCGTTGCAACTCTCTAATATTATTAGAACTCTTTAATATCGTTACATTCCGTAGGTGATTAAGCGGTTTTCACGTCCGACTCTTAAAAAGCACAAATCGAAGGGAACCTAGACGATGAGAAGCCAAATATGACAGGTATGTAGACTCTCTAATATCGCTGCAACTCTCTAATATCGTTGCAACTCTCTAATATCGTTGCAACTCTCTAATATCGTTGCAACTCTCTAATATCGTTACGACTCTAATATCATCGCAACTCCCTTATATCGTTGCAACTCTCTAATATTATTAGAACTCTTTAATATCGTTACGACTCTCTAATATCGCTGCAACTCTCTAATATCGTTGCAACTCTCTAATATCGTTGCAACTCTCTAATATCGTTGCAACTCTCTAATATCGTTACGACTCTAATATCATCGCAACTCCCTTATATCGTTGCAACTCTCTAATATTATTAGAACTCTTTAATATCGTTACGACTCTCTAATATCGCTGCAACTCTCTAATATCGTTGCAACTCTCTAATATTATTAGAACTCTTTAATATAGTTACATTCTGTAGGTGATTAAGCGGTTTTCACGTCCGACTCTTGAAAAGCAGAAATCGAAGGGAACCTAGACGACGAGAAGCCAAATACGACAGGTATGTAGACACTTGAAACAATTGACTATCGCAATAGAGAAATAAGGAAAGGGCATTTCATAATATAGAGAAATAAGGAAAGGGCATTTATGGAAGAAGAGCACAAGAGTGCAGCTGTATTACTGAGCTCCTCCGCCTAAAGCAAACCCGACCACAGCGCGGCGAGCGTCGTAGCGGTCATGCTGAGGATGTGGTTGATGGTTACGATTATGGTTTGGGACGTTTCTCCTCCTGGATATGTGAGTGATAGCATTCGATTCGCTTCGAGTCTGCTGCCAAAATCACGTACAGGGCTTTATGTGCGCATAAAAGCAGCGGGGAGAGGGGAATGAGGCGGCAGTGATTGCAGTTGGGTGCGCGTGGAGTGCAGACTGATTCAATGCATGATTTCCGGCAACTCACAGAATTTTACAGAATTAAAGTATTGAAATTTTAAAGCAAAGAAACACACAGTAGGAAAAAAGCAGTTTAGATAATTACTCGCCCCGTCATCAATGCTTTGCGTGGTTTTAAAACACGACTTGTCCCGGATATCTACTGCAATTATGGCTCGGGTTCAATACCCACTCTCCCCGCTCCTTTTCTCAACCCATAATGTACGTAACCATAACTACCCTCTAAATATAGGAGTTGCAGTTATAACCGCTGGAAAGCTTTGAAGTTTAAATTAACTTGAGCCCCGGAAAATGTTCCGATGTCGCCTCAATTCTTGCTTTAAATTAAAACCTGTAACTGAGTGTAGAGGTGGCTGCACCCCTGTTTACACGGGGTTGACATCCCCTTCCCCTTTTTAATGTCGTTTATTAGCAAAGTTCTTTGAATTTCGAAAGTAATTCGGAAGATATTTTTAACAAACAACAACAAAGTTGGGGACTTTCACTGAAAGTTGTTTAGGGGTTGGTGTAAGTCGTTGTGTGCGTGATTGTTTGTGTTTCAAACCAATCTTGCTGGCGTTTGCTTTTTGTTACTTTTGTTCCTGCAGATGCGTTCTGTAGTTCACATTTATGCCGGTTCAGCAATTAATTGCACTCACAAGCGTGTTGCGCCCCATTCTGTAGATACTGCGACTCCCTGTCGCTGAGGGAGAGGCGGGGTCTGCAGTGGCACAGGTGTTAGTATTGTTGTTGTTGTTGTTTGCGTTGGGGGAAAATAGTTTTTAGTGTTGTATTACAGCTAAACGTGCGCAACCACCAACATCGAGCAACAACTAAGCGGTTATATAGTGTGTTGTTGTTGCATACACACGTTTGTGGCCCTCCGTTCAACCATCCCACCCACACTCACACGCATAAACATGAACTGAATTCCATTTAATTATATTGGTGAAACAATTTGTAGTTCGAATTTTCAATTCCGCTTAGCAATTTCGGACTTGCGAACTTTAAATTGCGCCGATTGAAACTTTTAATGATAAAAAACAGACAACGACACCGATTAATGAAAGCGTTACTGGATTTTAATGAATTCACGTATTCGTTAATAACTTTCCAATAATAATCTTCCAATAACTTCCAATAATTATGCTTCTAATTAGCTAAATCGACCCACGAGTTTGAATTTTAGATATAAAAATAGCAAAGCAATCGACATCGAAAATCAACCAGAAATATCCAAAAATCCCAAATTAGTGAAAGCAGGTCAACCCTCGGTCCCGTAATTCGAGGCAATGAGGAGATGAGTGGCTGCGCTTCTTCTGCTGATTGCACTTCAGTTGCGGATTAAAATTTCCAGTGTTGCCAGCGCAATTTTTCAATTGGAGTTGTGTGAAAATTCTTCGAGCTTAAAGTGCTGGAAGCGTACAGCGGAAAATTATTTGTTGGCTTCCACTGCGATGAAAATTAATTTTCCGAAGTTTTCCCTCGCCCCCTCCCCCCTATCACTCTTCCCGTCTCGCTCTCTCCCGTCGTGCCTTTCTTGTCGTGATTCTTTGCTTTCGCAACGAGGAGACGAGGAGCTGCACGCCAGTCCTGAACTGCTTTCGAGCGCTGCAGCGATTCCGTCTGCACTGCTTTCGACTCTCGAGTGCGCTGCAGCGAAACTCATTCCTGCGAGTGGATTCCTGGTTGCGTTCGGCAGCGACTTTTTGCCCGCGATTGCAGTAGGATTTTCAATGAACTGCGAACTGGAGTGGCGGAGGCTTTCGAAGCGGAATCCTTTAATTCGGGTCAATCATTAGAAGCGAGAGTTGTGGAAGAAGAGCGATGGAGAGAGAGAGACAGAGAGGGAGCAACATTTTTGCATGAGTTCTTCACTGAATTTAAAACTCTTCTTTGAATTGAAACTTAAAGCTAACGAAATTTGGAGTTTTCCACATAATTCAACGGGCTTCCTTCGATAACCGTGTATTAACAACAACAACAAATTCCCAGACCCCACAACAATAACAATCGCGGCAGTGAAAGGAACTGAAAAGTTGCGAAATCCGAAAAGTGAAAAGACTTGAGTCGCCTCGGCCTGCTTGCCAGGATCTCGGAAGGCCTGCTGCTGATCATAGTGATGACATCGCAGACTCGCCGCACGTCCGCCGAGCAAAAGAAGCCGCACGTGATTTCAGCTCGAAAGCGATTCTTAATCTTCAGCGCGCGTGTGTGCGGGAAGCCGTGGCCGAGACTCTTGAAGGGAAGCAGCAATCAATTTTAATTTCAGTGCTTCTCTGGCAACGAGTTAGTTTAGCCAACAGAAGTCGTGATTACAAAGAACACATCCTGCAGAAACCCGAACCGAAGCAAGCACCACGAACCGAGTCGCAGAAGGCAAGGAAACTCAAGCGCTAAGCAAAATAAATAGAAAATTAAGGAGAAACCAAGCAGCCAGTCGATGAGTCGATGAATTGATGTGCTGCCGGTGCTGCTGACGATGAAGAATGAGTGCGGAAATGTGGCAGACGGCGGTAGAATAACAGGACGACAACGAAATCGCAAAATCGCCCAAAGCCTTGTTTTACCCATTCTTTGCCAGTCAGTAGTATTTGGATTGTTTTTTCCTGGCTTACAGTGTGTGTGTGTGTGCAACTTCGTTTTGCTCTCTCCGACTCCCCGCAGAGTCGTTTTCGTGGTCGTTTTTCTCGCTCCCACTGCTGCACACTCGCAGGAGCGAAGGACTCGTTGATTGATTACGTTCGATTCAACGTTGATTTGTTGCATTGATTCAAGTGTTGCATGCAAGCGTTGCGGCGCGCTCGCCGCTCCTCCGTTCGCAGTTTTTCTCCACTGCGAACTCCACGTTTTTCCATTCTCCCAACTGCGCAGTATTTACTGCAAACGCTTGAGCTGCTCTACTCACTCAGGCATACTGAGGCAGAGCGTTGAATTGCATAAGCGGTGGGATGGCCAGGTGTGAGCGGGGAAGTGTTGCCGTGAGTCAACAAAATTTCTGCTGCAGTTGAAATTGAAAATCAATGCGAAAAATTAAACAAACATTCCTGTGTATGTTGTGTTTGTACTTGTTGGTTTAGTTGCTGTTGTTGTTGTTATCATTATTATTATTGTATAAAAGGGGAAGAGACGTGTGAATTTATTATTCTAGTGTGGCCACGCGTCCTTCCCGAAAGGTTAAAATGTACACGCATCTGAAACAGGGAAGCCGAACGCGGGACTGAATCGTGTTTCTTATCCCGAGTGGAAGGTGTGAGCAGCGTTCGAGTGTTGCTCTGCTTGTCGTGGCTTCAAATTCAGACGAAATCAATCCGCTTGCTTTCCCTCACTTTTTCCCCGCAGATGAAAGCAGAAGTTCGAGTCTGGCAAAACTCAGGCAGCATACGAGGCGCGCTGATTGTTGCAGACTCAGAATCACTCCTGCAAACCTGCATTCAGCGCGCCGCTCGTCGCAGAAGCCGCGGGGCGCAGGTTCAATTCTCGGAATTCGTCATTCCTGCTGGGAAGCACAACACTTCGAGTAAAAGCGAAAGCTGGGGAGGCAAGCCAAGAGTTAATTACGACAACCTAGAGATAAAAAACGGCCGGAGTCCTCTGCTTTCCTCATTACGAAAGCCAACTGGAAGCGTGCGTGTGAAGTTGACACGTTAACTGTCACTGACACTGTTAACACTAACGATAATCCGCCGAAAGGCCACCGACAGCGGCGAGGAGCCGGAGGGGACTTTGGATTTATTAAAACGCGCGGCTGAAGTGCCGACACCGCCATCACCACTCAGCGGACGCAATAACCACTCAACGGACGTGTGAATAACTAAATTTGACACTTTTCAGCTTATCAGAGTGACAAAACATGCGAATGCTCCCGTTACCCGCTCCTTAAGGATCAACCTTCAGACAACAACAACAACAATTAGAGTTATGTGGCAATAACACTTGGCACGCGGTCGTTTCTTCGCTTGGATGACGACGCGAACAGGTTCAGCTGTCAACAACTGAGAAGTCGTCAACATGTTGGCTGCCAAGCTGCTGCTCTGTGGCGGCTTTGTTCCCGCTTTCATTGCGCGGAATTTCATTGCTGGCAGCTCCTCACTAGCCAGCTGCCACTCCCTCGAAGAACGGGCCAGCAGCCCTCTGCACGAAACCGCTAGAAACGTACGAGTGGCCTGGCGATCGGCAGAGACGACGACCAGTCTCGGCTGTCGTGTCGGCTCCTCGACAGTTCAGTGTGTTGACAGGTCCTGCAATTATTTTGTCCCTCTTCGTTGTCGTCGGCTTCTTTGACGCGGCACGCAACCTTCCTGTTGCAGCAATTAATTTATACAGTTTAACGTGCAGCAAACGTTTTGTAGCGAAGGTGACGTTTGCGGTTGAGAATTTTCAAAGTTTCCCTCTCAGCGGGCCAATCATTGAAACAGCGACTGGGGAACGAAGGCTGCTGCGGTTGAAATTAGTCACTCGCATTGACTGCCCGCTCAAAACTGCCGAAATGCGATTGCTGGAAATCTGTCGGGAACTTCCAGCGGGACTCCCGACTTCCAGGACGCTCCAAAATGTGGAAATACGCGTTGTTACGATACGTAAATATCAAGAAAGATCACGCAAAGTGAGAGGAGAGCACTAGAGAAGAGTGTGCGTGGTAGTAGAGACCCCAACCCTTTAATTTATGAATAAAAAGCGTGGAGGTCGGCAAGGAGAGATTTAAGCGCGTCGCCCGGCGGTTCGCGCCGCTCTTCTGGCGCTCCGCCGCCTTCATCGGCGTTTTATGGCGCGTGACATTTTGATGAATGGCGTCCATACACTCCGGCCTGCGTCTGCACCGTATAGTTGAGTGAATTTATGGGGTGCACGGGAAGATGCTGCACACTCCCGCTGCGCTTCACACGCTCCCTCCCGTGCGATCCGCGTATTCACTTTTCCTCTGTTGATAGTTTGCTGAAGTATTTATTTGGTTGAGCGACGAATGCGCGCAGCATTTGCGGTTTGTTGTTTCTGTCGCTGCTGCCGCGGCATTCGAATAATTAGTGTTAATTCGGAGGAAGCCAAAAATAACAATCCGGTCTCCCCGCCTGGCTGTGCAACATGTGCGCGCCTCGCGGCAAGTCGTGGGGCACGAGAAGGTCGTCGCGTCCCGTAGCCGCAAGGTACGAATTCGTGTTCGACGCCGCTTTGAGTGCGGGTGTGGAAAGATATGGATTTCATAATGTCATTTGAGTTCTTAATTTCTGTGGCTTTTAAGTTGCGGCAGCGACTTTTTAATTAGGCAACTTTTTCACCGCTGACATTGAGTGTCGTGTTGTCACATGTGGTGTCAAGCTGAGGAAGGCAGTCGTCAGTCGTGGCTGTTGTTGTAGAATTGACAGTTTGACAAATTTTTATTGTGAACAAATTTGCTCAAGAATGAAAAGTTGTTTTCACTTTGACTAGGAGAAATTTTTCAATTTCGAAAGCAACGCGAAACAAGTAAGAAACGGAAACAGTTTTTGTAATTCCAGGGTTTCATGTCGAGTTTCGGCCCGAGCGACTGCAGTTGGCCGCTGAGTGCCAACAACTCCTGCGGCAGTGCGAAATCGAGGTGTAGAGAGAAGCAATCAACTCGCGGCGATCCTCTCGCAGGCTGTGTTCAGCACCAACAAAAACCACGTCTTCCATGTGCACGCAGACGACGAGGAGAGTTCGGTCGACTCACCTCAAACTTGCTCGAGTCTATTCAACCCACAACTATTTCCGCCCAACACACGAAACCCCACTGACAACACTTACTCAACACACAATTTGCTCGCTTTGCGTAGCAAGACCATTTGAACTCTCACACGAATTAACCCTCGCAGGGCTCTTGTTTGCCCCTGTTTGCCGGAAACTTTATAATCGCGTACGAAGTGCATTCGCAAGTCAAAATCAAACGCAGCACTCGCACTTCAGCAAGAGCGAAACTTCAAGGCACTGGAGAGTGTTGAGTTGACGCAGACTTGCAGCACAACTTGAGCCAACCGTGTTTAGTCGGAGCGGTGGCACGCATTCCAAGCAGCCGAACCGACTATTTGCAACCACCGCGCACTTCAGCGCAAAGTTTATGGGGATCTCAGCACAACAACGAAATAAAAGTTTCCGCCTCTACAGCCATCGCTCCCCCCACCACCCTCAACCCCTTCCGAACGACCATTTCGGCTCCCCGCCTCCCCTGCACTCCACCGTCCCCTGCATTTCGGAATGACCCAGTTTCGCAAGCTCACTTCGTCGCATTCCTACTTCTCAAGACGCACCGAGTCACATCCTGACCCCACACGGCTCCGCCTCCTCCAGCAACCCTCTCCCTCCGCCCCCTCGCACCCCTTGCGGCACGTACGTCGTCGGTTGCATTTGTGGCATAAGCAATAAAATGCGGTCTGCACAGAAAACTTCTCTGCGACTCGTGCTGCGGTGCACGGGTGTCGGTCGGTGCAACTTCTTCTTCACACACAACGATTTGTTGCAATAGAGTTTATTATAAATTTGAAAATATGACCTGCTGACCTCCGAGGCAGCAGGTTAGCGGCTCTTACGCAACCCGAAGGGGCCGCCAGGGCTCGAAGCACCGAGTATTCGGGACATAAAGACGGCAAAAGAAGAAGTTTGTGGGTGGGTGTCAACAGAAGTGAGGATAGTGGAGCGGAAGGACTTCAGGCGAAATTACGACTGTCCGATGTCTTGTTTCTCTGGCAAGGACTATTTCGATACGGAAACTAGTGCACAAAATTCCGAAAGATGCGAACGGCATTTGAGTTGCAACATTCTTGTGAGGAGAAACATAAATAGTGAAACGATCACGCGTGGAGATCTATAATCTCATCTCAAGCCCTTCTAGCTTTTCATTCGGCTTCTCGATTTAGTTCACAATTATTTGTAATTATCTGCAGAAAAACGGCGCGCTCTTCCCATTGCTGGGCGGATAAATTTATGAAGACCTCAGCGAAGAAACGAAACAAGAAGTTGCCTAAAAAGGAGCCGAAGAGCAAAAGTACGAGCGAGGAGGGGACTCGCGTCCGAATAGTTACGTGCAACTCGACGACGAAGGCTTCTCTACAGCAGCAGGGCACCGTATACCGTGTTGCACACGGGTGCGGGCTGTGATGGAGGGGCGGCAGCGCACTTCGAAGCGCTGGTCGGCGGCGCGCATGCTATGGCGGGCCGTGTTGCGATGCGGTACACCCTGCCTGGCCACGACTTTGCTTGTTAGCGCGACTCACACAACGCAGTGTGCAAACACTGGCCAGGAAGCGAGGCAAAAATGCTCCATCGAGGGACGCGTGCACGGGAGAGCAGTCGGAAAAGATGGAAAGAACGCTTGAAATACATGCGACTGTGGAGTGTATGGAGTGTGTGTGCATACAATTTGCATGTCAATATTTTCGTTTATGTTTATTGTGTTGCTGCCATTGTTGTTGTTGTTGTTGTTGTTGTTGTTGTTGTTGTTGTTGTTGTTGTTGTTTCTACTGCTTCTGCTGTTGTTGCTTCCATCGTTTTCATTGCTGTTGTTTCTGTTGCTTTTGTTGATTTGAGAATGTTGATTTTGGCGGTTTGGCTTGTTTTCGTGGAATTCTTCATTTTCCCCCTTTATTTCTGTGCAGTATTTCTACAGCGCATTTTATAGCCACTGTGAAAGTCCTTCAGCCAGCGGTGGATTTCATAATAAAGACGTCCTTTGCGAAGGACGGTATTGCTGAAGTCAGCTTTAGCATTTCCATTACAAATGTTTAAGTTGCACAACGTTCGGAGAACTTTGCCACTCAGAAGGTTGTTTCTTTAAAAATACAAGCGAGAAATTTTGAAATACGTGTAAAATACTGTATTGCTATTTGTTCCATGTATACTCGTACACGTTGGTTTGATATAAAAGCGCTGGCTGTTTAACATGTTTTCGCCCTTTGAAGCAAAAAGTTCTATTGATTTTAGTCTCTCGAGGAAGTTTTCTCTAAAAAGTTTTGTAAGGAGTAACAATATAAATGCTAATAAGTAAATAAACTTCTCCCCAGAGAAATACACGGGGTTGTACTGAAGGGTGGAGCCAATTTTCCGACGGCTCCGTGGGTTTAAAAAGTTAGGGTTGAGCACATTTTACGAGCTATTAGAGTGTATGATTGGGGTCCACAGCTGACACCTACAGTGAAATGCTTTCTGCTAGAGCAGAAAAGCGAAAAACTACAAAACATTCGCAAAAATAACCACAACGACCAGCTCACATCACTCGCGTGACGGTGGTGAAGCCATTTTAAACAGCAGCTTGAAAGAATTAAGACTACACCGCCATGTTATTGATAGCTTGGGGCGAAGCGGCGGAATTTATGCAAGAAAACCCGCACTTATAAATGTTAAATTGGCCAAAAAGGGCTCGAAATCAACTCGCAGCAAGAAAGAGAGAGCCGTCGCAGAAATGAGGGGCCTGACGATAACATATGCCGAAAATGTAGCCAGTGAGCCTGCAGACTGGAACATGTGTCGGGGAGGCAGAAATATGAAATCAGATATCAGAAAGGGTTGCCACAACAAGCCGCACTTCAGCCAACGAAAGAACAACCCATCAACTTAAGGCACTCGAGTGTAGCAGGCCAGCGAGTTAACTGCGTAGGGCCGTCTACACCGCCGCTCTACCAACTGCCGCTCCCGCCTTCCGACGTCCGGAGAATGTATGTCGTCGCTCCAGTCATCTGCGGAGGCCGTCTCGAGACGAATGGTATTTAAATTGCATTTGGGGCTCGGAAACCTGCAGGCATTCTCAGTTCGGATTTGGGTTTCGTAATGGCTTTTATAGCCGCACAAAATGACAATCGATTTGCTGTCGATACACAGGGATCGTCGGCTATGCGATGGGTGGTGCGGCGGCGGGCTGTCGTCGTATCCGCCGCACAACATGCTTCGGCGAATTAGTTTGCTAAACGATGAAAAATTGCTGAAAACAAATTGCTTGGGGCGAACGGCGAAGAGGCCTTGTCACGGCCAAGGAGAAGAGATAAAGACAGAGAGAGACACTTATTGCAGGGACAGAAAGTTATAAGTTGTAAGCCTCGTAGAGGCAGAGGTTTAAAATCACATCGCATATGCCTGCGATGGACATGGGGATGGGGGTTAATGTGCGAGGCTTTATTGTTGAACGACGAAGTGGTGGTGAAATATATGAAGCAGACCATTAGGGTTAATTTGGGGTGTCATTACAGTTTTTCATTCTTGACAACAAGCATGAGTCTTCATTGAGTTTTTCCTGCCGATCCTTTCGATATTCCTTTCCACTCTAAAATATCTCCACAATCCCTCCAAGAGCACGTTGTACGCACTTTGGACCAGCTTATGCTCACGTCAAACCAATGCTGAGATACTATATAATCGCTCCAAGATCATCCGGAAAGTAATCTTTCCCGAAGACCCGAATATACTCAATTCACAACCTTCGAATACTCACTCCAAGTCCACCATATACTGCGCCAGGACAGACCTGTATTAATCGATACCGAGAAGTTTCAGCCAGTATTTAATTGAGTTGTAGCTGCTATTCCGGCTATTTAATTGAATTGCTGCGAATGCCATTCTCCCCCACCAGTCACGGGAGAGCTTAAGCCGGAAGAGCAATTTGGATTCGGTCAGAATGGCACCGAGTTAAAATGACCGCAATGGTGACACAGAAACCATTTTTTGCATCAGTCTTCGCCACAAATCATTCAATTGCAGCGGTTGGAGCTGGTGACCCCGAAGTCTTTAGCAGGGTTTCACCATCACCCTGGATAAGGAGTTGGCGTTATTTGATCTCTATTTCGCGGCGCTTTAAAATCGTGTGGAGAAATGAAAGAGCCAAGAGAGGAATGTGGTCAACTAAGACGTTATTTCCGGGCTCACCGTGCCACTGCATGAACTCTCGATGCATTCGATACGTTTAAATTTGCTGAGTGGATTAAAGCATTAAAAGTGGGGCAGAGCGAGAGGCTTCCAATTCGGATCGTGTTAGGGGTATCGTGGCAAAAAGGCAGAAATGAAAGGAATGAAGAATGAGTAAAAAACTGACGGCAAGACTGGCAGCAATTGACACTGCGATAAATAAATACAGACGAAAGCAGAAGGAATTGACAGCCGTAAGGAAGACGCAAAACTACCAGTACCTAAAAAGCAGCAAAGCCAACCAACGCCAAAGAAAGGGCAACAACATCACCAACAACAACAACAAAAACAACAACAACAACAACAACACCAACAACAACAATCTATAAAGAACAATAGAGTGCCGAAGCTGTCAATGCAATGCTACCAACTTGGAAACAAAATGGGGGAAAATGCATGGCAGAAGGGGGCAAAAAGTGCTGCAAACTGGGAAGAAACTTGAGCAGGAATTGGAAAAACATGTCAGCAACGTGACGATGTTAACACAAACACTGCGAAAAACAACATTTACAACGTGCGAAGAATACACGAGGTGGACTTGCACGACCAGAGGAAAAAGGACCGGAATGGTACAGCGGAGTTTGCTGCTGGGAAAGTGCTGATTACCAGGAGTTTCCTTTATCCAGGGGTGGACGATGTCTGAAATGAATGGAAAACAGTGTGTGTTCCACAGTTCGGCAGAACGTTTTTCCAATTTCAGTTGAAGGGTCCTGCTTTTGAGGAGCTTGCTTCGAATTAACAACTGATTGCGATTTTGAGCGCGTTTATTAAGAGAGACCGATGTCGTCGTCATGGACATGATATGACAGGCACGATTAAACAGCTGCGTTTCAAATGACTTCAACTGAATTCATTAGTGTGGAGTGCCAGATATTTAAGAGCGGGCATGGGATGCGACTCAAAAACTAGAATAATCTTAATCGTACCTGATGTAGGAGTTTAAATTCGTCTGGAGAGCACGATATCTTTCAGTATCGATATTTTTGCACAGGCATCCGGTTAACGTGGCTCTCTAATCAGTACCGTATCCTTGAGGGAATGCGGACCATTCACGTCGATTTTTATGCGAAAACACAAAGAAAAACGCCGAGAACGGAAGCTAAGCGAATTTTCGCAAATTTCCCCAGAGATTCTTCGCAAAACCACGATTCAGCTCGGTGGAGTTGCAACTGCTGCCTTTAAGTTGCCTGTTCTCGGCAACATAATTCGGAATGCCAAGCAACTCTTCAGAGAGAATCGTCATTTCAGCAAAACTTAAAGCCAGCGCAAAAGTGACGAATCGGTATGCTTAGATGCGAAATCCCACAAAAAGGAAGCCCATGTCAGTTTCTCGAACTCTTGTAGGGATCTGGCTTGGCGGTCAGCTAGACACGGCGTCCGACAATTCCGTCGTCGTCGTCCCGATTCCGGTTCTGCGGAAAGTCAAAGTCGAGTTGAAGCGAACGGCGAGCCAGAGCTGGAGCGGCAACCTGGTCCGAGCAACATGTTTGCGGCAGACAAACAAACCGAATCAGCAGCCAGTCAGCCACGCCGCACTCAACGAGTCTTCGAAGCTGCAACGTTATCGTTGCGCTCACCGTCGCGATGCCCAGCCGCTGGATCGCCGACGATGTCGTTGCTACTGTTGCTGCTTCGCCACATCTTCCGTTGCAGCAGAACATCCTCGGCGCACCGAAGGGGGACGGACGGATGGCGTCCTTCCCTCTTCCCTTTCATTGCCATGAACGGGTGGATGCACACGATGTGCGGCGTCCGAGCCAAGTGGGATTCGCGCTTCCCAACTTGCGACTGGCTAACCGTGAGGAAGCAGTAGTCTTGCTGCCTCTTTGGCGTCTCCCTCTTCCTTCCCAGTCTTCGGATCGACTGACCTCTCCCCTTCCTTTTTGCCGTGGCACGGCATGCTTTTCCTCAACTTGGCTTCTTTGGCTTCTTCGCCGCTGCTCTCGTCGTCTGCCGCTCCCTCCACTTAACGATGTCTGCAGAAAACGTCACTTGGCTTAAACGCTTCTTTCTCATTTTTCGTCTCTCCGTCTGTCCGTTTGGCCGAACTGCTTTCAGCCAATTTCGAGCCGGAGTTTGTCTTCGACGTTTGCTCTGAAATTATTTGGCTTCGTGCTGGCAGACTTGTTTGTTCTCCTCCCGCTTTGCAAGTATTTCGCAGGAGCGAAAGGGACGTCAGAGACTTTAAGGGACAATTTTGTCGATGCACATGAAACTGTTTCATGATGCGTAGGATTTCGAGGTCAGTTAACTTCGCAAACATCGTTTAGTGGAATTGAAAACAATTGCAGTTGTAGTCCTTTCATAATCGTGTTGTGTGGAAATCGATTGGTAGAGAAAAGTAATTGAAACTGCATTGCAATTATTAGTTAGGAGTTTTTAGTGGGAGAAGTTTGGCGCTCACTGCCTGCAGCTGTGTTGAGGGTTGGCGAGGCCTTAATTGATTTCTGTTTTGCCAGCCGCGCGGCTCTCCTCGCCGTCAGTGCGCTTCCCGCCAGCTCAAGGGTTGCCGCTTCAGCGGTTTTTCTCACCAAACATGACAAGAAGAGAGAGCGGCAAAAACGGACCCCAAAGAAACAAAAGTTCGATTGATTTTTAATTAAGTAATGCGTGCAGAAGAGATAAACGCGTTAATTAAACTCTAAATTGCAAGAAACTCTTGGAAGTTCTCGCACGCAAACAGCAGAAATAGCAAATTCTGAAGAATGCGAGATGAAACACTTCAATTCAAGCTTTTTCGAATAAAGAAACCGCTACAAAATTATGGAAACGTCAAGTTATGAAAACGTGCGCAGAATTGAAGAACGCAGAGAAAAAATCACTGCAACACGCGCGGTGACGACATCTTCTGGTGGTATTTCGACAATAAAGACACTGCATTAACAACGGAAAAAACAGTGAACAATCTGGCAACACACGCACGTCTTCTCTGCGAGGAAAAAAACTATTCTACATGACATCAAATTGACGCTGGTAGGTGACGCGAAGACGTAGTTGACGTATTAGAGGGAAGCTACCAGGAAACGGCGACACCGACATTAACACACTCGAGACACGCAAATGTAATAGCGACATCCCATTAAAACATTTCCAACATTTGCAACAACCACGTCGCCGAACGCGACTGCGATGGCAACACTGGCTGTACCATTTTCTCATGTCGCAGCGTATGCGACAAACTTCCGCCATTACAGCCGCCATCTTTCCGCATGCCCCTCGCCCAGCCTCCGGCATCCAAGCCCATCACGTACGATTCCCATCAATATCGTGATGTTCTTCCTATTTGCGCATGTTTTTCGATTTTCTCCTAACTTTTTAGGTTCTTTTCCTCTTCGGGAGGCTTTCCGCGGCTCGCATGTATTGACAGCGGCTGCTGTCACTCCACCACCATGCCATCGCCACGCTTTTTGCGCCTACAGGAGTCTCGCGGAAAAGTTCCTTGGGACGTCGGAACGTTGCTGGTAGGCGAGGCGTTTGTGCGAAATTATCGCAGCGTGACTGGCATTCTGAGCAGCAGCTATATTGCGTTGTCTTCTCGGTATTCTGCATTCCTTTATTGTTTTCCTCTCGTCAGTGAAGTGATATTGGGAAATAAGAAGTCCTGTGACAGGCAACATTTTGCCCGCTTCTCTGGTTTCTTCTATCTATATGCCATTGTTGTTTTCCGCCCTTTTTCTCTTCCCTGAAATACGTACTTTTTACGACTTATTCATTATTCATTCAAATTATTCATCAATAGTTAGAGCAGAAATTCAAGCTTCCAAAACATCGATTTCACAAGTCCCTTGTCCTTCAAGTTGTTTTACAGTCTGATCTCACAACTTCCTCACCAAAACTACGATTATGTCAACTAGTTGTCAGGGAACAACTTTCGCTAAGTGTTTCCCTCCAGCAAATATTCAGTCCACCAACTTATGGCGGTGCAAGTTTGCTCAGTGGCAGCAGATACTTGGCATGTAGTTAACTTTAGAGTGAACTGTAACTTGATTTGGTGTACCGTAAGTCAGTTCCGGCATCCGACTGATCCACCAGACAGTGATTAAGCCATACAAGTGTCCATCAAGTCACGTGTCAGAAATCCGTCCACCCATCCACTCGTCTACCCATCCATCCACCCACCCGTCTATCCACTCATCTATCTTTCTATTCATCCAGACATCTATGCATCCGTCCATGAAGTTACTATGAATGTAATAAAGTTTTATTTAATTCGATTTATAGCAATTTAGAAAATTTTCCTCTCTAATGATGGGGTCTCCTGTACGAGCGAGCAAACATTTCGGCTGGAATAGTTGACTACACAACAACAACAACTGCAATGGCAACGCCATTAGAAAGATACGCTGTGCTGCAACAACTTGTCGGGTGCAGCAAATTCAGAAATGAAATACGAGTACAAACCGGATTCAACGCAGATGCGTCGTATTTCCAGATACTCAACCGAAGGAGTGACTCGATGTTGCACTGTCTGGAGTGTTCGACAACGATGACGATGACGATGATTGCGAGCAGCGTAAAGCTGAGCGGGGCATTCATATCGATGACGACCAAAGCAATAACGATGCTTGACAACGACGTTTCTCATGATGACGACAGTAAAATCGTGCGTATCTTTCAACTGTTCAAATCCGTGATTATTTTCACACTTGCTTTATTGTCCCTTCTCGTTTTTGTTGCTTGCTGTTGTTGTTCGTTGTTGTTGCTTGTTGTTGTTGGCGCAGCTCTATTGTTGATTTCCCTGCACTTTTATTGCTTTTCATTTCGGCGGTAGCGGCTTTTTCCAGACGCTTCCGAGGGTGGCGGCGGTATCTGCGCCGACAACTCGTGCAAGTGTCGCTGTAATTGTCCATGCAATGCTGCCATTACTGTTCTTCCTCGCTCATGCCCCGTCCGTCCCGTTTTCCACCTCCGCCTCCGCCTCGGCGGCCCGTCATTCGCGCTCACCCCTCCCACTCTTCGGCGGAGCGCCGCAACGGCTTTTTACTAGACTCTCTAATAGAATTAACCAATTCAACCGCTCCGCAGTGCACGCTGCTGGTGCGCTTTTTTGCCTCATTGCTCTCCTCCGTTTTAGATCGCGTTTTATTCGTCTCTAACTCAGTAACTCATTCTCGTTCACTGCTCAAACGTCGAATTAACTGTCATTAGTTCGAGCCGTCGTCTGCGGCGCTCGAAGGGGTTGTTTTTCGCGTCGCTGTCACTGAACTCTGCAGCGTTTCGTGACACTCGTCATACTCGATTGTAGTTTTTTGTTTTCTTTGCACGGACGTTATAAACACGCTGTTTTCAAATTTGTGATGAATTGTTTTATATGCTGGTTCTGCTTTATGTGATTTCAGTACGGTGGCTCGAATTACTCGTACATTCGCGCAGTTTAGTTCCGGCGAGGAATCAGACTGGAGTTTGTTTTGGATTCGTTTTTTGCGCGGCATGGGAGGTGAACAGGCGATGGTGGGGGCAGTCGTGGGGTAACCGGAAGGTATTTGCGGGCGCCGTCGGGGAGTTTGCTCTCAGCTCGTCAAGCTTTCTCCTACAAAATAAACAGAAATAACCAAAAATCACCTTGTCGGGGGCTTGAAGTGTCCATTCCTCCACCGGAGACGTCCCTAGTGTCAGTAAATACGTCTCGTGTAGAGGGTTGATGTGCGATACAGATCGGGTGGGGTTTTCAATGCAATGTTTGCATTACTTCTCGTGCAGTATTTGTGGATGATTTTGGTTAATGACACCAAAATGTCGAAATAAACAAAGAAATCGAGTTGGCCGCCGAGAAACTTCTGATTTCGTTTCTTACTTTCATCTCAGCATCCGCGAATGTAGAGATTTGCAATTCAATAGCGACGACTTTCAATGAGATGCGAATTCAAATTCAGCCACAGAAGGAAATTCTTCAGAAATCGCATTAAAAACCGAATTAGAGATGCGTTTGCGCGGATGAGTCGACGCGCATGGAGTGCAGAGCCAAGCTGCCGAGCGCGGAATCATAAAATCTAGAATGGGATGAAATTACGTTGAAAAGATTCATGGCGCGGAAAGGATTTAATTGTATTAAAATTTGCTAACAATGCGTTGCGGTGGCGGTGGCGACAGCGGCTGTGATTGGCACCGTTTGGCAAGTCCGTCCGTCCACAAATGCAAATATAGTTCGTGCACGCGTGCATGTGTGTGGCTTCCCGGCCGACATGCGATGCATTTCAGAAAAGCTCCTCAAACACTCCAGCATCGCCAACCCTTTTTTTCCAAGGCGCAGAAACAAAAGGCGACTCTGCAGCGCGCCGCTGAATGGTGTCGAAACTCAACACTGCGGGGGTTCGGCAGCCACTGCCACCGAAAAGCAGACGGGCGCAAGCTGCGCGAGGAAGGAATCCGCCGGGCAAGCCAGCGATTTGAATGCCAGCCGGCGCAACAACTGTGGAAGTGCGAAAAAATAATGTGAAGCGAATTGAAATGCTGAAGTCCCGATCAGAGCGAGCACGAGCACGAGCGGCAGACGTGCGCATGCGCAACGAGTTCACGTGACGTCCGTGCCGATTGCGCGTGGTGAAGGGCGAAGGAAGAAATGGGCGACAGACGAGGATCCCTGCGAGGATTGCGGACGGCCCGATGACGCTGCTCGCTGATGTGGATAATGATGACTGTAACTGTCAGCGCTGATGTGTGTTCGCATTTTGCACACCAGAGACGCTCACAGCATATCAAGTCGAGTGCCAGGCGAGGCAGCGCGAGCCTCGCCCTCTCTCCCGACCGTCTGATGCGCCTGTTTTCGAGACGGCTGGAAGCACTGGCTTGTGGTTTCATTTGTTTGCCGCCTGCCGGCAACGCCTTTGCGGCGGGACGCCGTCGCCGCCGCCGACGGTTGTTGATATGAGATGCACAAAACATAAGAAGAACGAGAATGTCTGCATCAGGAGTTTAGAAGAGTGGTGAGGAGGGGAGAGGGAATCCGCGATAAACAAAAAGCCATCATGGCCATCATTTTACAAACTTGTGTGTACGCGGAATTCCTTCCATGGGGACCAGATAAAAGCCGAATTCTTCATTAAATAGGCGCGGACTTACTCACCCTCAGCTCCCCTTTTTGTACGCCCCTGCTTCGGGCGAGGATCGCCTTGAATCACTTCGCTCGTTCCTCATGCATGCATTCCGTGTTGTGTGATGATGTTTTACGGGTTGCGTCCGTCATCATCTGGAAGGGACGAACTTCCATCAAGTTCGCACTGAGAAAACAGAGAATGCGAATGTTTACTTTGCGATTTGGAAGGCGCCACGAAACACTTTCCGATGGCAGTCACTCGATTATCGGGAATAATAAATGCGAGAAGATGCACCACACTTGGCTGCACCAAGAAGTTGCAAGCTGCACCACTAATCTGGGCAAAAAGAGCGGAATTTCGTCTCGCTCCCTTTTTCGTTTTCGCAGTGTCTCGTAGAAAAGTCCCGTCAGCGGATGGGCCAACATTTTAATTTTTCGAAGAGGCACAGACCACTTTCTGTGCTTCAGTGCTCGCGACTGCATCCTGATTTGCTCTTAACCAACCGAACAGGTCGCCCTCCCCGACCTTCTGCCTGCTTTGAACGCCGGATACATCTTCAGCTGCTCGTTCCGCAGCTCCGCTTCCTCCTCGGCGGTGGAGAACGAACATTCTCACGCTGGAGTTGCGTTGCAGTGGAGATCGGAGGCTACGGAACTGGGCGGAGGAAGCGAGCGCGACCCACATTAATAAACGCAGGCAAGTGAAATTAATAAATTACAGCCAGCAACTGACAAATTGACAAACAATGTCAATCAATTAAACGAGGACCCGAGCGTTCGAGAGCCACAAATCTCGGCGAACCGAGAGACAAAGAGATTTCGCAGAACAGCGGTGCTCGCTGAGGGAGTTCAGTTCAATTGTTTCTGCCTCGAAAGAAGAAGAAACGCCGCGAATCTCCACGACTTAGGATTCTTAATGAATTCTTAATGAACGATTTCCCGCTGACCTTCTGGCTGAGAGCAGCCAACTGCTTCACCGTGGAATGCGGCATCGCGGATATGAGAACTCTGAAGACCTCAGCATTTCGAAGCCCACATCAGACTGACGAGCTGTTCCGCGGTAATCGAGCACGTAAGGAGTGACAAATCTTCGTCGCTGTCGTGGGTCCGCGTGCGTCTGTTTCGAAACTCGACGCCCTCCATCACTACCTGGCGGCAGCAGCGGGGTGCTGGAGACGCCCTGCAACAGCGACTCGATGCCGGCACCATTTGTCAGGAGGCCAAGTGGATCTGAAGGGCTAAATCGCGTCGCAGGCCAGCGCCAGCGCAGCGGGACTCGCCGACGCCACGCCCTCGCGATTGCTTTTCACTTTCCGCCGCCTTGCAACTTCTGCGCTTCTTCGAACGAAGATTTCCTGCTTTTCGAATTTCAATTTGTAGACATATTTCTCAAATTCTCACGTCGTCGCATCAATTTACAGGAACAGCGTTTTAAATTCTTTTGATTGCTTTTAATTCCTCCATATGCAAGCGTGCGGCGAGCGTGCGGCACCCCGCGCGCTTTTGTCCCACTTTAACGACTCCTCGTAAGTAACGCCAGCGCTGTGTGTGACTGTCGTCTTCAACGATTCAATGTATTTTCCTCAGTTACTTTCGTTGATGCAGCTTGCAGTCGTCGTCCAAGCTATCGGACGCCGCTTGAAGCTTCTGCGACGCTGGCCGGCTCCACCCAGCCAAGCGGCGCTTGTTGACAGTCGAGCACACTAAGCATGCGATTGGCTTGCTTGCATTCGTTGGAATGGTTTTAAGTTACTTTTCCGTGAACTGCGGAGAAACGCGCCCAAGTGGAAATCGATTTCGGAGAAGGGCTCTCGTAGTATGCTGCCGAAATTTGAGTCTTCTATAGGGTTTTTTGGATTGGGTGACCTTTTCACAGCAGCTCAATTAGCTTAGAGGCCTTGAAGTTTGTTTCTTGTGGAAATGTCGTTGAAATCTACTTTTCCAAGCGTTCAAACTCTTCAATCGCATGCGGTTCGAATTTCGTCATGCCAAAGACTTCAAAACGATTTCCCGAGTGTTTTTCTTCGGTGCTTTGAATGAATTCAAAAACAAACAATCGAAAAACCTTTGATCTCACTTACAATAACGGGTTTTTCTTATCAATATAGCAAATAGTTATTTAAATAACAATAAATTTTTAAATACTACCTTATTAAGACGGACTAAAAAACTTAAAATTGTTTTTCCCAGTGTCATTATTCCAGGTTTAAAGCGAAGAACGTGGGGCGCAAGATAATAGTGAGGAGTGTAAAGAGTAGCTGATGCATGAATAGTTCCACGTTCTTCGTTTTAAAGCTTTCAAGAATTTTCAACGCTACTAAAAATTCACAATCACAAATTTCCAGGACTATCTGTACGGGTTTCGAATCTGTATGATGCGGCTAGCAAAAATGATTTTAAACTTCTTAGTCCGTCATAAAGGCGTGACATTTAAAAATGTATTTCTTTTTAAATAATTATTTTCTGCTTTTTAGTCTTGCGTGTGTGAAGTTTTCAATAGATTTTAAACATTTTGTAGAGATTACAACACAGAGACCTGTGAAAATCCAAGAAATACAACGGTAACTGGCGTTAGTGACATCACTAGTTGATGACGCATCGCCTGACTCGCTTCTCCCCCTTCGTCACCTTCTTCCCCTTCGCCGCCTTCGCGCTCAAATAGGTCTGCTTTTAATTCCTCGAACAGCCTTTAATGAGTTATCAAAACAAATTTGACTGCCTCGCGTTGAAGAACCCCGTTAAAAGTATTAGCGGTGCTCGCGTTCTAGCTCGTTCGTTAACCCTGTTATTATCCGTTATCAGCCCTGTAAGCGCCCTCTCGTCCGCCGCGCCCCTTTAATCGCGCGCCCCGATTTGCGTCCCCGCTGCTTGAGTCTCAAATTGACAAACAATGCAATAAAAAACGGAAAACAATGGCAAAAAATTTGCTTATTGCCTTGATACGGACGATTTAGCCCGCTGCTGCTTCCTTACATAAACAAACCCTCTTCTCGGACGGCGAAGGCAACCCTCTCCGACGGCGAAGGCAATCCTCTCTGCTGCGAAGGCACCCCTTGCTGCTGCTGATGTTGCACCGCATGTGCATTCGAACGCCGCGGCGTCCAGGTGCCGGCCGAGGAAGAACAGCACTCGCGCCCTCTGCGGCGCAACTCTTTAGCCTTCTAAACGGTACATTTGCACCGACATAAAGCGGAGGGTCGGCCTCCGCTCACCAGGGGTGACGGGCGCGCAACAACCCCTCGGCGACTCGACCGGTTTTTGCGGCTGCAATTTGTGAAAAATGCAAAAATGAAGTTTTCGAAAAAACGTTTGTTTTTGCCGTTGCCGGCTTTTGAATTATAATACCGCAAGGGTTACCGCTGCCCCTGCACTGCCGCAGTTCACGGAAAATCCAGCCCTTTCTCGAGGGTTTTTCGGTCTTTTCGCCACAGATAAATTTCAATTAGTTTCGAAATTCAGTTGGCGAAAATTTGTAAAAATTTATGCATGCCAAGATTTTTATCAATCGTTCGAAGGCGGGAGCAGAAAAGGAATTTCGGCGGCTCACTTGGGTGGGTCGGAAGTTAACGGGTGCTGGAGGGGGGAGGTGGAGTTAATGGGAGAAGTTGTGGTTCTCTGCGATACTTGATCGGGTGGCTTGCAGATGTGAGTCGGTGTCGGTGTTTGTTGCTCACGCTGCAGTTGGAGAAGCGAAGCATTTGAAGCGCAACTGGCTGCGTAGCGAGGTTGCAGAGAGGCTAAACGGCGAGGATTCTTGCCGCGCCTCTGCTGACTGCACCGAGCTGAAAAGTAACGTGCGAAAAGGGTTAACAAGCTTTACCTGTTGGGATGACTTGGTTCGTGAGCGAACGGCTCGGCGTAGATGTTGCGCACCGGCGGCACGCGGCGCGGCAGCGGCGGCGGCACCGGGTTGTAGCCGTCCATGATGGTGTCGCAGTCCGAATACTTGATCGATTTCATAGTCATTTTGCGGCGGTCGGCTAATTGAACATTTGAATCGCAGCGAATAATTTATCTGCAGTCTCTTCGCGTCTATTTTCACTTTTTTAATTATCCCATCGGCCGCGAGTTTAATGAGGAAATAAACAGACAGCCGCCCCTACTTTTGATGATATTCGATTGTTACGCACGAGTATCTGCTGTTATTAACACACCACACACACACACACAGAAACACACGTGTAGACTCGAACGTGTGCGTTGATTGTTTTTGCTTATTTTGCATTAATCGTCGTTAATTCGACATTTTTAAAGCGAAAACTCGTTGAAAACACCCGGCGTTCATTTCATATTCGCTGACAACGAAGGTTTTCCAGGAACGACGACATGTTGCTTGCTCGCCCGCCCCTCGCGCGTGGGCGTGGCCGCTTGTCCGCGATATGATGCGCGATGCAGCCGGGCGACGATGTATCGACCGTCCGTTCGGCTGCTCCTGCGTCCTTGCGCTCGACGGTGCTACGCGTCTTGCCTGCCGGCTCTCGCGGACATTTCAATTCAATTACAGAGAATTTAAAATTCAATATGGCGGCGGCGGCTCGCACACGCCACGACAAAGCGTCCACGTGGTTGTGATTTTAATTAAATTCCCCTCCACTCGGGCGGCTCCTAGAAGAGAAAATTAAATATTCTGCATTGTAAAAACGGGGCGAGTTGGGTAACGAGGCGCCTGTAGTGCCTGGCGACTGAGAATGCTGCTGCAGTTCGTGAAGAGCGTCTGTTCATCGAGTTTCGTGGGTTTTCGCCCGCTTTCCCCCCTCTTTCCTGCTCAACGAGGCGCCCTCTGATGCCCGTTCACAACATTCGAGAAGATTTGCGAGCAATCGTGGTGAGTTTGAGTTTTTTTCGAACTTTCGTCAGCTTTTTAAGCGTTTAATCGTGATTGCGTGACCTTTATTACCAGAGACAAAAGCATTTTCTTCCCCACAACCGAAAAACGTTTCGCTGCATCGCGTGAAACGCAGCGAAAATGTTTTCTGATTGCGGAGCTACAAAAAAGTGGAACGGATTGTGGAAACAATAAACGATGACTTTGCTGTTTGGCTCGACCAAATAATGGATCGAACTTTGTGTGCGACTTTGGATCCGTTTCGGTCCAATTAGTGCGTGAAAAGCGTGAAATTAGCGCTTTCAAACTGGAGTCGCATCACGCAGGTTTTATTACAACTTCATTTCATCAATTTTCGCCGATCGCATTTGGTTCCTTACAACCCGAGAATGTGGCGGACCATCGAAGGCGCTCTACGTGGCTTCAAACCAGTCAGTTATTAAGGTTTCCGATAAAATTTGAGATCGGGGACTGTCTGGAAAGTCAACATTGCGAGAGGAAGGCGAAAAATGAAACTATAAGAAGGCGAGAACAGCAAGTCGCTTGTTTTTGCTATGCAACGTGTATCTGAAATACAACAAAATAGCTTTTACTGCTACCCTATCCTAGTCAAGTTTTCCCCCACAACTGCCTACTTGCTACTGAAAACTAAAGAATTCGCTGCTCTGAAGAGCTTCGAACAATGAAAATTGAGTGCGGTGCGGCCAAGTGGAAGCGCAACATCGGGAGGAGGAGAAAAACAACCGCTACAATTCGTCGACACCTTGTAAAACGCTTCAAACGTCGACTCCACTTCGCTTCAATAGCCATAAAAGCGACCGAAAACAAATTGAATCCGCAGCGAATGACGAGCGGCGTTGGACGGCGGCCAAAGAAGTATCGGCACCAGAGTCAGCCCTCAGCAGCTCCGACCAGCTACGATCCGCGCGGCAGATTCTGCCGTCTTCTCCCAACTCAAATTAGTTGCGCTGCAGTAGAAGAGCGCCGAAATTAATAAAGAACAAGGGGCAGGTGGTCGTGCAGGTACCTCGAGGCAGTGCAGCAGAGAAGCTGCTGGCTGAAGATTTTTATTTGTGTACCATAAAAGAGCCGATAATCGTTTCTGCACACAACACTGACACGCGGGTCAGAGTCTGCAGCGTGTCGCGCGAGACAAAATCAGGGGCAGCAGCAGTTCTTAAGGGTTTTTTCTTTCCTTTCCTCTTAATACAGGTTTTCAACAAAACCTGTCCGGGGTCGAGCTTTGAAACAACGCGAACCAAGCGGCTCAAGGCGGCTCGCGAGGGAAAGAACATTCAATCTTTGCTACTCATGTGGAGGATCTTCTAATCCTTTAGCGTTTGGTGGTGCTTATTAGGCTTCTGTTGCTGGTGTTGAGTTGTTGTTCTTGCAGTTCTGGTCCTGGTTTCTGTACTAAGCTGTTTTTAAGCTTCTCTGCCTTTCCCTGTATTTGCCGCGTTTTTTCTTTCCTGTCGCGTCCAGCTCTTGTTCACAGAATCTCTGGATTAACAGTTTTTTCCAGGTTTTGTCATGCTGCCGTGAGCTGGGTTGAGGCGAACCCTGACTGTGTCTTCCTTGGCTGCCTAACTACCTTCCTGGCTGCTCGTCTGTCTGCCTGGCCGCTTGCCTGCTCGACTGCCCGCTTGCCTGCCCGACTGCCTGCTTTCTCGCCTGTCTGCCGCCTGCCTCTTGCTCACCCACTTACTCACTTGCTTGCCAGACTGCCTGCCTGCCTGCCCGATCGCCCGTGTGAATATTTCCTGTTAGTCTGACCGCCTGCTTGTCCTCCTCCCGCCGACCATCTTCAGCCCGTCTGTCCCACCGGTGTTTTGGTCTTCTTTTGTTTTCGCCTTACATGGTGCCGTTTCACAAAGCTCGTTTGTGGTGCTCGGCGCCGCCCAAAACTTTTTCTTTCTTCTGCGATCTTTTGTATTGTCTTGTCCGCTTTTATTTTGCCTTTTGTTTTTGGGACTGCATTCGCTGCCTACAGCATTTTTGTAATTTCCTTTTCTAATTTCGCTGTTATCTGGTTCTGCTGTGGAAGCACAAAACGTGCGCCTGAGTTCTGCTGACCAGTGAATTTTCCGGCTATCGTAGTCTGTTGTTGTTGTTGCGCTTGGTGCGGCTGCTACCAGCTTCTCGTTTGAAGCTATCTGAGCATTCACTTGATAGGCGTTGCGGTTTTGTATTGACACTTTGCAGAGTCTTTTTCTAGAGTCTCTTTTTGGAGTCTCTTTTTGGATTCTCTTTTTGGAGTCTCTTTTTAGAGTCTCTTTTTTAGGGTTTCCTTTTGGCACTGAAGGATACACGGTGTCCCCGCGACTGTTGGTGCTTTTGCACTGCGATATCCGCCTGATACTCGCTCGAGCATCAACGTGGCTACGGTCGCCTCTAAATTGAGGCATCCAAGCGTATATCTGAAGTACTCCAGCAGGAAGTTTTAGATTTGAAATTTCGAATTTATTGTTTTCCCATGATTGGGAGAAGTAAAATTTCCGAATCAGTCCTCACTGGCCGTCAAACTGTACATTTTTACAGTTTGCTGCCTTTTTATTTGCTTCTTTTACGAGAACAGCTCGCCCATCCGAGAAGTTAAAGTAAGCAAATAAGAGATTTAAGTGGAAATTTGTTCGAAGAAGTCGGAAATATGCTAAGAAACGCGAACTAAGCTGCGAACAAGTCACTCAGATTTCAAACGATCCCCAGAAGATTGCCTTCGACGCAGTCAACTGCTGTGTGCCCAGCAAGAGCAACAAATGGAGATGACAATCTGCGATTTTATCGGTTTCACTCGGTTGGCTTCTCTAGCTCACACTCAATAAACACGAGAATCTTGCAGACGCAGCTCGCAGAAGTACGCAGCTCTCTGCCAATACAGCGACGGCTTCTTCATTCGCTTGTTTTATTGTATTTCCTCTGCGAGTTACATAATATCGTTAGTTTGCCTTTTGCCCCGCAGCTGCCCACTACTCTGCAGATCGCCGAAGGGCCACCAACTTGACCGAAGGTTATCTAAACTCGCAATTACAGCGTTTTCGTGCCCATGTTGCTGCGGTTACTGTGGCTTTCAGCGTTCCTCTGAGGCCTGGAATTCCTTTTGTAGTCATAATTTCTGCCTCGTCACAGGCGAGGTTTGGCATCTTCCGCAGCCCCATCCACGAGCCGAAGCTGCAGGAGGAGCAGGTCGCCTTGTTAGCCTTATAAAATCATTACAACTTGATGAGTATCCGTGTATCTCTCACTGTGTACAGGTCTACCTTCCTGTGACCTCAGCTTTGGTCCGCTTTTGATGACCGTGCGATGAGGCGCTGTGATCTCGTTTGATTTCGTTTCATTTGGTTTGATTTCGTTTGATTTCGTTTGATTTCGTTCAAGAGGCCGGATAATGAAGAGCAACCGCATCGAGCTTGAGCTGCATGGGTGGGAATGGCAGAGTCGAGCCGAGCCGCCTTCTGATCGACAGATTGCTTTGCGGTCGCTGTGGTTTTTGAAAACGCTGAACCACCGCGGGCGATAAAATTCAATTTGACTTTGTTTTGATTTGTTTTCATTTTTCTTATCATGAAATCCAGCACTTAAGCTGATTTGGCGGGATTTGCTGGGCTGACACCGAAGCTTATTTTAGAAATAGTTCTCTGTTGAATGTGAAATTACACGCCCTCCGCCAAAATCTTGAGCAAACTGTGAAAACAAATTATTTGGCTGAAATGCTACGTTCACGACGTCGAAAGTACATCAAAGCGAAAGTTTAGAAGGCTTTGAAGTGTTCCAAGTTTTTTTCGCTTAACAGTTTAATCGCAGATGATGCAATATATTACATTATCTTCGGCGAAATTATAGATGTTCAGCCGAAAACCTTTCAAAGCCCAAATCACTTGTCTTCACTTCGCCCGCTGTTATTCGTCGAGAGAGCAGTGAAAAAACTAAACTGATCTAAATCTGTCTTCTCAAAGCATCGCATGAAGGGAAACCCTTATCGCCATTCTTGTGGAGAAGTAAGAGAAAACAAGGGAAATGGGACATTTTAAGGTCATCCACTCCAACTAGTTGAAACTATCAGCACAAGGAATTAAAAACACATCAAGGCATCGGACCACGAATGGCTGTTATAAGAGAACAGAAAAAGTAACAAGAATCGTAAGTGAAGCGTCATGCGGTAAACAAATCCGTGAATTATTCGTTCGCTGGGTCTCCTCCTGAAGTCAATTATTGACTGGCAAGACGATGTGAACTACACGGTGCAGATGCTCTTGATAAGCGACAGCGGTGCCGCGGCGTGGTTCTCATTCCCAAACAAATGATCGGAAACAGAAATGAATCGTTCGTTAGTTACTGAGGAGGAAAACAACACAACGACATTAATAAGCAGCGTTCGAGCAGAACGATTTCCAGGCTCAGTAATTAACATCCACGACAGTCACAGTGACACCGATATAGCAGATGCAGACACCGATAGACCGCTACCATCAGTACCGTACAGCAACGGGTCGTCTGCGTCTGCGTACCTGAGACCTTCGACTGTCTAGCGAGGAAGCCACACATACCGCCAGATTTTTAAAATAAACAAAAAGGGAAAAAAACCGGGAAGAGTGAAGAACTTCTTCGAAGGAAAATAGTGGGGGGAAAACCCACTTTACAGGGCATTTTGGGAAAATCTAGGAGTTGTTGTTGGTGTTGTCTAGACGAGGAAGAGGTAAATCATAAGCGGTTTCTCGGTTTTCCTCAGATTCCGGTTCGCTAGTTTCGGTGATTTATATGTTCTTCCAAGAGTTGTAGTCTGGTTAGTTTTTGAATGTTGTTTCCCTCAATATTTATAGGCGAATTTGAAGTGATTCTGGGAAGGAAAGGGGGGCGGCGCGCTATTATAACAACATATAAACAAAGAACCAGAAAAGCGTCTCTAACACTCTTCTGTTTAAACGTAAATCCCTAAGAGCCACAGAACCAACAGCAACACCAACAATATAAACAGAAGGTGTGAAAAGTCATAAAGAAGAGCATAAATTAAAGATTAAAATAATAAAATGGGAGCTTCTGAGGCGTGAGCGAAGCAGGGAACGGAATCATTCCTGCAAGCGAAACCGCCTGGCGAGATCTAGGCTTCTTTCTTCTTTCTTCAAAAGTTTCTGGGAAAGAGAGGGGATGTGAGGAGAGAAAAGTCTCCACACATTCTTCAAGTGGAGAGTTTTTTTGAAGCCCAAATTCTGTCGGATTCTCGGTTCTTCTTACGCACACAATTAAACAGTTGTCGCCCGAACGAGTTCCGACGAGGTTTTCCGAACATTTGTTTACCTTTTTATACTGCGCTTTGGAAGTGAAAATACAGTGTTAAATACAGTGAAAGTTGAAAAATATCATTAAAAAACAATAAAGAAAATAAAATAAATATATTTAAAAAAATAAAGTGTTGATTTAAAATAAAAATAAGTAAGTATAAAACTGAAGAAGAAAAGAACAACAAACGAAGTGTCCGCCATCATGAAATTGTGTGATTGCCATACCCAAGTTTTTTGCAAAAATTGTTTTTTTTTAGAAATTTAGTTTACATATCATATTTTGGCCACGAATACGGTCGTATTTTGCAACTATGCGATTCATTTTAATTTAAAAGAAATTATACACACATAGAAATTCCTTTTTTTTAATTGTTAATCATCATGCAATATAATTATGGCAACTCTGGCGAACATTCGGAAATTCAGTAAATTTCACTCACACATATTTAGAAATCACACGTATATGAATTTTATCATGAAAGAAGAAAGTAAGTCTCGCCACGCGTTCTTCTCGAAGCCGGCTTCAAGAATCCGCTTCAAGAAGACAGATCTCGCCACAGCCAAAGAGACGCAGACGGGCCAACATGGACCAGTGTAGAGTTTCAAGTTGATTACCTGCTTTCACAAACCAATTCAACATACATCACACCCTTGTTACAGTGGAATTCCGAGGAAATCAGCTCGAAGTAACTGTTTAGTCTTGACGAAAAGTCTTGAAGAAGTTTTATACATGGATACTGTCTGGGTTTTGAATTCGCAACGCTATACAAGCAGATATCCCAGCAACAGCCATCCCACCTAATTTATCACGGCTGAAAGTCGTGGATGGAACGATGAAATGTAGCAGGACGGCATACTCGTATTTCTCGCGTTTCTGTAAACTCTAATATAGTTTAATAACTTCAAATGTTTCTGAATGCCGCATGGTTTCCATGTTTCTGTAGTTAAGAGATTGAACACCATTCTACAGGCTTCCTTCACATCATTCTATAGCCCATCCCCTACTTTCCATAGAGAATAGTCTCGTATTTCACAAGAAATGACGATCATTATCAGCAATCGTGAAAATCAGATGCTATCCGAAGCCCAGTAAATAAACGGGTTCAATAGAAGCCTCGAATAAAACTCAATGGAGAAGCAATAACGATTCGATCATCAATTAAAGACTGCCTAGAAGAAGCCCCTCCGGCTTCGAAAGCATAAAGCGCGGGTCTATTAAGCGTAGAGCTGATGCGGTTGAGCACAAAAGCCTATTAAGCATCGGGCCGGAATCTGCTTAGCGGACTCCGGGAACAGCAGGCCGGTGCGCTGAAATTCCTCCTCGTAAAGTCTTCACTTCGGAAGAGGGTGTTACTTTAATGTTGAATGTTGAATGCGTCGATGACGTGCTGCAGCAACTTGAGTGCTGAGGAGAGGCCAGTCTTCCAGAGGTCTTCAGATGATGGCTAGTCAAGCCAAGCTTAGAATTCTGCTGGTTGCTACAGTTTATCAGCTGCTCTCTATTAATTGTTGGAAATCGACGATATCGCTTCTCGAAGGATGTTTTTCTCTGTTTTTATTACGATTCGGCAAAGTTTTATGTCAACTTTAATTAAGAGAGTTTCTTACGCACGGTGATAACGAGGTGATCGCAGCCGATAATGGCAATGATGGGGATACGCAAGGTGATGAAGATGCTTGTACAGCGATTATGAAGAGGACGATGACGCGGATGTTGAGCCAGCATTTAAACACAAAGTGTTGCAATTGAAATTTCGACGTTCGTAGGCGAAGAATCGGAGACGGATTAATTCGAGAAAATGAGAAGCATTGCGAACAACTTGATCTCGTTCGATCTCAGTTTCTTTTTACCTCAAGAGTACGGATTTGTCTAATGCAGTTCGGGAAGAAGCTGATGATCTCGACCAATGGAAGGGAGCTACGTAAATCAAGGGAAATGCAGCAGCACGAGATGCGGGCGATGCGCGATTGCTGCACATTTCAGAAAGAACCGAGATTTAATCGCAAAACAAAAGTACGTAGAAATCTTTCGGTGAATCGCGCTGAATTAGCAGTTCTAGCAGTTTATCAGGAAGAAATCCCTTTACATTTTCCACTGATTTTATCAGCTTGTTAACGTGAACATCCAAAATATGCATTCCAGGAAACTAAACTTAAAATTTCGCCCATCTATTGCAACACAGCTGCGAATAGCCAACTACAACTTAATAGACTCCTGAGTTTCCCCTCTCTATCTTCCGTCGCTTCCCTTCACCAGCTCCCCCGCCGCTCTTCAGCTGAAGTGCTGGAAAAGCAATTTAAATAGAGAATTAAATAAATAGAAATGAAGTGAAAGAGAATTCAAGAGGAAAAATATTTTAAATTCCATAACAAAAGTCAAATTAAGCAACCAGATAAAAAGAGCGGATAGTCGAACAGAGAAGAAGAAAGATGGTTAGATGTTGGAACGGCGGCGTACTGGAAGGGTGAGTGGGGGGAGCACAGACAGTGTGACAGACAGAATCTTCGGAGGAGGTTAGAATATACAGACTGTTTGTAAAGGGTGCGATGCGGAGAGGGACAGAAAAATGAAAAGAATTAAACGGATTACATGCGGGAAGTCCAGCGGCTGGTGGTGCAGGGGACCGCAGTGCCCCCCGAGGAGATTAAAACGATGTGCAAAGAACGGGTGTGCACAGTTCAACAACGACGGCAACAACAACAACAACAACAACAACAACAACAATGACAGCCGCCACACCAACAACAGATAACAGCAGGAATGACAAAAAAGATACATAATGACAAAACGCAAGAGCACGAACAACGCGTACCTAATAAAATCAAAACGAATAAAAGAAATACAATAAAAGTACTGACATAACAAAAACAACAACAACAGCAACAGAAACCACAAAAGCGAAGAAGCGCCTTGAATGCTACCGTGGCACACGCTATCTGCGAGTGTCATTGCTTCGGTTTGCTCAGCTCTACCGCAGAAATGTTGCTCTTGTTGTTGGTGGTGTTGTCGCCGTCGTTGCTGTTGTTGTAGTAGTAGTTGCTGTCTGTTGTTGATTGTTACTTGGTGTTTGCCATATGACTTGCAGAAACAATCCAAATCTTAAGATACAACTAACAGATACTCGCATCTCTTTTGACGAGGATGTCTGTGTTAATAAATCCACAAGTATAGAGAACTCGTGCGTACACATCTACGGCCGGATAAAGTATCTCTCAGATGCAAGGCACAGCGGATGCATCTAAGAGCGCGCAACTTGGGTATCCGCTGCTCCGCAGATACGCATCTGCAGCTCATCCCTAGCAGTCCGAATGAATGCAAGCGCACGCTTTGGAGCAACGAAAACACGTCGACTTTGTACCTCACAGCCGAATGTCGTGTCTGCGGCCAAAAATCGATTCGAATTGGAAGTTTCTTTCAATTTATTGCTTGACAAACGAACCGAGCCGAGATTCGATGTGATCCGTTTTACGATCTGTGCGATACTTTGCTCTACAGATACCACTCGTATCTGTGAATTGCGGCGCACCAGTAAATTGAAAAACAGCTCTAAAATAAGTGTATGTATCTCGGAGATACTCTGCTGGATTGATGAATAAATGAATGAGTGCGTGAATGATTTTATGGATGCTAAATTATTTAAATTTCAATCTAAGCTCAAGCGAGGCTTATCTACGAGATTCTTTCTCGTTGTCGCCTGTTGAGCTGCTTTGGTTTGGGGTTTTTGGACAATTTTGGCCTTTTCGGGCAACAGAGAGTCGAACAACGGTGTCGACAAAGACGCGCGCCTTCCTCATCTTTGTGGAGCGGCGCCTCCACGAAGGGACGTCCGGAGGTTTGAACCCTCCCGAGCTGGTGACTGTTAGGTGCAAGTGGAAGTCGCGTCGACCATAGTAAGTTCCTTGCAAACGTGTGCGGGTCGGGTCACGCCTCTGCCTCTGCGACGAATTACTTATCACGCGTGGAATCGTTTCATCTGGATTCCCTTAAGTGGGGCACTTGTGAGGTGCGAGGTGTGTCGCCCTCGTGTGTGGCTGATGTTTATCTCGGGCTACAAATTGCATTTCTTTGTAAAGTCGCAGGTTTTATTCGGCTTACTTTTTATCGTTATAATAGGGGTTTTCCTCCGCTCCTCCTCACCTCTCGACAACCCACTCGATTAACTCGGAAAATCTCTTCGGTTACGTTAGCTTCTTGTAAAGAACTCCAGATGTGTTCATAATTTGAAGGCTCGAGTTGGTCGTTATTAGTTTCTCTCAGGTTATCTGTTGTAGAGCGATTATAGAGCGATCATAGAGCGATTATCAGACAATCTGAAGCGCTTGAAGGGAAGTTTCTGCTGTGTTGCGATGTCCCAGCGTTTCAGGAAGGTGATTTTGCCAAAACTAGCTGAGAGAAAAGCTCTACACTCCCCGTTCTTCCACTCGTGTCTTGTCCTATCGCGGTCTCACTCCTTTCAAACAAAATCTGTGGGAATTTTTGGCCTGAAGCCTTCTGAGGATTCGAAGGACTTCCTGCGGTCACAGTCCTGCTGGGTCGGTAGCCACTTTTCTGCGTGCTTTCTGCTCTTCAAGCCAACCCAACCTAAGCCAGCCTAATTGAATCCATCTCGCCGCGTTGGCGAAAGTATCTGCTAATCAATTACCATCGCGGAACTAATTTTGAGGGACTCTCTTCTCGTTCCGAATTGACTGCTAATTGAAATTTATTAAATAAGCTCTTGAAAACTACAACAATTACAACGACTGCAGCAACAACGAAAAGAACAACTTCACTCACAGATCTGCACTCAACTCGGCTCAGTTCGGTTCGGCTCAGCTCGGCTCAATTGAAGACAATCGAGCTGATGTTGCTTGTTGTGTCTCGGCGTCGTCTGAAGCGAGCTTAATCTTCGTCTGAAGGGTGTACCGAGTTGCGTGGTCGCAGTCGCGCAGCGCGCTGTAGGGCGCCTCAAGCCGCATCGCAGGCCCAGCGTTGTGAGGCGCGACGCAGTGTTGAAAGCGACGCGTTGTCGTTCTAAACAGAATGCGGTTTCGCTCCGTTTCGCCGCGCTAAGCTTTGCAGATTCCGACATAGTAAAAACGCAAAAACAGAACGCAACGTCGAAGAAACTCAAAAATCCCTTGTGTTTTATTTGCAGCAGCTCAAGTGCAACTCGTCCGCTTCATGGCGGCAGTGTGGCGAACGACGAGCGATCTGCCTCTGCAGCCGAGTGACGAGCCGAGGCGACGAGTGCAGCTACACGCGGCACGGATACACGCGTGAGGCATGAATGAATTAAGCATGCGTTGCCTTGCCTCGCCGCGTAGCCACAAAGTGTGCAGCGTTTCATGAGTTCTTGTTGTTGTTTTTGGCAGCACTGATAACAGGCAGATGCAGCCAGTCGTTCGGGATTGTTGTTTCTGCGGTTGCCAGCGTTTTAAATGCTTCTGGCGCTGGTGCGCCTCCTTGCCGGCGCGCTGCATCGCACTCGTGCGCTTTTCATCGAGCGCATCGCTCGAAGTATCTGCAAAATTAAAAACTAAACAACGCCGAACTGCAGTGTGGAGTGCGGCGGGTTGGACTGTGTTGGTGTGTCGGGGGGATGAACGGTAGATTTGCAAGAGAGCATCCACTCTCTGCCCTCACGCTTGACGCACGTTCTGGGCGCTACACTCAATTAAAGCCAAGAGTTGTGGCTGCAACGCACGCACTCACGCGCCTCCCGCCGAACCCACGGACCGCCCGCCCGTCCGACCGACCGACCGACAGACACAAACAAACAGCTTCTTGCCTTCCAGATCGTGTCATTCCGCACTTCCTTTTGATTTCCTTCCTCGTTCCTTGCAATCGACTTCTCCGCTCCGCGCCCGGAGGCTTAAGTGTTCCTCTGCGCGTATCTGTCGGATGCGTTTGCCGCCGCAGCTACTTTAAGTGCTGCTTTGCTTGTGCCAACTTATTTGCTGTAGCTGAGGCAGTGCGGGTGCTGAGGCGGTGCTGTAGCTGAGGCATGCCCGCGAACCCGCAGATTCTCCTCACTCGCGGATACACGAAATCTTCGCTCGGCATCTCGGTGTGGATTTAGCAAAACCTAATTAAATATCTATGAATGGCGGTTGCGTTTATTTACTCGTGCGCTCGTGAGCAGCTCCTTGTGTGTCTGCCGATCATGTCGCTGGGTAAGATGGGGGAGGGGCACAGGTTGGGCTGAGGGACTTTGTATCTGCATAAATATCTTCGCATCTCGAAGTGTGCGCTGCCGGTTCGCTCTGCTGCGCTTATTGAAGTTTTAAATTAGAACAGGAAATCGTTATAATTTCGTGTTTGCGTGTTGGTGCTCCGCAGCTCCATCGGGTGGGCGTGGTGGGGGCAGAGGGGAAGTGCACGGCAAGAAGGAGAGTTCAAATTAAACGGAAAGCCAAATAAAAAGATTACATTTTCAATTAAGTGAAAGCAAGAAATTTCGGAATTTTAGAGGGTTGAACGCTTTCGAAATTTCGTAACATGGAAGAGAAAAGAGTTTCGTGATGAATTTCAAAGGGAAGAACTGAAATGAAATAAAAACCACAAATATTTGAAAATTGCCCGAGTTAATGGAATTTAGACATTCAACAGCGTTCGCTGAATGCAAATTTATGGAAGTTTTGATTGCGGTTTTTGGTTGAAACGAAATTATTGATGCCCAGAAATCCGCTTCGAATCTAGACGCCGCACACATCTGCGTACATCGCTACACACGCAGCCAGCTACAGCATGCAATTTCCGCTCTCTCACACACGCACAGACACTTTCTTTCCGGCGCCTAAATAAACGCGTCGTAAAAAACAGAAAACGACTCGCAAAACTGGACGAGTTCGACAATGAATTTGGTGAGAATTGCGAAAATAAAACGGAAAAAACGGAAAGCGCCGGAAAATGCGAAAATGTTTGCCAAACGCGTTAAACTTTCATTTTTCCGTGAACTGCGCGGACGACGACGCAGGCGTCGAACAGCTGGGGGGTTTCGAGAAGCCAAGAAGAGCGGCAGAGGACGACAGCAGGACTTGCAGCGGCGCCGGAGAGGTCATGAGTGCGGACAAACGTCGAAACATTCGTTTTTCACCGTTACTTTCTTGACGCTTTGCGAAAATCATGAATCGTAAGAATCCTCGCAGCGGACGCGATGTCGTTCGAACGCTCATTTGAACGCTCGTCTCGCATGGCGTGCAGCCAAAAAGTATGCATCGGCTTTTCAAAGCCGCGAGATGACGCGGTTGGCCTGGTTGGCGAGCGGAAGAAGCCGTCGACTGTCAGTCGACAACAGTGCCGAACTGGGACGCACGTCGGGCTGCGTGCGCCATCAGGTCGATTGGCCGTCAGGATGTGCGAAGAAATGCACTTCTGGTTGCTGCTTTACAGCGATTCGCTGTCCCGTTTTATTTACTGCGCTTTTTAGAGTTGCTTCAGTCACAGCACCGAGGCAGATGGAGGGATTTCGCAATTAAATGCGTCGAATCTGGCTGAATTCAATACACGCTGAGTGACGTTCGCAGGAATCAAGCCGCTTCACTTTCACTCTGACTTGCCTGCGCGTTTCCCACTTTTCCCACTTCGCTGACTCTAGTGATCCTTATCCTGCTCGCACCATCCCCTCAAGGCAGTCCCCTCACGATAGTCCTCTCGTCCATTCAACTTCAACTGCCCCTAAATCATCCTGACACCATCAATGGCTGCCTGCCTGAAAATGCGCTTCATTATAGCAATTACTTGCATTATGATATCCTCGCAATCAGGAGAAAATGCGCTGGTCGCGTTCCCACATCTCGTCGCAGTCCTTGCTTCTCCCGTCCTTCGTCCGCCTTCGTGTCTTCATGCGTCTCTCTGGACATCTGAATTCCACGATGAAATCATTTATAAAAATCATCCGACGACTTCGTTTAATGCTCAGCAAATATTAGCGAGGCAAACCAAGCAATTCAAGTTGCAATGTCGAACCGCAGAGTAGAGGTAGGTACTCGCTTCCGTGTCCTAATATTTACTTATTCGGATTGAAATATTGAGGGCTGTTCGTGCGAAGGAAGGACAGCTGCTGGGATAGAAACTTATTTGACGAGATTTTGAATGGGTTTTTAAGGTGTTTTCATAGGAGTTTTTCGGAAAAATAAGTTTAACTTCTGTTTTACCGACTGTTACATGGTGTGGAAAATGGAAATAAAGGCGCGCATTTTAAGTTCGATAAAAAATACGATCACAGCACTACAAAAATGTGATTTCACAAGTTGTTGTAGCAACGGGCTTCACAATCCCTTATTTCAAATAGATAACAGGCTTCGGTATCCTTTATTATATCAAAGTCTGTCTCTTCTAACTTGTCGGTCCATGGAAATCGGATTGCTCAAGGTGATGCAAGAAACTATATGATCAGTCCACATTTTCCGCATCCGTTGTAATCCATAGAACACCTGCGAAAGTCCTGGAACGTCTGAAGGCCTGTGGAACTACAATTCGGGAACGTGTAGCTGCACCAAGGACCTCCACGAATGCGAAAGGAGGAAATCTTCCTGTTTATACCTTTCGTAGTACTAGTTATCACGCGTAGGGAAGGGATATAATAACGATACAAACGAGGTACAAATCTTCTCCCAATAACACTTCCATTAAACACCGCAGAGATAAAATGGGATAATTATCGTACTTTGAGGCCCCGCCTCCTTTAGATTTGGCAAGACATTTAAAATCTCTTTTGCGCTGAGGGAGAGCGATAGCCCTCCCGTTTCTTTCCACTGCCTAAGTATTTGCACAATTTGCCGCGACGATTCTCTGTTCCGCTCTACGATTTCTATTTATGCGCTCTACTCGAAATTAGTCGGTTTTTTCCTTTTGTTTCCAATTAATTGTGCTGATTTAATTGAAAATTAAATCCAATCGGAATGGCGATTCCTCTCTAGGCTATTTTTAAAAAAACTAAAACTAAACTTTAGAGACAACACTGAATTTCATTGGTTTCCGTGGCAGGGCGTTGCGTGCCGCGTCAGTCCCCGACGTGTACCAGCCTCTTGAAATTCTCCCATGTCAGCCCCGTACGATGTTTATTGTTGCTGCACGCGGCGAGTGGACATATTTTATGCGGAAGGTGCTTGGATTTTATTTCTTCGCTAGGTTTTCTATAAATTTGTGAATTTATTACGAATCATTTGTCACTGTCGATGCGTCGCTGGTCGAAGTTCGAGATTGTTTTGGCGTGTCGTTAGCTGTTGTTGTCGCTTGCGGTGGCACTAATTGGCGATTAAGTCATAAAATGTCGCAGCAGCTCGGAAGCGATCAGAGCAGCCGGGAGGAAGCTCTGCATCGCAATGATGTTTGTTTTGCGTAAGAATAAAATATATAGATTTGGGAAATCCACTTCTTGCCAATGCGTGCTTCGAACTCGTTCGCATTCGGAGGGGATTAAAATGTGTTCTCGGCAAGAGAGGCGAAGAAATTAATTAGTAATGCCAAATTTTCCACAACCAATTCAAATTTCCACACACTCTGAAAACGCTATAAATTTTCATGATCAGTTTATTCTAAACAACTTTAGAAATCACAGCATAAAGTGAAAAGTTATGGCGGTGCACATTCCTCAGCCGGGGCTACGTGAAGTATTGCAGTATCATGGTGGCGTGATCATGGAGGGGGAGGGGGAGGAGCAATTCATTAATTTATTTTAATCGGGCGTTTCGGGTTTCACTTTCCCCCATCGTATTGTACTCGAATATAGAAAAGCGAACCGCAGCAACCAGTCAACCGCAAGAACTCCACTAGAAACAACAACAGCACAGCAACCACTTCCAATATTATAACAGGGAAAAATGCAGCAAAGTGGCGTCGGCTAAAATACCGGAAAATATACAGAGAAATACCACGCTCCTGCGTAGCAAATTGAAAATAAATCCTAAAAATACAGTCCAAGCGCACCGTGAGTTTCTTGCGAGAGAAGAGCAGAGCAGAGCGGCAGCTCAGGGGTACGATAATAATAATGATTCATCTCTACAGGGCCGGCGGAGGAGGCACACGAGCCGTATATCTCAGAAATGCCGTAATAATGAAGAGACCCGTGAGGGTATCGCGTGGCGGGAAGCGGGAGCTGCGAGTCCCCGAACTCGCGGACTTCTGCGTACCCTGGCAACATGAAGCACACGACGACGGCGTGTATATTCGGCGTTATTCCTCTATTATATAATTCTCAATGAGGACGAGGAATTACTGAAAACATTCGGTTTTCCAGCAAAACCCGATGCTGAAACGTGAAGTTAACTTTTATTCACTTTGCCTGGATTTTACTTTAAATTCACTTCACAAATTGTGAATGTACTCGTAAAATTTAAAACCAGGCACCATTTTCATTCTTTTGTTATACGGTTTTCCCTCTAAGAAACTACTGCACACACACACACACACGCACACACACCAACCCACTCAGGAGTCATAAAAAATGAATTATTAACGAAACACGATGAAAATGAAAAAGAAACGGACTTGTTTCGCTGCGAGAATATATAAAATAAAAGACTACAGTAATAAATGTAAGTAAGATAGGAGCCCCAATTTACAACAACAACAATGAAAACAACTATGAAAACAAGGAGAATTTATGTGCAAAGTCTTACAAAACATAGAAGAGGAAACAAGTAGCCAAGTCTAGTTTTCTGCACATTTTACTTTAAATTTGGCTTCAATTTCCCTCATGCAGTGGAACTGCCCTTCCACAGCCCTGCAGGGAGCCGAAGGAAGTCTTTGTTTGGCCCAAGGCCGCTGCAATCCCTACGTGCGGCTCGTGAGGCGGTCCCGAGTTGAAATTCTCCCCTCTGATTTTTTCGCTGGCTTACGAAAAGTAAAGTTCATTTTTCCGAGAGTCTATAATCGCCTTAATAATGTAATTTCTCTCTTTTTTAAAGTCACCACGGTTTCAAAAGTTTCAGCAGCGCTGGTAATCGTAAAAATCTTAACAATTCTCCCCAACGACATTTTAAGCTCAGAAATTCTATTTAAGCACTCGAAGAAAAGGACACAATCAGCCAGCCCTCCACGCTGAAGTGGGGCACTAAAAGCCGAGCGTTTTGTCGCTTCCACAGCCTAAAAGTGTGCTACGGAATTAACGCACGTTAACTTGGAACAAAAGCCGCGTTGCGTGTTGCGCGTTGCGCCTTCTTGTTTTTAACACAGAAATCAACTTGAAGCACTCAGCAGCAGCAACAACCACGACAACAACAACCAGATGTAGATCGAGTGATGTCGCCGAAACAACGGCAACGACAACGGCAACGGCAGCGGCAACGAAATCAGCAAGCATTTCGCACAGCAGCAGGTCACGACGCGTCTGAGCTGGAGCTGAAAAAGAGGAAAAAACCCACTTCAGAAATCAAGTGGCTGTGGTTGCCAACAACAGCTACAACAACAACAACAACCACAGCAAGAACGGCGTAGCTTAAGTGCTCTGCATGCCATAAAATTCATTTAAATGCAACATTTATTTATTCTATTTTATTAGCCAGAGTGCGGAAATTTAAATTAAAATCTGCAGCTCGACAAGCGAGAGAAACACTCTGATTCAGTGGTTGGCAGAGGGGCGGGCGAGACGCTGCTTGGTGCGTCAAGAGTTCAAAGCAAGTGGGGCAAAGATGAAGAGGCGACCGGCAACAGCTTCCTTCTCGAGGTTAATGAAAATGAAGCGCTGGCAATCTGTATGAATGCAGCAGCCGCAACGACACAGCAACACAAGCAGCAGCAAAAAACAGCAGAACACCTCAACGCTTGAGCTAAACATTAGTCCTGGCAACAACAACAGCAACAGCAACCAGAAAAACACGCAGCAGCAACCATTAAAGCGGTAAGTGTTGCAAGACTCTTGCGAGGAAGCGGGAGACAGAAGCAGCAGCAGAACGCAGCAGTTGTTGCCGTTCGCAAGGACTTCGCAGGATGCGGCAACGACGGCCGAGCGGCAGGCAGCAGTTGCTTTAAATCTCGTCCTCAGGATGCGAGATCCTCCTCTACAAGGTGCCGCTGTCGTGTTGTTGCTGCTCTTTGTTATCACACACTTTTTGTTCGCGCGCTGCAACACTTGAAAGCCGTAGATGATCAACTCTCTACTCTGCCACTCTAATTAATTTTTTCCACACGCACTTTCTTGTAATTTTTTGTTACGTTTGCTTGCAACTTGCTGGCGTCCCTTTCGGCGTCCTTCGTCCTGAGACGGATACCTGCTTCAAGTTGCTATTTTCTCGATCCGCTGCTGAGGCCCTCGTCACATCGACCATCCATCAACGCAGGCAACCTTCTTGCGTGAACGCTGCTCGCTCACACACCCTTCTGGTGCCTCTGCAGCGCGTTGCCGGCGCTGCTTGGTTTTTCGGCCGCTTCGGGACTGCGGCGTCGATGGGTTTTCCTCTTGCTGCCACTTGAAGGTGCGGACGATGCCGAGAAATGAGATGGGCACACATGCTGTCTCTTTGTCTTGGCCTTTCTTCCCGTCCCGGCCAGCCAACGATACACTCGAAATTTTGCCAGTCCGCTGTGCACAAATTCCTCATCTCTCAGCGACCCCTGCGTCCCTTGCTCGGTTTTTGCTGAAGCACCTACAGGTAGCGGACGCACTGCGCCCTTCGGTTCCCTTTGTTCGCCTTTGGCGAGTGTACACTTGAGACCGCCGGGTCCCCAGGTAGACCTCGTCCCATGCACGCCCCACATTTGTGCGGCCAGATGTTGTTCCTGCTAGAGTTTCGCAATTTCGTGAGCCTTCTCTTGCCTTTTTAAAAAAGTGTTTCCTTCCTCCCCGCATCACTGTTCTCACTGTTTCAGCACATGTTATAAGTTTCGACTGCCACGGAACGGAAACACAATGAAATCGCTTCAGAAAACTTCCAAAACTTGAATTGAACAGACGGATACAGCAAATTTTTATATGTTAAACTGTTTGGATTGAATTCTTCTCCGTATTTTTGTTTTTGTTTCTTCTGCATTTTGTACTTATTCAACTTAAAATTTAGGAAAATATGTGTGTTACCGGTTTTTGTAACTTTGCTTGTTTATCAAGTTAATAGAAATACTCGTAATTTTAATGCCTTGCAAAACTCGCTTCCGAGTTTTCAACATTTTGAAGTTTTCAAATCTTGATTTTAACTAGGATTTCCCATCAAAATCATGGGAGGAGAGTCTGTTTGATAGCTTTAAATTCTTTCGATAACTTTAAATCTTGTTAGGGATTTATAATTTGGAGTGGAGATTATAGCCGATATTCTCTGCTTGAAGCCTCAATAGAATATCGAACAAAGAGATCCGTGGTTAACACAGATAATCAGGTTCGGATATTTACATCTAACAAGTCATCACCATCTAACATCGCACAGATGGACATCAGACAACGCTTTTCGAAACTGTTAATTCCTTTCATACAAGACCCTCCACAGCGAAAAAATCCTGTATTTCTAGTCATCTCCGAAAAAAACCCAGATAGTCTTGGTTTCAAAACAGCGGGGCTAACAAGGGAAGATGATTTTCCTTATATCGAGGTGACACAAGAGCGACCCGAAATCGCAGGAATGAAAACAATTTAAAAAAACTCCCACTCCAGGCATCACCGAACGTCCATCATTCACCTCACCATTCACGGAACTACTGAAAAGGTTCTTATAGGTCTTCGGCATTATAAAGATGTTCTGCGGACTCTTATATACATCTTTGAGAAATCGTTAATACCTCTTGTGCGTTATAACACGTCTTTTGTTTCTGGAAACAAGGCTAAAAATAATTCTAAGAACGGTTTTCACAGCCTAATACTATCCATCAGTCAAGTCCACCTGTCGTGGAGTTGACTGCTGGTCTAAACTGCAACGGGAATGTTTACAGACGCCTTCAGCGCCGTTACAGAAGCATTCTCAGTAACCAGGAAGACGTGAAGCAAACAGTTGGCAAGTCGCATATAGCGACAAACCTCAACCTACGTTTTCCGAGTGGTGCGCGGAGAAATCCAAACCGATTGACGCGGCTGCAGCTGGAGTTTTCGGCTTTTGACCTGCTTATTCTCGTTTGACACGCTGAGTTCCTCCCGAAAACTCCGAATGCCAAATAAATGCAGACTTCAGTTTGTCTCCCTGATGTTCTTTCTCGACCAAAACACCGCCAATCACCACTTAAAACACTTTGGAACACTCGTCACCAACGCGATTGGAAAACTCTTTCGAATTCGGCCATTTCGGCTTCTGAATCGGTTTCGTCGAGACACGTTTGCTCACTGTTTCCGGACTCGAGGACGAACTCTGCACTGACTGAGGCAGTTCCGGGAGTACCCTACCCGCTTTCCGTTCGATTACGGACTTTGCAAACACGCTCTAGCCTGAGTCGTTGTTCAGCATCGCGGACAACCGATGCAACAATCCGCAAAACAGCCACACGACACACAGCGCTGCCCGATTCACTGCGGGGTGTGCACGGGTCGGCTTTGGTTTGGTGTCACTTGTGTGTTTTGCCAGAAGAACGCACTACTTGAGTACCCGCCGAACACAGCGCGTCCAAACAAACCGACGATTTACACAGAACTGAATCGCACAGATACGACTCGCTGAAGCCAGGAGCGCGCGAGCATGTATCTGCTGTGTTGCTGCTGCCAGCAGATACGTCAGATGCGCTCGCTCTCCGCCGGCACTGCCAGATGGGAAAACAGCTGAGGCAGCACGGCCCTCTCCCTGTCGCCGTGCACGAGATACTTGGTTGCATTTGTGTCTGGCAAGCGCGCGCCACACATCCGCGAGATACTCGGCCGTCAACTGGCCGAAACTTGCGGTGCAAAGTGGACGGTTTGTAGCTTGGCTTGCTTGTTTACTTCTGCTGCGCTCTTAATATTTTTATTTCATTTGGCCTGCCATTACATCGGCTTCATTCACCGGTGGAGTTCGCATTTTGTCCCTCTGTGGACTTATAAAAGTGTCTGTCGTATCTGCCAGATACACTCGCTACCTTAGCGGTTGCTTGGAGGGCGACTTATGGCCTCCTCTTGCTGGTATACGCATGCACCGAATATCTTCTCTCCCTTTTTTCTCATTGCTTGGATTTTGTGAGAATTTGGCAGCGCCAACAGAGGCAGGCACACACGGAAAGAGAACGAGGAGAAGCACAGATGATGCGAAGAGCGCAAGTTGCTGCAGAGTTGGTCTAATCGTCTCTCAGAGAGAAGTTGAGGTTTGTTTCTCAACTTGTTCTTTCACTTCATATTGTCTTCTGACTTCAAATTATGTTGTGAATCCTTTTATTGGTTCGAATGCGTTAAATTAACGAAATTGTAATGAGAAAACTGAAGCATTTGGAAATTTTAAACGTTTCTTGACTCAACTAAAATCATTGACTCCTTTCAAAATGTCTATAAAAATACTGGAAAATGCAATTTTAAATTAGCAAAACATAGGATTCTCTATCTCCTTCACTCTGAATCCTCACACTCATTATATTTTAGACCTTTCTCGGTATGTTCTCTCTAAAATTCTCCATAAACTCTCTGTGAAAAATTGGTATAATAATGTCTTACATGTATTTGCTCTCTTGTTTATTGTTAAGAAATGGGAAAACCCTCTGTTGTGTCTCTCTTCTCTTCTCCAACATCAGTGGTTAGATAAATTCGACTTCGCAGCAGTTCAAATTATACCAGTTCGTCAAAGTACATAAATTGTTACTAACATTATTATCCGAAGAATGTTGTTAATTTCTTTATTTTGTTAATATAAAAGATTTTTGCGTGTTTTTCTTTTTCCTATTTAGTTTTTGCTATCCTACTGAGATTCGTGTTTAGTCTTTGGTTATCCTTACCAAAAAATGTAAAAAGAGATAAAGAGTTAATCTGTCTCTCTCTCTTCTCTCTTTTTGCGGGAAGTATTTACACGGCTCTTTGCGCGCAAAGTGGTTGCTGTCTGTGCTCAGACAAGATGAAAATAGATTGTTTCTCTTCGTTTTCTCTCTTTCATTGCTGATGAGAGAGCCTCTCTCACGCCAGACTGGCATAATGCTCAGTTAAAACATGAATGATTGTGCGAGCAAAAGGAGCGCGGAAGAGAGTGGAAGTCAGTTCAGCAATCAACTGGTTGGTCATCTTTCAAGCGTCGCATGTGTTGCAAAGCATTAGAAGCCTTCGAAAAGGATTCATCAAGGACACTCTCTACACGTCTATTGATGTGTAAGAAATGTAAGAACATTTGGTAATTACAAGTATTCCGATATAAAGCCATCAATTTTTCGCCTGTACCTTCTGACACCGACATTTTCGTACAATGCTGCCGCAGTGAAGTGTTTCATTGCTACCCGCATATTAAGAGAACCCCAAACCCCTACCGCTCATCACTGCATTGCGTGAGCCATGAATGGTGTCCGCTTCCAAATAAATTAACTCAACATGTGTCTGCCTACAGACACCCGATTATCCTGGCAAACGCACCGAACGAGGATCTGCTGTGTCTCACGATCACAGGCGTGCACGCGTGATGGTCCTTAACTGAGAAGTGCGATCAATGAAGCAACAATCGCCGCCTGACCATCCAGCGTGAAGGCAATCAGTCACGAAGACTAACGAAACTAACGAGGCCCGATCGAAAGCAGCGTTTCCCGGGCACTCGATCACGTTTCAGTGAATGTGTTGAATGCGATGCGGTAACACGCTGAGGGACTCACGGAAATCCACACCACGCACAGGCATGCGGTACGTGGTCCTGCAGGAACCGGAGGGCATGCGGTACGTGGTCCGGCTGCGGGCGGTGAAGAGCAAGGTAGCGCCAGGCGTCGACGCACGGTCGCAAGAGGTCGGGAAGAAAGGGCGATCATGTTGGGCACACAGAGAGAGAGAGAGAGAGAGAGAGAGAGAGAGAGAGAGAGAGAGAGAGAGAAGTGACAGAGAAGTGACAGAGAGAGAGAGAGAGAGAGAGAGAGAAGTGACAGAGAAGTGAAAGAAGCCTGCAACGGTAACAAATTTATCAACACTACGATCGTGGTGATGGAGTTGAATCGAGAAGAGTAAGGAACTGACAATCAACGAAGCCTTCCAAGGACGGCTTCCCCTCTCCGCATCGAGAAGAATGCTGGCCGGTGTGATGAATTTGGCTGTAAGTCGACCTCGGGCAAACGCAGTATACACGAGCTAATTATGCTTTCTTCTCCCGATGTCGGCGGTTGTCAACACGGAGCCGCACGACTTCATTTCTGGTCACCGCGCTTGCACCGAAGCCCCGCGCATGTTGGCATCAGAAACGGGGTCAAAATGATCGGCTTTCATTCAACATGCGAGGCAAGTGCTGCTGACGCTTACCAGCGGCTGTCGTACGCTTGTTTTGTCCATTATTTAGGTCTGCTCCTCTCGTGTTCCCGCCTGAGATGCGTCACCGCGTCTCACGAAGGCGTCGAGAACGGAAGATGAATGGTGTGAACTAAGAAGACGAAAACTCAGACCAGCTCATGCACTCGAATGCAGTAAGCAAGGAAGCCACAACACGTAATTGAATGTCATCAATAAGAAATAAATTTTTAATTGCACTTCAACGCCCTCTTAGTCGCGGAAGGCCAAGCTGTTTTCCTTGTTTTCTACGTACTTTTCGCGGGCAGTGCGGAAAAGCGATTTCTCATTCATCGCCGAGCGGAGCGCTCCAGTAAAAACGACGCCGTTGCACGTTCTTCAACCGTAAAAGTACGTAATACTCGTACATTACAAGGCGCTGCGATCCGTTGCGGCCTAATGGCTGCAGATGCTGCCAGTCGTCATCAGCAGCTCCGGCGCTACGGCCAGTCAGACGCTCCTTTGCTCTGTTCCATCTCAACGTGATGTTGGAGGCCCCTTCCGCGCTCTCCGTGCAACACGAAGCGAGCTCCATGTTGGAGCAAAAGTGGGAACATTCGATTTTTATTACACAATCGTGTGGATCCTGGCAGTGAAATACGCCGATTTTAGTGTTACAACTGAACACGCGCTCACACTAACGTCGGTTACCACCGAATCGCACAAGATGTGGCCACAGTTTGCACAACAGCAACAACAACAACAACGACAACAACAACGGTACTTAATACTCAGCTCAGTTCAAGAACGCGTTCAATGAAGTATCTCGCCCATCCTCTCAGGTTGTGGTTTTCCCATTCGCAATCCGGAGCCCTGGAGTTTTGTGCCAATCTTGCTGTGGCATGGGATTGAAAATGCACTATTTTGCGGTGAATTATGGATTGCGTGTTTCGGGTTGCACAGTGGCATCGAGCGAGGAAACCTAGAAAGGGTTTGCTGCGAAAAGAATGCTTGGGAAACGAGATATGAAGGAAAGATTTGATGAAATACTCGCGAAAATAGTAACACAATTGTCCTTTTACTCCCATATATAACTCTGAACCCCAATCCTGGTGTGGACTTCATAACTTGATAACTTGTGATGACTTGAGACTGACTCAGTTTTCTGATGGCCTCGGAATATTGAAACATCTTACTTTCATCCTCATTCTCTCATCAGATCTAAATAGGCCTACCAACCCGCTTTAATGGTCCATTAATGGGATGCAGTGCGAATTGAACAGTCTCGAGTTACACTGAGTCTTTTATAGGTTCGCAAAACGAAGGATGCAGCTCACTGTGCGCATGCATCATGAACGCTTCCTCGCTTGAACGAGTGACTAATGCGCTCCACACACTCACTGCCTCCATCACATCCGCATAACCTCGAACATTTATTCGCAAACACGTGGAACGAACGAAGATGCAGCAGCAGCAGTCAGCCAGCCGCGAAACCGTCTGATGCCCACATGAGCAGCGCTTCGCAAAAAGCGCCGTCAGCTGCAGCTACCAAATAATCCGCGCCGCATTAAATCATGCTGATCCACCCGAGTTCGATGTTCTTTAATTGCTTGATGTTTCTCAACGCAAAAGGGCAAAACGACGGAAGCAAAGCGTCTGCTTCGCTGTGGTTTCTACGGCCGACATGGTTGCGCAATACGCAGTCAGTGCCGTCTGAATGTTTTCGCCACTCGAAATCCCTTTTTACCACCTTCGCGAGATGTTTTGCTTGGTTTTAATTGCTGCTAACATTGGGATGCCAACAAGATGCCATTGTTTCCGACAACAACAACAACAACAACAACAACAACAACACCACATCGAGCAGATGCATCAACAAGTTCAAACAGGAGTCTGAGTTCCTGCATCCGCTTAACGATATCTACCCGAATAAGCCTCTAAAACCACAACAACACCAACAACAACAATCACAATGTTTCCGTCATAGTTACCATAATCCATTGGATGGAGCAGTATTAGTAGTTGTTGTTGTTGCTTCTGCTGTTGTATCTACAGGTTCTCCGTTTCCGAATGAGCATCATCGCAGTCTTTTTGATCCATTTTAAGTGATTCCAATAACCATTGCGAACGGAGAGGGAAAAATCCAACAAATCCCTCAAGTTTTGCTCGTGTGTTCGAGGTGGTATTTTGCGGACTTATCAGAAAAGACTACTTGAGTTCGTTGTTATTCTCATTGCTTTTATGGGGAATTCATTGCTCTTTCGGCTGGCTGCTCGGAACAAACGTTTCATTTGGGCCGCTTTGGTGGGTACTTCTAATGGGGTTCGTTGTGTGGCACACTAAGTACTGCGCACCTAAATATGAGCTTCACTCATAAATCGTAGTGCTCACATCTATCAAATGATGCCGATATTGTGTCGTGGGTGGGAAACGTCCGACGGTCGGTGGGTCAGCGAGGAAGAGTGATTAAAATGATGTATTTTCGCTTCCAAAACTCTTATTTCTCGAGATCTCCAGAAACTTTCCGAGAAATCGAGGAAACTTTCTGCTTATTTAATTCTGCAATTCTAGCAATAAACACAACATTGTTGTGTGAAGAATTTAAGGAATATTTGAAGCACTTTAAGGTGAAATACAAGAAAGTTTTTTCAAAACTATTGAATACATTTTGATCATAACTTCTTCCATTAGATTTCAGTGCAAAAATTAGTAATAAAATGCATAGAAGTTAACGTTACAACTTCCGCTATTTCATCTTGCTGAGAACTCCGCTTCCCCGCGCTGTATTTTCATTATCCTTTGCAATATAATTCCCTTTACAAGGAATCTACTCAATAACATGAGAAGTTGTACAGAATCAGATGTACGAAGGCGATTCGCAATAAAACGTAATTTAATAATTCGATTTGATGAACAAATGATTTGAAATGAATAGGAGCGATGGAAAAGGGAAAGAGAGGCGTGCGTTTTTAAGCAGACGGATCAAAGCACGCCAAGCATTGCGTGGGTGGTTCCACAATAAATCGATCACAGATAAGTGCAAGTACAATGAAATCCTCTTATTGCGTTCAGCGCTATAGTACTTCGGTGTATTAGCGGAGAGTACAATAATCACAACGTTAAACTGGCTGCAAACCTTATTGCTGCTGTCTTTGTTGCGTCGACGGTGCTTCAGTAGCAGCTCATAATTGAGTTGAATGTCGTCGGAGTAGACTAACAATGCACTCTATGGTGAAGATACACATAAGACTACAGCGGGAACTTCTTTTCCCCACTTTATAATATGGTTCGAAAGCTGAGAAAGCAAGAGTTTTTCGAAGATAGAACTTCTTAACCAAAATTTTGAGGTATTAAAAGGATCATCTCTTTAAAAAATGTATTAATCTTCTTCTCAAGTTCTTCAATTCTTAAGCGTTCACTCAGTTTTGAGAAATATCTCTTGCAACATTTTGAAAACACGTCACTTTAACATAAAGTATGTTAAAATCACATCCTTCAATGCCCCTGTCTTGTGTTCCCCTCTATTTACCCTTCCCTCCCCTTAAGCAAGAAAACATTTAATGTTCTGCAAATCGCATCCCGAAGGATGTTTAGTCCTGTGGGAAGACACTCGATTCCGCATTAATTGCGATGCTGAACTCATATTGTCAATAAGCGGATGATGATTCTTCTCGGTCTTGTCAAAAAAGCTGTTTCAAGTGCGACTTGAGTCGTGAGCACCATGACAGCGAGGTGGAAGTGGGGGTGGACCGTGGTGCTCATTTGCATGGGAACGAGGGCGGCGCCATGGAGAAAAGGACCCCAATAAGTTCACCTGGCTGACAACTGTCGTTTATTAATCAATTAGTATTGCATTAAGTATTTGAGATTAGATTTTTACGATCTTTTCCACTTTACTTACCCGTGTTGGGAGGGAGAGTCACTGGATGCCATGGATTTGGTTTGAGTCTCACTTGAACGTGAATTATCGGCAACTAAATAATCTGAAAGAAGAAGAAGGAGAAGAAAAAAATTAGTAGGAGGAAAAACGAAATATTATTCATTAACAAGTTCTAGAATTTCGCTGCCACTTTGAATTAAGAAATAGTTAAAAGGAAAAATATATAAGAGCTTTCAGGACGGAACAGAGATGTTGTGTTACATTGTATTTAACAGTGCTGTTGAACAGGTTCTAAAAGTCTCTGTTGAAAATACGACGCTTAACAGTTTTCTGAAAACTTTTCTCAGGGCAAACCCGAGCAATAGCTTGAGAACAGATTTGGCCGCTGTTCTCATTATTTCTGCCCGAATTCAGAATGCACTGGGAGCAAAAATCAGTTGGGCTTTCTCTTCAAAACTCTCCTCACGAGGAGAGTCCAATATTTCCTCTTTGGTCAGTAAGCAGCAGCTCGACCTGCCCTAGTTTGGTTAGTTTTCCCCACAAAATTCCCCATATTTACTTCAGGACGAAGTTTTGTTTTGAAGACTTCTCGAAAAAAGCTTAAATGAGGAGCTTAATATTTCTGCACAACTTGTGTTTGACGCTAGTACTGGTTTTTGTTTCCAAAACTGCGGAATAAAACTTGTAAGCACCGGGTTAAGTACTTGTTGTGTTATCTTGAAGGTTCCTGAGAGCTTTTCCCCTTAAAAGCTTAATCAAAATCTGAAGTTTTGTCAAAAAGCCCCAAAGGACGCTGAAATATCCTTTGCAATAAAAACCTTTTGATACCCTTACACAGAATCGCTCAAAAGCTTACTGTGGAGCTTTTGGAGCGCTAGAAGCTTTTAGAACACATTCTCCAAAGTCTCCACATCGTTTAACTGGTACTAAAGTGGCAACATTTTGCGAAAGCTTTTAGTATTCGCTGAAAAGCTCGACGTCTGAGCTTTCTATCTACGGGAGAGAAAACCCAAACTATCTCGTAAACAAAGCGCGAGTAATGGGAATCAGAAGAAGCGCATCTGAGCAACTCTTCTGCGGAACTCACCCTTCTGCAGCTGCTGTTGTTGCTGCATTTGTTGCAGCTGACTTGCCGGTATGAACTCCTCGTGCTTCTGGTCTCCGCCCTTCTCCTCGTACTTGAGCTGGAAGTCTGCTGACTTGCGCAGCGACATCAGCAGCGATTGCGTACGCGGCGGTATTTCAGGTGGCGCTGGTTCCGGCGGCGGCTCGGACTCGGTGCCCGATGTAGCCAAGTCGCCATCGTCAAACTTGGCCGCCGCTGCGGCAGCCTCGCTCTGCGCGAACTCACGTAATTCCATTTGTATTTGCTGCAACTTCAATTTCTCGCGTTCACTACGACTAGCTAATGCCGCGGCCATAGCAGACGCCACGGCAGCGCCTGACGAAGATGTTGTTGCCGCCGCAGCCGCTGCCGCAGCCGCGTTGCTATTGCACGACGCTCCGCTGCTCGAGGAAGTCATGCCGCTGGCGCGACCCAAACGCGCGCTCTTCGAACGACTCGCACGTAGTGAATTCTCGCGACCCACCGGATTTTGCAGACTCGACGCTGTAGTCGACGCACTGATGCCAGCTGCTGCCGCGCAGGGCATTAGAAAGGCAGCGGCAGCGCTGTTCTCGACATCGAAGTCGTTGGTCGCGGCGCCCGCGACGGCAGTGGTGTGCACGCGGTCCAGCACTGCAGAGCTGCCCGAATACGAAAGACGCTCGCTCAACGAGTCCGAGTTCGATTGCGGCGAATCGAATTTGGAATTAAGGAACGGATTTGTACTGCGTGCGGCGGTGGCGGCGGTGGCTGCTGCGCAGGCGACTGAGGCGCCGCTCGTTTGGTATCTGGTGGAGGTGCTGCTGCTTGCATTTGTTGGCATTGCTGTTGCTGCTGCGGCTGGATTACTCGCCGGAGCAGGGAAGAAGGCGGCAGTCTGTTGTTTTTGCGGTGAACACAGTGTGGCAGGCAGTTGTTGCTGGTGTTGTCTATGCTTCTGCGCGCGGTTCGGGTTCGAGTAGTCGGTGAGCAGTGAAGTGGTGACCTCTTCGTTATCGGCGTCGGAGTTGTAACGGTCCATGTCTGGAAGAGAGGGACGGCGGTTAGCGGAATTGGCGAACAAGGGTTGCCCACCCAATGTCCACAAAGTCGGCGACTCGCTGTGAGAGACTGGGTCGCAAACATTACTTGGGGCTATTCATTTCTCTATTCGAGCCCTCAAGTGGATGCAACTTACTTGCCAATTGCTGACTCTGCAGCAGCAGGGTTGCCAACAGCTGCGTGTCGAAGGCCGACTGACCCGTGTTCTGGTACTCGTCCTCACTGCTGCTGTAGCCGTGGCGACTGTGCCACTCGGCCGAGCGCTGACGACGTATGCGTTGCTCTCCGCCGCTCAGGCCGCCCGCGCCGAAGTAGTACTCGCTGCCGCCGCCGCTGCCACCGCGCTTGCGGCCGATGGTGCCCGAGTGACTGGACATAATCGAGGGACGCGTGCCGAACGCTGCAGATCAACAGTCGCAAGGATGCGGCGACTGCTGCGGTCCTGGTAGAGTTACAGCGCCGAAATCGTGGCCATTCGCAGAGGATGCGAGTGGAACGGTTGCGCGCTCTGGAAAGAGACGGGTAGAGAGAGGAAAGTGTCGGCATTAATTAAGTACTTCTGGAATGATTTATGTATTTCGCAAAAATAAATAAATGTTTATCAATGAGACTTGGAAAAGCGAAGGCAGAAAACTGGTGTTAGAAAGAGATGGAAGGAGAGAGAGAGTCACGGGAGAGAGAGAGAGAGAGAGAGCTGGTAGAGAGAGGGAGAGACAGTGAGCGAAGAGCGAGCATGAGAGCGTAACAATTAAGATTTATTAGAATGCAGCGCGCTCCAGCCACCCCTTCAGTCCACCACGAGAAAAAAACGAAGAGATTTATGAGTTGTTTGGCGGTTGGTTGGCTTTGTTGTTTTGTGCACCACCCGGCATTACTTCCCAATTTGGTGTCTCGTTACACAAACGACACTTTAAACGCGGCTGCGGCACGTGCCCTTCGCTGTTCTTCTGACCCCTAATTGTGATTTATAATCGCCGACGAAGGGTTGCTGATATTTCAGTCGCGCAGCCCCTCCCTCCGCTGGGTGCTTCTGAGTTCCCGTTACAGTAACGGGTACTTCTTCTGTTCATTTAAAGCTTTCTAAAAGTCAGCTAATTATTGCTAATTCACGTCCGCCAATGTTTGCGCTCAGAGGAACGTGGCCGGAAATTCGCTCTCAACACGATTGTAGAGAATTATTGTGGTTGAACTCTGGTAATTATATTTTTTCAGGTAATAACAGTACGGATCACAAGGGCTATTTAAGAATGAGGTTGTTGAAGAGAGAAAGAAAGGGTAGAGAAAGTGCGTCAGAGGGGGAAAAGAGAGGGTGAAAATATAGAGTGAAGGGTGGGAAAGGGAGGGCGTCAAGAGAGGGAGAGAGGGGAATATGGTGAGTGAAAATAGAAACAGGAAAAAATAGAAGAGAGAGAGAAAGAGGGAGAAAGAGTGAGAGAGATAGAGTGAGAGAGAAAGAGATGGAGATAAAGAGAGAGAGAAAGAGAGGGATAGAGGAAGGGAGAGAGATAGCGAGAGAGCGAGAGCGAGTGTATGAGAGAGTGATGAGAGCATATTAGATACTCGTATTAGAGTAATTCTTCCCGATATCGACATTTGACTGAAAAAAGGAGGACTCGGTCTTGTTTAGGAGCCCTCGGTAAAGATTATAGTTTCGGCTGGGAAACCCATCTTGATCGCAGATATCGTTTCGAATGCGAAGATAACGAGAGTCTCGCTTCGTGCTCGTCATGGGTTTCCGTGATATAGAAGCGAAGACGACCTGACCTGTTAATTTCTGTAATTTCTATCGAAATACGTTCCAGTGGAAGGTCCCTTCAAAATCGAAAACCTTTTGTGAATGAAAGCTGCATCTACACCGAGTGTTATTTCCTCAGTGTCGTGATGATTATAAATACAGGATGACAATCATTGGAATTATTCTTACTTCTGCCGGAAATCCTGCAAACATGCGTTATAATTTCTACAAACTGGAATTAATCGTCGCTCTTTTCTCTGCGCAACGATTACGTGACAGAATTATTGCTTCCGCGCTAAAATACTGATCATCAGCGATTATTCTGCGATTATTCAGCGATTACTCAGCTAATTATGCACTCCATTAAGCACGTTTACATTTAGTCAATCGTCGCAGTGGGGAACAGCAACTACAACAACCTCAGTGTCACTGCAGTGAATCGTGGAAGCAAAACCGTTCCACAGCGTCAGTCGCCCACCCACGCCAGCCCAATCCAGCCCAACGCACCCACTAACGCACATTCGCGCACGCAATAAAAATGAATCGCATTTTCATCTGCACCGAATTCCATCTGAATGCTGAGCAACACTTTTGATTGATCCACTCATCCGCATGCCGCTCGCTTCATTTAGCGCTGCTTAATCACGCCGCAACGTGCGACTTCATGCTAATGAATGTGTATCTGGCGCCCCCACGCCTCGAGGCGTCACCTTGTCAGTAGGCTCACGCAGTCACTAGCGACCCCCTTCCCCCACCCCTCCCCGCCCGCCGACCGACGACGACGACGAACGCTGCTAACGTGCTCGACTTCTGCGAGTGTTTCGACGGCGATGCGAGTTGCGGTCGTCATCGGCGTAATTTGGCGGCGTCGTCATTAACGGCGCGTACAAAATACGCGGCAGCAAGTGTGTCGCTATCTGTGGCGCGCGCGGAAGTCACGGATAGTCACGGAATACAAATGAGCTCAGTGCCCAATATCGCTCTCAATGTGATTGCAGCGCGAGTGCTGAGGTACTCTGAGGTACTCGAACCTCAATGCAGATCGTTCGGCGAGAAATCTGCGCTCAAAGGTGTGTTGAAGCCTGCGAACTTTAATTACTGCAATTTTGCTGTGTCATGAGCAGATTTTGCATTAAAGTTGCATCAACTTCCAGCACGAAGTCAAGGACTCAAGGATTCCTTGGATGTTTGCTGCCTCCTGCGGGGCGACGTAAGTTTCGAAATGTTGACGCGTAGACCCGAAATATTTAGTTACTCCGCACCCGGTGCTCAGGTGCGACGGAATCCGCGCCACCGTTAGAACGCGAGTCGTGCTTCGTGCTTCGTGCTGCGTACTGCGTGCTCGACGTGCATTCTTGCTCCAGATGCCAATGAGGTGCACGACGCGTCCTTGTGCACGACCGTGTGGTGGGGTTGCGCACGTGTGCCCTGCATTCGCGTGTGTGTGAGCTGCGACTCGCCTTCCGAAAGATACTGCAGCGAAAGCATAGCTTGTGCATACTAAAACAAGCTGTTGTTGCCGTTGTTGTCGTTTCGTGAGGGTAAAATAGGTCACCTGCTGCAAATGCAGCTGAAATGTGCCGTTCTAAATCAATCAGCTGTACGGGAAACGGCTGCGAAAACCACTTTGAAGTCATTATGATTTACGAGAGCTTCGCGATGAGCTTTTCCTATTTCAGCAAATTAAATTTAAATAATTACTGTTTCGGGGACTCTCTAAATTAATCTTGATTGGGAATAAAAGTCATTGCATGTATGCGGGTTGGTGCTGCATTTTCCCTCTTGCCTCCTGCTCTGCTCTTCTCCTCACGGTTCTCTCTTGTCTCTCTCTCCCCCCACCATCTGATATCCCACTCCTTTAAATGTTAATATGGAACATAAGTATCAGTAATATTATTGGATGTCGAATATAAATGAAGTCAGTTAATCAGTCCGTAATGATTGAGTGCCATCGCAAAGATTTACGAATAATTAACAGCTGTGATGCTGAAAACGAAGACGTATCATCAACAGTATCGCAGTACCACCACCTTAATTATTCTGCGCACAAAACAAGTGCCAGCAATAATGCAGGAAATTCCCCTCAAGTGTTGCATATTCATATGAATTGCAATCGGTGAAGTCGGTGATTGCTTTGCTGTGCACCCGAGCGAGCCGAGTGTCGCCGCTCTAATGCTTGTGGAGAATTCAGCAATCATTTCGATCCGCACAGAAATCTGACGCAATAAACAAGTTGAAGGGACAACTCAACCCCTTCCCTCAGTTTGTGTGCGTTTGCATGTGTGGGCCAGCGTGTGCCTGTGTGTGTGGCTACGGAGGCGTGTGTGTGCGTGTAGGTGTGTGGCTTTGATTTGTTGGTCCTTCAATTACACGCCGTAAATGTTGTTAGCCGAGTGACACACTGGAAATAGTTACACAAGCATGCCGTGTATTGTCGAGCTGATGCCAATCTAACGGCAACCGACCACATCTACAACCCAGATGACACACCGTCGCCGACGCCATCCCACCCAAAGTGACACCAACACTGACGCGTACGAAGCGGCGAGATACAGTCTCGCAGGACACGGCATACGCCCGCTGGAGGTGTCCAGCCTTTTGTTCGCTCCCTACGTGGCTTTGATTTATTGTTGCAGCGTCGTCGTTGAACCGTAAAATTATTTCCGATTGCATCGCAATCGCCGGTGAAGGGGGAAGCAGTCTGCTGAGTGGGTGGGTGCGGTGGGATCTCCGGGAACACAAGCGCTTCACTCAGCCGACTGGCTACAGCAACGCATTACATCCTTTTATCGATATGGGGAAGAATTTGAGCGTCCTGCAACGTGTGGACAGAAAAGAGCTGAGGAGTTCTGTCAAAGTTAAATACGACAAATCGGAGGAGGCGAAGGAGTTCAATTTCACTCTAAAGCTATTCAGTTTTGTGAATTTAAGAATGACAGGTGCGGAAAGACTTTCAGCGGGACTTTCCATGAATCCTATATATTTACCACAGAAAATTAAAGGGGAACCTCTGAAATACTTAGTTTCATATAATTTTGTTTCAAAATAGTTTCAGATAATTTTGAATAATAGGTGACAAAATGAAATAATCGATGACATTCGATCCGAGTTTTCGATTCAAGTTTTGGTGGAAATCCACTTGCCAGGATGCTGTTTTCTCAACAGAAGCTTTCTCTTCTAATAAAAGACTTCAAAGCTAAAGAAAGACTTCAAAGCTAGAAAAAGACTTCAAATCTAATTTCGGTTTTATTCGTTGTGGAAAGTGGGAAACTTTATTCGCAATCATTTAGGTGGGTTTTTGGGAGCGAATCATCGTTACCGCTATTACTTCAGAGGATTATATTTGCTATTACTTCTCTTATTATCCTTTATAACTCATTTGCTACTTTAATTTCGCTTATTCTACAAGTTTCCTGTGCTCCGCCAGCAACTTCTCGCCGCGAATTCTTCGCAAAACCAGAAAGAGTCACTGACTGAATGCTTCAATTAGGACTTTCCTCCCGCAACAATGGTCAGGTTTAGAACAAAAACAACAGTTGCCAGTTGCCATTGTTGTCGGCCCGGGTGCTTTCGGCTTTGCTTGTTAATGTATTACTTCCTGTCGCGCTCCAGGCATTCTTTTCACAAACTTTTCTTTGCGTCTTTGCAACGCGAACAAAGAATCCCCGAGCAGCTGAAGGAGGAAGAAAAGACGCGCCTCCAACAAAAGCCAGGAGCGGAGAAAAGCAGGAGCTGCAGGAGCGGAGAAAAGCGACGAAGTAGTGGTTTGAGCCGAGGTGTGGGAGGGGGGGGGGTGGAAGTGAAGGCATGAGTAGCGCACAGCGATGCACTACGTGTTGCTCTACTACTCGCGCGGTTATTGTGAGGGTTGTCCGTGTTACTTGTATCACAAGGATCCCGAAATGTGTCAGCATTGAAAAACAGCCTTAAAATGCTCTTCCTGGATTCCCTGTTCATGCAGGGACTTCAACTTCAATGTGACTTCTCCCAGAATGAATGTACTTCTTCAGATTATTTATTCAAGCATTCAAGACAATAACACAATCGACAATTTCGAACGCATTTTATAGCGAGGTCTTCTCACTTCTTGCAAATCTCCCACGTGTTCGTTTTCCATTTCGCCTGCTGCAGCTGCCGATTGTAGCGTTCGTCGACTTCCCTCAAGTATCCACGCTGAACTCCGTGTCATCTTCACTTCCCGCAACAGCAGGAGCAGCAGGATGTACACGGAGTTGATTAACAATCGCGTTTACAGTCGACGATGGCTGCAAGTTTGTTCGGAAATCAGGCCAAGATGGCTGGGAGGACACCAGAACAGCCCGCGACGGCCAACTTAAAAGAGTGTGAGGAGCGGCGGCGATAAACCCGACCGAGGCGCAGAATAAAAAGGATATCCATCGGAAGTGGAAGCACTGATAGCGTCGGCCAGGCAGGCAGGCAAGTGAGCAAAGAAGGACGCTGATAAGGAGCGAAGTTTGAAACGGCAGCGCACCAGGATGGTGAGAGAGGGGTGTGGCGGGCGAGGGAGGGACGGGCCTGCCGCCCCAGTCAACGACGGAGTGGTAGTGTCCTCCTCTTCTTCTCCGCTCTCCTGCTCGTGCGGTCTCGTGTAACCTTAAAGTGTTTCCTTGTTTCTGGTGTCGTCCACAAAGCGGACGGACGTCCTTCTTGTTGTTTTCGCCTGCGTTTCCGCACTTTATTGGCGGCGCGAGAACTTTAGGCAGCAAAATTGCAACGCAACAACGCTGCTCCCTGCTGCTGCTGTTGTTGTTGTAGCGGTTGGCGCTCGCCCAGTGTTGCCGGCAGCTTCGTGCAGATGCAGTCAACGTCCTCGCCGCTGAGCCTCGGGAGCCGCCGGCTGTGCTTGACTTGTTTGCTTGTTGTTGTCACTGCACTGGTTCGGCGTTTTGTTGGTCCTTTCAGGAGTCCTTCGGCGCCATTGTTTGGTCACCGACCTATTTTTGGCTGTTGTTGTTGCTGCTCTTGTTGCTGTTGAAGTTTCTGTGTTTTTGCAGTGTTTTTTCTGTTCCGTTGCTCGCTCTGTGTGCGACGAAGCCAAGTGAAACTAAACTTAATTAGCGAGGAACTTAATTAATTAAGAAGTGAAAAAGTCTTCCAGCGTGTTTTTCACTACGCTTTGTCAAAATAGCGTTTACACAACTTGAATGTTCAAGCTGGTGTCCTGTGCACCGAAAATCGCTGCCATTTTCGAAAAAATGCGATACTGTAGTGAAAAAAACGTGGAAAATTGGAAAAAAGGAATTTTCAGTGTGCAGCAAAAATACCCAACATCCCTCGTCCCCTCGCTCTTCTCGGTTTTCGCCGTGCGAACGACTTTGCGTCCCTGTTAGAGGATTTTATTTTAGTAACTCGACTACTAAAAATCAATGAGCCGCAGCAAGTAATAATAAGCCGTTGAACATAAAAAAGCTCCACTCACGAATATCGAACCTGCGGCCACACACACACACACACACACACAGAAACATCAGCACCCACACGAGCAAGCAGAGCCGCACGTGTCCTTCCACACACACACATGCGCGCCCATTGCTGCGTCCCAGCTGAATGGCTGCCATAAAAACTGATGAAGCGACGGCGTTGATTGCAAATCAGAGGTTACGGAACGGATTCCACAATGAAAGGAGTGCAAAAGGTTACCCTCTGAAGTAATCGAAAGCTCTGGCTACCGCTACCGTTGTATTTACTGTTCGAAGCGGCATTCGATTCAGCGGAGTGAGGAACTTCCACAGAAAGTGTTACGAGTTCCACTCGTACGTTGAATTATTTATGCGAGGTGCGATTGTTAGGTGCTGCACTCAAGTTGTGGAGCAGTTCGTCGTAGGAATCTCTTCGGAGCAGCAAAATCCAGCGAATCCAATGGAAGCTAACGATTCTTAATTGTGCTCAGTTGTCAACAAGTCCGGGAAAGTAATAAAATCTGTTTAACAAATTGAGTTAATCGCGGCTGCCAATAGTTTTGTTGTTGGCTATTTACGGACAGAACGAGAGCCAGAGAACAACAAAGACGCAGAGAGTGCGGTAGGCTGACGCGTTGGTAGAGAGTGAAGACGTAGCGAGCGTGGTGGCAGAGAGTGAAGAGACAGAGCGCAGAAATGCATTAATGCGGCGCAGATTGGCGTGAACTGGAGTGGAATTTCGCTCAGCGGAGCGTGTGAGCAACTTGTATTCGAATGAAGTCTTCTGCGATGTAATTTCGCTATTCGCAGTTGTTCTTGTTCTCATCGTTTTGTTGCTTTTTAATTTCCGGCTGCTACTTAGTGCTACTGTTTTTGTTGTTGTTGTTGGCTCAACACAATGAAAGCTGCCCGCCCTCCTCGCACAGCAGCATTTCAATCCATACACTGGTCAGAGGGCAACATTAAAAAGTTCGCCTCGGCCACATTCAACTATTCAGCTCACACACGATTCAACTATTCACGCACACACGAACACCACAAACACACACACACACACACACACACACACACACACACACACCGGCAAATACTGCGGTTGCCACCCCAACCCGTTGTTTACATCTGTTTGGGCAAATTTTTGCACATCATGTTGGAGTGCAACAAATCAAAGAGCGCTTGAATTCGGAGAGAATCGCAATCAAATTAGTTATTCTGCGGAAACCTTCACCTTATTGCAGATTATTGAGTTGTATTTCGGAAATTACCACTCATTCCCCACCCCCTTCCGAACACCCGCCGTTCCGCCCGCCGCACCAACCCTTTGCCACGCCAGCCAACTCTACCAACACAAGTTAGCACGACTCTGAAAGTATTTCTTTGCCATATCGTTTGTGGAACTTTCCTCGCTGCCTTCGTGTAGCTTCTCGTCATAAATATGTTGTGGTAAAAAGCGCAGAAACTTCTGACTTTTTGTTCTTCACGCAGGACTCGAACGCAGCAGCGATCTGTTACGGCAAGAAGCGGCAAGCGTAAGTTTTCCCAATCATTTTCCCGCAAAAACTTTCCCACTTTGTCTAGGTTTCTCACTTCGCAGCTGTGCGAACGAGACGTACAAAGCAGAAGTTATGAATTTTGTGGTTGAAAAAGTCCAGCGTACCGCATGCAATTTAAAAAGCGGTGAACGTTAAAGGAAAATATCTCGAAACCTGTAAGAAGGCCGTGCAAAACGTGAATAACATGCAGCCCCCGAATGTCTCTGTTCTAATCTCATAAAAATGTTTAAAATCGATTGAAAATTTCACACACACAAGACTAAAATTATTTGTTTTAGTAGAATAATTATTTAAATAAATACATTTTTAAATGCCTCGTTTTTAAGACGGACTAGCAAGTTAGAATAATTTTTCCCAGCCCCAAACAGGGAAATTATAATCGAGTATTCTAAGCTTCAATGCGGAGTTTCAATTTGCGGTGGTGGCAATCATTGTGTGGTGGTGATGGGAAGGTCACGGTGGTGGTGGAGGTTGTAGTGGTGGCTCAGCATCTCTGTTCGTTCTACCGCAATCGTGATTCAACAGACAAAGAGACACACGGGCCTTTCTGTATCTGGCTTTTCTCCTCCTCTGCACTACCATACTGCGGATGGAACTCCCTCTCCCTCCGGGTGTACGGTGTAAATATTCTGGCCTATAGAAGTTTATGTAGTACTACGACACACGATCATTAGCTCGTCTTCTCAGCATTTCAAGGCAACGCCGTTTTGCAAACACGAATCGCAAAATAATCTAGCTAATGGAAACTCGTAAAATTGAATTTATGTTGTTTACCGATTGCTGTGCCGTGCAGAATGACGAAGAGAGTGAAATTCTCTCGACGAAGAGAGGGGAATGCAAGTTCGAGTTCGGGTTTGCACACAAACGGAAGGCAAACAAAGTCGTGAAAGTGGTGTTGGCTTTCATTACGTCAGGAAACGTACGTACGAAGCCAGAAGAGCAAATAAATAATTTCTGCCTCCGCTAGGAGGCGGCGGATACGACGAACAAGGGTAAGAAGAAGAGGACGGAAATTTTTCAGATATAATTTCATTTTCTATCAAATTCCATGTAATCCAAATACAAATTAACAGCAAAATACGAGTGTATATGCAGCGTAAAGGGGAAACAAACGAAACCAGAGCCCTAAACCAGAAGAATATAACTGAACTAAAGCAAGAAGCAACTTTATGAGTATGAAAATAGCGTTATGAAGCCGAAAGAGCTGCAAATCTCCACATGTACTTGCATCTAAATTCGAATTACCGGTCATTCGTCCACGGTATCTACCGAAATTAGGGACTCATAAGCTTGAAATTCGGCAGGTAGACTCCCGCTTACCGAGAGCTTACTGAGATGTAGCTTCGGCCCACAGCACTCTTTCGGGAATGGGTCCAAAACTCCTCTACCTGCCTTACATTAACGTAATCCGTGCTAGAACAAGTAATCAACTTGCCGCTATATCTTGCGGCCTACTGTCGAATATTTCATAACTTTTTAGGAGTTTTTAAGAATGAAGTGGCTGTGGAAATATTAAATGCGCTGCGGGTTGCTTCAGATACAACACGAAATGAGGATGACAGTGTTTAAAATCCATTAAGCTTTCTAAACGCCTCGAGCTGTGTAGTTCAAAGAAACTTCAAACCACTATGATGGGGTACCACATGCCACACGCATCCAAGTGCTGCCTGCCGCTTGTATTTGAAAAGTTGAGCAACTTTCCAGCTTTTTTGCTTTAATGTTTGACATTGTTTGCTCTGCAATATCACCCGCAGCAACCATCGCATATCATAGGTGGACCTTCTGCGGAAGGCGGCGATTTCTCAGCACGTGCTTGTTGCTTATCACACATGAGGTTTCGGTGTAAATGCGAAGCATGCAGCGAAGTACGCAACTCGGCTAAAGTCGGTAAATATATACGCGCCTTACTGCCAACCGCAACTCGTACAAAATGTTTTTAGCCATTCTAAGCGTAATTTAGAGAAAACCCTTCTTGCTTTTGGTTATTTTCATGCTTACTCCCCGTCTTTTCTGTCTTAGCAGCACAAAAAGTTTCGCTCCAAGCCGATTTGTAGAGTTCAACTTGGTTGAGAACCTTCATGATTGTGAGGAATTGAAAAGGGAAACGTAGCTTCCAAGACGTTTAACTTTCTGAAAATCACATTGTGAATATAGGAAATGTTAAATTACATAGTAATAGTTTGCACGGAGCGCTGGTCTGTTCTCATTCCACGGATATTCGGAGCAGACCTCGGCAGCAATAACTTGCGATGCGATAAAAAGCAAGGGAGTGTAACATCGAACAACTTTATTAGCAAAACTCCAAAACGCAGCGAACGGAGCCGAACGACGATGCACGGAATACTGCGTGACATTCTTCCGTCGGACTGCAAATCTGTGGAGAAAGTTTCTAAATTCGGGGATAAATTTAAGTAGCCATTCAGGAGAGAATGAACTCGAATGCTGCTGCCAGCATTCGGGAACTGAAACTGTGCTTCGTTGTGGGTGGAGAAGTATTTGAGGACCGAGCCGAAGCATTTCATAAACTCTGGAGTTGGCCGTTTCGGTCTGTCCAAAAAGGAGGAAACGGGAAAAAATTGTCGGATATTCTCGCAGCAAAGCACCGCACAGAAGAGCAATGAAAGCGAAAAAAGCCATCAAAAAACAAACGTAAGCGACAGCAAAGTGGATGGAATGTACGCGAATTTTATATTGAAATTCGTGTCTTGAACGTTTTTTGTAAAGCCAAAATGAAAAAAAGAGAGACAGCATTTATTGAAGACGGTGCTGTCGGCGAGAGCAGAAGAGGGGCGGAGGAAACGGCCCCGGGAAGGACTTTGTTGCAAGACAGTTAACTCGAAGTTAATAAAATCTAACGAGAATAGATGTGGGCAGAGTGTGTCGGAACCGCCGTGGCAGCAACCGAAGCTACGGAGCGTTAAGTTTGACGCTTTTACGATTTTCACAGGAAGCTCGCAAACGAGTGCAGCCACTTCCTCCTTCCGCTCCCCCCACGACCGTCTTCGCTTCCAGCGCGTCGACGGTGCGTCAATGAAGCCGTAAAAACCACTTAATCCCTAAAAGCTCCTCTAATGTTTGTTTCTTCGCAACTTTTTTAGCCTTCGATTCGGTGCGTCTTCGCAGTGTTTTACTTTTCCACTCTTGCTCTCCACACATAATTTAAACTTCTCGCATGTGTGCCGCGCATTGAATCCTTTTTAAATTTCATTTTCTGTTATTTCCGACTTTTTATGTGCTCAACTTTTCACTCAGCTTTCTGTCTCCCGCTCCGTGCTTTCACCATCCCTGCCCTCATTCTCCAGACCCTGTGACCCATTCACAGGCCCTCAGTCGGGAGCGAAACATTTTAGTTTTCCTCGAACAAAAAACTTCCAGTTTTACTGCCGAAACAACGTATTCAGTGGATTCCACTGTGCCAGCGTCAGGGTTGCCATCTCGCCCTGTTTTCCCAGCTGCGCGATAGCATGGCGTCCCTCCCGCACCAACAGCAGCAGCCTCCGGAGGGGCAGGGCGGGGGCAGGGTATTTCCGGCTGTGGCGAAACGCATTATACAGGCGCACTCACAGTCAATGAATGTCTTTAGCCTCGTAATGGTTTTGCCCCAGTTTACTCGCTCGCGCTCGCCCTCTCGAATTATTGCTTCCTGCGATTGTGATTTTGCGCCAAATCCCCGCTGCACTCGCGACTAATGATGCTGTTCAGTTCGCTGCTGGTGGGGTTCTTCGGTGGCTTTTGCAGCAGAGACTGAGCAGCCGGCGCGGGTGCGGCTCGGATGCGCCGGATCTGCTGAGGAATGCGCTTGGTAAGCAAAGCTGCCTGAATATTGAAAACACCGAGTCTGCTCGTGCTTCCTCGGCAGCGGGTTTGAATAATGAAAACGCCACTTGCACAGTTTCAGTGTCTTTTCCAGCTAGTTAGTGGAAAGAAAATAACAAATAAATGACAAAAATAATATTTATAATTGTGACTGCAACATCTCTGAATACAGAAGGTTACCGAAAGCCGCGTGATGTGATATCCCGGTGCAGCATACGAGTATCTGAGCGTCGAAAGACATCCGCCGCCGCAGTGTCGCGGCGGAAACTTCATGTTTTATGAATTGTGCGTTGCGGAAACAAGAAGCAACGAGGACACCGGAAGCGCCAAGCGGAAGGACCTCGTCCTCCGCACGCAGGCTGCAGTGCCTAGACGGAGTAGCGCTGCCCCGGCTGTCCCTAGATTCAGTCGCCGACTCTCCACACTGGAACGGAGCGTGGAAGTCCGTCAACTAACTTGAGCTGTTTAATCATCGCATATATTTGAAAACTGCTGCTGGTTGCGCTCTGCGATGCTGAAAAACTGAACCGCTTGCAGTTTCATCGCTCGCACTTGCCGTTATGAGCAAACTTTCCCCGCTAGCTCTGGCTGGCCGGACTGCCGGTGTGGATTTTTACGGCGTGCGCTTTTAATGCAAAACTTATCTGCTTTTCATCGCACGCGCAACTGAGGTGCGTGCAGCAGCAAGTCAAATACTGGTGGCAGCACTTTAATGAAGTCGTCTCCGGGCGGTAGACGTGTGTCTCGCAGCCCTAATTAGACTGGAGTTTGAAATGGCGATCTAATTTTGCCATTTCCGTCCGCTTGCCGTGAACGCAAATGAGTGCTGTGAGTGAATTGCGTTGAAGTTAGTTGCAACTCGACGGCTTCCACAGTTTCTCCTCGCTTTAGCTCACTAGCGCTACCGAATCATAAATGTTAAATAAAAGTGCGTGAATAAGCGAAGCGTTCGTGAAACATGCAACTTGATTACCGCTTGGTGACCTCAGTTGGCTCTCCTTGAATGAGGACTTCGGGTCCGCTCAGCTTTCGCTGTTCGTAGCAGTTCAATTGCAATATTAATTTGTGCTCCAGCCTCCGCTTGCATTTCGGCCGACACTTTTCCGACTCCAACCGAAGCGATAATGCAAACACGTCAGACCTCGTATATATTTACCGAACAACAATTGTTCGGTGCAGCTGAAGAGATGCTCGGAAAATGCGTTCAGCTGCGTCCGGTTGTATATTTTCATTAAATACCCCTAGGCAAATAAGCGGCATCCCATCCCTGCATTCCCAGCTTGGAAATGCCGCTTGCCCTCGTGTCCTGTTGGCACACAGCTAACGCAATTCCTGAGTTCTCGATACGTACGACTTATAAATAAAGCTTATCGAACGTGCAATTAAAGTGCACTTACGCACCAGCTCTGGTTCTGGTCCTTGCAGCAGTAGCGTACCAGGGAGGGGCGTGCGCGGAGTCTTGGGAGACAAACCCTCATCGAAATTGTGGTCTGGGAGACAATCGCTCGCCGAAATTGTGATTCTTGGCTGTCCCACTTCATACAGCAGAACGAAACCTCGTTCAAAGTAAGACGAAAACCCTCGGAATATGACTACGCCACTGATTTGCGGGCGTCCCCTGGCGGGCGCCATTCGCACTCTGAGCTCACCAATCCAACCACACAATTTATCCAAGCAAGCAAACACTTCCGCCCAACATCTCCATACCGAGATTCCACACACGCACACCTCTACACACACTTACAGCACTCACACTCGTACGTGTCGTTTGTGGAAATAGTTGTCGAAGGAATGAGTCCGTGCGAATTATTCCGGCAATAGACTGGAGTTGGGAGTTTAGGTTTAAGAAATGGTGCGCCCCACTGCACCGTGACTGAACTGCAATTGTGGTTACTTGCTGGGCGGAGGGGGGCAGAGGGACTCCTTGTTGGGGTTCGGCTTTTGTTTCAAGAGGTACACGGCGACAAACAACTTTCTGCAATCGAGGAATCGTTTTTCTAGTAAAATATAATGAAATAACGTAAAATATATTTATTAAGTTGAAATTTTCGAGAGGAACTTTTCTCATTACGAGGTAGAAGAACCAGAAGACCTCATCAACACCCTACAGTGATCAATTCTAGCACGCGAACTGAGTGACACGACATGCCAGAAATGTTTGCAACCATATATTTTTCAGTAAAATTGACTGAGGAATGAAATGTGTGAGTCGTGTTCGGATTTGTTCGAGTGTGTGACCTTTTACTTTTTCCGTGTACAGATTTCTGGTACATGTTGGTCCGGGATCACATGCAATTTGACCCACTTCCACTTGCAACTTGCAGGCGGCCGCACTGAAGCAGCTTCAAGTGGCAGCCGACGTGTGCCGTTCGACGTTTGAATCCCATGCTCGCGAGGACGCGTCGATTAGCAACGAACGCATCGGTGGCTCTGCGTCCCGATGTCAGCCGACAGTGCGGCTGCCTCAACGGATCGCTGCTGAGTTGGCAGTTCAATTGGTCGGTTGGTGGAGCCGAAAACCAAAATAACCGCGCGAAATGAAGCTGATAACTTGAGATATCGACAGTCCTGCGGTGGAGTATTGCCGCATTCGGCAGTGGTGGGGGGGGGGAGGAGAGGGATGCGTGTGTATTGATTGGTTGCATGTGTATGCAAGGCAGATGCTTGAATGGTCGGATGGCCCCATTGCACTTTGATGAGCTTGATGCTGTGGCTGCGGCTTGGGTCTGTGAGGCGTGAGGCGTGATGACATCTCGAGCGAATGAATGTGTACCGACGACGAGAATCTCAATGACAGAAGCGATGATGGCAAACGCAATAGCAACAACAAGATCAACGGCAACAACAACAACAACAACGCCAACAACATAACAATTAAAAGACACTCAAGGTTCTTCAAGTGGGATCTCACGTCGAGTGACCTCTCGCCCGCTGGTGACCAGCTGTTGTGCTCAAGTCGAACCTCATCCAGTAACTAAGCCGGCACCAACAACAACACGACAACAACAACAACAAATCCCATGAGTGCCTTGAGTAAAAAGGAGGCTGTAAATATGGACGGACGTCACTGAGTTGGTGAAGGTGGAGAGCGTCTAAAATTGAGCTGCATGTATGCTTCTCTCCCAGAGGCTTCTTCTGTCTACATTTGGGGATGAAGAACAATTAGCCTGGACAAGGTTAGCTGTTAACCTGCGCTTGTTTCGTTTCGTTCAGCTGCCTTTTTAACTCTTTCTTCGTGCAGAAACTTTTCCACACGAACTTTAAAGACGTTGAAACGCGAGTGTGGATGCTTCAGTCTTTAGTGCAAAATTGAAATGCATCTCTGCCCCGCCGAAAATTCGCCAAAAGAGCGAGAGAGCGAGAGAGAGAGAGCGAGAGAGAGAGAGAGCGAGAAAGAGAGAGCGAGAGAGAGAGAGAGAGAGAGAGAGCGAGAGAGAGAGAGAGAAACAATTAAGCTGCAAATAAAGCAGCAATTTTCCGGCTTGTAGGCCTCGCAGTCCGATTTGAAGAACTTCTTTCGCAAGCGGCGCAGCTGAACTCAGCCGAGCACTCAGAATAATGCACTCGGCTGTCGTGTGCGGCTGAAGCGGCCGTCCGTCCGCCCGCCCGGCCGTCCCGACCGGTTGCAGGCGACTTCCAAATGGGAAACTACGAGCGCGTTGTTGATTGTTGACACGTCATGAACGTTTTCATGCCGACTTGCAGCACATTCAGCACGCTCAACGTTGTTGAGCCGAGATTCGCTTGAGCATCATTAAAAAGGGTGCATCACGCACACACACAGCCACACCCACACCCTGAACAGTGACACACACACAGAGCCTGGTCTGCAGAGGGGAAGTTAGCAGTGTGCAGAAATCGCAGATGTGTGGAAATTGCACTGGGAAGCCACGTCGAGTGCAGCCGGAGGAAGGGAGGAAGGTTCCCACCACCTGGGCACTCACTGCAAGACATGACCGAGTCGCCCCTTGCAGCAACACATGCCACTCTACACCGCCACTCACCCGCCCACGCCTCGCCGCCACGCCCCTCGCACTGGCGTGTTCTGTGCGACAACATGATTTTTCTACTCGCATCGCAGGTGCAGCAGGAGCACAAGAATTCGAATAACTGCGGGAACGAGGGCGGCACAACTGCTATTTGCATACAGAAATGGAACAAAAACACGCAAATACTTCTGCATTCACTTCGCTTTGTTCGCTCGCTTCTCGCACGAGGTGTAAAGTGACACATTAACGCCAGCTCAGCTGGCGAAAAAGCGACAAGATAACAGCGGCGCGAGGGTAGTTTTGCACACACACTCCACAAACTACGCGGCCGACAGGATACGAGGAGCCGTGCAAAGCTCATCCCTCGACATGCTGCGCGTCGTCTCGACTTCGCTGATAATTAACAAGGACATCACCAGCACCGAAAGCAGAGTCCTCAAGTGACGAAACTTGTTGCTGCGCTCAGAGTGCATATAAATCAGAAGGATTCTCGTCCCAAATCGTTTTGGTGTTCATAGCAAACAATCAACTACTAATTGCTCGCCTGCTTTCAGATGCGCAGCGAGCGTCCAACTGCAGGACCCTGTCTGCCAACCCGCCAAGGATACTCCGTCCTTCCTTCCATTTCAAATTCCCCCTCCACTCTTCCTCGTCTTATTTTTTAACATCGGCAACGCGAGTGTGGTGTGGATCAACACGAATACCAAGTGTTAAAAAATAATAGAAAAATCCGGAAGTCTTAAAAACCAATCCGTGTTGTACTACTAAAGTACATTCGCGTGTGTAGTTTGCATGTGTGTGGGCAAGCTTGGCGACACCGTAGCGCGGTTGCACTCAACTCACACACACACACACACACACACACACACCCATGCATATGACTGCAACGAAAGAGAAACATTCTGCTAAAAAATAGAACAGACATTAAAAGAAGAACTAAAAATATGAACTCAAATAAGTAGAAAATTGCAAAAATGTTCATAAAGCTACAAAAATCCTCTCCTCCGCCTGCTTCTCCTCCTCCACCACCTCTCACGACCTGCTTAAATTTGCAACAACAGAAACAAATAAATAATCCTCTCCACTTTGTTCGTTCTATGGAAAGATGAAAAAACAGAACAATTTTAATATTCTTTGCTGCAATAATGTTTCTGCTTCTTTTTCCCCTCCTCTTTTTTGTAATTACACGCTGAAAATATGCGGGAAAAAGGAATCGCATTCGGGAACATAATTGAATGTGTGCGAGTGTGTGTGTGTACGTTTGTGTGTACGTGTATATGTGTCCGTATATGTGAGCTTAGCTGCCATATGTTTGTTGAAGGCTTGTGTACAATTATCATTTTGTATGTGTGCTTGATGTGTATGCATGAATGCATAATAAGGAGAGAGAGAGAGAGAGAGAGAGAGAGAGAGAGAGAAAGAAAGTGAGAGGAGCTTCACTGCATGCACGTGGAATTTTATGTCTCTCCGTGAAGTGGCATCTCGCAGACTTGATGAAACTTGAATTTTCAGTCTCATCAAGCGAGTAAGTGTGGGAATGTGAGTTTTCATTATAATCCGCCCTTATCAGCTCGAGGAAGCTCAGGTGATAAATTCTTTATTAACTCGAGACTTTAAGGCAGCTTGTCAGCATCGAATTCTGCAACATTTCTATATGTTGTTCGTGCTCTGATTTATTGTTTCTTAAGATTTTCATGTGAAATCCTTTGCTTCGTTTTGTTTTTTTGTTGCAAATTTTAAAATGTATTCGTTCGTTCGTTCGTTTATTCGTTATATTTGTTTATTCGTTATTTCTGTTTATTTGCTATTTCTGTTTATTTGTTATCCAGTGAAGTTTTTATTTCTTTTCTATTTGATTCACCCCCGTTGTTCCTCTCCTGTTTGCTTTAACCGAATTCGAGAAGATATCTTTCATTTCTTGTAAGATACTTTCTCTGGCTTTCACTCTCCTGCCGCTCTGTTGGCACGGCTTCCCTGGAGCACAAGCAGCAACAACAAAAAGACGAGCAACATCAACACGAGGAAGTATAAAACACGTTTGAGTCCGTGAGTCTGATTGTGCTGCCAATCCGACGACGACGCAGCCTGGGATTCGCCGCCGCTCGGATGCTTATGCTGTCCTTAAGTGGTGCATCGTGTTCGGGGACCGGCTGACGTGCAGCACGAAATCTGCAAGTGGCGCTCCCTGGAGTGGGGCGAGGAATTGGTCGGGCAAGCAGCTGACATCCCCTGCTGGCCGACTGGCACGGCGATTAGTTAATATTTTGAAAGGGACTTTCATCGGGTTGGTCCTTCACAGTCATTCTAAAGTCTTTATAACAAGCTGAAGTCGTTATAACAAGCTGAAGTCTTTTTAACAAGCTGAACTTTACAGCAGTCTTCGAATGATTTATTTCGTTTGCTGAATTCCGTCGTTCACTGAATTGAGTCGTTAACAACTCGCGAGCAGCTTTAATCAAGTAACTTGGAGTGGAGAAGGTCACACCTACGTGACTTCAACTGACTTCAACTGACTGAACACCGAATCCTTGTATTCAAAAGTAGGTCTAAAGTGCTGGAGTCGAACTCGACTGCATTCATTTCCGTGTCCATTCATCGTATTCTTAACCACTCGTATTTTTATAAACGTAGTTCAGACTTCAAATGCGATTTTCCAGTTAACCAGATTGAATTAGTTAAAATAATCACACTGAATACCAGTCCGAACTCCACCTACTCCTCAGTCAATCTCCGTTAAACCAAGTGTAACTCGGCTTAGAAATAAAGCGCTTCAAGAAACGACAGGTTAAAATAAACATGAAACAAAGTCAAATAGTTGTCTCGTTCGAGTTTTCGTGAATTGCTTGGCGTGTAGTCCGTGCTGCAGCCAAAAGCGCAGCATGCAACGGACGGACACAGAGAGCAGCCGCTTTATTTGAAGCTCTCAATCCATCCACTGTGCAGCGTCCTTTGTTCTCCGCACAGACGCCGCTCGAATTGGTTGTCAGGGACGCGGGGCACGGCGGGCCTTCCAGACGCTTGTAGACGCACCCTTCGGCGGTAGAACGGTGACGCTCTGCTGTTGACATCCCGCCCCCTCCCCCGATGCAGGCGGGTCGCGTTCTCAGCGTACTTAACATCAGTGCAAACTGTTTCTTCAATTCGATTGCGACAATCGCATTCTTCACATCCTGCTGAAGCTCAAGTATTGACTTGGCTGTGCTGCCGAAGCTGCAGCGTGGCGAGTATCAGTCGCAGTGCACTCGCTGGCATGGGGTTGGCGGTGGTGGTAGCGACCTCTGCCTGTCCGTTCTGTTTCCCATGTGTGCTTCAGCAGCAAACTTTCCGCTTGTTTGTGTGCGTGTGTCCTCTGTCTACATTGTAAGAGTCAAATGAGCTCCTCCGATTCTCTTCCATGAATTGGCTGCATTCTGCTCATCAAGCGAATTGCGTTGTCGTCGTTATCCCTGTTGCTATTCTCAGCTGTGCTGTTGTTGTTTCGGGTTTCTGTGGTTATCTATTGTTGTAAGGATCTCGCAAAGTGTGCTGTTGTTGTTCTCGCTGCTGCTCCAGTTTGTGTCGCGTCGGGTGCGGCATGCAATCCTTTGACGGTTTTCGGGGCTGTTTTCGGAGTGAATCTAGAGCTGAATTACCGGCTACAGATTGACTGACTGAGTTGTACGAATTCAGTTCAATTCGGCATCAGCTACGAACTGCGGCGAGTCGTGGCGCATTAGCGGGCTCTCGGGGCGAGGGCAGTGAGCAAGTGGAGCAGCACGAGGCAGGTGGGTGAGCGAGCATCCGTTCCTTGGCGGAAAGGCAGTGTGTTTCGGTGCCAAGCTTGTATTGCAGTGAAAGGTTTGTCCTGATTCGGTTTTGCTAGAAAGACAATTTTAATGCCCAGTCTTCATTATGTGAGAAGAGGTTTTCCGAGTGTTTCATGAGCTCATTGGCAGACGAGACACGAGATCGCCCGCCTTCCCCACGACTACCGCTTCGGGTGCGCGGTGCGAAGCACAATTCCACTCTGCAAAAGGGAATGTAAATTTAGGGCAAGTTTTTGAGTGAAGTGCGACCAAAGCACGAAAATCCCCTGCAAACTGGAGCCAAGAACTGCACTCATAATCCCCGAACTTTGAAGTCTTCTTAAAGTTTCACTAACACGTAATAATTAGCGGGCTTCTGATCTCGCCGATTCACGCGGAAGTCGTGGCGAATTCCAAGTCGCTCCTTGCAGACGAGCAATGAAAACTGCGAGCGCCCCGAATGGTTTGCGGTGCTGCCGGAACAAGTTCGTAACTTTCAAAGAAAGAAGAAAACACGAGTGCCCTCCTTCCCGTGTCCTGTACGCAGTTGTTCGCGTAGTTGCTCGCCGTACTTTTCCGCAAGTGCTGCTGCTGTCGCTGTTATTGCTGTCGTTGCTGTTGCTGTTGTTTCCGCCGCTGCTTTCCTTCCGAGGCTCCCTTCCGAGGCTCCCTTTCGAGACTGCCTTCCGAGACCCTCGACGCCTTTCTTTATTAGATTATAATCGGCCACAAGGTGTTGAAGCGGATTTGCACGCCACAAATGCAACCCGTTTTGCTAAAAACAACAACGCTCGGGGCAGCAGAGGCAGCGGCAACAATGGCTGAGGCCGGAAAAGTTGGCCAACAGCTACTCATCGCGCTTGACAGCTATTTTCGGCGAAAGAGTCGGCGCAGAAAAGCACCTCGCGAGTGGAGCTCAACAGTGTGGAGCGACGAAGCGCGTCTTTTGTGCGCTTCAAACTCTTGAAGGGGTGGCATTCGTTGGCGTGGCGGTGGGCCGAGTCGGTCTTAAATTTTTGCTATCATTCAACAGAAGAAACAGATGGTGTGGCAAAATCGGTTCAACGTACGAGTACTTCGGCCGCCTTTAGGACGGATGGTCAGCCGTCTCGTCGGCCAGACGAGATGGTCCTTCGGTGCTCGAAATGCAATCAGAGACGGAAAAGCAGCAGTCGAGCAGTCCACGCATCACTCTGCAACTCATGCACTGCATTTCGCACGCGTTCAGAACCAGTGATTTGTGGCAGCGGAGTCGGTTTTCCTTGCAGGGTTGTGAGGGTCGCACTACGGAACCCTGCAACCGCAAATTCAACTCGTTTTCCGAGTGACAAATGTTCCCTCTTCTCAGCAACGACACTCTGACTGTGTGAGACTGAGTATGTGTGTGTGCGTGTGCGTGTGCCAACTGCTCTCTACCACCATCAGCAAACACGCAGACATTCCCCTCGTCGCTCGTTGTCTCACTGATTTTCCGACAGAATGCAAGTAAGTTAAAATAAAATTTTCCCTGCATGCTTTTGGGCGAATGGCGTGTGTTTGTGTGTGTGTGTGTGTGTGTGCGTTGGCCTGTTTGTAAGAAATTTCGAGCTCGCTTTAAGTGGACTTCTGACACACTTCACATGACATTTAAATGCATGACGTCGCCGTGGCACACGTACTCGTATCTGCCGACCTCTCGTCGAGCCGAGTCATACATCCATCCATCCAACCATCCATCCAACCATCCATCCAACCAACCATCTAACCATCCGTCCAACCGGTGGTTTCGTGCCGTAGTTTGGGCTTTCAAAATAATTCCTCAAAATCGGGTCACGTGGGGTTGGCGGCTGTCAGGCGCGATGACAGTAAAGCCCGCCTGACACTTGCAACCAAAACCTCAGGCGCTGGAATTCGCTTTTTGCCCGCGAATCGGGCGCAAAGTTAAAGCGGCGGCAGATCGCAGAGTTGCGAGAAGCTCGAAGTTTAAGCGCAGAAATTCACTATATTTAATTTGTTCGCTTTATTTTACTGTTCGTATTTATGAGCTCGGTACCTGAATATCTTTTTTATGTCGCCGACTTTAACGCGATGTCTTCCTTCTTCTGGTCCTGGCACGATGATATCGAATGCGCAGTTATCAAGACTCAATTATCATTAATTGTGATTTAGTTCTCGTGGAACTTAAGCGAGCTTTTAGCCGGCTGAACTGTATGCAAGCAGGAAATTAATCCTCCGCTCTTATTTCCATTTCATTTCAGACAACTTCAGCAGGTGCTTATGGAGCACACACACACACACACAACTACTGCAAGCTGCAAAATCGCAGCACAATCGGAGCAGCACGACTTCCGCGGCAAGCGCGCGGCGAGGTTCACAAGGATCGAGGATCGCGGGTGGCGTGCGTGCGGGTGTAGATGTTCCCTGCAGGTGTTGGTGCATGCAAATTAGTCTGTGTGTGTGTGGATGCAAGGAATTGTGGAGTAAATGACTTTAGCTTTCCGAATACACGGATTTCGAACTCCCGCGGTTGCTGCCACCTGAATGTGCGTATTGTGACGCGGAAATCGAGAGCGCAATTTGAAGTCTCGCTGAACTCGTGCTGCCTGATTACGCGGCCTGGTTATGTCGCGGCGCGGCCTTTCCACTTGAGTCGGCGAGATAATTTGTCGAAATGCTGCAAAACTACGATTGGAATAAGAAAGAAAATACTTCGCTATATTTTTCTCGCACCGAAAATGTTGCTCAGGTTTGATGATTGGTGTACGTATCCGTATTTTTCAGCCTTCCCGCCTGCCTTTCCGCGCGCGAACATCGACTGTCGCCCCACACGTCGCCGAAGGAATGCACGACTTCATCCGTCCGTCGAAGAGTAGAAAGCAGTCGCGTCATTCCTCGAACTCCCGCCGACAACGTGCCACATCAATATGTCTGTAATCGAGTTGCTGATAAGACGCGCCTCTTCAGCTACAGCTTCGGCTTCAGCTTCATCTTACCCGATTTTGCCTGCCTCACTGAGCTGAAAAAACGATGCAAGCGTGTCAACAAAAGCAGGTCGAGTGAAAACTGATTATGTTGCCATTTTATGTTTATGTTGCTTGTTGTTGTTGTTGGTGTTGTTGTTTACACTTCAGTAATTCAAAAAAGGAAGAAGTTAGTTGCTCACAGAGGCCGCATCCCTAATTTTTTTAAGGAGAGAGTTTTTCCCCCCAATTTGATCGTTTTTATTATTTTATGTTCTTTTCTGCTTGAGACAAAAATTTTGTTCCTTAAACGAGAGCAAATTGAAGATATTTAAATAGGAAACTATTATTGCGTTAGTTTTCCTTTTTAGTTCTGTGTTATCATCGACTTGCTGTTGTTTATGATTGAATACCTGTCGTTATTTAATGCTTTTCCCCACTTCTTCCTCCTCTCCTATACGAGCGCTTTTAATTAATTCGTGATTTGTTGAACTCATTAATTGCTTGTTGTATTGATTTTCACCATTTTTAATTCCATTCGCTGAATTCGCTTAAACCGCAAACCTCCTCTGCAGCTGGAAATTAATTAAAATTCGATTGCTTTATTTGCTCTGTTTATAGCAAAGCGATCCTGAGTTTCTATATTAAATATCCTTTAATAATTTCATCAAATGTTAGTGAATGCAGGACGGATACGGCTCAGTCGATCGCAACCTCGATATATGATGATATTTTAAGGCTTTTTGTGTTTCAATCCGGATCCAAACATCGCCGTCGAGCGCCTGATTTAGTATATCAGGCTGATTAGATTTTAACACCGACTGTTAACTGATTAGTTGATGCGCGTTTTGTTAGGCGTGTCCGTGTCCTCAATTCATAGGCACAAAATAAAAGCAAAACAATTCGCTCTTCGTTCTTAACGAAGAAGGATTTTGCATTTTTCTGCGCAAGTTGCGAGTTTTCGATATCAAACGGTAGCTTCAAGCTGAGTGAACATCAATGATATTTCAGAGAATCGACGAAGGACTTTCTCACTCTCTTCACTTCGCTGTTGAGGAGAAATCCTTCGATATTAAAGGCTCTTGATATTAAAAACCATTCGATTGTCTCTACATTTCATCCGTTTACTATTCAATATAAATGCGAGCACAACCGAGTAGAGCAAACAACCGAAGTATAAACAAGCAATTTTGTGTCCACATTTGTTGTTATCCAGGACGTGCGGGCGGCCCTCGGGTCCGTGTTTGCCATAAACAAAATGTTTTCTTTCTTATTGCGTGCCACTGTCTTTTGGCCGAGCAAATGCCGCTCGGCCAGAGCGGTTATTGAACAGGACAACAGCACGAACATGCCACGCTGCGTTGTGAGGCAGCAACACGTGCTGCTTCGCTAGAATATTAGGAAGGAACACGGGCGGAACTCCTCCAGTTGGTCGAGCCGAGAGTCGAGACACCAGAGACGATGCATTCGGCACCACGCAACTTATAACTCGCGCGTGGGAGTCATCGGCAGGGCGGCACTCCGAGAAGGATTCTACGGTAGTGCAACGAATGTGGGGCATCCGTCGCGTGGGTCAGTTACGTAAGCTACATTTTTCCTGATTATCTATTACAGTTCTGTCCAGCTGTTGACTGTTGTTCTTCTCTGCAGCGCAGGATGTCGCCGCTGATTAGTAGCCGTCCTCGTGCCATCGCGTGTTGCGCTGTCCGTGTGTGGCACTTGTGGCAGTCAGCTTTCTAACGGCAACGCTGCCAGTGCCCTGCGACCGCTTCCACCAGAAACTCTCTTGAATTTCCTGCACTGTCTCGGAAGCCAGCGGAGCGTGACGATGGCATGCCCCGCTGGCCACTGCCTCCAGTGAGTAGACTTGGCTGGAATCAGGTCAGAAATGCAGACACGGCGTGCTGGGTCGAGTAGCACAGAAACCGCTTGTTGCCAGCAGTCGACAGATGCTCTGTCATCGTCGTGTTGCCAGCCAGTGAGCTGCCGCCGTCTCTTGCCTTCGTCCTTGCAATAATGCTTCTCATGTCTTTGATCCTTCTGCTCTCACCGCTCACCGACTCTTCTTTCACGCTCTCCTCCTTCACCGCTCGTTCGGTGCTACTGTGGCGGGGTTCACCTGCTTGGTATGCAGGATATTTTGTTTGCGGCTCGAAAATATCCCGGCAGCATGCTACCCGCACAGTAATAATGCATTTTCTGCATTTAGATATGCAATCGCAATTCCGGACGTCTTTCCACCCCCTGAACGCCCTTTTCTGGCCCCGCATGTTGTTACTGCTGCTTCGGGTTCTCCGAGTGCAGCACAGGAAACCTTAGCGAGCATTACTGATTGTATCGGGATTACGGAATTTATGGTTTTTGCTGCTCGTTCAGGTGGCAAGCCTGGAAGGAGGCTCTTAACGGGTTAACAGAGAATTACAAGTCCTTAGTTTGCGTTGCTGTTGGCAGGAAGGACGTGGGAAGGGGACGGAGGTAAGGGATTTTTAATTTCCGAGCTTGTGTAGATAGTTTTGGTCGTTCCATTCTCATCCGCTCTGAAAATGTGACTCTGAAAAAGCGTTTAATGGCGTTTGCGGATTAAAAGTTGCTATCTGCAGCCTTGCGAGATGGACTTAATGGGCTGTCCCTGCTGGAGAGCCTGCAGCCGCAGCCTTTCGTTCTGTGCTTCTGTGCAACTTGTGTGTCATTTATTCAAAGCATTCAGATTCGGTTACATTTATCAACGCGTCGGCACAGCTGAGTAGCTTAGACTGCCACATTTAATGGAAAACCCCTGAAATCCACTTTATCTGCTAAACAACTACAGCTCGACACCTCCTACGCTCCCCTGGTTCGATTTCGCAGCAGAGGTTGGCGGTCCGGAGCCGAATCAGGGCTGCCAAGCAAGTCAGTTTGGATTCCCCTCTCTCGTTACCTCGTCAATTTGTAAGTCTATTTGTACAATTTTCCACACCAAAATTAATTACGTGTTTCTTAATTTTATTTTTTATTACTCGCAGAGAAATAACCGGAATCGGATGGCGCCGTCAGAGTAACAGCTGATTTCAAGGATTTGGTATGCTTCGGTGACGCGTACGACACGGGTCTCGCCAACTCCCTTCTTGTCTCGAATTCCAGGTGATAATCGAAATGCAGACGAAACTTGCAGAAGAAAGTTACAAGTTCCCTGCTGTTCGAGGAATCACTCCCCTCGACTGGGCAGCGCTGAACGGAGCACCGAGAGTGGGAGAGACGGGACGAAGAGGGGGATGCAGATGTGGAGCCGAGCAGCGACAGCCGGTGGGAGGGGCGTGTTTTAAGTGCCTGAACTAGTAGAAACAGTTTCGCGTTACGTAATTCCTTCTTACGTTAGCCACGCAAGCACTAGAGAGAAATCGCCGAGAAGAACGAACTTAACGATGTTAAATGGAATTGAGGGAGAGCGAAGGGATTATTAGTAATTAAAAGCTGAAAGTAATCCACTTAAAACGATATATTTGAGCCCATTTGCTAAGTCATGTTTAGTCGTCTTCACTTCACTTCACTTAAATACTCTCTGAATTTTTTTAAAGAAACACGAGCTTAGAAACACTAAATTTCAGTCTGAGTTCTTTACAGAAACATTTTAGTCCGGAAAATTCTATTGCTAATGCAAACAACGCGCAGTGCCGCTCGACCGTTCCAGCTCTGCTTTCAAGGTTGCAGAAGTCGGTGGCTGAACTGCAAGCGCGCTAAGCAAACGACTGATGGCATTCTGAGGAGGGTGAGCCGAAAACGAAAGGTGAGAACGGTGGTAGGATAGGGAGAGCGGGGAGCGGCGAACGAAGAATGCAAATATGTTCTCGAATAAACTTGAAAAGTTCTCTGCGTATCTAATGTGGAAAAGTTCCGCTTTGCACATTTTATTTGCGGTGTCCGTATGCGCTTCGAGAGCATTGCACCGGACCGTTGCGCGCGTGGGTTGTGGGGCGTGGAGGTCGGCAGCTATAGTGCGGGGGCATCAAAGTCCACAAAACGCAGTCAAAAAAAAGTAGGAGTTCCTAGTTTGAAGCAGTAAAAAGCACTGGAAAACAGTGAAAGGTGAAGCTTTTAGGTTATCGCGACAGTTAGTTTTTATTTGCGATTTGCAGCAAATGCAGTGCGATCAGAAAAGTCAGTTTAGAAACCTGCGGTCAGTGTAGAAAGTGAAGAAAGAAGCATTCGTTCGTTCCTCGGCACGTGTGGTGATTCGATTGAGAAAATCAGATTTCTACGGCATGCAGCTGATGACAGCTCATTTTTTTTCCAAAGGAACTGAGATCACAGCAGTGAAAATCGAATCAATTATCCAGTTGCAAGGCAAAGAAAAAAAGAAAGAAAGAACAAGCAGCGAAGGGAAAGACGGGGGACGCCTTGCGCGAATTTACATACGCAATTCAAAGCAGGAGTCAAGGAAAGCGAACTCTCGGGATTTATTCAGGCGTCCATCGAAAGCAGTGCAAGGACGCTGCACGAGACATGAAGAAAGTCAGAGAGACAAGGACGATTCCGGGGCGCAGAAGTGGCAGTTGGAAATTCCGTAGGTGTCTCGGAAGCGCACGCTGCGAATACACGCTGTAAAGAGAAGCCCGCCAGTTGCCTCGAGGCAGTCGACACGAATAGATTTACAGGTTGAGGTGTAAGCCGAACGTCACTTTGGCAGGGCATTTCGGCATCCATGGGTGTGACGGAATAGGTTTACTTACAAGTACAAGCAGTATTACAGCTTCGTCGTCTGTACGTTGAATCCCTCTAAAAAACGCTAATTGAGAGAGAATTAAGTAGCCAGTTTTTTCACCACCCAATCGCACTTTTCTTTACTCCTTCGCTCCTTCACGTGCGTCTTCTGGTTGATCCTTCTTGCAAATTTTGTGTCTTTCGTGGCACTGCAGGTGAAAACTGCCCTCCTGCCTGTTGTGATCACACAGAGTAATCCGGTGGGGCGATTATTTCGTAGGGTCGCGCAATAATGGCTCGACTTCAAGGGAAAACTTTTCTCCCCACCGTCTTCCCGTTTGTAAGTCGTGTCGTGTCGTGTCGTGTCGTGTCCCCTGCTGCTGTTGCCTTCAAAGCTATTAAAAGTTCGTTAATAATTAAGCATTTGAGGCGATAACCTTCTCCGTCACCTTCTTCCCGCTCACCATCTTGTCTCTCACCTTAATTTCTCATAAAAAGGCACTCGTAATTAATGATAACTTAAAATTCCACTTCATTTTGAAAATCTTCCTTACCTCTTCGCTGTTTTGCATTTAACTGAATTCGTTCCGTCGAAAATATCCTACGAATGCTTTTGTATCCCTTCTGGAGGAAAATATGGGGCGAAACCCGATGACCCATTTTTCCTACTCAGTCATCTGGGCTTCAGTCAGAGTTGCATTTGACCGCGTTGTGGGTTTTGTTTGGGGACCGTATATTGATACCTTTCTGACCCTGATTAAGCTATCCTTTGATTACGCCTTCCACTGCATTTTCTACTGCTAAAATTGCAGAAAAACAACGGATTTCTTGCTTAGTTGGCTGCCCAAAAAATATTTCCAAAACCACAAAGAATAACAGGCGGTGTTAGATCGGACCACGAAATGGAACAATAAACGGATGAACCGGCGGACAGACTGACGGACGGACGGAGGGACAGACTAACGGACGGACGGAGGGACAGAAAATCGAAGTCCCAGCGCGTTCGAATCAATGACATTCAATTAGTTTCGGTGAGAAACTAATTAAAATTTAATTAATCGGCACAGTTGGACGAACGGAACGAAAAGTAATTTCGCTGTGCAGATGTCAGGTGTTTTCGGTCCATGGCGTCCATGGAGACGAAGAGCAAACAATTCCACAGCTGATCTCAGCTGGGTGTCAAAGGCGACCGAAAAATCAATAAGACCGACCGGATGGCAACGATGTTCCGGCGGGGGGCGTGAAGACGGTGGTGGAAATTCAAATGAAACCTCGAAATGCAACCCCAACCGAAAGTAAGCGCGATAATTTATCTCGACACAGTGTTTCGGTCGCTTTGATGGCGTGATGACGCCAAAACAATTACTTCGGCTGCTCATTATACAACACGAGCGGGTTGGGTGATGGCGTGATTTACGAGTCAAGGGCGAGAGGGCACTGAACTACTCAAGTCTGAAGTAAGCACAACATTCCACAAAAGCTCTTGTCTGAAATCAGGTTTGCACGCAGCTTTCCTAGTAATCCTTTCAACGAACGGTGCGGGGACGAAGACTTGAGGCAGTCGAGATACCATCTCCTCGACGGTAACCTCGTGATGAGGGACGGCGCGAGGTGCCAGCGAAATATTAACGAAGCACGTTGAAGCTCCGTTTGCATGCAGAGTGTTTTGAAACTCCAGAAATATTGTGTGTTTATGGATTTGCTTTCCCAAGTTGTTGCACTTAAGATAGCAAAGCTGAAGAGAGGGCAAAGCAGAGGTGGAATGGCGCACAAACCCCTTCCTCTCAGCGCTGTATGGTGTCCTCCTGCAATTGCACGGACCCTTTGAAGAGCAACCAGCAACACCGAAATTTCCTTTCTCTGTTTCTTCGTACCTTCTGGAAAGTTTCGTGCCAGAAACTGTAAAGAGCAGAAGGATTGGAGAGGGCGTGGAGGTGGTGTGGCGTCACACGGCGTCTAAAAATGCGAGAACTTTACTGGAATTTACGTTCAACAAGTTGAGGCAGTGGAAGGAAGTTCATGCGCTTCTTGTTTATCCGCGAACTCGTATTTTTTACCAAAGAAATGCTTATTTTTGCAGACATTCTTTTGTTGTTCGGAGAAAGTTCAACGAAGTTCCAAATAGCAACCGCGAAAGAAATGAAAATGTTGTTAATAAGGTATTAATTAAAGACAGCAAGAACAACAGCAAGGATAGCAACAGAAATGCAACCGTTCAACGAGGTGGAAGACGAAGTTTGCGATTTGAAAGTCGAAGGATGAGTTCGTCCGGAGAACTGATATCAAATTTAGGAAAATCATCTAGAAATGAAAACACACAAATCTAATTTATTCATTTCAATAGCGTAGCATCGAGTGGAATCCTCGTCTTCAGCTTCCTTCTTTCGCTTTATTCGCCAACTTCTTACTGCCGTCTTTTGCTCCGTCTTTATTGTTCCTCTTCTTCACTTCATTTTATGTGTTTATTAAATGATCATTTTTGTCGCTGTCGCAGCTGCTGTCCAAACTTCTGCACTTTGTTAGAAAGGCTTGACATCGTTGCGTTTTTCTAGACACCGACCGCCAACCGCCAACACCACAACACCACGCAAAGTCTGCTCGACGTTAGCTGCCGAGCTACCAATAACCGTAGGAAAGTCTGCTGTTCCACTGCAGCAAGTCACGGATAAGCACTGAAAGTGTCTCTGCCGCGTGCAAAAGCTGGCTTCTGTGCGGTCCTTTCAGCGGAAGTTCGATGATTCACGGCGCTTTCGGTCTTTTCTCGTCTCGTTCTCGTGTCTTCAGTGCTGGCCCACCAAGTTCCACATAACGTGACTTTAATGCGCACACGAACTGGACGTTTCAATTATGCAATCCGGCATCCCAGCAGCACCGCAAGAGGCTGAGCAGGAGCAAAGGACCGGACCGCCAAGAAACGGTTCGGCTGCAGCCGAACAACTCTGCGACAGGAAGCGGCCGAACAATAGCAACGGCAACACTGTGGCAATTTTGTGTGACGAATTCAACCCAGAAAAGTTATTAAATGTACTCAGTGCATGGATTTTACGGTATTTCTGCGAATATTTTGTTGCTGTCACAGCTTCCGTTCGGCAGCATTGTAACTATGGCTGTGTGTGTGCGTGTGTGTGTATTTGTGTGTGTGGAGAGGAAGAATAGCTTAAGTAAAACAAGAAATCATTCTTGCGGTTGAGGCCAGGACATCCAGCCTTTCCGCTTCTGATACCGTGACGTTGAGATCTCCACAGATTCCCGAAATTCGTTCGTTTTATTCTATTGCATAAATACATTATTTATTTATTAATGCGCAAACAACTCGCGCATCATGCATCAAATTTTTAGTTTGCTGCAGTGGGATTTATTTAAATTCAGGATTCCAGCAGCTGCTGTTGATGTTTCTTGGTATTCTGCTGTTCTTGAGTTTTATTAAGGCGACTGTATGCTTGTATTTGTTAAATACTCACACAGCCACGTGTGCGTGTGATATGTTTACCTTGCCTTATGCACGAATGTCCTGTTTTGTCCTTGCGATATGCGTATCCATTAATTGTGTGTGTTGAAGAGCTTTCTGGGGCTTCCATCCATCGTCCACGTCTTGGACCCGCTTTGACCCACTTTTCGTTTTAGTCTCGGTCTCGTATATTCGTTGGTTTCGTTAAACGATCTCGTCTCAATGAAGTTTTCGGAATCTAGTTGCCGCTTTGTGGGTGCAATTCTGCTCTCACTTCTTCAGGTAATTTTATTCCTACCCTGGAAAAACGTTTGTAGTTTCTACACATGAAGTTTTAGCCATTTTAAAAATCTATAGAGTTGCCAAGTTACCAAACAAATGATTGCCCCTTCAATGCTCTTGATCCAGTTTTCCGCCACTCGAGTATTTATTGAGTGTGAAAGTCTGTGCTCGCAAACAGTCCTCGCAGGGAAAGCATTCCTCGTCCGTCTCCTCCCCCCCCCCCCCCCACAAACCCACCGATTCGTATATATCCTTCTTGGAAACGCTTGCTGCAAATACAAAGGATCTTCGATTCACTTTGAATCTTTTGCAGCCGCCTTGTAATAATTTTTGCTGCGTGCGCCGGTGGCCGCAATAAAATCGATAGAGAAATTTATTGCCAACAAAGGAAGGAAGGATTCATTGGCAACAAAGGAAAAGGACTTGCTTTGCGAGACGCAAAGCATTTGCCTTCTCTGTTCCCAGTTCTGAGTTTTGAACAGCAGGAGTGGGAACCGTGTGCTGCATCAACCCGTTAAGCTGGATGAAGTTTCGTTAACACGCGTGATTCCGCTTTAATTGCGAATATTGTGATATTATTTTTGCCATCTTTGCTGTCATTAACGTGAAGATTTGATAGGGTGACGACTTGAGTCTCTTGCAATTTACGCCTGATTAACGACGCCGTTGTTGTTGTTGTTGTCGATTCGTTCGTGTTGTAGTTTGAATTTACAACAATCACAATGTGAGCGAGACGACAACAATGGCAACTGTGACATCAGCAGCACCGTTATTTACAAAGGAAACCACGATTTTCTTGCAGATCCTTGCAAATTTCCCTGAATGACTTCTGTGCAGCAGAAGTGAGTGCGTGCGCACCGATCAATCTGGTGATACGGGACGGTGTTTCGTTAATACTCGCGATTCTGTTTTAACCGTGAGCACTGTGATATAATTTTCGCCATTTTCATCGCCATTGAGTGGAAAATTGCTGTCATTAACGTGAAGATTTCATAGTGTGACGACTTGAGTTTCTTGTAATTTACGCCTGATTAATTACTCCGGTGTTGTTCTTGTTGTCGATTCGTTCGTGCTGTAGTTTGAATTTATAACAATCACAATGTGAGCGAGACGACAACAATGGCAACTGTGACATCAGCAGCACCGTTATTTACAAAGGAAACCACGATTTTCTTGCAGATCCTTGCAAATTTCCCTGAATGACGACTTCTGTGCAGCAGAAGTGAGTGCGTGCGCACCGATCAATCCGGTGATACGGGACGGTGTTTCGTTAATACTCGCGATTCTGTTTTAACCTTGAGCACTGTGATATAATTTTCGCCATTTTCATTGCCATTGAGTGGAAAAGTGCTTTTGAAGATCTGTGTGTTTCTGTTTTGTTTTGTTTTGCTGTTGCTTGCGTTGATGACAGCAACTGAAGCAGCAGCAAAGCAAAGCAGCGGCAACAGCACCACAACAAACAACAACAACGAGAGGCTGACTAAAAAAGTTGAGGGTGTGAAATGTGAAAACGAAAGGAGAACAAAACGAAAAGCAGAAAGTGAAATGAAGTCGAGAGAAGTCAACGAAAGCAGCAACACAACAAACGAAACAAACCAAGTTTCCCGAAAAGAAAGAAAGAAACAACAACAGAAAGCATAAACTATAACGACGCCAACAACAGCAACATAAACCAGCAACGGCAACAAGAGATTGCAACAGTAACCGCGTACAAAGGACATCAACGGCGCGCTGCAACAGATATGAAACATTTTAACAATGGCGTTGCCACGACGAACGAACGAGTGTGTGTGTGTGTGTGTTGATGTAGATTTTGTTGCTTATAACCGAAAATTTATTAGGTGCCAATAAATAAACGGCGGACAAGTACCACAAAAGCACTGCAAATGCTCGTAACATTGCAATAGTGTGTGTGTAGAACTGCATGAGAGAGAAATAGAGCAGAAGAGGGGGAACAAGAGAGATAGATAAACGTTCTGAAAATGAAAGATAGGGCATGAGAAAGAGAGGGAGAGGAGAGGGACAGTGAGAGTGAGCATGGAAGATAATCGCATCAGCAAGGTGTAGAAAGAGATGGAGCCGTTGTGTCCCGCCTTCATGCCACGTTCGCATCTTCGCACTACAACGATCCCACTTCCTTGCCAAGGATGCGCCGTTAATAAATTTATTGCATTTGCTTTTATGTGTTCTGCTGAGCTGCTGCTGCTGCTGCTAATCCTGCACAAGGACCCCAACCACAAGATATGTGTATATAAATTTTAATTGAATGTCGTGGATCAAACAACAGATTGCACCAAATAACGCGAAATTCAAGCACGAGTTCTTCGTGTTCCTTTTTGCGAGGACTCTAAATTGGCGTTCTAAAATTGGCGTTTCTCCTGCAGGACTTCGACATCGACGACCCAGAGGAGGTCCTTGATCTTTCGTAAACCAACGAAAGTTTTAGAAAAGAATTTGACCGCCAAATTAACGAGTTCGAGATTACAACACGATAAACTTTGGCGATCCTGCCGCAGATATTGCGCCATAAAAACACCACCTCCTCCTCCTCCTCAGCGACCCTCAATCATTTTGCCCACCCCAGACTTCGCATGTTTCGTGCGGTTCTTCGTAATAGTAATGACCGCATATATAGTTTTCGGATCTCTAGAAGATTTATGTTTCTAGAGATTCTTCCATTATTGCGATTAGTAATCCATAGTTATAACAAAATTAATTCGACTTATAATCACACTGAAATCAGGGAACACAACCACCAACGAATCACTCGTGCTTTTCGTTTGCGGCTCGCGACTCACGCCTTGAGGAGCACTGGGTCCTCAAATCTTGAACGAACAATAAAAACCCAAAGAGCGAAACAAATGTAAGCACGATGGTTTACTCGAAGCACTCCGTTGGCACTGGAGTAAACGGAGTAAATGAGTACTTTGTCAGGAAGCGCCATAAAATTAAGGACTGTAAACTCAGTTGCGCTTGTTCTGAGTAGGGATGCGTGTTGCTGGATAGGCAGTGCGGGGAAAACAACGGGCGAGCGCTTCAGTAAGAGGGAAACAATGACGCTAATGATGGTGGAGCGTTCGAAGAACATTCAGAAGATACTTTATCGCACGCAGCACAGATTTGTTTACATTGTGCGGTGAAAATTACACACCTTATATTGCAGCAGAAAATCTTCTTCTGTTCATTACTTCGCATCTTACAAAAACCATTATTATATTCTACTATCATCGCAGGTCCTCGAATCCTTTGTGGGTATGCAATACTACAATTAGAGCCAAGAATATATTTTGGTTTGTTCGCTGGTCCAAAAGTGCGTTAAATTTAAGCTGAAGACGCTGCAATCGATTACAGTTGCACTGGGGTTGCTGTTGCAGTTCTCGTCGCTTTTGCTACATTTTGTGTGATATTTATGGGCTACAATGCCGTAAATTTCCGTGTCTACGCGTGCGGAACAAAGGTGTTCAAATGCCGGATGCTCTTCTTACATAAATCGCGCCGGTTGCAATTTTCTCACTAAAACGCAAATGTATTGCATAAGCGTCCCATTGCAGTTCCAACGCCATTCTTGAGGGTAGCGTTTGCGTTTGCAGTTGGTGGAAGCAGCAACCTTTCCATATCTTTCTTGCAATTGTCGCACACATACATGCAGTCCTGATGACATTTCAATTTCATCGCCGCGAATCACTGGATTTTTTATTAGGAATTTACCCGACTTAATAGGCCTGGCTAGGATGGACGATTTGCGTTTCCCAAATTATTATTTCTTTGTAATTCTGTCCCTTATAACCCCTGCAATCTCAATGGATACACGCAGGGTACTCGTTTTCGAACGTCTGGCCAAATTAAAAGCAATCAGGGCGTTTAAATCGAGTTAACACTTCGAGAACGCAGTTCCGCAGTATCAGACAGAAGTGGCGGCACACTAAACGGACGGCACGGACGCTACGCTTCGCCAATCTATACTGGAACTACTGGAAAAAACAGCTGATGAGGGCGCTTCGAGACAGAGTGAGTAGCAGTAGCATCGTCTGCAGCTGAGTTAGAATATAATAACCTCCGGAAGATAGGAGAAGCAATGGTGAGTGCGAACTCTCGTCTTATATGTCATATAGCTAAGTCTGCTCTTAAACCGCAGAACCGATTTCAAGCGAACTTGGTGCAATTATTACTTACTAACTAAGCAGAAATACTATCGGGGTGTGGATGGGATTAGCAAAGAGGGCGTGACACCTTTCATATGAACGAAATCTCAGAAACGTAATATCTAGGGAACAATTTGCGGTCGAGTCCCTTAACTTTGGTACACCAGCGTTATGTGACAGTGCCATTGTACAGGAGGAAAGTAGAAGGCATTATATAAACAGGGTGTGGCAGCTCCCATACAAGCGAATTTTCAAATACGTCATATCTGGGGTACCATTCGCGATACAATCTCGAGACTTGGTAGGGTAACGTTTTCCTAGCAATTTTAATAGGTATTCTCTGACATTTACTGCTCTCTTCACGCCCCATATATTTAAGCTAGAGTTTAACCTGCAACCTGAATCATCTGCTCACAGTTTCATTGAATTGAGACCTTGTACAGCGATATTCCGCATAACCATTTTTGTTCCGGGAGTCCTCCTCCCTCTCTATTAAATGTTATCAGCGGCTTCTTATCTGATTTCATCTGATTGACTCTTTATTCATGAAATGCGCTGTAAGATATGTAAATGACAGCAAGACAATTAAAAACTCAAATTTCAAGCAATTAAAACAACATTAAACGAAATGTAGAAACGGAGATAAAAAATTCATAGAGACAGTGAAAAGTTTTCGAATTGTTTGTCTGAAAGTGTGTGTGTGTGTGCACTATTCTGTGTTTGTGCGTTAAATTAACGTGTCAAAAGCATTTGCAGAGTTTAATTTTTTCAGTGAAGTCTTAACGAGCTCTGTTACGGAGAATTTTAAATGCGTTCCGTGGAAAATGTTCAGTTAAAGCGTTGAAAGAGCGAAAACATGAGCAAATTTAGAGAGATAGATTTGTGGCTGTGCGCTTGTGTATATATGCATGTGTTTGTGTAGGTTGAATAAACGCTTTACGGAAACAAGAAGCCGCAATGAAAATAAACATGTGACGCGTATAGGCTTCGCTAAGCAGACAAAAATTCGCACCCTCATACAAGCACGCAAACTTAAAGGAGCACACATACACACAAACTAGCAGGAGCACACATACACACAAACTAGCAGGAGCACTCACACACACACACACACATACACACAAACTAGCAGGAGCACTCACACACACACACACACACACATACACACAAACTAGCAGGAGCACTCACACACACACACACACACACACCCACACACACCACCGATTTCGCGTTTAGTTCAGCTGATAAGTGATGGCAACTGCGTGCGTCAGTTGGATGCATAATCCGTACACGTATATATGTTACACAGGCTGGATGAGTGCTTCAGTAACCACATACATATGTACTCGTATATGCGCTGATATCAGTGGATTTCCGCTTCCTTCCGTATTTCACTACGAGTATATCTGTGTATATGATGCTTTGGAATTTCGGAAAACACAACGAACAAGCTCGGAATTGATTGTCACCGATAAACCCATACACGCACTCGTTTTGTGTCCTCATCTCACACACACGTTTTGTGTCCTCATCGGCACCCCACACATGCTGTTTACAGCACAAGCAAATTGAAATGCATAATTTTGTGGTTTTAGCTAAATGCGACGATCATCCGCTTCATAATCTCACTCAACTTTGACCCGATTTCATATCGATGCTTATTTTGCCGTATGAACAGCAGAGTTTCTGCTGACATTTTAAACTCTGGGCTTATTTCGATTTACAAATGTAGTGAAGTGTTTGCACAGAAATTATGCAAAATTTAGTGGAAGCAGCAAATTCCGGTCTCTCTTTTTTCTATCATAAAAGAAAATAAAAATTAATAAAAATATAAATTGCAAAAGCTTCAAAATTCAGTATTTTATAATATATAGTACAATTGTAATTATAAAATACTGTATTGGGAAGAAATAAATTGGTACATAAATTGGCTTCAATACGGAAGCTGAAAATTGTTCGATGAAGAGGTGTTGTGTTTATAAGAGCAACAACAAGTACAACTCAGAAATCAAGGACACGCACACATGCACACATATGTATAGTCAAACAAAGCAATAAACGTCAATAATGAGCTTTCCAGTACGTTACACTAGCGTGTTCGTATTAGTTAAAGCAGCTCATTATGCGTTTATGTGTGTACCGCCGCGCCACACGATACATGATGTACCGCTCACTCCTGCGCGTGTACTACCGCTCAGAAGCATATTCGCGCCCTTCTTGTCTGACCGTTCTCTCGACTAATTAATTGATTTAGTAATGTGAAATATTTCAATGATTGAATTGCCCCAAGAAGAATGAGTCACTTGCAATGGATTCCATTTTAAACTAAACAAATGCATGTGGTCAAATCGGCACAACGGCGCCTATGAGTTATGGATATCTTATACAATCTGCTCAAAATTGCATTTCACGCTACATCACAATTGCAGGCTTGAAATTACAATGATTTCCACAAAAGCTCCGATGTTTATTATTTTAATGCAACAGTTTAGAACTCGTACTTTTTATAGCATTTGAATAAATAACAGTATTATAATTGCAATAGTAATGGTAATGGTGGCGATAAGGGCGAAGATAATGGTAACTGTAATGGTAATGCTAATTGTAAAGGTAACGGTAATCGATGGTGATGTAACGCGATGGTGTGATGTAATTTGGTGGTGATGGCGTGATGGTGAAGGTGTGATAGTAAGGGTGTGGTATTGATGGCGTAATGATGGTGGTGTGGTGACGATGATGGGATGTGGTGATGGTCAGATGGAGATGGCGTGATTCGTGCACCACCACCGCATCACTACCAATGATGGCGTGACGGCGATGGTGTGATGGTAAATATGAGATGGCGATGGTGTGATTGTGATGTCGTGATGGTGGTAGTGCGGTGGTAATGGCATGATGGTGATGGTGGTGTTGTGATGGTGATGTCATAATGGTGATGGTGTGGAGGCGATGGCGTAAAGGTGTGGTAGTGATGGCGTGATGGTGATGCTGATGGTGCGATGGTGATGGAGTGATAGTGATGTCGTTATGGTGATGCTGATGGCGTGGGGCCAATGGCGTGATGGTGATAGTGTGATTCTGATCGCGTAATGGTGATGTTGTAATGTAAGTGGCGTGATGGTGATGGTGTGATAGTGATGGTGTAATAGTGGCGGCGTGATGGTGATGGTCTGGTGGCAATGGTGTGATGGTGTGATTCTGATGACGTAATGGTGATGGTGTAATGAGGGTGGCGTGATTGTGATGGTGTGATGGTGATGGTGTGATAGTGATATAGTGACGCTGATGGTGTGGTGGCGATGGCGTGCTGATGATGGTGTGGTATTTATGGCGTAATGGTGATGGTGTAAAGGCGAAAAGGTGATGGTGTAAAAGCGAAAAGGTGATGGTGTAAAAAGGTGATGGTGTAAAAGTGATCGTGTCGTGGCGATGGTGTGATGGTGATGCTGTTATCGTGATGGCGTAATGGTGATGGTGTGATGGTAATGGTGTGATGGTGATGGTGTAATGTTGATGGTATGATGGTGATGGTGTGGTATTGATGTCGTGATGGTGTGCTGGCGATGGCGTGATGTTGATGATGTGATTCTGATGGTGTGAGTGTATTGGTGTGACAGTGATGTCGTGACGGTGATGGTGTGGCGGCGATTGCGTGCTGATGATGGTGTGGTATTGATGGCGTAATGGTGATGGTGTAAAGGCGAAAGCGTGATGGTTATGGTGTTATAGTGATGGCTTAATGGCGATAGTGTAATGGTGGTGGCGTGGTGGTGAAATGCTGACGGTGTGATAGTGATGTGATGGTGATGGTGTGGTGTGATGGTGATAATATGATAGTGATGTCGCTGATGCTGATGGTGTGATAGTGGTGGCGTGATGGGGATGGTGTAAAAGCGAAGGCGTGATGTTAAAGGTTTGATAGTGATAGTTTAGTGGCGTAATGATGATAGTGTGATAGTATTGTCATGATGGTGATTGTGATGTTGTAATGGTGGTGGCGTGATGGTGATATGGTGACGATGTGATAATGTTGTCGTGACGGTGATGGTGTGGTGGCGATGGTGTGGTGGCGATGGTGTGATCGTGATGCTGTTATAGTGATGGCTTAATGATGATATTGTAATGGTGGTGCCGTGATGGTGATAGTGATGGTGTGTTGGTGAAATTGTGATGGTGTGATAGTGATGTCGTTATGGTGTGGTGGCGATGACGTGAGGGTGACGATGTGGTACCGATGGCGTGATGGTGATGATGCGGTTCTGATGGCGTAATTGTGATGGTGTAATGGTGGTGGCGTGATAGTGATATCGAGTTGGTGATGGTGTAATGGTGGTGGCATGATGGTGATGGTGATGATGGTGATGGTGTGATAGTGATGTCCTGATGCTGATGGAGACGGTGTGATTGTGATGTTCTGATGGTGATTGTATGATGGTGATTGGGTGATAGTGATGTGTTGGTGTGTTGGCGATGGCGTGATGGTGATGGTGTGCTTCTGATGGCGTAATGAGATGGTGTAATAGTGGTGACGTGATGGTGATGTCGTGATGGTGATGGTGTGATGGTGGTGGCTTTATGGTGATATGGTGACGGTGTGATAGTGTTGTCGTGATGGTGATGGCGTGATGGTGATGGTGTAATCGTGATGTGATGGTGATGGCGTATTAGTGATGGTGTAGTGGTGACGGTGTGATATTGATGCCATGATGGTGATGGTGTGGTTGCGTTGGCGTGATGGTGATGGTGTGAAAAGTGATGGCGTATTAGTGATGGTGTAATGGTGACGGTGTGATATTGATGCCATGATGGTGATGGTGTGGTAGCGTTAGCGTGATGGTGATGGTGTGAAAAGTGATGGCGTATTAGTGATGGTGTAATGGTGGTGGCGAGAAGGTGATGGTGTAATGGCGATGGTGTGATAGTGATGTCGTGATAGTGAAGGTGTGATAGTAACGTCGTGATGGTGATGGTGTTTTGGCGATAGCATGATGGTGAGATAGTGGTGGCGTGATGGTGATGGTCTGAAAGTAATGGTGATGGTGTGTCGCTATCGCACCAATGATGGTGATGGTAGTGATTCTGATAGTGTGATGTTGGTGGCGTGAGGGTGATGGTGAGACGGTGATTGTGTGATAGTGATGTCGTGATGGTGATGGTGTGGTGGCGATAGCGTGATGGTGTGATAGTGGTGGCGTGATGGTGTGATGGTGGTGGTGTTATTCCAATGGCGTAACGGTGGTGTTCTAATGGTGGTGGCATTACGGTGATGGTGTGATAATGAGGTCGTGACGGTGGTGGTGTAATGGGTTTGGCGTGATGGTGATATGGTGACAGTGTGGTAGTGATGTCCTGATGGTGATGGTATGAGGGTTATTGTGTGATAGTGATGTTTGATGTGGTGGCGTTGGTGTGATAGTGTTATAGTGATGGTGTAATGGTGATGGTGAGGTAGTGATGTAGTGATGATGTGGTGGCGTGAAAGTGATGGTGTGGTAGTGATGGTGTATTGGCGATGGTGATGTTGTGATAGTGATGTCGTGATGGCAATGGTGTGATGGTTGTGGCGTGATGGTGATATGGTGACGGTGTGAAAATGATGTCGTGATTGTGTGGTGGCGATTGTGTGATCGTGATGCTGTTATAGTGATGGCTTAATGGTGATGGTTTAATGGTGGTGCCGTGACGGTGATAGTGATGGTGTGATGGTGAAATTGTGATGGTGTGATAGTGATGTCGTTATGGTGTTGTGGCGATGATGTGAGGGTGACGATGTGGTACCGATGGCGTGGTAGTGATGTTGTGGTTCTGATGGCGTAATTGTGATGGTGTAATGGTGGTGGCATGATGGTGATTGTGTGATAGTGATGTGATGGTGTGTTAGCGATGGAGTGATGGTGATGGTGTGATTCAGATGGCGTAATGATGATTATGTAATTGTAGTGGCGTGATGGTTTTCGCGTGATGGTGATATGGTGACGGTGTGATAGTGTTGTCGTGATGGTGGTGGCGTGATGTTGATGGTGTGATCGTGATGTGATGGTGATGGTGTAATAGTAGTGTGATGGTGATGGTGTAATAGTGATGGCGTGATGGTGATGGTGTGATGGTTATGGTGAAATGGTGGTGTAATAGTGATGTAGTGATGGTGGGTGGCGATAGCTTGATGATGATGATGTGGTAGTGATGGTGTAATGGTGAGGGTGAATGGTGGTGACTTGATGGTGATGGTGTTATAGTGATGGTGTGATTGATGTTGACAGTGTGATATTGATGCCATGACGGTGATGGTGTGGTGGCGTTGGCGTGATGGTGATGGTGTGAAAAGTGATGGCGTATTAGTGTTGGTGTAATGATGGTGGCGAGATGGTGATGGTGTAATGGCGATGGTGTGATAGTGATGTCGTGATGGTGATTGTGTGAAGTAACGTCGTGATAGTGATGGTGTTTTGGGGATAGCATGATGGTGTGATAGTGGTGGCGTGATTGTGATAGCGTGATTTTGATGGTAAAATGGTGATGGTGTGTCGCTATCGATGTTGGTGGTGTTAGGGTGATGGTGAGATGGTGACTGTGTGATAATGATGTCGTGATGGTGATGGTGTGGTGGCGATAGCGTGATGGTTTGATAGTGGTGGTGTGATGGTGTGATAGCGGTGTCGCGATGGTGATGGTGTGATAGTGGTGGCGTGATGGTGGTGGTGAGATGGTGATGTTAAGATGTTGGTGTGATTGTGATGTGATGGTGTGGTGGCGATGGCGTGATTGTGATGGCGTTACGGTGATGGTTTAATGATGATGGCGTGATGGAGATGGTGATGGTGTGATAGTGATGTGATGGGGTGGTGGTGATGACGTGATGGTGATGGTGTGATAGTGATGGTGAGAAGGTAATGGTGTGATTCTGGTGGCGTAATGCTGATGGTGTTATGATGGTGGCGTGATGGTGATAGTTATGGTGTGATTGTGATATTATGATGGTGACGTCGTGATGCTGATGGTGTGATGGTGGTGGCGTGATGGTGATGGTGAAATCGTGAACGTGTGGTAGTGATGTAATGGTGTGGTGGTGATGATGTGGTTCTGATGGCGTAGTGGCGATGGTGTAATGGTGGTGGCGTTATGTTGATAGAGTATTGGTGGAGGCGTGATGGTGATGGTGGGATAGTGGTGTCGTGATGGTAATGGTGTGATGGTGGTGGCGTGATGGTGATATGGTAACGGTGTGATAGTGCTGTCGTGAGGGTGATATAGTGACAATGTGATAGTGATGTCCTGATGGTGATGGTATGAGCGTGATTGTGTGATAGTGATGTCTTGATGTGGTGGCGTTGGTGCGATAGTGTTATAGTGATGGTGTAAGGGTGATGGTGATATAGTGATGTCGTAATGATGTGGTGGCGTGAAAGTGATGGTGTGGTAGTGATGGCTTAATGGTGATGGTGTAATGGTGGTGGCGTGATGGTGATGGTGTGATAGTGATGTCGTGGTGGTGACGGTGTGGTAGTAATGGCGTAATGGTGATGATGTAAAGGCGAAGACGCGATGGTTACGGTGTTATAGTGATGGTGTAATGGTGGTGCCGTGATGGTGATGGTGTGATAGTGATCTCGTTTTGGTATGATGGTGATGGCGTGAGGGTGGTGGTGTAATGGTGATGGTGTGACGATGGCGTGATGGTGTAATGGTGGTGGCGTGATCGTAATGGTGCCGGTGTGATAGTGATTTGATGTTGTGGTGGCGATTGTGTGATGGTGATGCTGTTATAGTGATGGTGTAATGGCGTTGACGTGATCGTGATTGTGTGATAGTGTGATGTCGTGACGGTGATGGTGAAATGAAGATGGTGTGATAGTAGTTTTGTGATGGTGATAGTGTGATGCCGATGGTGTGATGGTGATGGTGTGATTCTGATGGTGTAATGGTGATGGTGTAATGGTGGTGGAGTGATTGTGATGGTGTGATGGTGACAGTGAGATGGTGATGGTATGATAGTGATGTCGCTGACGCTGATGGTGTGATAGTGGTGGCGTGATGGTGATGGTGATGGTGTGATAGGAATGTCGTGATGCTGATGGTGTGGTGGCGATGTCTTGATGGTGACTGTGTGATAATGATGTGATGGTGATGGCGTTATGGTGATGGTGATATGGTGACTGTGTGATAGTGATGTGATGGTGATGGTGTAATGGTGGTGGCGTGAGCGTAATGGTGCCGGTGTGATAGTGATTTGATGTTGTGGTGGCGATTGTGTGATGGTGATGCTGTTATAGTGATGGTGTAATGGCGTTGACGTGATCGTGATTGTGTGATAGTGATGTCGTGACGGTGATGGTGAAATGAAGATGGTGTGATAGTAGTTTTGTGATGGTGATAGTGTGATGCCGATGGTGTGATGGTGATGGTGTGATTCTGATGGCGTAATGGTGATTGTGTAATGGTGGTGGCGTGATACTGTTGTCGTGATGGTGTGATAGTGACTTCGTGATGATGATGGTGTGATCTTGATGTCGTGATGGTGATGATTATGATGGTGAAATGGTGATGGTGTGATAGTGATGTCGTGATGGCGTAATAGTGATGGTGTGACAGTGATGTCGTGATGGTGTGGTGGCGATGGCATGTTGGTGTGGTAGTGATGTAATGATGATGGTGTGATGATGGTAAGATGGTGAAGGTGTAATAGGGATGTCGTGGCGGTGATGTTGTCGTAGCGATGGCGTGATGGTAATGGTATGTTAGTGATGTCGTGATGGTGAAGGTTTGATCTTGTGATGGTGGTGTTGTAATGGTGATATTGTGAAATTGATATTAATGGTGTGATAGTGGTAGTGTAATGATGTCTTTATTCTGTCTGGAGGAGGATGAGACGGCGGTTCATATAATGTGCTAATGTCCAACTTTTACAGGTAAAAGAGTTGCTGACCTGGGTCATCCACGCACTACTTAGCAATTTGGGAATATACTGAGCGAGAGTTGTAAATCGTGCATGCCGAATGGCACGGGCTATGCGGTTACCTTGAAAGAATCGCCCCCTGCGTGAAAAAGTGGTAATGGTAACGGTAATATTGGTAAAATTTTGAAATGGTATTGGTAATGCTAGTGATAATGTTAACAGTAATAATAATGGTTATTACTGGTGGAGTGGTAAAACCAAGGTTGCAAACAGTAATAATTAAATTATTTTATTGTAATTAATGATAATGGTATGGCAATGGTAATGGTAATAGCGATAATATGGTAATTAACTTCCTAAATCTGTAGGTTTTAAATAATATCACAGCCCAGGCTTACAGTGATTACTTAAAAGTAATTTGCGGGTTATATTTGTTTACATTAGAATATTTGATGAGAACAGATACGAATTTCCTAATCGTTGCACTTCCCCTTTCATAACTGCAGAATTATATGCCCTTATAAGCTTAGAGGAAATTTGATAAAAATATGATAAAGATTTTTGTTATATAGACGTCACATCCTTCGCGCTACTCTTGCTAACCTGGTTTTGGAACAATCGGAAAACAGCTGTCTCAACTGCGTAACTTCTGCCGATATTTTTGTCCTTGTTGCTGTACACGTTGGAACGAAGCAGGAGGCGTTTTTAATCTGCGGCTGTTTATCAAGTTGCTGAGCGTTGATAATTTAAACAATTCGTTCAGCGTCACGCAGCTCAATTAACTCGGGCGCTTCTAATAAGTTCCATTAGTTAATTCCCCGTGTTGTAGTAGTTGTTATTAGTTGTTGCTCGTTCAGAGTTGACTGTAATTTACTTTGTACACGTTAATCGAGACCGCTATTTATTGCTTCTTCGTTTTTTCCATAGCATTCGTTTGTTGGATGGCACCCGTAAAACGAAGTAACATAAACGGAAGCGGAAACACAAGAAAAAACTGTTACTGATTCGAGACACGCAATAGGAATTCACTCACGCGATGGTCGTGGTTTGTATGTGTACTTTAATGTAAGTGTATTTATGTATATGTGTGTGTCTGCGTGCGTGTGTGTGTGGAATTGTGTTCAGTGATTTTTTTGTTGCTTGAGTAAGCATCGAACCGGAAGAACTCGTTAAGTTAACTAACGCGCGCGTGGACGCGTGTCAACTCGGCGTTGGTCTCACGGGGCGTTTGATTGACATTTAGTACGCATTGATTGCGTTCGTTGGAATCACTGATGTTGTTTTATTTAATTGCGCTTTGCATTTGAATTTGTTTAGTTGGAGATTTGCTAACAGAAAAATGATTTTTTTAATTAAAAATTCTACGGTGAATTTTTCAGAAACTCTACGGTGAATTTTTCAATACATTTGTAGACCAAGAAATTACGCACTTACACGAAATACACTTTTTATTAATATATTCTTGCCTTGTGAATTTTTTGTTAAAGACACTTTCATCGCATTAAGTGAATATTAACGCAAGTATAATCCCCAATTTTCTCAGGTTTTCGCTATTAACTCGGACGCACACTTGAAGTTTTGCCTCGCCGACGATGCGACAGTTCAACGCTTGTCCGCCGCACACACCGATGTTGACTACTTTAAGCGAGAAAAACGAATTCAATCGCACCATTTTTGGCTTTCCTCGTGCCTCGGCGCCTGAAATGTGGTTGCAAGTGAGAGCTTTTCTCTTATACGCCACCCCAAGTGGGCTCAGAGTCCTTTCGCAGCGCCTGCGCTTTTTCTACGAGGGCTCTGAATGCTGGGTTTCCCTCACGAAGGCAGGCACAACCTGCATTTCGTTGTCCTTCTGTTCGGCACACTCACGTTGCGCCTGTAACGGAATTCGAGTTTTGGCGCTTTTTTGCAATGGCTTTAATCAGCTACTTTCGGCTCACCGGCCTTTTTTAACTCTGCAGTTTTTAGTCGATTTTAATATTTTAGACTTTAGATTTGACTGTTGGTCCGATTTTATTATTCGCTCATATATAATTTATAATTCCCGAGGTCAGACAGTTTCTTTTTAGCCACCTGGGTTTCCCCGCACTCATGTTTTATTAATAAGTCACTGAATTCAATCCTTACCGTCTGCTTTTCTGTTGCATTGCATTTTAAGATTTATATTCCCGCCACGTAAAACCCTTTGATCTCCACAGCACGGCCCGTCCATGATGCTGCTGCCATCATCTTGTTTACATGTACGCATTTATTGAGTTGTTTTCCCCCACCTTCATTAAGACGCGTCGTTTTAATTCGTCCCATTCGCCCACTCGCTTCGCGTGAACTCCGCGAGCCACCGCTCCACTCCACCCTCAAGCTGATCGTTGCTCCCAACTTTTGCAGAAATGGCTAACTTATTCACTCATTGAAGCCTCATTTGATTCATTTAATTATACTTTTTTCGCTTTATTCGTGCCCATAATGAGTCCTTAGCGCTCAGAGCATCTTCGAAATCTACGCGAATGAAGTCAAGCCCTTCATGCTCGCAGACTCGCTGCACGCTGGGAGGTCTCCAGATCTCAACTCACCTCGTCCTCCCACTAGTTTGCTGCGACGACTTCTACTGCTCTTCTTGGCAGTTTTGCCCATTTTCCTTCCCTCACCTCGCTTTTCTACTTCTTGGTCTTGTTCTTCTCCTCGCACTCCTCCTTTCTAATTTATCTCGGTAACATCTACCCCTTGCTTCTGCACCCCAAATCCATTAAGTTGCTAAAATATTGCACACTGCTCGGCGCTCTGCCGTGTTATTAAGCTGGCTGGCTGAATTTGCTATCGGCCTCCAGCAGTTGCCGCCGAATCTTGCATTATAATATCTGCGATTAGAGTTTAAAGTATGCAAAAACTTCCACAGAAGGCACAAAGAGAGAGGGAGAGAGAGACAGAGGAGAGCAGTTGAGAACTGGTTCCCAATACTATCAAGGAATCGTGTGATGAAAGCATATGATACTAATACACCCCAGTTAGGTACTGAAGACTCGTATTCCGCCGGAGAACTGATGAGGGCGTCGACAACCGGAATGCTGAGCAGGCACTGTATCCTGTGAACAAGAGTGGAAATAGTGTTCGCACGAATCCGTGTAATCTCACAGCAGAGGGCGTTAGAGAGTCTCTTGGCAGTTTGGAACGGAGGAAAAGCGGCAATCAACTGCAATCAGAGTCGAATGTAGCGCGAATTCGCCGAAAGCGGAAGGAATTTCTGAAGCAACAAATTCGATCTTCTAATTGAAAAGTCTCTACATACTCGTACTAAACATTTGCTAATGACAAAGTTGAGAAATTCCCTGGTTTTCACAAAATTCGTCACTTCCTATTTACCGCACAACGAAAATGTTTTCGTCATCGCAAAACACTCTAAAGACCCCCGATACTCAGGACATGAGAGGCATAGCATCCTGTCTCGTTTGGCGACAGCCGGAAGTCGTACGAGTGGGTCCTCGCAGGTGTTGGAGGATGCAATGTATCCGTATTATTAGAGCCGAACCGTTGTTAACACGCTGTGAGGCAAGAGATGATTTTGCCATGGGAACGGCGGATAAACACGCAAAAGGCTACGAAACGAGCAAAAATGCCGTAGGAAGCAACAAACTTTCGGTGCGCCGTGCTTGCCTGGCGTTTAATGAAAAGCAGCGCGCTGCTGCTGTGGGCGGAATGATTGAAAACAGATACTCGCTCAGTCCCCAGCCATTTCCAACAACTCCAATATTTTCCAATTCCCACGAGAGGCAGTGGCAGGCGGCGGACTGCCACCAGTAGCATGCCACGATCTGCACGCGGCACTCATTTGCGCTTGGCGCTCGAGCACGTCAGCGCTTGCATGCGTTGCGCTTCCATTCATTGCTCGCTTCATTCATTCGCGCATTCAGCGATTCAGTCACTCAGCTCCGGGACAATCAAAACGTTGCTGCGTCGGTAGTAATGAAGAGCCGGAAATTGCTTTCCGCCATGTTGTCGTGCTCGTTCTGCTGCTGTGCTGCTGAGCAAACGAAGCAGCGAGGGCTCGAGTTGCTCGCTGCATCTGCAGCTGCTAGTGGTTGTGGAAGGGGGGGGGGGGGAAGTGTAACAAAACTGCGTCGTCGAGCGCTTCCTTGTCAGACACGCCTGTCGGCTGAGTTTTCACTTATTATTTGCTTCCGTTGACTACTTAATTTTTAATATCCTTTTTTCCCCACTCAGTTCGTTGGCTGCTTGCAAAATCCTGCCTTGCTGCGGCAGCATCAAGCGGAAGAACGAGGCACCAGCCACCGAAAACGGAGCAAATTAAAAAGAGTTGCAAACCGTTTACGTGTCTCTCATAGACAAAGAGCAACAAATTGCGGTGTGTTGCTTGCTTTGTGCGAAGCCCCTTGCGGCGAAGTTGTCTTCAGCAGGCGTTGGGAGTCGTTTGGGTGGAGGAGTGGGAGTTTAGGCGGTTATGTGAGGCGCGGTATGAGGAAAAACTGCCTTTTTACAGAGCAGAGCCAAATCAATTGCGAGATATTAAAGTGCGGCCAGTGAATGCCTGGAAGTTCGTAAAAGCAGTTTTAGGAAGGAAGAATCGAGGACTTGTTTTACAAAAATTGAAGCTCTAAGAAGACGCCAACCGTCCTGGAAAATTGAACATAAGAAACCGAACGAAACGGGGGAGAGCATCAGCGGTTACCGCGGCTGAAAGTATCAACAACAGCAAGAAACGAACACATGCAATGCAAGTTCAGCGGAATATTAAGGAAGCGCCGCCACACATACGCTCTGAAAACCACGCACACCCAACTCGAACCGCTTAACGAGCGCAGTTCTTGGAGCGCAAGAAGTTCTAGTGAGCACAGTTATGGCGATGTTAAGGATGTGGATGCGTTAGCAAAGAACTTGGCAACTTTTGAAACTTAAAAGTGAGAGAAGAACCTCGTATTGGACTTGATCGCTGTTGTGGCGAGAAAGACGTTAAAAGCACAATTATGTACGTTCAGAATATCAGGCGAAGAAAACCATCCAGTTATAAACGAAAAGCAAAAGTTTCTTATGAAAACCACATCAATTCTCAATTTAAGCGCGAGGAAACACTAAACCAGAAGCAAAACTTGGACTTTAAAAGGTTTAATTTAATTATAAGTGGATAAAAGCAACCTGAGCAGCGATAGTAGAGATCGCGACAAATCCAGATGATGATTGAGATCGAAACGGCTTTCTGTATCTACGACAATCGAATTGCGGCAGTTTTATTAATCGAGACAGTAACCAAGATCGTTGCAGCCCTCTTCTCCTCTAGAATTAACGAGAATAATCGAGGTGCACTGGGTTTTTTCAGCCGGGACGGGATAATTGCAATTGAGATATCGAAAATTTCGAGAAGATCATCGTGTGCGTCTCGAACTCTGCGAAGATGTTTTGTGTGAGCAGAAGAAACGTTCCGCTTGAACACTAAGGGAATCAAAATCACAAATTCTTATTCTCACGTTACTTGGACTTTTTTAATTTAATTTTTATATATATATTAAAAAACCCATTTGAGCCGAAGGAGCGAATGATTTCCCTTTAAGTTTCGAAGAGACCCACATTGTTGTTGAGATTACTTCTCCAAGTGAAGGACACTAACCTTCCCCCATCATTGGACCCTCAACTGCACTCAGCTACAAGCGACGCGGTCCTTTAACACCGGTACGTGCTGCTCCCGGAATTCCTCTCTCATGCACACATGAGCGGCATCTTAATCAGTTCTAATTGGAAGCCGCAATAAAAGAGTTCGAGCGAACATACAGCGAAGCACACACATCCATCCACACATTCGCATACACACACACGCAGTAGTCTGATGTTTGCGGGACAAGGGGAGAGTACTGGACCGACTAACGGGGTGTAAACTGAGACGTTAGGGCTAGATGACTGTCTACAATTGGACAGATACGAACGCTTGAGTTTTAAACTCCTTCTGCCTCCCGACGTAATACTTAGCGGTAGTTCCGGGAGGACTGACAGACATGGGGGAGGGGTTTTAGCGTGGTTAAAGTCCCGCACGCAGGCTTTCGATGCTTTCCCCTCATGAGAAAAAAAACACACACATGCACGCTTAAGAGAAGTAAGATTTAAGAACAGAAAGTACGGGAAACTTTGGCGAGTTAATAAATCAACAGCAAAAGCGAACGAGCAACATGCACGGAGCGCAAGACAGAACCACTAATTATAATGTTTCTGTTCGTGTTGTTGTTGTTCTTGTTGTTGTTGTTGTTGGTGTTGTTGTTGATGTTTTTATAGAGCCATACTAGTAAACTTTGTTGCTTCGTTTGGGTCAGAATTTGTTGGCGGTTTTCATTTCTTTTTTCTTATCAAGCATGTGAAGCACGAAATAGAATTTATTTTCGCCATACAAACAAAACAAAAAAGCACACACACACACACAAACACACACCCCATAACTATATTTGAGATCGTAAAGTATTTTTATTTGCTATTTTTTGTTTCTTTTACGTTTTCTTGTCTAATGCTTTTCCCACAACTTGGCAAAAATGCGCAATTTAGTCGCTTTCCCTCCCTACCCTCCACCACCCATCACACACACACACACACCCACCTACCTTCTTCAAACACTTAAACCTCCGTTTTATTATTGTAGCTCGCTCCCAATGTTGTTGTTGTTGCGGAGCTGGAGGTACTAATGAAAGGGAATTCATTACACATGATACAGATATTAAAAGCGTGTAAAGATAAGCAACAACAACAACAACAACGACGACAGCAACAATGCTAAACCACTGGAAGCCTATTGCAACAAATAAACTGTAATGTGAGCGGCTGTTAAATTTCATTTACACTCATACGAAACGCACGTGACGGTTTTCGGAAGTCACTGGCATTTTCCTCTACATCGATCAGTCGCAGCACAAAGGAATACAATGAACTCTCCCCCCACCACTCCACCACTTCAAGACGGTATCCGTGGAACCCATCCGCTGCTCGCCGGCCCTTCTGCAGATTTTCCTAAACGAAGATTCACAGTTACATGTGGACGAAGTTGCTGCTCCAGTTGTTCTCGTGCAAAAATAGCGCGTGTCGTCACAGTTTGATTTTCAGTGCACTATATTTTCGCCGTCTTAGTCTTCTGCTGCAAAGGTGTCGCGAGTATTTAAACAAGAATCGAAGGCATCCGAACTCCTTCCGTGTGCAACGCAATGACTGCAAGGCGGTCGCCTTCCAGTCCACATTATCAGTGCGCTCAAGCATTCCAATTTAAATGGCGTGCATGTTCTGCGGTTTGTTTCGGAATTACGACGCTACCGCACACACCGCGCCGCGATGCTGACGACAAGCTATGTGCGGCCGCACGTACGCGAACACGAAACGCAAATATTTACAGTGTTTGAGTTGGGTTGTTGTTGTTTTTGTTATTATTATGGTTATTATTATGGTTAGGAATGTTTTTTTTATGTACATAAAATTATTTGTGTTTTGGGGAAACTATAAGTGTGTGTGTGCGTGTGTTTGCGGAAGGTAAATATTTGAAGTTTCGAAATTTCATTAAATTTTGTTGGGAGGCAGGAAAGCGTTAATAATAACAACAACAACAACGGAATTCTGTTGGGAGGCAGCAAAGCGCCACCTAGAATAACAATAATAAGAACAAAAAATAACAACAACTATAATAACAACAGCCACAATAACAACAACAACATTATCTTCAAGCTAAATCGAAAAATTTCGAACCACAAAATGACTGAAATTTCCAGCAGTGTGCGTGTGTGTGTGTGTGTGTGTGTGTGTGTACGTACGTGTTGGTGAGTGTTTAGCGCCCGTATTGATGGCATAACTGGAGCAAGTGTTGGTAATGTTTTTCCACAGGCGGTATTAAATTTAATTTGGCGAAAAAATGCCATCCTTTTTGGGGGGTTTTTTGGAACGATGGCTGGAATCTCAACTTGCAAACAAGGGTGCGCACTCAGTCGTTCCACTGTTTGACATCGGACTCCAGTTGCACAGAGCTGCACTTTTGTGTTCCACCCAAACGGATGGGTTTGTGGACACCAGCGGGACAGGAATGACGGAAAATGACGCTATTTACCCACAAGAACTTCCTTCTGCATCCTCGCCTGCATCTGCGGGAAGTCTTATCTACACACTGAAGCAGGATTCGTCCATCTTTAAGGACAATTTTAGAGTTTCGTGTGCTTTCATTCAAGATCAAGCAGACTGAAAGGAAATCACTGAAGTAAAACAAACGCAAAGCGGAATACGTATATGCGAGAGAACGTTCACGCACACACTAGCACACGCACACACTAGCACACACACACACTCGCACAGGCGGGCATAAAACAGAAGCAGTGCTGATAACGAGCAGAAAAAAGCGAGAGACCATGACGCTTGACGTTGATGGTCACATTATAGAGACGAGTCCGGCGATCCGATATTTGGGTGTAATGATTGATGCCAGGCTAAAATTCACAAACCATGTCGAAAAGATTAGCAAGAAGGCGATGGGTGTATCAGCGGCACTTTCTCGGATGATGTGCAACATTGGTGGACCGCGTCAAAGTAGAAGACTTTTATTGTCCGAAGTGGTACAGTCTATTGTAATGTATAGTATGCCGCCCCGGTCTGGACATACGCCTTGAAAATAAAGGCTAACCTTAGGACTTTTAATCAGCTTTTCCGCTTAAGTGCACTGAGGGTCTTCCGGAAGTGCAGTGGCTTCCGGACTTTATCCTGTGAAGCAGCATTAGTTATAGCTGGAATTCCACCTCCGGACTTACTGGTATTGGAAATGCAACAACTATTTCAACGGTGTTTGGAAATGAACAGAGCACTCACGGCGATGGAAAAGGACGACATTAGAAACAACACATATATGAAATGGCAGCATGGATGGGTTACCTCTAATAAGGGCAGAGACTGGTTTCGACGCTTCGAAAATAATGATTTTGAACTTGAGGATAAAGAACATTACAAGTAGATGAGTCAACTATTTCAAAACGTTTAAAAGTTTTGGGAATGGTCCAGAAGCAAGGACATTGGGTACCGTATGAATTGAAGCCGAGAGACGTCGAACGGCGTTTTCTCACGTGTGAACTACTGCTTCAACGGCAGAAAAGAAAAGGTTTTTTGCACCTCATTGTGACTGGCGATGAAAAGTGGATACACTACGATAATCCAAAGCGTAGAAAAACGTGGGGTAAGCCCGGCCATGTATCAACATCGTCTGCAAAACAAAATATCCATGGTTCGAAGCTTCTCTGTATTTGTTGGGATCAGCAGGGTGTAATTTATTATGAGCTGCTCAAACCGAATGATACTATCACGGGGAAGCGCCATCGACTTCAATTGAAGAGTTTAAGTCGAGCCTTAAAAGAAAAATGGCCGCTATACGAGCAGAGACACGAAAAAGTGATTTTGCTACATTCGGCCTCATGTTGCAAAACCAGTGAAAACCTACCTGGAAACGCTTCAATGGGAAGTTATACCCCACCCGCTGCCAGAAAGATGCGAGAAAGTGGTCGCTAGTGATGGGCAATACTTTGAATGAAATGTTCCTTATAATTTAAATAAAGCTTTTATTTCGTCAAAAAACAGCGAGAACTTATTCAAGGACCCAATAGATTTCTATAGGACACAGCTATTGAGTGGACATGGATGTTTCAGAACGTATCTACATACATACGGTCATGACACTGAATTCATTTGCGAGCGATGTTGTCATGGCACGGAAGATGCCTTCCATACGTACTTTGAATGCCCAGGTTTAACGGATGTACGTCTGAAAGTCGAGGAGACGCTTCCGCGAGCACTCTCGCCTGAAAATATAGTCAGATCCATGCTGGAATCCCGAGAGGCATGGGATGTGGTGAAGTCCATGTCCGCAAATATAATGAAAGAACAGCGCAGCCTGGAGCGTTCACGCAGTAGTCTGATGTCTGCGGGACAAGGGGAGAGTACTGGACCGACTAACGGGGTGTAAACTGAGACGTTAGGGCTAGATGACTGTCTACAATTGGACAGATACGAACGCTTGAGTTTTAAACTCCTTCTGCCTCCCGACGTAATACTTAGCGGTAGTTCCGGGAGGACTGACAGACATGGGGGAGGGGTTTCAGCGTGGTTAAAGTCCCGCATGCAGGCTTTCGAAGCTTCCCCTCATGAGAAAAAAAAACGCACACATTCACACTCGCACACGGACACACTCGCACACACCGTAGCCGCATAAATTAAATGCCGGTTTATGCATAAAATACACATGCTGGTCGCTGTGCAAACTCGGCGCGCCTCACACATCAACCAGCTGTCAGCACTGTGAACAAACGCGGCCAAATGTCGGTGTTGCGACAGCAGTTGCATTCTGGCCGCACAAAAAGAAGACTAAATCACGCATAATACGACCGCAATTAAAAACGGAAGTTCGGGATTCCCGAATTCCAGTTCAACTCCTATTCTCTTTATTCTCGTTCAATTCAAACGCTTTCTGCCACTCAGTGTCATCGTGGGCCCCCGTGTGATTAAGCAGCGCAACCATTAATAAATCCACTGAAATTTCAAACAGCAAAAACGTTAATTAAAACTTTAAACTTTAATTTAAGCACTCGCTGGTGGAAAGTGCTTCTGATTCAGAGCGATGCAAAACTTTCGCCAGCACGCGAGTCCTTCTCGCGTCGTCGTCATCCTCGTCCTCGTCCTCGTGAAAAGCAAAAACTCTACACGTGCTCCGCTCTCGTTGCAAGTAATTTCGCTCCACTCAGACAGTAGATTTAATTGCTTTAAAACGCTTTAAACTGCTTTGTCTGCCTGCTGATGAACGCTTTATGCCGAGTCCTCAGCGCATTTAATTTCGCCACATGCAACCAGTGACGTTTTGCAGCGTTTCGTAGAGCGAACTACGCTGCACCTCAATCCACTTGGTCTGCCCCTTTGTGGCTGCCGTCACCGACTCACTGACTCACCATCTCCCGTCTAACCTGCACCCCTCACCACCTCACCCTCTTCCATCCTGTTCCCAACTGCCGTCACTCACGGCAACCTTTTCGAAAACTCCGAGTTGCCGATTTGTGCAGCGTCGCAAAAATCAGCGTGAGAACAGGAATTAAGGTTTCCATGATGTAAGCAGGAATTATTGTGTGCGGCTGCCCGGCAGGAAAACTCACTGTAGAGGAACCGCAGCCAGTTGTTAGCGTCTCGAATTCGAAGCGGAGGTTGAGGATGAGGCTGATTTCCGAGTTGAGGGCGTCGATAGAGATCAAGGCGGCACATCCTTCTTCGCTTGGTCGAGACGGTAATCGAGACTGAGACTGGCTGTTTTAGTCTGACCTTTCTAGTAAAAGTGACAATCAGGATCGAGACGGATTCTTTTACCCGGACGGCAACCCACATCACTGTTTCAGTCGACAAAATTGCAATGATCGAGACGGATTCTTGTAGTCGAGATGTGAATAGAGATCGAGTGTTCTCGAGTAGTTCTCGAGTAGTTCTCGAGTAGTTCTCGAGTAGTGCTCAAGTAGTTGTTAGATGCATTTGTGAGGCATTGCGCGGTTCCCTGAGGGGTGCTTGGCGCCCACACACACACACTGATGCTCGTTCGAGCACCCGCGTCCTTTGTGCGCGTTCGTTTCGTGCTTCTTTCCCGCTCACTTATTTCCCACTTGGCAACGCTGGTTGCACTCGCTGCTGCTCCGCCTTTTTCGCTTCGCATTAACCGGGTCGGAGGACAATTTTTTGGCGCGCAAACTTCTTTTTGGGGTTAACAAAGTGGGTGAAAATGTTCAGTTTTGGTGCAGAACTTTCACTCAACTCGTTGAATCCTTTATTTGTGCGGATTTGAAAATTCTTAAAGGCTCGCGACCGAAACTTCACAAAAGCCGGGCCGAAAAATGAGGAATCAAAAACTCAGGATTTCTCTTTTGCAATGACGTGAATTTAAAGGGGAAACAAGAAAAACTTCCAAACTTTCTTCTCGACGCAGTCCAGAGGTCGCACAATGTAATTTAAATCATTTTAATTTTATCATCTGAGGAAAGTTGATACAACTTCTCCACACTGTCAACCTAAATCAACCAGTGACAGAAGCACACAAATGTAGTGCAACTACAATCACACGCAGCAAAACCACAAGCACAAGCAACACTGAGGAAAACAACACGAACGAAGTTATTTAAAGAACGTGCACTGAATTAATATCACTTCCGGTGCTCGTTTTGCATTTATGACGTCGCAGGACAGCAGCTCTTCAGACTTCCAAGCTCGTGTAGCAGTGAGCGGCGCTATTAACCCCGAGGACCCCCGCTACAAGTCGGTCCAGGTCGGCATTTTGTGGCTAGAAAAACCATTCAATTTAATAATTGTTCAGCCGCCTCGTGCACGTCGTCCGGTTGCAGGTGGCTTCGTGTCGCTCAAACGGCAGCCGTCGAGCGCTGGCAACCTAGTGTGGCTGAGGGAAGCTGGACGACGTGAGGTGGGTGACGCCGCAAGTTTCTGATCCGCCACATTTTAGTTCCAGTCAATGCGTCGTGAGTTTGCTTTTTCAGTTTCCGCTGAAAAGTTTCTAAAATTTCGTTATCCTTACTATTGACGCCGATGTCGTCGCAGTCATTGTTGTTATTTCTCCTTTTACATGGTTCTTGTTGTTGTTGCTATTGTTTTTGCGTTGCTGATTCATAGCAACATTTAACTGCGAACTGCGCGTTCGCACTTCTGCACCGTCATTTCCCGGCTACAAACGCTGCAAAGTCATCTTAAATTGAGCTTAACGTGGCGTTATCCACCGACTTCATCCTCTGGTCTTCGTCTGTCCACACGGTCCACCCACCGCTCCCCCTCACCCTTCTCTCTGTCCTACTTTCTCGATCTCTCATTTTACCCCCGTCCTCGCTTCAGTGGCTCTTGTTTTTTTTTCTTTTCAGCATGTTATTTTTAGAGTTTTAATTGTATTTCCTGTGTGTTTCGTGTTTTTTCTTCTTACTCGTACTTTGCTTCCACTGCGCTTCGCTCGACATGCATGTCCTGCATGCTGATGCACGTAAATTGCGTTCAGGTCCTTACAATTGAGAGCTTGCCATTAGTTCGCTGGAAGTGTTTAATTGCAGTTGAAATTCCGCTGATGGATTTTTAATTCGCAGGGAGGTATGAAACGATGACTGGCATGCGCTAGTGAAATCTGTGCAATTATTTGTATTAAAAGTCTGTGAGACGGACTGCATTTCGCTTGGACGATAACTGAGCGATGATCACAATTTCGAATGTTCATCGTAATAAGTTTACAATCGAGCGCCAAGGATTTCTAGTCAAATCCGTGTTCAATACTCTTCATGAAAATAAAATTCCGCTGCCTTTGTATCGAGTTAAACTTGAACCCAACTCAATAAATCTGAACAGGAACCAAACTCACCCAATTTATAATCTTCATTACCTACCACACCGAAAAATTACCGTAGAAGAACCGCACAAAAGAAAGTCTCGCGCCTAAATGCCTAAATTGTCAAGAGTTTGTCAGTTGAACCGCAGAAAAATTCTCACACATCGCTAAATACTACTGTAGAAAATACCTTGCAGCAGCCAGTGCAAAATATAAACCAGTTCATGGTCACGAAGTACGACACTCAGCAACCAGAGGGGAAAAGCATGCGGTGGTACTGCCATTCTTGTTAGAATCAGAATGATATATTTTGTCTTAGAAGATTTTTGTGACTACAACGCAAAACACACGCACTGTGGCTCGAGACGTATAACACCAAAGGGTAGAAATCTGTACCTAGCCATTGTCAGAAATGGACACACCATATCTACAGGCCATACTGGCCAACTGACATTAGAAAAACCCTGGATACTGTAGATTTTGGAGTGATAATAGGGATAAAAGAACAACAAATACAACTAGAAACATCATTTGACCTCTGATCCAACCGTTCGCCAATAATAGCGACTTTAAATGTGACAACTACGATAAAGGAGTTTCAGCATATAACAAACATCAACACTAACTGGCTAAAATATCGGAAGTATATAAGCTCACTCACTGACATTGTTCTCTCGTCGGATATTGACACAGAGGTTGAAAAACTCACTATTCTCATATTGCAAGCTGCTGTAATATCAACACCAGCGCACAGTATCGAAAAGAGAAGGCAGACAATGCAATCAGGCAGACGTTGGCAAATTACGGCGAGGGGAATAGAAAAATAAGACGAGACTGGCAAAGGTTTAGATTCCAAAACCTCAAAATGCAGTTGGAACAAGTTCGTAGGGTTGTTATGTACGAATATCGGAAAAGCATTCGAAGAAAAATAGTACTGCTCGGCTGTATTTTTAGATGTTGCCCCAGTTTTTGATGGGTTGCTCTGCAAAAATTAAAACTATTGCTACATAACACTCATATTCAGTTCGAAAGTGACTTATTAGACAGAAAATTCGTAGTTAAACAAAAAGGTTTCCCACCGAAGCAATGCGACATAAAAGCAAGAGTATTCGAGGAAGTGTTTTGATCCCATTTCCATACCTGTTTTCTACATCTGACTTACCAACGAGCAGCAATATACTGACATCCACTCGTACGTTCGCAGATGATACCGTAGACGTAAGTATGCAGGAGAATCTTACAAAAGCCACTGAAATATTGCAGGTCCATCTAAAAAGAATTGAGAACTGGCTTTCCCTCTGGAGAATTACGGTCAACGAAGCAACGTGTATCCAACTTACATATAGAGAACAGAAAATGCGCCCGCAGAGAAAATACTCGTTTTTCAAAAGATCCAAGTAAAAACACACATTTTAAATTGGTGCAAATTAAATCAATTACCCTACCCTCTAAAGCAATTACAAGCATTGTTGCTGTCGTTGCGTCTGTTAATCAATTTCAATCCGAATTTGCGAAAAGGTGGCTAATAAATCAGAATATCGGAAAACCGCACGAAGCCGGCAGCTTGATTGACTTCCGTGCAGCGCTCGCAAGAATGCAGAGGAAAATAAAGGGATGAATCAGCTATTTTGATTTCTCCCTCAAGCATTCGACGCATTCAACAGCTAAACCAACAGAATCTCAACTGAAAACATGCAGCAGCTGAAAAATTCACTCAGCGAATAATCGGAATTCCTCGGCAGTGTAACCTCCCCGGCTTCGGCCCGCTGTCGACCGAGAATGCTTGCTTGACCATGTCGAACAACGATGGTTCGCTCCTAACACGAGTCTGCTGCTGAGCCGCTCGAAGAGCAAGCGTAGGGTAAAAGTAACGTGAACGCTGCACCCGTTTACCGGGCCGAGCTTTGGGTTGATATAGGGAAAATATCGTTTATTAACTTTCTTGAAACAACTAAAAGTGTGTGTTGGTTACTAATTTCAGAGCAGTGTTTGAGTTTTTTTACCTACGGAAAACCGGGATCCTCTTGGCATTCGGTAAAGTTTCGGAAAGAGTTGCATTTATGTTAGTAGCAAACATACGAGAACTATAAAGGCATCAACAGGGTTGATAAGGAAAATCCCTGCGTCACCAAGCCCCTTCCAGCCCCCCCCCCCAAGCAAGAAATGGTATGACAAGCGAGAACACAGCTCGGGTCCCGAACACGTGTTACGGTTACGGTAGCGTTGTTCCGTACGTAAGGTCGTTAAGCTGAGCGTATTTGTTCGGGGTCCGTCCCCTCCTCTCCGCCTCCCGCTTTGATGGGTTCGTGTAGAGCGAAGCGCAAGTCGCAGGATGGGGTGAATTTGGCATTCTCGCCTCTACAGGGGACACGCGGCAAAGGAAAGTAATAAGGAAAATAAAAAGTCGAAGGAGCAACGAAGCAACAACCGAAATGTGCTAAGCTAACGGAGAGCAGAAAGACGGAAAACGCTATAAAAATCACGTAGAAATCGAAAAGTGGGGCCAGCAGGTCGGACGCAGACGGCCGGCTCGCCGCTGCGGGCGTCTCACCTGCAGCATTGACCTGCTTGCGTTGTGCGCTCCTCAGACGTTTGCGCGTCGCCTGACCCCCGGCAATTCTGGCTTTCATGGCTGACCCGGTGGGGCCACGCAGGACGCAGGGACTCACGAGGGCACGAAGAAGGTTGTCGCTGAGTTGGTGGGGCGAAGTGAGCAAACCGTGGGAAGGACGACTGCCCCTTGTATTGTATTGCACTTGCAACACCAGAGAGTGGGCTGAGCAGACTGATTTGTGTCAGTATGGCGGAGACCTTCAAATTGACTTAATTTATTTGCGAATTCAAGTTGCGAGCAACATTGTTGGCATTTTGATCAAATGTCACTCATGCGCCGTGGAGAACCGCCTCGGCTGCATTTGAGACTCTGCAGAGTAATAAATTTAAGTCTCTCCTTCAATTTTTCCCAACCTTGTTTTAATTTTGCCAGGTTCTACGGATTCTAAGATTTTCTACAGATTTTAGATTCTATAGATTCTAGGAGAATTGAATCTAGGATTTTCTCTGTGAAATTTGCGATTTTCAGTTCTTGCAATTGTGCTGCCATATTGAGGAGTCCATCCTCGTATTGATAACCGTGGTTCACGGTCCGATTCACTGCAGCAACAGAAGGAGGCGAGCAAATGCACCCGCCAACTTGAATCGCACTTCACAGAAGCGGAAGGGTTGCTTCTGTGTGGTTGAAGGCTGCTACTGAATTTGTATTGCTTATTGGTAACCACAACAAGTGCGCTGTATTTCAGCAGATACAAGCTGCAACCACAGCAACGTGAGCAAAAACACAATGAAGTAACATAAAGAAGAGATGCAGGCAACTCTGGTTTGCTGACACCCCACAAAGCCACAAACGCCCACACAAAATACATATGAGCGCACTTACACATGCACCACACCAGTGCTGTTGTGAAATTAGCGGTAGCCGTTGGTACATCAAGATGTACAGAGTTGTTGCGAGTTGTTGAAATTAGATTTAATGCAACTTTCGAGCTGAAACACTTCCCGAATGTCGCTGTAAGCTGAGGAGTGCGACACCAACGTGTGAAGGATGCCATTTGATGTGAAATCTACTAGGACACACAATGGGCTGCGATGATACGACATATCGCTGCAAATGGTATGATTTTGGTAGCCGAAAGAGCTGCTGGTTTCCCGGCGAAAGTCGAGGGAGTGTCAATTAGAAGAAATCCGACTTCGATAGGACGGCGCACTTTTTCGGAACTTACAATCGCAATTGCCTATTGCAAATAGAAAGATGCTACTTGAAGAACCCCCATGCACAACGTCAGGGGCCTGTTTTCGGTGTGATGGCAGGAGAAACTTGTGTTCTGTGGACATCACTGAGACCTGCATTTCGGAAACTGAGATATTCCATTCGCATAACAAGGACTTCAATAAGGTCCACCGTTGCGTTGCCAATCGTCGTTCTGAATGTGGAAAGATGTAGGGGTTCTCTATACGGACTGTCGGTTGTAATATGTAGCCTATATAAAGCTGATGACACTGACCACTTAGTTAAGTTTTTACTTAACTATTACAGATTGATTTCGCTCGATAAAAACCAAACAAGCAAGCGAATTTCCAAAAATACGCGTGCACTCATTTAATGCGTTTCGACGGCCCGCGGTCAGGTCGGTAGTGCCGTCCATTATCACTCCGTTTTGCCACGCATTAAGTTGGCCGAAAAGCTTTCAGGCGTCCTTCACACTTCCATTGCTGGCGCTGCCGAATTTTCAGCTCTAATTACAAAACGCGCCTTTCCGAAATCCCAAATCCGAAATTCTAATTATCCTCGCCAACAATGCACGCTCGCCGATAATAGAGCGCACAATATTATTGACTTCCATTGCATGCGCTCCATTTTCGCATCCTGTCGACGCGTCCTGTCGTTATCGCGGTCGTCGGTGTGCGCGCTGCTCGTGCATTCTGTGGAATTTCGACGACGTCAAAGCGAGTGGCACGCTTTGTTGTATACGCGGCTTTGTGCGGTGGCGGCTGTTGCTTCGCTATAATTGCAGCAGCATTCTATCGGTGTGCGTGCCCGCCCGCCTGCCTGCCTGGCAGCCTGTGTGACAAGTAATTAACTGCAGTCGTAGTGAGGACTCTGACTGCGGCGAAATGAGTTCGAGTTAAAATTCATATCACTGCGGTCTTCCGTGACGTCGCTTTTTATGTCATCGCCGTCAGCGCGCGCAGATCGCGTGACAGGCAGCCCGTCACCAGCCACTCTGTGGATTGGTAAGCTGAAGAGCGAGGAGCAGCTTTAAAAGGCGGCAAAAATGCCCCATATTCGAATAATTAAGCCGTAAAAATTACAGTTTATTTTCCAGCCCGCTTGATTAAGCCGACTCAAAGGGACTTTCGTTGAAAGGATAATTAAATTCGCTGGAAGAGCTGTTTTTACACGCAGAAAAAATCGCTATAGAGCTGAAAGTTTTAATACTCCTTTTGAGAGTCCGTTCAAACTCAGCCAACAAGTCGACAGCGGGAAAGCGCAATTTTAACTCACAATTTTTTCCCCGGATCGAAAGTTTCCAATAAAATTCAATTTTCACAGAATCCTTCAGTTACCTAGTTAATGCTGAGCCCAAGGGAGAGAGAGAAAGAGGGAGAAAGAGGGAGAGAGAGAGAGAAATTATAATCTAAATTCAGATACAGCATTCTGAGGTTGCAATCCGGAATTTATTTCTGTCGAGAGTTATAACGAAGAAATGGCTGACTTTTATGACTCACGTGGACTGTTTGCTGCTGTAGGTCGGTTGCATTTTATGCCATTTTTATTGTTGTTACTGTTTTTGTTATTGTTATTGTTATTATTACTGCACATGGTATGATTATTCCTGCTTTTATGTTATGATTTCGCAAGAATTTAACAGTGATTTGGCACCACCAGCTCTGTATTTAAGCTCGCGATGTACAACATGCATGATTGCGGAAATTGTATACAACACAACAACAACAACGTAATTACAGAAACCAACACAACTGCATATGGCGAGGATCTGCTGCTACAGCAACGAATTCACGCACACATGAATGAAAAAAGCGTGGGAAGTTTAGGTGCCGCATGACACACATACACATTCTCACCTACTCTCCCACACACACACACACCCCACAAATACAAGCACACAGCGCAACACATAATTTGGCAATAAACTCCATTAGAGCTTCAAGCACGTGGGTGTCTGAGTTGCTCGCTCGCATGTAACGCGACACAACGTGACCGGAATGCTTACCGCTGCAACACTCCGCGTGTGGTACGTTTGCTCGTGTATTCTTTTGTGCTTCTTGAGCTGCACACACGCTCCGCTCTTCCTGCTGATTGGGGCAGCAGCGGCAGCAGTAGCAGTCACACGATGAATTTCCCGCCGTCGCCGCCCGCAGGAATAAATCGTGTGATGAACTTAACTCGCAGTTGACGTTCGCTCTGGCAGCTCGCGGCGCCGAGCGCAATTTGGCCTCGCAGCTCGTGTACGCCATTTTTATCAATTTGACGAAAGTCCCAACTTCGCTGGTGTGCCGTAAATTTAAATTAATTTCTGGGAAATAAATACTTTCCGTGGTTGGAGTGGCGGTGGGGGGAGGGGAGCAGAATTTCGCATTATTTCGGAACACAACTCGTATCCTTGCTGGCTGAATTCGCGTTGTGTCTGATCCTCAGCATGTCTGTATTTTAATGCAGTTTGTGATACTTTAATGTACTCGTAATTCCATTTAATATGGTTTTTCTTGTTTAAATCAATTTTAAATGGTTCAGTCATTACTTTGCTGTATTTCTGTGTTCAGCATGCAGGTCGCATCGTAGAACTGGATCTGTTTTCCGCTCAGAATTACCCTATTCCCCCATCTGTGTGAAATAGATACGTATAAAACAATACAAACATAACATTTTCGCCGAAATGTTGGAACTTTCAACTCGGTATTCGTCTTCTCTCAATCCAAACGAAACACTTTGCTGAAGTTGCTGAAAAACAATTCGCAATTTTCCTCTATTCTCTGCGTTAAGTAGCCTACAAATATTTGAGCGACTCACCCGCTCCCTCTCTCCCACCCTTTCTTTTTTACTTCCTCTCTTCTTTTCATCCGTCTTCTCACCAATGCAATTTTTTAAGTCTACACATTTTTTCATTCAACTTCTGTTTTTCATTTAACTGAGAAACTCTTCTTTGTGGTTGCGCGTACCGACTTTTCTTCCCTTTGATAGCCCTTAACCCCCTCCCGCCACGCACCTGGGTCGCCCGTTTTCCTGCTGTTCGGCTTCTCGAAAGTGGTCACTGCGAATTCTTCGGCTTTTTCGCTTTTTCCATGGCAGGATGTTTTAATGTAAAACTTTATTTCCCCCGGGTAACTTTTTGCTACTTGGAATAAAGTGGGGGTTTGGGATGGGGGGCGGGAGAATCGCAGGAAGAGAGGTGAGTGGGGACAGTGTTTCCGTGAAAAGAAAATTGTTTTTGAAAAATTCCAGCAATTTGTTATTTAATTAACGAACCGCACGCCGAGCAATGGAAGGAAGTGCTGCAAGAATTGTTTAGGTTGCTGCCGAAAAGCCACCGGCTGCAGCCGTTGACCGACTTTCAGAGCTATTTCGCTGTCTGCAAAGTGCGAAGTGAAAAGAGTATTCAAGACGTCTTGATCAGCTCTGGAACTAGAGTGCGCTAGCAAACGCACAGAAAGAAATTCAAGCAGATATCAGTCGCTGTATCAACAGTTTAATGGATTAGAGCGGAGAATGATGCGAAATCAGGCAAAAGATTATTGGGGAATTCATTACTTGTAAGTAGTTATCGCTTAAATAAAGTAGATATTAATCTTAATAAGGTTTAACTTAAAAACTTAATAAAGTAGTTATTAAACTCAATAAGAATTCTTACATTAATAGTTCTCTTTCTCAAAGAATAATTAGTGCTATGGAAACCAGCATTACAAAAATTCACATGCCTGCAGGACCTAACGGGAATATTAATATGGATGAGTTTAAGTAAATCCGGACAATCAAAATTGCCACATATGACATCAAATATAAACATATGTGGCATAAACAATCAATATAAACAATCTTTCTACGATCTTCTGTAAACTAATCAACATACAAGATTTATATGGAGGTGATACGAGATTTATATGAAGGTGAAGGCTCTAGAAAATTAATTGATGCAAGAGCAAATTCTGCACAGATTCAAGGCGATTTAAGTGACAAGAAGAGTGAGGGTTCCGAATAAAGGAAGCCTATTCTAATTTGGATCGGACAAAAGAGGAATATAATAGTTTACGGGTGTAAGGATTAATGAATTCTGAACCATTACGACGAATGAACGCCAACAGAAAATAGGCTTTCGGAATGATGTAATTCAAATGAGTATGAGTAACAAAAACTACATAATTCCTTGATTCAAAACTTCGTTAGGAGATCTTAGGACTGAAGTGGCAATCTTATAAGACGAGCAAATTAGAGAGAGTAACAAATACTATTTTTAAAAATAAGCGGTTGCGAGAACATCACTCAATAACATTATTCAGGTCACGCTAATATTATTAGAAATGCTAGTAAAAATCTTCAAATCATCAGCATATAATAAAGACTTACAATAAATGAAACAGCTGCTGATATCATTGATAAATAAAGAGAAAAGTAGTGGGCCCAAAACACTCCCTTGAGGAATACCCGAAGTACCAATCCGTGGAAATGGACAGGTATTTTCAATAACAACATAGTTAATTCGATTGCTGAGATAAGACTTGAGCCAATACAAAAAAGGTGCGCGAAATCCCTTTTTATCTAATTTAACTAAAAGGCCTTTATGAGCCGACTAACAACTCTGGCACCACGACTTGCATAGTCTCTTGTGCCAAAACCCCACATTGTCTCTACGTCGAGTAGAGTAGAGAACAACCAGATTCTAGATATTCAAAAGAGCAAATTTGCAACACTAATGGAACGTGATGCATATCTGGCGACAAAATTGGAAATATACATTCATTCCGAGAGCTCATATATCGAAATCGAATGGAATTTCTTTATAGGTTTCTTTTATAGGTTTCTTTTCATTATGGTGAAGGTGAATCACAAATTTAAGCTTTACTACTTCCGTGTTGGAATTGCAATAAAGATTCAGCTGTAAGGATTCAGCCTCGCAAGTGTGGTTATTGTACGGTATGCGTGGTAATGCCGTGACGACCTCACGTAAGACTGATTGCCGGGGCACAATCTAAATCATAGAAACCTGGTTCTTATGTTCATAATAACGCAATTAGACGTCATTTGAGCCGGCAACATTACAACATTAGAGGTTGACTTGTTTGCGTGGCTGTCAAGGCATTTCAATGCCGCAGGGCAATCGTCTCTCTGCACTGAGACGCTCTTAAATGTCTGAGACGTTTTCTATGCTCTCAAGTTGTTCGGTGTTGCGAACAAAAGCGGATGCCAGTTATGCGTGTACAGCGGTCTGAAGAAGGGAGGGGAAACTTGCGTACAATGAACTTGTTTAAAGAATTATATCTCGCTTTCAAGATTTCATTAAACAAAACGATATTTTGTAGAGAAAACTTTCTCTCTCCCTCTCTCTCTCTCTCTCTCTCTCTCTCTCTCTTTCTTTCTCATTTTTTCTTCGTCGTCCAACAGCTTTAGTTGAGTGGATGTCATTCCGTTCGGTTTAATGAACCGCAACCCATTCGAAGTCCTTATTTCTGTCATTAGTACGCCGAAAGGACGAACTTATTTTGCAGCCGAAACAATCGATATCTCCCTCATCCGCGCGCAAACGCCAAAAGTAAATCAATGTCACCGCCATTCGGGTTTCTCACCGCATCCTGACCGAATTTATTCTATTTCCTTCCTTGCTCCAGGACACACTCGAGAAAAGTTGAAACTTCAACCTGCGCGAAACAACGACGAACTTTTCAGCTTAAAGCGAACTGAAGAAAAGTTTAAGAACTCAACACCTGATCGAAGAGCAGCCGAGTGTTCAGCGTTCTCTGCTTTAAAAAGTTTCACTTAAGTTTCACTCTATTGCTAGCCGCTCTATTGAAGGGCTTGAGATCCCAATAAACAGTAACTCGTGTATTAATTAGAGTCAAACAAGAAGCGGCAAACAGCGTCTTTCCTCACGCGACTTTCTTTAGCGGTAAATATTTTCCGGGCTGCTGGCCGCAATGGCTCCGCTCCGCGCCAGCTCCAGGTAGGCACGCCACAGCCGTCCACACACAAGCAACTAAACTGGCGAGTGTTGGCACTTCTGCGGCACGAAATATCGATTAGGAGTGCAGAATCGTACGAAACTGTGTGTGCGTGGCGAGATTTTGTGAATATTTAAAGCCCTACCAGGGTTCTGAAGTAGCGGAGAGGAAGTACGGTTGAGAAACGAAGTGTGGAGAGGTTGCACGTAACATGTGGCACCAAAAGTGAAGATGAAAGCACGCTGCCTGCGCGTAACATGCGGTGATTTCAGTAGAGCGAAATTCTTCCTGGTAGGCAACTACGAATCTCAGCAACAGTCCGAAATTCCCCCGTCTTGCGCAAGTATAGAAGTTCGTTATCGACCTGGGAGGATCCAAAGTCGGTGTAAGCCATTCAACAGCCATGCAGGCCACCTACATCGAGGCAGTTATGCAGACAACCGAGCATTCCGCAAACATAACCTGCACTTCAGACGTACTCGCAACATCCTGCAAAACAACGCACAACACATCGCGTTCAATCAAACTGAAGACTCGTTCGCAGGTTCAACGCGAGTCCCTCTGTACTCGTTTAGTGTAGCCAACAACGCAACCGAGCAGCAACTTCAACGCGTTTTCAACGAAAAACTCAGCCGGAAATTCCTCACCGGCGCGCCACCAGAAAGTGGGGAGTGAGCGATCCGTTGGTGAGTCAGCTGGATTGCTGCGGTTTCGCTGCGCCTGCAGCTGTTGTTGCTCTTGCAAATGATGTCCTGGTTTCGCCTTCGATTACCATAAAAATTCCTTTTTGCTGTCGTTTAGTCGAGTTGTTTAGCTGTCATTTGAGGTCGGAGTGACGAAGCGAGGCAGTGACCGGGCGACGCACTGTCGGAATGAGAGAGTGTGGTTGGCAGAGGGTGGGTTGGAGAGGGAGGGGGGGTGCACGGATGTTTGTTAGGGCAGCAAAGCGTTTGCGGTGCGCTGAACGCGTGAAGTGCTGCTGCAACGAGCCGTGTGTGGACATGTGGGCCGCCATTGTTTCCCTTGGCTAACGAGTGGGCTGCTGTTGTTCTGCGGTGAAATTGGACTTTGATTCTGCGGTCGGTTGACGTTTCAACGGTCGCCGCGGCTCCCTGCGGTCAGTGGACGCTGTTGAGGTCACTCGAAGCCTTGAGCTTGGAGTGCTTTGATGTTCCACTGGGGTCGCTCGATTGTTTTGCAACAATTTTAAGGACTTCGTTGTGCAACGACGTGAGAACTGTATTTCTTTCGTTCTTAAATGGCAAAAGCGTCCCATCGTTAAATCAATTTTCTGCTTCTTAGTGGTTCTCATGGCAATCTTTTGGGTTTCGGCAAGACTTCGTTAAGTTTTACTTGGGGTTCCCACGCCTCTCGCCGCGCAACTAATGTTTTTTCATCCTGAGTAGCGAGCAACTTGCTCCCGCTCCCCAGACGGTCGGCATGCGCGGCTCCGACGAGTGCAGCTGCGAAGTTCTCTTCCGAATTGCAATCAACTCAGTGCTCGTCGTGCTGCACACGTCTGCCCTCCTCCCGTCCGACGGAACCTGAGCGGACAATAAATTCGGAGTGCGTCACTGCTCGCCACAAGAGGACTTTGCGGGGCATTTCGGTCTAGGAGCGCAGAACAGTCAGCAGTCACACCAAGGAGCAATTCAAAGCAACTCCACAAAGCACACAAACAAGCACTCACACAACACACGCACACTTCCGCTTCGAGCAGCGACAAATGTGCGCCAACAACAAGTAGGTTAAAATTGTGCTTAACATGCAGTTTCCCTCAGTGTGTGTGCTGGTCAGGTTCCCGTGTATGTGTACGTGTGCGTGTGCGTGCCTGCGTTTGTGCGTGTTGGTGTGCGCTTTGTGTGTGTGACTGCTGCAATTTGCAATAAACTACGAAAATGCAAAATGCGCTTCCTGCCGAAAGCAGTTGGCAACACTTTCTTCCTCTTGTTCCTTCTTCAGTGTTCCTCGCTCTTCTCTTCGCTGTTGCGCAGCGCAACTGCCAGTATCAGCGAGGAAGGCATTTAATTCACCAAACTGCTGAACGGCAGCGTGCGCCAGTGTGTGTGTGCAACTCCGCGTGCGCGTGTGACACACTGATCTCGGCTGCTGCTGCTGCTGCTGCTGCTGCTTCTTTCCTCTTCCGCTCTGCATTTGCAGCAGGATGTGAGCAGCGCGGAGGAGCGAGCGCAGCTTCCATTTAATTAATTACTCCTCGATGTCCCGAGGACTCCGCCCTCGCTCGCCTCCTGCTGCGCTGTCGCTGCCGCGTCCCTTTCGCTTTCAGCCGGCAGCGTTGCCGGATACCCAGCAACATTTCGTAGCAGCACTTCGCGCAAGCGACTTAATGGGTCGTTCGGCTTAAATGCGTCGGTCTGGAACAGATCTGCGAAGGAAGAGTTGATGCATCCTCGATGCAGATGCGAAGCAGACCGAAAACTACTCTGCCTTCTTTCGTGAGTGAGTGCAAATGCGAATTATTTCGGGTGGGGCAGGAAGAGAGTTTTGAAAACAAATTCCTCATTTATTGTTCCTCAATATTTATCCAAGAGGTCAACCTCGAACTGATTCTCGAGAGGCAATCGAAGCCTGTGAAAGCATCCGAGCAGAACTCAGCATCCGACAGCCATTGAAGTCTCAAGCAGTCGAAATGTCAGTGCTAATTGACAGCGTAAAATGAGAAACGGGGTCAGCGCAAACGAGGCTTGGGAGTCGCGGATGCCCTCTTTTGCACACGGAATCTCCTCCACCCATCGATTCCAATCTGCTGTACTTACATTCACTTTTCCTCGATCTTAAATTATATATTTTTTCAAAATTCTTTGTCTCGCGCTGAAAGCATTTCAATGCAACGTTGTATACGTCGTCGCTCTGATGAAAGCTGCAGGACGAAGCACGAGAGCGCTCGCCGCGGAACCGTTATATATCCGGTCACTTTGTTGCCTTGTCGTCGGTGTGGGTCACTTTAAATCACGTTGCGGCATTTCAGACGGAAGCCGAAGTGAAATCTGCAATCATCTGCTTCAGCGCGGGGAAAATTGGATTGGATTTATGAAATGCAATCGGCATCGATATCGGCATCGGCATCAGCATCGTGCATTATATGTCATGGGATTGCCATGGGAATCCGTGCATGCTTAACGAGGGACTTTTGCGGACTGTAAGTTCGTCATCGTTATTGTTGCTGGAGAGCAGCAATTGATGTGAATTAATATGATTGAATGGCGGCAAGACCGCATGTACTGGAGAGTTTAACTCTCGTCAGCTTAAACAGTTTTTCAGTAGAATTTGCCACACTTCGGAAACAAAGTAGAAACATTCTTTTCTGAGTTTTTTAACACACGAACCTCTTCTACTACGAATGTGTAGAATATCGCATTCATGCAGAGCACTCGAGGCCTGCAACACCCTGCAGAAGCAGTGACTAGAGGACCTCTTCAGTTTGTTGTTGTTCTGTGCGTTGAGAAACAAAGGCAGAGGCGTTGTGGCTGCTCGGAAGGGCTTTTGTGGTTGCTTCGTGTTCAGGAGCGACTGAATATGAGAAACAAAACCCTCATTCACGATATTCACAGGAGCATTCGTAGGTTTTCTTGGTGGTGTCTGGTGGTGGCGACTCAGAAATTCCCTCTGAGAACATCATTTGCTGGGGAATTCCACGAAAATCACCCCGAAATCATTAAGTCATCACCACAAGAGCGTCATATTAATTCGAATCAAATTCGCTTCTAAATTCTTCTTTCCTTCGGAGTCCCCGCGCTGCTTCTCTCTGCTCCTGGTTGCTTTCCCTCCCTGAAGATCGCTTCACGATTTGCCGTTTGGCGACTGGCTCGCTCTCTTCTCTTCGCCATTCGAGGCGGTTTCGCCTCCAGACAACCCGTCAAATTAGCGTCTTCTGTGGCAGCGGCAGCGGCACTAGCGAGTCTCGCATTGGCGACGGCTGACATCTGGCGCATCCTGGCGCTGCTCTCGCTCTAATCTCTGCTGTCTGTCCTCCGGCGTCGCTGCTCTCCCCCGCTCGGCACTTATCTCGGCTGTGTGCCGGCAACTCTTCACTTGTGTCACTTGCACTTAAAAACTCATCTCGAACTGTCTGAAACCTCCTCGGGAGTCAAAGTTGCTCATACACGAAATTCCAGCACACAAGCGAAGAAACACGAAACACGCAATCGACTCGCTCACACATACATGAGAATTACACACTCTACAGTTCGGAGAGCGGTAGGCTTCGTTGCCACTTGAAATCCTGATTCTCCCTCAGCTGCAATTAAAACAATCTCACTGGACTTTCCTGCTAAAAAATCTCACAGCAATTAGAGGATCTCAAACGCCTCGAGGAAATGTCGCGAAAGACTTCTCGAGTCTCACCCGAATTAACGCATCTCGCGGGAGTCCGCGTGTCGCAAAGCAGAACGAGTCTCCGCGTTCATGCAATCCGTACACTAAGTACGGGTACGCGTAGAACGCGTGGAACAAGTGGACCTCTTTTCCGAAAGCCCTCAGTGCCGTCTGTAGGGCGTCTCGCCCCGAAGAGAATCCATAATTAATGCCTTCATTTCACATGCAGCTTAAAGTGCAGCAGACTTCGTCGACCGTCGTAGGCGCGCAGCATGCGACACACGCCGCACACATTCACGCCACTGCACTCCACTCGAGTTGTGTGCTTGTCTCTTGCGGAGCTGCAGCCGAAGGAGCTGGGATTAAATACAAGTTGAAGCAAAATATTTGCGCGACTTTGAATAGGAGTCACGCAGACTTCGTCAACGGCGGGGCAGGATTAGGCGTGGCTTTGTGCACCGCCTTCCAGAAAGGCCTTCAAACGGTCGAGTGTTGCACTGCCTGGCGGGAACCGTCGATCTGCTGAGGCGTCGTTCCTGCCGTTGCTTCGAGGCCGCGGCGAGGTGGAGCGAAGTCTACTTGCCACTGCGTGCTGGCACGAGGTTAGATGGGCCGCAGGGGTGTCGCGGCTGTTGTCCTGCAGTCATGTCGACGGGCGTTTGTTTCCGATAGCTGTAGCGAAAGAGGTTTCCAGCGTCTCTGACGCTGGAGCGGAGAATGTGATTTTAATGCGCCGAGGATGTGGAATCCTTCGCGTTGAGTTAGCAGAGAATGAGGAAGGATTAAAGACTTTAGTGTTTAATGTTGTTTTGAATACAGCAACAACTGAGTACTGATTTTGTAGAGAAATTCACTGCATTCCCTAGCACCACGCGACTGTTGGTGCTTTAAATCCATGTTGTCTGCAGAAAAGCGGCACACTGAAGAAGGATAACGTTGCAGCACAGACATCCTTTCTTCACTTTCGTCCCTCCTCGCTACTCCTCACAGGAAGACAAACGGTCACGGGGTCCTTCTTGCGGCTGTAGTCCAGGAATCTTCTCATTCCTTCTCCAACTTAATAGTGAGCTGCACTCAAGCGACAGACATGTCCGCCTCCCAGCAACGCTGACAAACGTTTTTTATCTGCGCAAACAAGAATTCGTCGTAGATATTCAAGAAGTTCAGTCACAAATATGCTTTTCCACTCGCAAGTCCTTCGCTGATTCCAAAATAAGCTTCGTTGATTCTGGATCCTCAGTTTCTCTCGCTTTCCGCTGCTTAATTGTGTGTTTCTCTGCCGCACAGCTTCGGGGTCTCCCGGCAAACCGAGTTCACTCTCTGCTGTTCCTGCGATCCCATTCATTCGCCGCGAACGACGTCGTAATCGATACAAATCTGCCAACTTCCGCATGAGATGCAAAACAAAATCCAGAATAACTCTCGCCCTGAAAATATGCAGCTGTGAATTGTTCGCTTGTCTCGTTTGTTACAGGAATTCCTACAAGCAGGATACGCACTTACATACGTGTATTGTGTATTCATGTGAGCGCCAAGCTGTCACTCTAATCGGTTCCTTTAATTCATTGATTTCCTTCCCAAGTCCACAGAAGCTTGAGGAAGTTTCTCCCAAAGTTTTTAAAGTCAATGCGTTTTTGTTCCCTTCTCTTTTGTGTTTTTGAGGCTATAAATATGACGGTGCCCTCGATATTTATTGTTTTTCTTTGAATATTGATTGCTTCCGAAGTGGTTACGCCTCTGCTTCCTAGACACGAGCTCAGCCCAGCTCACTTGAACAACGAACGTTCTAAACTGTCTTTCGTCGATTTCCCCGACCGCCTCGCAGATGCGATCTCATCTGCCGCCATATCATTTGGAAATAAGAAGGACGTGAAGGACCAGACGCGTGCCTAGCGATGTAATACTTATCGGTGCTTCCGCGAGGAGGAAGACACCGAGACGAGGTGGGTTTACACGAACACCAAACACCAAGTGGAAGCGTTCAAATACTAACATTTTAATTCTGACTGAATTTTTATATTTTCTCTCAGTTTTTTCTGCCTCGTTTGCTTTTTTTGCAGTTTAACACAAATAAAATGCGATAAAATACACTTTCATAGAAGTAAATAAAGCGGGAAAAATTTTGTTTAATAAATAAGACTGAAAATTGAATATTAAATAAATAAAAGCAAATAAAAGTCAACGACTTAAAACAACAAATCAAATATTTATCACAGCATAATTAAGGTAAATAAATTCGCTAGAAATGACAATGGAAATGCCATTAAACTCAGTTTAACAATTTAAAGCTACATAAGAGTGGCATTTTAACGCATTTTCAGTACAGTTGCAGCAACTCTTTTGTGGTTGCGTTATTTATAGCACAATTTTGGGGCAAAATTCAGAATTCTTTTATCGTATTTTGTATTCTTTGCTCGCAACAAATATTTCACTACAAACACGAAGCATAAAATAGTCGGCTATTGCGAATTTATAGCTAGAAACCTGCAATTGCTTGCAATGGTTTCTGTTTCTTTTTTCCCATTTCGCCAGACAAACGAGAAATCGTCCTTTTGTTCACCCGTGCAATGTATTGAAATGCAGTAGAGGTCAACTTGTGAAATTCGCTATTATAAATGCAGTTTTTCTCGTTCTTTTCGAAATATTGAACTCGTATTTCGTGACATCTCGTCCCAAGCGACCTGTTTCTCATTTAGAATTTGTCAACATTCGAGGTTTTCTCATCGTCCTCAGCCCACGTGTGTATCGGATACATGAAGGTGGTCGAAATTAGGGATTTCTTTTCGTTCGTTCTTTCCGTTTTGTGTGGCTTGTAATGGATTCAGCAGTGCGGAGTGGCTGGAAATCGACTCTTTCGTCACTAAACCACCCGCTGCAGTTTCATGCAATATCTGGTGCTCGTGGTTCCCGCTCCCAGCTGCTGCCATGCAGTGCCAGATACTTGTTTGCTGCTGCTCAATACTGAAACCAATCAAGCAACCAATCAATCAGGCAACGAGTCGAGCGCGATGAATTCTGCGGTCCGCCGAACCCTGTCGGTAGGTCGGGCAGGACGCAGTGAAGTGCATGCAGGACTACAAATTGAGTCGTCGGAAATTTCGCTGCCTGGAAACAAGCGAGCGAGTTTATGTAAAGCGCACCCACACGAACACTCTCGCACCCATCCACACCAACGCAACGCATTCGCGAGAACCACAATAAAAAAGCGGGTGCAACGTGGTGCCGCTGCGATGGTGTGACGTACGTGAAGCGGCAGTGAACGTGGACGGTCAGATGCCGCCGAAGCGAAGTTCCGAAGGCCGCTGAGTGAACATGTCATCACTGCGTGTGTCGTGACCGCCGCTTGGTGGAAACCGCTGACTCCCCTCCGCTTCGTGCAACTCAGCGCAACTCGCTCGTGATATTCGCTAGAACTCCGGTGAATTCAACGCCGAAACCGTGAACTCAACGTCGAAGAGGACTCCACACTCTACCAGGATCGCATCCAGGACTCGAGTAAGAGGCGCCCGTTGACAGGGACTCCATACTCTGGCAGGATCACATCCAGAACTCTATTAAGAGGCGCTCGTTTCAGTCGCAGTGTCAGTCTGCGATGACCCATTCAGTCCTAATTTTAATTTAGACACGAGTACAACTAGATTCCAGTTTACTCAGGGATTCACAAAGGAATCGTAAACAGGAATTCTGAGCGTTTTTGCCTTTGCAGCAGCACACACACACACGTGTCTTATTGCCGCATCCCTGCATAGACAGGAGAGTCCGGAGCAGAAAGAATACGGCTTCCGTGCGGAATTCGAGGATGCAAACAAGCATTTGCAAGGATGTGCTATATTTTGCCACCTTTCTTCCCCCCTCTCCTCATCTCTCGCCAAGCACCGAGATCACCTTCGCAGAGCAAATAAAACTGAAAGAAGACTACGACATCAACGGAGAACACAAACAGATAAATGCAGAGCAAACGTGAAAAATCACCGCCAGCACGACGAAGGAAGGATGGATTCGTCGTTTTTTCGATGCTTCCTCGAGCTGCTGCTGCAAATCCGTTTATCCATTTTCGTGTTCTCGTTTCTCTGCACCTCCTCCTCCTCCAGCCGGCGTCGTGTGGCATCGGGTGCATCATCATGGACTTCGCACTCTCTGCTGCTGCTGTGTTGTAAGAAAGTCAGGAACGTGTTCGAAATTCCATTATTTTGACAAGTGAAAAATCAAAACAGCAGCGTCAGCTTACTTCCCTCGCATCGTCAAGTGCGGTGTGAAATCGGGAGCGAGCATTCCGTGGGCCGCCGGGGGCCCGGAAGGCGTGCTGCGTCAACAGCACAGGACGCGCGTAGATTCGGTCACCTTCAAGAAATCCTTTGTAATTCGGAATGTCGACGGATTTTTTATCCGTGCAATAAAAGTTGAAAATTTGAAACTTCAGTAAAATCTCGGGGAAATGCTGCAAACTCTCTGCTTTAAAGAAAAATAAAGACGTGGTTGAAATTTCAATTTCAAGCTCGTTTCGCACCAAAGTTCACACCGAAGTAGAGCGCAACAGACTGAAATTCTGCACAGTAACATTCGGCCAACAACATGGACAATTTCTCCATTTTCGAAATGTTGTCAGCGTTCTGCTGCTTCGAATATTTCCGATTCGGGGTTGAAACGTTGAGTTCTGAAAGAATGAACGCAAAGCTTTCGTGTTGCTGCTGGTACAACTGGTGGGGAAAGTCAGAAGCTTTTCGGCAGGCTTGGGAAACACTTGTGCACGCGTGTGTTTGTGTGGGTGTGTGGGTACATAGCAACTCCCACTACTTTGGTCGCATTAACAGGCGCGCACAGTGATTTACAGAGCGAGAATACAAACGTTGTTTTCTCTGTTAAACGTAATCAGTGAGCTTGATTTACGTTTTATTTTAAATATACTCTGCGAAAGAGAAACCAAAAACGTTTTCAAAAGTTATTTTACGTGTGTCTAAGAGAAAGAAGGTTTCCCAAAATATGGTAAATACAGCGGCTGGTTTTGATTCCACAAAATTAGAACTTGGGAGACCCCTCTGCAGATCGGCCATTATGCGTGCTGGATTCAGCAGGGAAAACACTAAGCAAATAATCAAGAATAGATGCCAACCTTATTGGGTCCATGCTGAAGGACGACGAATCGAGTTGACAAGCAGTGAGACAATGGCAGCTTCCGTGATGATAGAGCAGAGGAGGCTTGAACAACTGAGAAGCACGAGAGAGAGAATGGGCATGTGAGGCCCATGTTCACTATGATGAAAGACACACGATGATGGCTTACCAGCCCCACGAGGTATAGCTTGGCGGCAGTTCCGTGGCGGAGTATGGATGAGGTGTGTGGGGGTGCGGTTTAGTACGTAGGCACCAACAGGTGAATCGTGCATGCCAGTGGGCCGGGCCATTGGTATTTATGAAGATTCCGCACCTCCGGTCGTCATACAAAAAAAAAAAAAGCAAACAAATGAAAGCAGCAAACAAACGAAGACAAATAAACAGAAATAAAAAGGCAAACAAGCCAACAAACAAATAAATAAACACACGTACAAATAAACAAACAAAAACAATAAAAAGGAGCCAAAAACAACAAAATGGACGAACAAACAAACAAATAAACAAAGAAATAACAAAGAAACAAACAAGCAAACAAATACAAACAAAGATACGAAGAAGCAAATAAGCAAAAAATAGCAAGAGTAACAATAAATAAACAAAAACAAACAAGCAAAAACGAACAAACAAGCAAAAACGAACAAACAAACAAACAAGCAAACGGCAGAGCAAACAAAAACCAACAACAGCAACGACAACAGCAAACAGCAAACAGCAACGACAACAGCAAACAGCAAACAGCAACGACAACAGCAAACAGCACCGACAGCAGCAGCAACAACAACGTGGAACTGACAGGCGAGATTAATGGCATAAAATGCCAGATCGCTAAGTACGCATTTGCAGCATGTAACGGCAGCAACGTGGAGGAGCAACAAAAACCGAAGGCGAAACAAAAACAAAACTGGCAACAGCAACAGAAAATCATGCGTTGTCCTTATTATCAGCCTACATAACGGCGGCGGCGGCAGCAGCATTTTGCGTTGCACGCACGCTTGGAATGTCGTAATTTACTTGAACGCACGCACGCACCGAGCGAGATACGCTGCGGCAAGAGGAATCTATGGACTCTCATTAATCTAGCATTTTGTGGAATTCGTGGTCTTCCGGTCTTGAGTTCGGGGCGATTCGACTTCTGGCGGCAGATTCGCAGCCTCGCTCGCTGCTTATTTGGCTGAATTAATTGCGGCATTTGGGTGCGCGGCGCGCGTAAACGTTCGATCGGCACTCGCACGCTTTCGGCCACGTTGGTGCCGCGTTGCGAGCCGCGTTTAAATGCAGTTATAAATAAAAATACTGCAGCAGTTGCAGCAGCATCGGCATCGGCAGCTGATGAATGAACTGCCCTCTGCGCGCTTCTTCCACTTCGATTTGTGTTTTCGTTTTTGCTTCCAGTTGCCGCAACTCCATTCATTCGTGCATTATTTAAATGAATGAAAATGAAGAGCAGGCGACGTTACGTGGAAGCGGTTTCGGCTGAACGGTGGAAACCAACTCGGAGAAGTTGTTGCATGTGATTTCGCCGTGTTTTTTCGGCGGAATTAAATGGGAATCGCCTCAAAGCTCCTCGAAAATCAGCGAAAGAGCCTCTCCTGGAATTCCATCCGGGTGCAATTTCAACAGAAACAGCATTGTACTGAAAATAGAGGGTAGTTTAGCGAGGTTCTACTGTAGGCGACGAATTTGTCTAGTGTGAATCTTAATAAAGGAGGAAATTCGGTGCACGGAAGGCACGGACGGCTTTCATTCAACAGCCGCATCGCGCGCCCGAATGTTGGTGAGCTGCCAGAAAGGGTCACCAGCAGCACAGCACTCGCAACAGCAGCGGCAGCAGCAGCAGCAGGAAATTCTTGTGCTGCACTTAATTGACGGCACTTTCCGGTGAGCTCGCGGACGGCGCGCATCTGCAAGATGCTCGCAAAAATGTGTAAAATCTGCCAGAACATAAAAACGCGCAGCAATTTTTTAGCTATTTCGGCCTTAGAATTGAAGCGGCGAAGCCGAGCTGACTAATTAAAGTTTGACGTGTGATTTCGCAAACTAGAAACGACTGCGAAGTGCAGTCGTAAAACCCTCTCTGAATGTGGCGAGAATTTAATTACGAATGCTGGAAACGCGTCTCTGCACGCACCGCAGCCCTCGCGAGGTGCGTCTTAAGTGCGGCCGAATTGCGAGCGACAGATTTTATTTACTTTGGCGCAGCGCGGCGATTAAAATAAACGAGTTGGACGCCGAATGAATTATTAACGCTACATAAAATTTACGCCGCCATGCTGCGCCTGCCTTTGAACATGAATGATCGGCTAATAAATTTTGCGAAAATAAAAGTAAAGATCTTCTCAAGTGGGTTGTGGTGGATTGGGATTTTGGTTCGGGGGGGGGGGGGGGGGGGGGCGTAAATAACGCAAACCAAAAATAGAGGCAAGGCAACGCCTCTGCATCTGAGCTCAACTGAAGCAGGTAAGTGACTGAGCGGCAGTCCACTGTGTTGCCGATTACCAATGAAAATGCAGTAGGAATAGTAGTAGGAATGGTAGTAGCAATGGTAGTAGAAAATTAGCAGATAGGTAGAAGAAAACCAGTACAAAATTAGAAGAAAAATAGCAGAAAATGTAGTTCCCGATCAATTTTTTATATAAATAAGTAGTACAGAGGTAGTAGAATAGTAGTAGGAAAGGTGGCAGGAGGAGTAGTAGAAAAGTACTATTTGAAATTACACTAGAGCACGCACTAGCCCCTCTACTATATTTTTATGCTTTCTTAGTGTTTTTAATACCGAAACTTTACATTTAAGTACATTACTACTTTGCGGTGGGCAAAAGTAGTAGAAAATTACACGCAAGGTAGTGGCGAAAAGTCGTAGAAAAGTAGTACAATTATCATTGAGCACAAACCAATACTCTCTCTATCTTTCTTATGTTTTCTTATTATTCTAAGCAAAAAACTCTGAAATTAAATTACTTTTGCTACTTTGTATTTAGTATTAAAAGTAGTGGTAGTAGTAGTACTAGTAAAAGTAGTAGTAAAGTAGTAGTACTCTACGCTTGCAGAGAGCGAAAACACTCCCGAAAGCCCAAAACTTTCGTTTTCGAGTGAAAAGTTATTGGTAAGAATGGTCATTCCTTCGCTCGCAATCCTTACAAAGATCATGAGATCAGGTTTTCAGCGAAAACCACTTCGAATAGACTTTCTTTTTAGACTCTATGAAGGGGTTGCGTGGATTTCTTATATTTGGAGTGGATGTCTTATATTTGAAAACTAATAGTATGAAGTCCCATTCAACCGACACCACAAGTCTGTCGTTTGCGCTGCGAAAACCCAAGTTTCCGGTCCGAAAGCACGATAACGGCCTTTATTTTCGGCTTTCCCGAAGAACTCGACTTCTTAGCTCTTACGGTCGGCGCGTCCTGGCAACCCTGACGCGCGAGGGCAACTCGGGAGTGAACGCATGCGTGCCCTGATTGCCGCCCTGCGCTTCACTGATTTATGGCACGATTTCGCTTTTCAAAGCGGATTCCTTGGAAAGCGTAAACAGGTAGAAGTACGAGTAGTTCAGCACAGTCGCGCATCGTGGACGGGCGCGTCCCAGTCGCTGGCAACAGGTTTTGGTAACTGCAGGGATTATCGCGAATTTTATGGCTGCCAACTAGTTTTCGATTCTCTGCTGCTTCCACTCCTCCCCCTCCTTCTCTTGGGTCTTCTTTTAGCTTCTGTGGCGAGGAGAAGAACAAGAGGAAGCAACTGTCTGGTGGCTACCAGTCTGTAAAGAAATTAATTTCAATTTATCCGCCCCTGCTGCCCCGTTCGCCCCGCAACCGCTACGGGTTGCCCGACGCTTGTTCCGTATCGAGGACTTTTATCGCACCGAAAGTGAAGCAATTAATATCTGTGCTTGTTGAACACGATTTATCGCGTACTTCGATCCAAATGGTGCATTTTTGTCTCGGCGCGGTTGCGAGGTTCTCTTCTGCGCCTTTTCAAGTTTTCGCTGCAGTTATCTGATCGTGGAACGCCTTGATTCGCAAGTTAAAAATTAAAATCTCAGCTTGCCTTGCAGCTGTTTTAACCCTTGTTGCACACTCGGCTGCGAGCGAGCTCGACCACAACGGATCTGTCACCCCAAATCGCATTGGTGACCGTGATCATCTGTCACATGCAAAGAGTTTTCATCCCTCAACTCAACCGCTGACTACTGTCGCCAGAGTTGGAAGTGCCGACAAGCGGCCGCCGACCTGGTCGGTCGCTGATGTTGCCTTTGTTGCACTCTCGCCCTCAGCACTGGACTTGACGCGCCCCAATTACTCGTTCCTCGGGAACTTGACACTTAGAAAACATGCTCAATTTTATCGGATGACTGATGGTGTCGCGAGATAATTAAGTTCTGCTGCATTTGATTGGAATTTGACAGATTTCATGAAGATGTTTTCAACCCTCGGACAGAATTTCAGCGGCGCTTTTCTAATCGGAAATCTTGTATCCTCTGTAGTTGAACATGTCTACACAATTTCCGATGATTGATATGCGATTGCTGTGTAAAATTGAGGTGTTGATGGCGGAGATGTGTGTCCTGTCGTGAAAATGGTGAGGCGAACTCCTCAATTTCCGCGTAACTTCGGGGCGAACATATCAAAACAGCTGATTTCGCCACTTAAGGTGCTCGCAATTATGTCGAATTTGGTCTTCCACTTGTTCTAGTAGAGATCCAGGGTCTGTGTGGAGTGATGTTCCTCCGCTTACGGTTACCCGATTTATGCAGTCACTAAAATAACGCCTCGCCTATTACAGTCAAAGGCATTTTTTGTGATTTCATTGAGTACTAATTTGCGCGAACATGGAACCCTTCCTACGTCGCATCCGGGTGGAGAGGGGAGCGCGAGTTGTAGAACTGACAAATTAATTATATCGCTTGTCAAACTTCGCAACGCATCCGAGCGAATGCACTTCAAAGCGCTCGCTGCGCTCCTTTCATCTTCGAATGCGAAAGCATCATCAGATGCTCAGATACTCGGATACTTTGCGCCGACAAGGCAGAGAGTCGAACAATTTGCAGTTCATAATATGTGGACGGGAACACGTGTTGCATTTTCGCTGCAATCTGCTTTCAAGTGTGCCACAAATGCTTCTACTATATATAAACTGAACAGACAGATGATGCCACACACGTTGAAGCAAGGGAAGCGAGGGGAAGGCTGCAGTGCTTCCTAATTAGAAATAAATATTAAATATAGCAAACGACCAGCTTGTTCTAAATCGCTTCAAATATCCCAGCTTGATATTGAAATGTCTTCTGCAAAAAACATTATGAAACCTTTTCAACTCTCTCGACGCGAGGTTTTAATTCTCAAGTCGACTTAAACGCCTTCCACAACGAAGAAGAGTGGACTTTGCCGTTTTAATCTCGTGATCTTCGATGGACTCCCTCATCAATATGACGCCCACTTAAGTGGATGACGTTATTGCATGTTTGCGAGCCACATAAATTTTGTGTCACCGACAACAGATCGTCCAATCTAGATAAGTTGCGCTTGATCGCTCGCTCGCCCGTTCGCTCGTTCGCCGCCTGACTGTGTCACGCTATGTTGTGCCACGACAATTCAACGTGATGTGGAAACGCACGCTAAACGCGTCCCGATCGTGTGTTCTTAAGTGTGTCACCCACATCGCCGTGATCGCCGATCCATGCAGGCTGGCTTACAACGATCGTCGATCTGCAATTAAAGAGTTGCGTTGTTGATTTGTGTGGTTGGGGATGCGAAATGCTATTTTACAATATTTTCCATACACCGCACAAGCAACAATTGTGTCCCAAATGTTTTTAAAGAAACCTAATGGTCACTTTCAAGTAGCTCTCACATAACATAAGAAAAGAATTTAAACCCTACAGAACACTACAGAATAGGAACCCAGATCGCCCCAGATAATTCAAACATAGTCAGTTCTATAGGCGTGGCATGGTTGGTGTTGTTGCTCAGTTAAACTTGTTTAGAGTTTATGGATTCAGTTCAGTGATTCAAATAGTCAGTACTCGCAGACTAACTACTCAATACTCATTTGATGAATTGGTTTACAGATCGTAAACAGTCTCCCAATTTCGTGACTTGTCCCGAGAAACCCCTGGTTAGCGCTAACAATGAAAGTACTAATAATAATATTGATAATCTGGTATATACAGGCGGTTTCGATAATTAGGTTACAATTGACGTTAATAATTACAATTAGGTTAGGATCGCAAACATGTGAATTCAGGCCAGAGTAGTTCGAATGCATTTAATTGTTACATTAATGTGCAGTGTCGTTAGCGTGTTGGGATGTAAACAATTGTTGGAGGAAGAAAAGCAAACGGATGAAGATGGATTAAGGCCGATATCGCTCAACAACCATCAGACAAGGCGCTACAAGTCAAAATAGGGTTCTACAGTAACTAGTAGTGGTATATATAGAGCTGTGTTCCGCTGTTTCTGCTCAGAAGCCACGTGCCCAGGCTACAAACTGACAGCAAACAACAGTCGAGACTCCCCAAAGTCAGTATGAAGTGCCCCACGGTGTACGGGTTGGTCTTGTGCCTCAGCCTCAGTAGTTGTGTTGCTCCCGGGGAAGTATGTTGAGGAGGAGAAAGGAGAGCAGTGGAACAATTGACACGCCTTCCATTTGCAGGGCACCGACTACTGGATTGAGATTCTCAATGAGAGGATTTTCTCAGTCTGCGAGGAGCATCCCGACAACTTCCTTTCCAAGGCCTTCGATTTGTCAAACCTCTCGTTCATGTACGGAGAAGACGAGAAGATCCACGTGAATGGAAGCTTCGAATTCACGGAGGACATCCCTCTGTCGCAGACCATAACTGTAAGCAGGAACAAAACGCCATTCCGTTTTCAATGGTCGCTCTTGTTTACACTGTTGTGTGCACTTAAGTACGATTAATTTTGTGACACTAATAGTGACTTCTAAATGAGTCAGTTTACACATAATAGGATTCGCTCATTCCTAACGTCATCCCTTTCTTAATTTTTTCTTCGTCTTACGCTCCACTAGGCTAACGTAGAGGTCCTCCGGAAGAAGCGCGGTCAATGGGTCAGCACCGTGTACAGTTTACATCGCAACAACCTCTGCGATGCGCTCTACAGTCCCGTCGAGATCTGGTACAACTATTCGAAGGTGATTCCCGAAGGACTGCGCGATTGCCCGCCAGCAAAAGGGGTACGCTGAGGTCTCGGTGTAGCCAGTCGGCCCCTTTCTAATCAGATCTTTCGTTCCGCTTGTTTGCACAGACCGTCTTCGAGTTCGAAACCGCAGTCTCTCCAGAACTTAAGAACTTCCAAGATCGTAACGCCGACGGGGAGTACAAGATCCATCTGATTTTGAACTACGGGCCTGAACCGGATAAATTCCTCTGCTTTGATATCATACTAAATTTGGCTAGAATGTAAGGGGCGCGCAAAATAAAAGCTAATGGCCGAAATAGTTCTTCGAATAAAGTAACCGGAAAGTTCATGTGATTTTTCTCCTTCTTGGGGAAAAAGCTCTGGCAAGTTTAACAGACTAAGATATTTTGATGCGCGTTCTGAAATATACTTTTGTGGCTCAAGTATTGACTTATTAATATTCCTCGGTTGTTATAATATCGTTTCGTTATTTCACCGTTTGCGAAAAGCTTTCGGGAAGCATTTACAGCTAGCAAACATTTATATATATTTTTATAGTAAGCTCAGAACAAGCTTTCTGTCGAAAGCTAGAAAGTAGTGGCCGGAGCAGGAAGAATATTAAGTTAACTGCACAGGGTGACCAACGGGAAGCATTTGTTGGCCTTTATTTGAGCCACAGGATATAATTTTCTGGAGATGAATTAATGGATGAAACTGTTGGCGGAAAATAAATAAGGTAATGCATATCGCATAAAGAAAAAAGGTAAAATTATAGCTAGACTGTCATCGTTATCTGTCAAAAATAAGATAGAAAAACACGCATCGAAAAAGTCTGCTGTGAAAACATTGGGAAGATATATAAAAACATCGATAGAAGTAAACAAAACATTTTTGTAAGAGAACAGCTAACTGCAAGTAATCGCCGGCTTTTATAGATGACAGAGAACAAAGCGAGTCAAGGGCTAATTACAATAACTTGGTCTTGATAAAGCGAAATGACTTGACTTTGCAGGTTGCGGGGAGATCAAATGCAAAATCCTTTCCGAAAACAAAAGAAAGAGAAAATGTTTGCCTTTTAATGTTGCCACTTTTACTGAAACTAATTTCAGTTGGGTATTTTTAAGTCGTGTGGGGGTTTTTAATAAATGCTTTTAATTTTGCAATTTTACGACAAGTTGTACGTATATTTTGCAGATTTGCTGAACAAGGGTGCGTTTCTTTAATTTACAAATAATTTAATTTAATAATTTTTGCTGATTTATATAGGAATTCAGCTAAATTGACAGTTGTTAAAACAATAGTCCACAACACAAGGGCAAAAATTTTTATCTGGAAAAATTGTGGCAGCTTATAGGAAATCTTTCTTATTTCATAGTTTTGCCTTTTGAAACACTAAGCAATGGATGAAGATTTAGATCTCGAGTTTTTAAATATATTAAGATTGTGCGAAAGACGCTGGAGTGTTCGTCCAGTGAATAGGAACCGGATAACGCATGGATATTTTAGGACTGACTGTGAGAAATATTGATTGTTTTTGTGTTGTTCCTAATTAAATTAATAAACATGATGTTTTTTGTTAAATGAATATTAATTCTTGCATTGCTCAAAAATTCCATGCAATTTCCCGCATACATTTGATACACAAAATAATTGAGTGGAAAAATAATTGAGTGGAAAAATAATTGAGTGGATAATTGAGGTGGCAACGTTTGCTCTCTCTCACTTTGGCTCGACTTGGTAAAATATTAAAATGGATCTGATATTTTTGCCAAGTCAATTCGCCGTCTCGCCACTATGATCGCATACACACGATTCCATAATGTGAAATTTCTCACTCAAGTCAATTCGCTTTATCAAGTCAAGTTATTATAATTAGCCCTTCAGAAAGGATGGAAGTACGCTTGCTATTAACTAAACAGAAGGATAATTTGAAGACAATTAAAATTATTACGGAAAACGACATCCACAAGATTCGAAGTTGGGCTTAATTCTCTATACAATGCATGCAAATACGATGCTCGTGAAATTTTTAATCAACCCTCTTAAATAAGTTCTATAATGAGCAGGATTAGAGGATAAGCATCAGTCATCAACACAATTGAAGAAGAAGAATGGAGGGAAGACATAGGCTGAGAGATTCTTTAACAACTGCGGAAAGTACACGCTACCATCATTGATACCAACACTGTTGAATGAGCTTCCAACTCGTCTAGTTAACATAACTGATGTGACAAAACGAAAGCGTCTGCTGAAGCAACACTTCATAAATTCACAAAACTAATAGCGATGCAATACAAATAACAACAGTAACAACCTGACAAACAACAAAGCTTAAATGCCACAGCGAATCATCCGAGACGAATGGACTTAACGATGCATCAACACTATGAAAAAACGTGTTTTATGAATATACGAGGGCAGTCTGAGAAGTTCTCAGTTTTCATTGTTTGGCCGAGAATTTTTCAGATAGCCCTCGTAAATGAAGAAGACGAGGAAAAGGAAGAAGAAGAAGAAGAAGAAGAAGAAGAGTAATTGCGATGGCCCACTCGAACATGCAGACGACGAGCATTCCATACAGCCAACTACTGGCGCTTTAAATTGCCGATTTTCACGTGCTCGAGAGTGAGTTGGAATGCCTGTCCGGTGTCCGCTACTGCTGTGGCGTAATTTACGCATGTCTCGCTGCAAATATATGCGCGTCGAGGGGTTTCACCGATTCTGCCAGCGATTAGGCAGACACACTTGCATGCACCTCGATTAAACTGCTGCTGCACCGTACTTCAGCCAACTTCAGCGCCTTTAGCTTCAGGCAGAAAGATTGATTTTTCGAAAGGAAGGACTTGGTTTTTGCAGTTGCAATTCTCCCAGATATTACGGAACCCATAAATTCCTCCTTTTCGCCTAAGACGAAGAACTTGCCCAGCTCTAGACACATTTCTGCTGGTCACATGTGGGTTAATCGTGCGTATGCCCTGGTATGACTGCACTTGCGCTCTAAAATATGCGCAAATCTACGCCGAAGTCTGCAGCAAGGCCAGGGCTGCAAAGTCCATTTCCTGATTCGTATCTGGGAAGGCGCATAATTTCTCCTTGTCAAGTCGTAAAATTGCATCAGGTACCATCCGGGGGACGGGGTAGCTGTGTGGAAGGGTTATTTCACAAGGGAACGAAATGAGAGGCGGGACGGTGTGGGAAAATTGCAGGATAGAAGTAAGTCCGCTTCACAGGGAACGGACACATCTATCACTTTGTTGTTTTCTTCTGAACTAAACGAAGACAGTGCAGCACCGTCATTAATTACGAATGGGTTATCCTGCCAGCAAACCGTCTGTCACCATCCCTCCATCCCGTCTGCAGTCATCCCTTCCATAATTGGATCCCTTTCGGATGTCGTTTTACAGCAACAACAACTCATCCCCTGCAGCGAATTTGGTTACCCCATTTTCGTTCGAGTTCAGCTATCGTGTGGCAGATTTCGGCTGCACCCACTTCAGCCTCAAGTGTCGGCTGCAGATCGACGAACGGATTAAAGTTCCGTGAGAGTTCGGCGTCGATGTGACACCTGCGCCGAGGCCGTTGCGACACTTCGTCGAGTGCAGTGCGTTCGGCATCAGGTTCACTGGGCAGCGGGCAACAGCAGAAGCTGACGAACTAATTTTCATTGGTGGCCGGCCGGCTTATTCAATGTTGCTCTCGGCTGTTTTGTGCGGTTACTGAGTAGCCGAAGAGGGCTGCAGTGTGGCATGGAATGCGCTCATGCTGAATGCTGAGGTGTCCTTCTCCCCTCTGGTCCGCCCTTGAGGACATCCCGGCGTACTAACAAATGCACTCAAAATATTTAACGGTCGAGTGAACTAAGTGAATCCCGGTCGCGCCGCGGTTGATTGTAGGATGCGAGGATCCCTCTTCGCCCTTCTTATCAACTCTGGATTTGTTGAGCGCTGGAACCGCAATGGACTCCTCAACCTGCCGCGACCAAGCTGGCAGACTTTCTTAAATGTCATTAATACGATTAATGTCACTCATTTCGGAGAAAATTGTTTTGTTTTCGCTTCCGTGGAAAGCCGTTCCATCCCTCAAAGCGGATGCTAGAAGGCAAACCGCATCCGACTCGTGCGCGTCACATGCAATTCACACTTCATCTTCCATTGGGCGATGTAATCGAATTTCAAACAAAACCAGCAGCAGCACGAATTGCAGACACCAACAGCACGAAACGAAATTCGTGCGAAAGTGCTTCGTGGTGCAAAAACCGGTGCGATTAAAATCTCTATTTTACAGCCGATCGGCTTTGTTGCTGCTGCCGGCAGCTGATATGTGCGCCGCCCTTAATGCCACGCAACCCACCAACAACACAGAGCCGGCAGGAGCAGCAAGAGCAGCAACAACAGCAGCAGCAGCTACAGCAGCAGCAACAACATCATCAACAGCAGCTTCAGTCAACAACAGCAAAACCGATGACGGTTGCGCGCCCGCCAGCCGATGACGTTGATTGATGATATTTTCAATGAGTGATGATTGATGTCCGCCCGCTTCGCACATGTAGGTGATGCCAGCAACAACAACAACAACATCACTGGGGAGTTAGCACGGCTTTTTTGGCTGCACGTTGAGATTATTATGAGCGTCGTCTGGCGTTGCCGGCTGTCCAAACGCTTTGTGCTGCGACAGCGTGAGCGATAAGTTGCGATTCATCAGTGACGTGCGAAACAAGTGCGGGGAAATCGCCTCGCCTCGCCTCGCCTCGCCTCGCAGAAATGAAAGCTGCGAGGAGAAAGCAAATTTCGGCGATAGCAAAGTCAACAGGGACTCGTGTGCAGTACTCACGATACATTGGCGCAGGTTGGCCTCAGAGTTTCAGCGAGAAGTGAGAAACTCGGAGAGCCGAAAGTCGATAGAATCGCGAATTCGGTGTGGTTGTCAAGGGATTTTTGCCCATTTTCGCCAATCGCTCTACTACGCAAAGAGCAGCCGATCTCAACGCGACTCCTCTCCCCGTAATTGCTATTTCGACAGACACAGATGCACACGAGTACAACAGAGAGAGAAGCACGGACAGACGGACTTCGGTGCCACACCACAAAGTTGCAAACAAATTAGGCAGCTGGAGACTTCTATGAACTCCGCAAATTAAAAGAAAAATGCTAGTTTGAGTGCTCGTTGTGCGCGTGTGCTTGTTGCCAAATTCAACTTTGTTGCTTCCCACGTGCCGGCCACCTCTGCCAGCGTCAGTTGTCACTTGTCAGTTATGTTGTGTCGCTTCGCCTGCTGCGACGAACGGCGGCTTCGTTCAAGTGCGCGCATCGCCTGCTTCGATGGCTTTCAAACGCGCTTCGCCGGAAGTGCTGGCTGCCAACTTTATGGCGTTCTTGTCTTCGCCACTCGTAACTTCATTTAGTTTATTGAGTGCCAATTGCACGAAAGCAATAAACAGCAACAACAACGACAACGACCACTGCCAGCATGCATGCAGCGGCGGCGGCAACATAAACACATGTGAGCAATACGATTTGCAGCAACATTTGACAGTAATTATGACAGCTCATGCGTTGCGCGCCGCGCCGACGGCATTTCATTGATTTCAAAGTCTGACTGGCTTATTGGAGCGTGCGACCCGACGCACGAAAGCCGCCTCCCCCCCCCCCCCCACCCCCCAACTCCTGCGGCTTCCTTCGTCATTCTTCGAAGATTACAAGTCGATCGGGCAATGAGATCGAGAGGAGGAGGAGGAAACAAAATGTGAAATGAACTACGTAAACACCGCACACACACACACACACACACACGCGCACACACACACACACACACACGCGCGCACACACACACACACACAAACACATACACGCATATTCTGAGAGCCACTCCCACTCGCTCAAGGCGAGTCCAGCGCGTTGGAGGTTCACTTGAATGGATGGCTTTGTTTACAAAGCAAACCAGTTGGCAGAGGAGTAAAAAGAAGGAAGCAATAAAAGTAAAAGTCTGTCGAAGCTTCCCACCACACACACACACACACACACACACACACATACACACACACGCACGTTTGCAAGGGTGTGCGGAAAATATTCGTAAAAAAGGTATTTCTTCAATTAAAAATTAAAAAAATAACTTTTTACTAGAAAACGTGTGAATTATCAACTTTTCTTTGTAAATCCCCGCCAACAATTTGGTTCTTTTCGGGAAGTCTTCTGACCTTCCAACCTCCTCACGCCCCTTCCCCCTTCCCCTGCTTCAAAAAGTTCTGCATGCGCCCATGCTCGTGTCAATTACAGAACTTCACGGAATCGGGAAAAACGTGCATCCCAATCTTCCTGAGAAGACTGAAATTGCAATGATTTATGCTGTCGATGAAAAAGAAAACATTTTGATTGTCAGACAGTCGGTGGGCGATGGGGTGGGGAAGGGCTGTAAGAGGCGGGGTTGTAGCGGACAGAGCGACTGCGATCACCGCTGTCAGAGCTGCACAGCGGTGGCCTTTCGTGGTGCAGCCCGGAACAGGTTTGCAATCAGATTCGGCGCGCTCGTGAAGAAAAGTCGACTCGCCGAAATGCGAAGAAGTTGGCAGACTTGAGGCACAAATCTGGTCACACTGGAGCGGGAGAGGCGGAAACACAACCGTCTAGAGTAATTTGATGCAATTTCATTGTCTCGCATTCAACGGGAACCAAGGAACAACACGAGTCGGAGTCAGCGACGCGGGCCGAACGATCGCACGTGAAGAGCGGCGGCTATCCGCGGACGAGCCTTCGAAATTACTTCTCGCTAAATTGCGCCCTGCGGCGATTAAGCTAAACAAACATCAGGGTTCAGCTCTCGAAAGCCGTACCTGAGGACAGCAGGACGGCATCCTCCTTGAGGTCTCAATGGAGGTTTTAAATCTTAACTGCCAGCTGTAATCGATCGATCTCTTCTTGACCGCAGGTTTCGGCTTTCAGCAAGCAGGGGAGTGAGACAGGGGGCTGACATGGTGGCTGACAGCTGACGATATTATTTGGCGTGCATTCGTGCTTTCGACTCGGAGGAAATTGGTGTCCATTAAGTATTTGGAGTTTCGAAATCCTTTGCTGTTCCGCGCGGTTATTTTAAGGGTCACCTGAGGTACTTGAGGCTCGCTGCAACGCTTCTTCCCGTTCCTCGTCGAAGTTCACGGTTGACACAACAGCAAATGTGCAGAGAGGAGAAGTTTGCCTATGAAATTCAGAAGGTCTGCAAATGTAAAGAAGTTATAAGTGAAAACTTGAGAAGCTTTGCTCAAGAACGGTACTGGTTTACCCTAGGAAGCCCCAAAAGACTCCCGATTTATGCCACAAACTCTGACAACAAACTGAGTTCTCAAGCGAATGACATTTTAAAATCATATTTGTGTTTGCATCCTTGTTGCTCCCTCGTTGTAGTTGTCGATCCCTCGTGCGATTAACTTTTCACGAGTTTTTCCCCTGCAAAAAATAACAAAAAGCTATAGAAAACCCTGCAAAGTTCAGTGAGTGGGTGTTGACGCAGTCCAACACGCTCAAAGCGTGGCGCTCAAATTAAATTACAACACAGAACTCCGACGAAAACTCCATTTGTCGCAAAATGTCTGCGCTCAGCTTGAATGAAGTGCGATTTAGGCGATCGTGAGCAGCTTAAGCTACGTACGAAAAAATTGTGAATTCGAAGTGCGTCGTTTATACTTGCACAACTCATACTGCCCGCCGCCCAGCGACGAGCGACACCGCCCACGCCTGCACCACGCCCACCAGAACGCACTGCAGGCATTTGCGGCAACTGCTGCGTGTGACAAATGGGAGCTCGTGGGCGCGCGTCGGCTACTAAAGCGCGCCGGAGCGGCCGGCCGGGCGGCCCATCCCGGCGGACAGTGAAATGCTTTTAGCCAGCCACTCGATATGTGAAATCGAGTTAAAAGTTTTTGCGTTCCGAGCGGAAATCGAGTTATGCATGTGTTTCGGCCGACGCTGGGGGCGCCCTTTTTGCCTCTTTCGAGCGGTTCGGGGCGTCGGAGCAGACCACGATTTTTGCTGCCACGGATGGCATCAAAAGGAAGAAATTCGGTTTAACAGGTTTCGAGATTTTTTCCGCTTCCGCTGACAGGGTCTGTGAAACTGCGCTCACTTCTAGAAGCCATTTAGCAACTTTCCGCTTTTTAATTGGTTCCACCGGCTTATAGAGGTTTCATGGCGTAAAAAATTTTTCCCCGAAATCCATTTATATTTAATACGCTCGCTTTTCACGCTGAAATGTGAACCGGTATCCGGAGCCCAGTTGCGCTGAGAGCCGAGAACCGATTCTCCACAATCGCGAGAAGCCTCCACAGCGCAGCAATGCAATTAATTAAAATCAATTCATCAGCTGTTAGCAGTGGGCAACTTGAAAAGATTCCAAGTTGTTTTGAGCAAATTTACATGCAGCTGAGATGGTTGCCACCATCGCCACCAACACAAAGCACAGGCGCAGTCAGGCTATTGAAGTCCCTTGGCCTAGAAATTTGGGGTCCCCAGATGTAGGACGGTTTCCTTCCGGAAAACACCGCCTGGATCCACATCAAGTGGATTGTTTGGGTGGAAATCACTTCGACCCTCACAGACTGTGCTGAAATCTCTTTAGTATGCATTCCATCTCTAATATATCATTTATTTTGAGGAGTGTTTACTCAAAGTCCAGACCATCCAAACGATTTCAAATCGGAAATTCTATATATTTTCCTTAAAAAATCAAATATTTCGATGCAAAAGAATTTCTCTTTCTCTCCTTCTCTCCTTTCCTTCTCTCTTTCTCTTTCTCTATCTCTTTCTCTCTCTCTCTCTCTCTATATATATATATATATATATATATATATATATATTTATTTATTTATTTATGTTCAATCTATAATTTAAAAACTATAGATTGACGAGAAAAAGAAAGGCAATGGCAACTTTGGCCTTCAGCTCAAATAAGTACAATAAAACTTAATATGAATGTATATATAATGTACATAGAGTCTTAAGTCTTATCTTAAGTATTCATTCTGTTTATCTTAAGTTTATATTCTATTATATAGCCCAGAGGCTTTGAGGAATCTAATAATTTTGTTTATATTAGCCTCAGTAGGGTAGGATAGGGATAGTAAAGGGTCAAGGTTTGGAAATGCCAAAAGTCGGTTATTTTGGAAAGCTGGGCAGGTTAGGAGAAGGTGGGAGGGGCAGGATGTTGGATTGTTGCAAAATTCACAAATGGGAGAAAGGGTTTTGCTTATAAGGTGCTGATGTGTGAGCATTGTGTGACCTAGTCTGAGCCTGGTGAATATTATTAGATCTCTTCTGTTTGTATTAATTTTATCAAGTTGGTGACAGTAATTGTAAGCAGAGGTATATTTTGGATTAATATTTTTATACCAAGGAGAACATTTACTAAAAGTTTCCTGTGATTTGAGTTGTAAAGAAGCGTTAATATGTTTATTGATATCAGTTAGGTTGTGGTTTGGAGTTGTAATCAAAGGAGCCAGGGTAGCAAGTTTAGCAGATTTATCTGCAAATTCGTTTCCTGGAATTTGGGTATGGCCAGGTACCCAAATAATAGTAATATTTGGATACTTGCGTAAAAGCATTTTTCTGATTTCATTAGGGTAGTAGGTAGTGTTGTTAGGATTTGCGATTGCATTAAGGGCTGAAAAAGAGTCAGAGCAAATGGCAAAATTACCATTTCTGTTTTTAATGATATCAATTGCTTCTTTGATCGCAATGATTTCTGCTGAGAAAACCGAACTATACTGGGGTAGGTGTGCAGATTTTATTACTTTATTTTCTGTGGTAATGCTATAGGTTGTAGTGTAATTTGCTTGAGAGCCATCGGTATAAAGAAAGGAGAAGGAATTTAAGTCATTTTTTAGCTTAAGAAAGTTTTGCTGGTAGACAGCGGGGGGTGTAGAAGATTTTGGTTTCGATAATTCGTATAAGGACAAGTTAATAGTAGATGGGTCGAGACTCCATGGAGGTAGGCGATCGCGGGAAAATTGTGGGGGTAATAAATCTATGTCATATTCTTTGCTTTTACTGATAATTTTTGAGATGATTGAAGGGATTCTAGATGGACGTTTTATTTTGTAAGATTTTATTATGTTATGAAAGGGGGAGAACCCAGAATTTATGAGGTTTTTATATAGTTTAGTCGTTACCATTTCAGTTTTAATTTCAATAGAAGGTAGAGAGCTTTCAATGAGGATGTTGTTAATTGGGGTTGTCCGATAGGCGCCAAGAGCGAACCGAATTGCAGAGTTGAATGTAGATTTTAGTTTTGCTAGAGATGAAATGGCGGTATGTCCGTACAGGAATAAGCCGTAATCAATTTTTGCCACTATTAATGATTTGGTGACAGAGAGTAGAGAAGATGTATTGCAGTTGAAAGAAGGGCTTGAGAGACACTTTATAATGTTTAACTGTTTGTTTAAGGAGAGTTGCAGATATTCAATGTGCGAATTCCATTTGTAGTTTTTACTAAATATGATTCCCAAGAATTTGAGTTTCTCAACCTTCTGAAATTGCGTATTGTTAGTAAGTAAAGAGGAGGAGCAATGGTGTTTTCGGCAAATGTGTAGCTGTTTGGTTTTCGGAGTTGATAGTGTTGCACCAGAGTAATTGCACCAATTGTTAATATCAATAAATAGGGCGGTCAAATCCACATTGATGTTCTTTTTGTTTTTTGGTTTGACAATTATAGTGAAATCATCTGCATAAGCGCAGAATGATAATTCCTTATGTAGGGATATTGTATGGGCTAATTTATTATAGGCAATTAAGAATAGAATCACAGATAGTGGAGAGCCTTGTGGAATACCGTTGTATAGCGGATAATCATTTGACAGATAGGAGCCGACACGAACTCTAAGTTTTCTATTTTGCATAAAGTTGGTAACATAGTTTATGATGTTTGGTCCTAAGTACCATTCTTTCAGTTGATCGATAACTGAGTGGGCACCGATTCTATCAAACGCTTTTTCGAAGTCGAGGGAGAGGAGAGAAATGTGATTTTTAGCTGAAAGCGATCTAGTTACTAAATGGTCTACGTAAAGTAGAGCGTCTGTAACAGATTTATCTTTTTTAAAACCAAATTGATTGCTATTAAGTAGTTTATTAGTACATAAAAACCACCAAAGCCTTTTAGCTATTATTTTGTCCAAAAGTTTAGCGCAACAAGAGTTTAAAGAGATTGGTCTGTAAGATGACAAAGTGGTTTTGTCAGCTTTAGGTTTTAAAATAGGAACTATGAGACTGAATTTATAAGAACTAGGTATGTTTGAAGTAAAGATGTTATTGTATAGGATTAATAGTCTTTTCTTAACTGTTATATGCAGGTTCTTTAACATGGGGTAGGAGATCCTGTCTAACCCTGGGGTTTTACCCTGTAATTTATTAAGGGCTGAAGAAAATTCTAAGAAGTTAATGTTATTCTCAATGAGAGTTGCAGTAGGAGAAGGGGTTATGGGAAAGTTATTGGTCTTGGAAAGATGCTTATTAGCTACAAAGTAACTTGAAAAATTGGAGTCAGAGGATTTATTGGACCAAAATTGTGCAAATAATTCAGCTATGTCTGCTTTATTTGTTGTATATGCGAAGGGTGGGTGAGGGCTTGATATGCAATGAATACTAAAGGAAGGTTTATAGCCACAGAAACGTCTGATGTTGTGCCAAATTTTTTGAGGAGGGGTACGGGGATTGATATCAGAAGTGTATGAATTAATGCTTTGCTTTTTTGCTACTTTAAGCTCTCTCTTGAATTTAGCGTTAGAGTGTTTGTATTTGATTAGATTTTCTTGGTTAATATTACGTTTAAAAGTTTGCCATGCAGATTTCTTTTCATGTTGTAATTTATTTAATGTAGGATTCCACCATGGTACAGTACGTGTATTGGGCTTGTTACATGACTGAGGAATGGCAGCAAAGGCACTTTTTAAAACAATTTTTCTTATGTTTGCTCCTTCTTTGTTAACATTGTGACTTATGGGTTTAGTTAAATTAAGTTGGGATGAAGTTACCTGAAATAAATTCCAGTCCGCTTTACTAGTTGAGAATTGAGTTTTGGGTGTTTGGTTTTTCTGAGCTTGCCTTTGAGAGATGGAAATTATTATTGGAAAGTGGTCACTTCCACATAAGTCGTTTTCAATTTTCCAATCAGACACTAAAGCGAGATCAGGGGTACATAATGAGAGATCAATATGTGACAGAGATTTATGCGTACTGAAATGCGTTGGAGAGCCATCATTAAGTATAATAAGGTTGGATTTGGTAATAAATTTGGCTAGTTTTAAACCTTTGGCGTTGTTGCGGGGGGAACCCCAAACCATGTGCCAGGCATTAAAGTCACCAGTAATTAAAGTCGGGGTAGATTGTGAAGGAAATATACTATCTAGGTCGGATATGGAAAAATTATTAGATGGAGGAATATAAGTTGATAAGACTCTAAATTTCTTTGTGGAGTAAAGTTCAACACCAACTGAATCAAAAGCTCTGTTATTACAATCAAACGATTTATGTTGCAAGGAGGAGTGAATTAGAAGAGCCACGCCACCATATGAATTAGATGTATTTAGGTTGTAAATTTGATAATTGATAGGGATTGGGATATTCAATGGAGAGATAATGTGGGTTTCCTGTAGGGAGATCACTTTAGGGGAGTATTTTTTAATTAAAAGTTGCAATTCATTATAATTATTGATGTATCCTCTAATATTCCATTGTAACATGATCATGTTAGGCAATAACTAGATACGCTTAAAATTTGTATTGAATATATATATAGTTGTATATAGGTATATAAATTGTGTTGTCAGTGTATATAATTGTAACAGTATTGTAGGTATATAATGTATATATAACTGGAAGTGTTTACAAATAAAAATATATGGTATTAATATTGATGGTATTATGAGAGAAAATCCATTTCCTCCTCCTGACTGTCCTTGTGATTGATTGAATTCGGTTTTTGTTTATTTATTGACTTCTTGCTTGTCTGATTAGAGTTTTTCTTCAGCGATGCTAAGGTTCTTTTAGATGAGTTTCGGGGCAGAATTTTGATTTGTGACCGCGTGGCTGGTAATTTTAAATCTGCGTCTGATTCTGAGAAGTGATCTGAATAGTGTATGAGGTCTCGATTATGTATTGTTGGGATTAGTTGAAGATTTGATACAGGGTTACTTTCGGAGAGTTTTACAGTTTTTGCTGGTATGGATGAGTGAGGTAAACTTTTTGGCGGATTGTTGTTAGTTGTTTCTTGTTTGTGTAGAGATGGAGAGAGTGGAGTATTAGCAACAGCTGAGTAGGATGTGGTACCATGCTGATGCCGAGAGTTGTAGATGAGATAAGCTGTTTTGTTGTTGACTTTTTCTATGGTTTTTATAGTTTGTAACTCTTTTTGTTTTATGAAAACGGGACAAATTTTGTCGAGAGCGGAGTGTTGAAAAGGGAATATTTGACTTGCTTTGCAGTTGACACAGGTTCTGTTATTTAAACATTTTTCTGTTAATCTATCAGCAATGTGATTAGGGCTGGAGCAGTCTGGACATATATTGTCATTTTTGCAAAATTTTGATAGATGTCCATATTTGTAACAATTATTACATCTGGTTGGCATGGGTATATATGGACGTATGTTTGTTTTCTCGTAACCAATAGTAATATCATTTGGAAGAGAAGTAGAGTCGAATGATAGAATAATTAGGCCGGTTTCTACAAGGGAAGTTTCTGCCTTTTTCAAGATTTTTTTAACTTCGATCACATTTTGTGGTTTTAGTTCAAGCAGAATTTCTTCTTCTGGAATTTCCCGTAAATCATTTGAATATATGACGCCTTTAGAGCAGTTCAAAGTAGTGTGTTCAGAAATATCAACTTTGATAGTATTATTCAGTGCGGTGAGTTTTACTAATTTAGTGGCTTGTACAAGGTTTTTTGTTTTAATTAAGATAGTACCGTTACGCGATTTCTGACATAAGTCAACTTCACTTCCACAAGTATTGTCAATCACTTTTTTTAATAGGAATGGGGATACTTTAGATAAGCCCTCGGTGCTATTTATTCTGGACATAACTAAGAACTTCGGACCGGATGATGTTGTTTTTAGAGTTTTATTATTATTAAATTCTATTGAAGGTAGTTCTTTCATTTTAAAGCTTCGATCGGGAGGTTTATTCATTTTTTCGAGAGATACCGATAATTTAATGCAGGTAAATTGTTTTTGTTTCCGAATATATAAATTGAGAACAGTTGAAATGGAACCGCTCGCGAATGAGAGTAAGGAGCGATCAGTTTCTTATCAACTCAAAGAGATCACTAATTGAAAGTTCCGGAATACGTGCACTCGCAGCAAGGTTAGAACAGTGACTGATATATATATATATATATATATATATATATATATATATATATATATATATATATATATATATATATATATATATATATATATATATATCTCTTTCTCTCTATATGTCTATAATTTCCTGCCCATTCAGTCGTCTTTGACATAATTTAATTTGTTATCGATTCTATTTACGACATCGAATACCGTGAACACTGCGGGAATTCGACGACTGGCGCCTGACGACCAAATTCACTTTCTGTATCCTTAATTCCTTAATTACGACCATCCTTCAGGCGTAAGTTGATGAATTAATCATATTTACCGGAGACGGCCGAGTCTTCGCTTCGCGGACGCGATGCGGTGATTAAGTTTGGCGGGCGAATTTCAGGAGCTGAAACCTGAGGCGTGTTTACAAACCTTAAGATATTTTCTTCTGAAGCCTACTGAACACTTTTTGGTTGAATAGCATTGGGCGCTGAAGAAGAAGTGGTATACAATATTTGCTCGTGCAATCCTCTAAATATGAAGTATTGCGCGTTGAATCCTGTCGACCCACATACGAGTACAATACGACTGACAGATTCCGACGCGATTCGCACCACTTTGAGAGTGCGCTGCGAAGGAGTCCCGCGTGTCCTGCATTATGTAAGACCGAATACATGTTGTTTCCGTTTTATGACTTGACTTCTGCGTGCGAGATGAGGCGCTGCTGTCAAACGTAGCAAAAGTTATGGTAAAAGTTTGTCAGCTGCAGCTTGTGGGGAAGAAGGCATCGCCGGTGTGTCTGGAAGGATTATCCGTGGGTTGTGGATATTGGTAATATAGAGCGACGTGTCCTGCATATTTTAAAAGTTCTTTAATTTAATTTCCTGCTGGGTGTTTGTTTGTGTCATGCGGGGGGTTCGTTGTGAGGGAGGGGGTTATTTCGCCACAGCATTCGTTCTCCGAATTTCCAGATTGGCTCCAACCGAGCTTCGATTTTGGTGAATGTAAAAAGAAAGTGACTGCAGAGATGATGTCGCCATCTATTCATTTATTACGAAAATTCTGCCATTTTCGAAGTCCACAATTCAGTATTTCGTCACAGGGAATTCTTTAGGAACATCTGCGTGGAGCGATAGAACTCAAATTTCCACACACTGCGAGGTTACACTTGTTTAGATTGAAAAAGAGGCCGGAGTCCACGTCACCGTGGCCTCGATGGGCCGATTGTAGATATTATATGACAGCTATTGGGGAGTCGGGCGAATTAGTGGAATGCCGCGTGCTAAACATCAGCGCAAATGTGCGGAAGAGCAATTAAAAATGAAATATTTCCGGCAGCAACATCGATTTCTAACGCTGAGGGCAATAACGAGTTTCAGGAACCATTAGAGTTTATTTCACTACAGCGAAAAAGGTTATCGTACACGGAGAAAACGTGAATTAAGCTCACATTTTGATATATTCCGTGGTAATGTCCTTAAATTCTCTACGCTGGAAGGTAGAAGAGAACCAGAATTTGAGGATTTGAATGGGTTTTTTGCTTAATTTCAGTGGCAATCAAATTTGCGAAGCGAATTTCTCATATCACGGTAATCCCATTTTGTTATCCTCGTTTTATTTATCGAACCAGAAAATCCTGGAATCCTGCGCTTCAGCGGCTTACCTAACGCTGAAATAATGGCTGGTGCAGGCAGGAAATCGGCACAGTTTCGGTGACCCCATTCGAACAAGCAAATCTTGCTTTCGAATTCCCGATGAACCGCATTTCGGAGTTCACTTGACGTTACGACAGCTAAATCTGTGCTAGTTCTCATCTCCATCGTCTGCTTTCCCCGCAAATGTACTGCCTGCTGCGGTTACGTGGAAATACCATTGACACGTTGAAAACCCAACACTTATCGCGTTTTGAATTTTTATGCCATGCTGAGGAATACAGAGCGCATAACGTCGTCTGCTCTTGGCAGCGATTGCCAGCCGCTTGAAGCGATAATCTGGGCCGCAACAAATAGTTTAATCTAAGCCGCCACCACCGCCAGCAAATCCTGCAGATTCGCCAACTTGAATCGCTGGCTTTTGCAGAGTATTCGAAACTCCGGCGCTGCCACCACAGAACCCCATTAAAGTACGAGAACAGCCAGATACACTCGTGTTGTTTTTCCTTCCATTGCTACCCACTGCACTCGCTGCTGAATCGCTCGCTTCGGCTTGTCTGGCGCTGCCGAGAATCGTAAGTAGTTCATCATGCGACCCACGCCGCGCCGCCGCGTCACCCACGACCAGCAGCCACTCGTGCACTCCTTGCAGCAGTTTTAACAGGATTAAATGGCGCGCTGCCAAATGAAAATAATCACTTCCGCTAGTTGTTCTGCTTCTGCGACTTTTATAGACTCCATCTCTGTATTGTTATCGAGCCAAACGTCGTACTACAAAGCCAGCCAAAGCAGCGAAGTAATTATTTAGCGCGCCAGCGTGACAGAAGGTCTTCCAAGCAGAACTCGCTAAAAAGCGCTCGTCATGCATATAATTTGGATCCGAAGTGTTTTGGGCGGAAAACATCGCACGGATTATGAGCGCAATCGCTTGCTTTCATAGACATCTGTATTATAATCAATATGTTTCACTCAATATATTCATTCTGATTCGATTTATTGCGTTTTACTTTGCTTTGTTTCCCTCTTCGATTGAATCTAGAAATTCCTCTGATTTCCTCAAGGTTCGTCTCCAGAGGGCTTCCCCTCCCCCTTCTACTGATTTTCCATTGCAACATACTGACCACGTTTCGTTCATGTGCAGAAAATGATTTCTGTGCCAATCGCTCTGCTCCGGCTGTCTTTTTGTATCTGCGAAATCCCATCAACAGCCGAACTTATAATAGACTCATAAATATTTATTGAATTTAAAGAATTTTTGTAATATTCACCGACGTGGAGGGCACACACACGTCTTCGGTTCCGTGCCTGTAGGTTCTTCCGCAAAACACTGCGTGTGTGTACGTGGATCTTGCTTGTGTGCATGTCTTCCGGCGCACAGCAGACCGACACAAATACTCCAACTTTTATATGCAGTCGTACCTCTGAGGGAGTGTGTGTTTGTGTGTGTGCTCGGGATTATGTTTTTCCATTTCACATGTGAATGACTCTGCCGGGTTTGTGGTTTCGCTGGTCAATTTCATTTCCGGTGCCAGCGCGCGCCGTCACCATGCGAACCGCAGCAGCTGCTTTAATCAGATGCATGGATTTTCTTTTCAGCTCGTCCGCCATTAAAGCGTGACTGACGACGACTGACGACTCACAACTGATGACTGTTGGTCTTTTTAATTTTCTGAGGTCGGCGCGGCTGTCAGATTTCGTTGTCAGCATCAAAATGCAGCGATGATGATCTCCTCCGTTCTCTTGATTCCCTCTCAGTTTTAGTGCGGATTTAAAGACTCGCTCATCGCAAGAAACGCTTTACAGGATCCTCGAAAGCCGCGCCTTCAGCGGAGTTTACAGCTGAATCCTTGATGGGAATTAGAAGCTTTGCGGCCCACGATATCCATCCATCATTAATTCCAGTCTCGTAGTGCCACGGAATCTGATTAGAAATTGTATCAGGTATGCAAGCACACACACATGCACACATGTGTAAATACATGTGCAACTTTATGCATTGCAAGTAGAGCTTCTCATTAAGACTTGATTAGTATGTTTGTCGCTTGATTATTACTGTCACTGTTGCAGCTACTCCAACTATTGTTGCTGTTGCCGTTGTTGTGGCCGTTGTTGTTGTTGTTGTTGTTGTTGCACTATTGCCGAAGCTGGCAGCAGCTCATTAACAGCAGCAGCAACACATGACTATCATTATTGTTATTAACAATTCGTGCTGGCAACATAATCAGCTATTGAGCGTCGATAACAACACAAACAAGAACAATGCGAGCGCATTTAAATGGCACTCAATGGCAGGAATCGCTGGCCAACAGCATCTTCAGCCCCACCGTCGCATGCGCTTGCTGGGCGGCCAGGAGGCTTTTGGCTTCAGCTAGCCGCCTTCTGCAGCCGCAGTTGGATTGAGTCGACGACGCGGTGATTGCGGGGAGGAGTGAACAATAATGATGCACAAACAAACATGCAACCTTGGCCAGTTGTTGTTGCAGTAGCATTTACTGCAACTATTTCAAGTTGCAGGCGGGCAGGATGTTCACTCGTTAAGCATCCTCAACGGGTTGCTTTCGTACTCGGAATTCGTTATGAATTCCCTATCCTACCAGTATTTAAAACTTCCCAAAACGTGTTATTAATTATAAGAAAATTCCTCTGATTCATTAGTGAAAGAAGGTGGGAAATTCTGTCTTTTGCTTTAAATAAATGGTTTGGTTCGTCCTGTGGAGTCCTGTTTACGCGCTTCGCCAACCCCTGGCAGTCATTAAAGTCGAAGTTTTCGAAAGACTTTCAAACTTCTCACTCTGTTCGCGCTTGAGGGCGTGTAAAACTGGTATAGAATGAGATGTTAATTAAGCGCTGCAATGCGGAGTTGTTGTTGCGCTCGATGTTGTGAGTGTTGTTGTAATGAAATGATCTCTTGATGAAGAATTAGCAGGTGCGTGCATTGAAATCGATGACCACACACACACACGCGCGCATTCAGGCAAAGTTTGTTGTACGATCAGATACACCTGCCACTCAGTGGTGAGCGGGCCGGGGTGGCAGGAGAGGGAGGGCGTTGTCCTCCATCCGAACGTGGCCAACATAATTTCTAATTATGGCAGCTAATTTCATTACGACTGCATTTTGTGTGTATTGCGTGCACACAGCCATAAGCAGACCAGCCACATGCACACACACGCGCACACGGGATTGCTATACACCCGCCATTAAATTCGGTGTCTCCCGCACCGAAATAACACATCAGATATCCACGACCATAGCAACAACAACGCAGTGTGCGGTAATTAAGTCATGGCGATGTCAAAATCCTTCTAAAAGCTGCATTAATTTGCGGTGCATCGGTTGGGTTGGCGGGAGGGGGAGCGAAATGGTGGGGAAATTGTGGAGAAATGAGGAGGTTCAGGGGCGAGGTGCCATCCTAACATTAGATGGCCAGTGAAGTTGTTTGCGATGTAGAAAATTGTACTGAAATAAATTAAATATTGCTACGGATTTAATATAACTTGTGTTTTTATTTGAACTTTAATTACAGTTTCTTCTTGAAATCCGACGAAATGAGAGGGACAGCAAGGGCACTTTCGCCGCACACCCTCCCTCTCTCCTGGTTTTAGAATTAGCGATGTTACCGATGTTGCCCTGCAGGATTTTATTTTAACTCGCCGGCCTCAAGCGTTTCCTTCTGCTTCCCTGAGCTCTCAAGTGTGTATTTTGTGTTAATTCGCTCATGCAAGCGTTGCAAATTCGTTTATTTATCCATGCTTATTAAAATGGAAAATATGCAAATTTTTTGCTTACTCATTAACAAACAAAAACAACAACAGCAACAACATTTGCAACGCACTCAATTCGTTGCATTATCAGATATCAATTTACACCTCACTCACTCACTCGGTTGGCTTAAATGGAAATAATTGTGGTTAAATACATTAATGAAAGCAGCAGCAGCAGAGTCAACCATATTTGGTAGTATAACCACGACAGCAACAATGAAAACAACAACAACAGTAATAAAGATTGGCAAGTTTATCATGGTTATCGCAATATTGACACAAAATTATTAGAAATCTGTGGCCGTCTTGAGTGTTGTTGAGGAGCGAGCAAGAAAATATCGCCAGAGTCACTAGAGAGTCACCAGAGAGTCACTAGGTATCCACCAGAGGGTCACTAGAGAGTTGGTAGGGACTAACTAAGGAATCCAGGATCTAACTAAAGAACCTAGAAATCTATCTTAGGGACTAACTAAGCTAGTGACTAAGTAGGGAGTCACTAAAGAATCACTTGTGAGACACTAGAGATTCACTAGAAAGTCACTGGAGCGTCACCAGAGAGTCACTATTGAGCCGCTAGAGAGTCACTAGAAGGAATATAGAGAGTCACTAGAAAGTCACTGTATAGTCAATGAAGAGTCACAAAGGGTATCAATAGAGGATCACTAGGTATTCACTAGAGATTTAAAAGAGAGTCACTAGAGACTTACTACAGGGTCACTAGAGGGTCACCTACTCGAAGTCAGTCACTAGTCACTAGAAAGTCAATAAAGAGCCACTAGAAAGTCACCGGAGATTCACCATGGTCACTTAAGAGTCACTAGAGAGTCACTAGAGAGTCATTAGAGAGTCAATAGAGAACCACGGAGGAGTCACCAGAGTTTACTTATCTTTTTGTTTGACATCTCTGAAAACGAAAGAAACATTTTAGGTTTAATTACATTTACTAATGTAAGAAATAAAATGTTTCCCATAAAATAAACGTAATTTTTATTTTCATCGCTCTGCCAAGAGTGTAAATAAGTCCACAATTCATTCAAAGTAAAAATTATAGCGCATGAAAACGTAAAAGGAGAGGGAAAAGAGAATTTAAAAGAAAAAATGATTCTTCTATTATTCTGTTGCAAACTTCTCTCTTTTTCTCTCCCTCTTCCTGTCTGTCTCTCATCGATGCACTGTTAGATAATTCAAAACTGTTGTTGCTTTCATAGCTAATCAATCTCTCAAAGAAACCAATTTCTGAAGAAACCAATTTCTTTGAGAGAGTGTAAAAAAGTCTGCCATAATTTTACTATCCCATCATCAAACACTTTTGAAGTCCTGTTCCGCAACAGCTTCATCGGTTTCAATGTTGTACAAAAAGCCCGTTTTTAATACTTAGTAGCGAAATGGATACTCTTTTCAATGGAAAGGTCTTTCTTCCTCCAGTTTTTGGTCTTCACCGAAACTAATAATTAAATTCGCCTAAACTTCGCAGTTGAATTGATTTGGTAAAACGTAATGAAAGCTAACACAGTTGCCGCCAGTCAACCCCATCTACGACTCAGCCTACTTTGCATTTTCTAAAGAGAGGTTGAAGGGACAAATAGAGAGGAGAATATATTCTCTTTAGAGAGAGGATTTTTAATTCCACAATTCATGCAACCAATTTAAGACAATTAAAAACAGAGTCATAAAGTAAAGTACGAGAAAGTAGGAAAAAGAGAGAGAGACATGCCATTGCTTCAATTAACAGCTTCCAATTCTCTTAATTCGCTTCAGTTTATCTGGGCCGAAAATAAGTCTAAAAGTGGTGCATAACTGTACTTTTATCTGCAAGAGAGTGAAAAGTAGCACGCCTCTCCAATTTTACGTACCGAGTTCTCTTCCACTTTCTGGTCTAAAACGTAAGAGCGCCGCCGAAAGGTTCGTGCACACACTACAATCTGTTGCTCTCAGAACTGAGAGTCTCTTGCAAATTTCGGCGCATGGCAAACGAAAGTCGATTAAAGTTGGTCTAAAATTTATCTGATTTTTACGCTCTTTTTGCGCGTTTACTGCTCATCGCGCGGGCGTGGCGACGAGAGGGGTTGCATAAAATAGCGCGCTCTTAAGGTCCACAAGGAATACCATGGATTCGTCTTCTCTGTCAGAACGTTCTGCCCAACTTTTCATGTATTAATCGATTTTTACAAGTTTCATGTTCAAGGATATGCCGCGTGGAAGGATGCAATCGACGTCATGTGCTTATTTCGCGAAGATGGTGCACACGCACACACGTGTAACGCGGTACATTTGTATGTGTAGCGTTTGTTTTCCCTTCCGTTTTGCGAAATAATTAATACAATTAGTTTAGCAATTCGTTTGTTTTGTATATAACCAATCCTAGTTATGATTGATTAACCGAATATGTTGCCATTGACAACAGTGTTTATTAACGCTAATGAGTTCAAATAAATCAAAAATTTGGAAGTCCGAGAATTTTGAGTGCTGAATGAGATCGCGGAAAACTGATCTTCCCCTCGAATCGCGCTCAAAACCTCAATAAATCACATTAAGGCCAGAAAAATACGGCCGGAGCGTCAATAGATTTTGCGCGTAATTGAAAACGGGAAATCAGGACAGCAGTTTTCGCAGGAACTGGTGTGTGCGTGTGGCTAAAAGGATTTCAGTCGTGTCGTGCTTGACGACGCCAAATCTGGATTCTCTGAAGGAACAACGGAAATCTGATGAATTAATGTCAAATTGCCATTAGCATAACGTGTCGACAACAACAGCAGCAACAACAACAACAGCAACAACAACAACATCGAACAGAATGCGATTGACGTATGATTAATGAATTTCGCACTTGTCGCGCGCGAATACAAACAAACTCGCACACACGCCCCCGTAAGCAGCCAGCCACGACATTTAATGAGCTCAGATGACGGCGCAGTGGAAGAGTCGAACAAGCAAGGTGGCTGGCAGGCTGGCTGGCAGACAGACAGACAAACGACCGGACATGAGGGCGGACCGTGTAGGGTGGGCCGAGGGGAAGAGAGAAGATCGTGAAGAGGAGGTCAGGGAGAGAAGACAGACACACACACACGTTGATGAATAAAGCGGCGACACTTGGAAGGGCGACACTAAAATCGCAACAGCTGGCCGAGTAAAATTACGCAGACAGGATGTTTTGAGGACGTTTTGGAGCTTCCCGACCTTCCCTTACCACCCGTCCGATTGCGTGTGCGTTTGCATATGCGCGCGCGTGTTTGTGTGTGTGTGTGTGTGTGTGTGTGTGTGTGTGTGTGTGTCTGTGTGTGACAGCATTTGAGACAATGCCAACTCTATCAATGGATGCGATGGATGAATGCATTTTATGACCAGCGACGACAGACAAAAACATGTCGAGTGTCATTTGATTTAATTACCACAGACAAGTGCCCTGCTCACACCCACGCACACACGTCAATGCCAACACACACACACACAACAAGGTTCCTGCCACTTGTCAGCTTGTTTCAATTAATTTTAAAACTAACACTCGATACTAAAACACCAACGCAGCCGCCAATGATTAACGAGGCTGGTGGGAATTGCGAGTAAATGGTAACAGTGAATGGCAAGTAGTACACGGGTAACGGTAGCTTTCCCGCACGACTATTCACTGTTGCAATGGAAGAGCATTTTGATGAACTGATGCTTGAGTATTCAGCTGGGCGCAGAATAAAATGCGGGATTAAACGAACAACAGAAAATAGCGGCTTCTTGTCTTTAACTTTTCGGTCAAAAAGGATTTCGATGCCACACGCCGCACCGGACTCACCCTCAAACCGCAAGACTGCAATAACGCCAATAAAGAGAGCTATTTATATTGTTGTTGTAGTTGGTGTTGTTGGTGTTAGTGTTGTTGGTGTTAGTGTTGTTGTTGTAGTTGTTGTCATTTCTTCCGAAGGCAATTAGTGCCAAATGTTGTTTCATGTAGCGTTCGCAAGACTGCATTCGGAGTGTAGATGACAACATTTTTCCATAAATTGTTGGACGAGAGGAAAAAACTGGCCAAACCGTAACAGTTTTTTCTATTATTCCAGGGTGTTTTTTTCTCTCATTAAACCGAAAAGCTAATGAGAAATCTAACTCAAATTCGGAAAAATCGAAGCCCATAAAAAGCGGTACATAAGAGGGAAAAAATACAGATAAAAATGGACTCGGATGAATAGGTGAGGCGGGGGGAGAGGGTAGTTGTGTCCTTGTGTGCACAAGGACCTCAAGTAACTCTCAGTGCGTGCCATTATAAGGCATTGTACACCACTCAGATGACGAATACAACGCTACGTATCGTATCGTGGTTTCTTCAGCTTTACAGTTCTTATTATACGAGTATTACAGGTCATTTTCTCATTCGACAGCTACTTCTGGACATAGACACCTGTCTGAGGAACCGAACGGAACGGAGCGGATATCCTGAGAGTGAGGGTTGTGAAAGGGCGAGTAACCATTGGACACCTCGGCCAAAGTCAGTTATTAGCGCTAAGACTGGCGCCACTTTTCAACTGTCATCGCACGAGGGCAAGTTGCACTGACCCTAATGACTGTCCTTCCTCCCCGTCCGAGTGGGCACTTGCCGGCACCATGACGCCTCATTACTGGCTCATTTGTGTCCTCGACTTTTATTGCTCGGCGCGGCGTCAGTGCGCTGTCGTGTGGCTGCTGCGTATTCGCAACATATGGCCGAAATAACTTCGCCAACGCGTATCATTTGCGCCGTCAGTGCGGGAGCAGCGTCCACAACAACAGCAACAATGGTGCAGTGCGCCGGCACTTCGACCCGCTGCGGATTTTATTTAATAGCTGCTGCGCCAGGACCTCGCTGCGAAACTGAAATTAAAACTTGTCCAAACAAAGGTTTAATTTGATGTCGCCCTATCATCTGGTTAATTAAGAGCAGAACGCGATTTTATGTGGGCATAAATGTCGCTCCGCCGGCGAGTGGATGCGAGCGTCTGTTTGCTTGGCCGGATGGTGGAGTGGCGTGCCGGCGGGAGGGAGTGACGGCTCAACGCTGGCTTGTGCGTTGGCCGCAAGTCGGCAAGTGGCAAGTGTTGCCATTAATCCGGTCGCCATAAGCAACGAACGAACGAAAATAATTGATTATTCCACGACACCGAAGTGGACAGAGTCGTCGTCGGTCGCTGGCGTATTCGGGGGCATTCGTGTCCTTCAAGTCTCAGCCACAACTGCTGCGATAACCACTACCATTTCAGCGTGCGGGAGCTTCTACCGTCCATGGTTGGGAAGAGGTGGGGTCTAGAATCCGAGTGCAGTTTGGGTTGATAAACAAAGTCGGAGCCCTCCATCTCGTAGCTGTGAAGAGTCAACGAACCGCGTGACATTAGCGGAGCCGTGACAGGGTTAATAAACCGCGCCGGCGAAGAAAGCTATGAAAAGTTTTCGTCCTACACTTTCCGAAAATGTGAAACGATATAATTAAAAAATAGAAATCGAAAGCTCAAGTTCTCGTCTCTTTGTAGCTTTTGTACCTCCGCAAAAGGTGACTTCGTAGGAATTCGGGTTTACGGCGTCATCGTCGGTCTGCCCCTGCCGGATCCCACCCGTCCCAACCTCCCCCTACCTCGCTAAGGAACGCGTGCGTCGTCTGCCTTTACTGTTGCCTCTTCTATGGTAGCAGTGTTGACTTTAAAACAACAACAACAGCAACAACTACAACACCGAATACACTGCATTATGCTGAAAATGGCTTTTCAGTCTGTGGTCCGTGTTTTTTTTGCTCATATTTCGTTATAAAACTTGAAAATCGTCGATTTCGATGCAGCGACAAAACGTTTGCGCTGAAGATGCTCCTGTAAGTATTGCGGCTGTTGTTGTTGCTCTTGTTGTTGTCGCTGTTGTTTTTGTTGTTGTTGTTGTTGTTGTTGGTGTTGTTGGTGTTGTTGTTGGTGTTGGTGGTGTTGCAAGGATTGCTGGCTCTTGCGACAATAGCCTCACGTATTGTGCGTTCACTGAATTTGTTGTGGACTCGGCTGTGGTGTGCAATTCCAAACCAGCTGCATATTTTTTCCACCGAATTATGAATGGCTTCGAAGAATGGCGAACATGCGACGCGTCGTCGTCGTCGCGACCATGTTGAACAGCCGCAGACACAAAATACAGATTTTATTCCTCTGATCCTTGGCTAACTTTATGTGTTCGAGTGTCGTTCTTTGTTGTTGCTGCTCTGTAACACTTTGTACGTTAATTTGGCGCATAATGTTTGGTAATAAAAGCCCGCCTGCCTGACAGGATATCGGTTGCAGGATACTCTTGTGATTAATGGTTTTCGGCTGACAACTTCGGTGTTTTTTCTCCAACACGATTTGCTTTACCTCGCTTCCAAAAGAAAAGCTCCAATTTGCTTTAATTTTATGAAAGGAACTTTTCCTTCCAACTCAGTGCTTCGAACTCTTCGTTGCTACATTCGCCGCTGAACGCAGAGGCAGTTGTTGCTGCGGTGTCGCGGGGTTTCTTCACTTTTCTGAGACAAGGACGACATACTCACGTAATTAATTCGCTAATGCGATAACGAACACCTTCAGAAGGCTGTCGACGGAAATGAACTGAAAATTCCGTGTTGTTTTTCAATTCTGTCGCCAAGAAGCTCCCTACAGCTCCTTCTCCTAATTTGCATTTATTCCTGAAACATGTACAGAAAGAAACGTGTGCCAGATATGCTCGAGTCGGTGCGACAGGAGGGAGGAAGCGGCGGTTGATATCCACCGAGAATGCAAATGATCTGATATTCCAGCTGCACGCATGTCTGGATGTATTGCGACGTAGGTTTCAAACAAGCTTCTCATCAACAAGCCTCGCTTTTTCAAGCGTTGAACGATGATATTTCTTATATCTAGCATTCGTTATATCGAGCACTCGCATCCGTTATATCTAGCATTCGTTATATCGAGCATTCGTTATATCAAGCACTCGCTATCCCGAGCATTCGTTATATCTAGCATTCGTTATATTGAGCATTCGTTATATCGAGCACTCGCTATCCCGAGCATTCATTATATCGAGCACTCGCATTCGTTATATCTAGCATTCATTATATCGAGCATTCGTTATATCGAGCACTCGCTATCCCGAGCATTCGTTATATCTATCATTCGTTATATGGATATTCGATATTTCGCGCATTCGTTACATCGTGTCGTGTAGCGAGAATTCTAATTATACTCGCCTTTCTCCTTGTTTTCAAAAAAAACAACCTAACGGGCAGCACTTATCCACCTTTGATATCCTTTTCTTCCAGTGCTTATTAAAAGCTCATCAGCAAGTTGACACCGCTGCATATTAATTAGCCTGAAATGCAGGCGGCAACCCTCAAGAGCAGACGACCACCCCCAAAAGGTCTCTGCGCTCTCTGAATACAAATCTGCGTCGACAGCAGAAACTCCACAGGCAGATGCATGCGACGAGCAGCGCTGCTTGTAGACAGCGATATCTATATTTCAGTCCTTATTTCTTCTATGAGAATCCTTCTCTCTCGGAGATCTTACACTTCTTCACAGTAATTTCGGTTTTTAGAATAATAAAAATATCGCCAACAATGTGCTCTGCAATAAAATGTATCTTCAGTGTCTGTGTGCAGTGGTTTCCAACCTGTGCGGCGCGCGCCCCGACTGTAAATATATTATATTTTTACATAATATTGTATATTATTTTGTAGCCCATTAAATAAATTATAATATCAGTTGAGTATTTATGAAATTTGATTTTTATATAAATTAACGGGACGCAACAATTCGTTTTTTAAAGGGGGCGCACCAATTTTTTTTAAAAGGGGGCGCCGGTACAAAAAGGTTGGAAACCACTGGTCTGTGTGTGTAAGTGTAAGGACTTCGAGGTCCTTGCTGCGCTCAAATTGTCCTGTTTTTACATTAAAAACTTAAATTCGCAGTTAGCATTCGGCACGCAATGCGAGCAAAGGGAAGCAAGGATGCACTGTGAACCGACCTTTCGTCGGCGGCTCCACCAACGACGACCATCGTGATGCACAAGAAGACCACTGACTGCATCCTTTTTATGAGTTTGACGAAATCGTGGATCTGAATACTGCGGCGTTGTTGCACGAGTTCAGAGTTTTACGACTGCAGGATGCGCAGGGAAGTGAAAAATCAGCGCTAATGCATTCGCCCGCCATCAACTGCTCATCCTTTATGACTTCTTGTTGGAACAGCGGGATTCCGAAATAGCAACGAAAAGCCAACCAACAGCAGCAGCAGCAGGACGAACCAACGCACGGCCCCGATGTAGCTGATGTCCGGTCGCTTGTTGCCTGTTGCTGTGCAATTAGTTGGTTTTTGTCGTGGTCGCTTGTGTTGTTGCTGTTTTGACTGTAGTTGTTGTTGATTGTTTTATTGTTGTTGCTGTTTGTGTTGTTGATGTTGTAGTTTTTGTTGCCGCAATTTAACAGAACAATTTGTTTAAGCTTTTTCAAGCTTTTCGCTGTTCCTCTTCTCATTGCAATTGTTGTTGTTGGAGCTGTTGTTCTTGTTGCTGCTGTTGTTGATGTTGTTGCTGTTGCTGTTGTTCCTATTGTTGTTGTTGTTTTTGTCTGTGTTGCTGCTACTGCTGCTGCTGTAGCTGTTGACACACACACACGCACACTGAGATTGTTTCCATCTGTCTCCAGGAATTTCTATATCCTTCGCTTGGTTTCACTGTTCCTCCTCCGGCTGCCGTCGTTGCTGCACATGTTGCATGTTGTACATGCGACACTCGGTAGTGCGGAATAGCAAAAACGCTATAATTACGAGGTGGACTGTCGCCGAGTCGCAAGATTCGTATCACTTCTCCACTGAGCAATTTGCAATCAAATCGTCATTAAAAGGAAGGAAGAAAAGAAGAGGCGGGGGATCGCTGGCGTGGTGGAGTGCAGCGTGGAGGAACGAAAGGTTGTGGTGTTCGAAGCATGGTTGTTGAAATGGGTGCAGCAGTTGAGGTTAAAATAGGCCGGAACTCATATCACCTGACGATTATTTCGGGAGATTCGAAATATGAGTGAATATTGAGACCGAAGCAACACTGGCGCTCGTTGTTTCTGCTGCGTGTGATGAGCATGATTTCGCTGCAGCATTGAATCTGCGTGATCAGATGCAGATCAGCGATTCAATGCTGCAATCAGAGAGTTTGTGCGATTTGCATGAGCAGGCGGAGGTGGTGAGAAGAAGGCAATGAAATCTAACAGAAAAAAACTCCTCTTTCGCCGAGAACCACGTTGGAGGCGTGGACTTTCCTGTGTTTTTTAAATCACGCAAATTAAACGCGCCATTTGAGTCGCGGAGGACCTTCAGGGCCGAAGGACAACTGTGAGAAAATCTGCTCTCTGCTCGGTCGCAGTCCAGAGACACCAGAAATTAAGTGGCATCCTTGCAAGCAGCGACCACTTCCGCCAAGAACATGAAAACGTCTCACGCCAAAGAAGCGGAACGAGGAAGTAAAGGTGGCAACACCGGCGAGGGGTCGAAGGTGCCCGAAGTGACTTGAATTAAATCAACCCTCTCACCCATGTTGTCGTCGAGTTGCTCCGGTTCGGCACGCGTTTTGCAGCATTGAGCGCTCCCGGTTGGCGAGGAAAGCGTCGGCGTTGCTGGTGGCGGTGGCGGTGGCTGTGGCTTTGGCGGTGGCAGTGTGCTGGAAAATCGTATGCTGTTCGCGTGGCACCGCACTGGGTCAGTGATTTATGGCGTCGATGGCGCGTGTTTTGCTTATTTCGCTTTCCTCCTCGGGCTCGACTATCCTTTTCAATTTTCCACGCGGCTCTCCGCTAGAAATAGTAAATTTGCAGTCATGAACTGTCTTTTCTTGGCAGCTGAACGTGTCATGCTTACTGTCACCTAGAAATGTCTACCCTCACCCTTCCCCACCCCTTCCTGCTTCACCCACCTCCGCTGCTTTTGACTGACTTTTGTCGCTTTCTCGTCGGTTGTTTTATGCTGCGTAAAGTTTCACAAATCGGTGCTGTTGGAAGCCGGTGGTCGTGTTGGCAGTTCCTTGCGTCCTTGAGATGTATACCCGAGCACCTGTGATGACCTTGAGTTCCTTTCCGCTTTCTTGCGGCAGCATAATTCGATGTCAGCCAGGCCAACCCTTGTCAGCGGGGAGCTCGAGTGTGGTATTGAGGTCATGAGTGCTCTTGGAATTCTATTTTCTCTAATGCATGCGTGCAGATGAGGAATTTCATCTCCCGCTATCAGAAACCCGTGCGAATTGAGACCCCGCATTCTCATAAATCAGGAAATCCTTAGAATGCGGAGGTTTTCGCGTGGAAAAACTCATTTTCAATTAACAGATCCTCATATTCCGATGCCCACGTTTGCAGATATCAAAACTGAATTAATAACAACGATGTTCAACGCCGTGGCACCACCTCCACCCCGTCGCAGGCCGCACGCGATACCCGATGAAGTGAAATCCCTCGTTTATACGAGTCGCAAGACTCCACACAAGGGTTTCCCTGAACTCATTATAATCAACGGAATTCCGACTCGAGTCGTCGTAGCAAAGGTTATCGTTGTGCGACCCCACGAGGGGCATTAAATAACCGCCACTCACTGCGAGTGCAGGCAGCAAACACTAAACGGCGCCGCTCAGAACTTGCGAGTCCTGCAAAAACCGCTGCATAAAATGCACTCAGCTTGATTTAACGTCACTCATCGCAGCTCATTTATCATTGCGGCGGAGCTGTCTGCCATCTGCACGTGCAAGAGCGGAGCCGGAGGAGCGCCTTGCCGCTTGCATCCGAAGTAATCCAATTTTTATCGCGGTAACTTTGCAACGAGCAGCTCTGCCTCCTTGCAGCTCGGGCAGAAGAGGCAAACGAACACCGACCGACCGACCGACCGACCAACCGACCAACCGACCAACCGACCGACCGACCGGCCGACCAACGGACCGACCGACGAACCGACAAGAATGACCACACGATGAAAATTCAATTTTGTTGATTACTTGCAGAGCGAGAAAGAAGTTCCTGTGTTATATATTGCAAATCAAACACAGACGTACAGATATTGAAAGCGGAGAAAGGTGTGGTGATGGCGGTGACGGTAGGAGGGGAGGAGGAGGAGGAGAGGTAGAGGGTTGGACGCTAGAGAGGCTGGACCTCGAAAGGTGCGCCTTTAAAGTGGAAAATTAATGGAAGGTCTTTAGCGTCGGTATCGTCCTCTCCAGCCTCTCGGGCACATCCACCACTTTGTGTCTTAAGTACCCACTGTACCTGAAATACCGCCGAACCGCTATTTTGGTGTCTTGTTCGTCCTGCCGAAAGTGTTTAGACGTCCTCCTCGGAACCGCGTCGGCAGCGCAGAGCCAAGAGGACTGAGGGAACGAGTGAACGATCGCATCGGAGTCAACTGCAGGAAGCGCAATCGTATGGGAAAAACACTGCCGCTCCTTGTTTCCGCTACAAGTTGCACTTGGGATGGCGATGAAAGCAAAAAGCGGAGAAAAAACCGCAACAAAAAGCTGATACAGCAAAAACAGACACCAGGACACATCAGACAACCAACACGGACTGATAACCTGACGGACACACGTTGATCCATCCATCTTCGTATCAACACCAGCCGAGTGACAGGCCGCAGCACCCCGCCCCTCGCTCCCCCGCCCACCGCTACCGCGGGGGAGACCAGCGCCGGCACCAAAGAACCCGAAGTGTGTATGGTGGCGGTTTTGCGCCGTAAGATTGCTCGCCAGCTCGCTCCGGTGGACGTGAGGAGCTGCAACACTGTGCGGCGCGGCTCGGCTTTAATCTTCGTATAACTGTATTAAGTGAAACGAAATTTGCAACAGCAGTTGAGTCGGCACATTCGAACGCCACCCGCTGCCTGCAGCTGCTCCTCACACATCCATTTCATCCACTTCGCTCGTCCTGTGCATCCTGGCGCGCACTGACTTCATTCAGCGCTGTCATCGTCGTTGCCGTTGTCGTTGTCGTCGTTGCCGTTGCCGTTGCCGTTGCCGTTGTCGTTGGTTCGGGTCCATTTTGTACTTATATCGCATCCTTAATTAAAGTGATAATTTATGCTGTCAAACTGCACTTCAAGCCGGGGAGACGCGCTACCCCTTCGAGTTGCTGGCTGGAAGGGGAACGATTGGAAACTCATGGCGGTCGGTGTGGAGTGGGCGAACCAGTGGAGTCCTCGATACTGTGGGCGGAATGGAAGAAGAAGGAAGTGCATTTTTACAAATCGCTAGAATAAGGTTAAAAATTCAATTTAAGGCGTTCGGAAATCGAAGATCTTAGTTTTTTTTCCTTATTAAATGAGTAAATGACTGTCTTTTATACGAAAATATTGCATAATAGCAGAAAATATAAAAAAATTATTAAAATTAGTAAAAATTAAATAACTGCATTTTAAAATGCTTTCAATCGATTTTCAGTTTATTAACTGAAACTTGCTCAAAATTATTAAAGATGAAAAACGTGTTAATTTATCTTATTTACAGGTGAAGATGTAAGGCGAAGATGTACAGGTGAAGATGTAAGGGAAACTCTTAAAAAATGTGAAATACGCGAAATTTCAGGAATGAAAGAGGAACAACTTTAATTTTACTCTTGCAATCTGAAATGTATGCATTTTCACACTTCTAAGTTTCGCAGAGCGATTTGCATGTCACAGCGGAACAGCTTCCCCTTTCCCCTTCCCTCTCCCGCTTCCCTCCACCGCTTCACTCCACCGCTTCCCTCCACCGCTTCACTCCACCGCTTCCCTCCACCGCTTCACTCCACCGCTTCGCAACCACCCTATTTTATGTGAAAAATGCGAAATGCAATCCACTGTGCTGACGAACGGAACTCAAACTTCGCTCTGCAACGGACGCGGCAACGACAACTGCAGCGGAAAACCAGAAGAGAGGAAAAGAGGGGCAGAGAGTAGCGACAAATTTAGCGAGAACGGTCTGCTGGTAGAGCAAACAACAACAACGACAATTAGAGTTGACAACTTTTTTGGCTTTCCAGCAAAAACGGCGCAAAGGACGATTGTATTTAGCGCGAAAATCCGTAGATTTTAATAGCGTTTTCGGCGTCAAGTGGGTGTGAAGAGTTGTTGTTATTGTTATTGCGGCTGCCGCGCTGCGCCGTTCGTGCTGAAGTGCTGCCAACGCGGCCCAAGGCAGCTGCAACACCTACGCAGCGACAGTCGTTCTGCGCGGAACGGCGGTGGAGCGTGTAATTGAAACAAGTAACTGGAAAAACGGAACCGAATAAAATGAAAGGGAAGCGCAGGTAAAATTGCAGCATCTAAAAAGTTTGAAAGAGGACATTCTGTGAAAGAAAGGACACTCTGTGTCCGGCGAAGTGATGCGAGGAGGAGTGAAATCAGCGCTGAAAGCAACTCAATCTCGTCAAGCAGAGCTAAAACCGCGCAACTTTTGTGTTTTAATACGGTTTCCGCACCTTTTCTTGGAGTATTTTTAGGTCTTTTGGGAGTTGGCAACTCTCCGCAGCGAGTTGGCAACTCTCTTTTCTACTGCTCTGTTTTTAATTTTAAGTGGAGGAGAAAAAGTCGACGAATTGAATGCCTTTTATTCGAAATCAAGGTTCCTGTCGCCGCAAGTTGCACTTCTAAAGTTGCAATTTCTGCCGCAGGACGCACACACGCACGCACACACACTTCTATACACACTTGCGCAGGTCAGGATTGGGTCAAGCGGCACAGCGTCCTTTGTTGCTGCGCAGCTAATTAATGATTTCCGTCGACCGCGGAATGAACATGCGTTTTGTTTTTTGTTGTAGTCCTTTGTGCTTTGCTATCGTTGTTGTTGGTGTTGTTGTTATTGTTATTGTTTATCGTGCAACTATTGTTGACGGCAGTCACCGAAACTTGCCATTGTTGCCACGTAGCGTCTGTGTGCGTGTGTTCGATGAACATTCATTTCATTATAGTCGCCAGTTATATTCTAATAATGCAATAAATTATCGCAGTCTGCGGGGCGGGGTGCAGTTTGCGGAAGAACTCCTTACGAACTCCTTCTCCTCAGAAGTCCTCGTCACAGATGGGCGAACTTCAACTCGGTGCCTCGTACTCGTTTGTTGTTGTTGTTGTTGCTTTTGTTTGTGGGCTGCTGATGTCAATTCAAATGCCTGACATCCGGTGACATCTGTCAGGATCGCGTGGAAAACTGTGCTTTAAAAAACGCCACCACGCAAGAAAGACAACAACAAAAATTGCAGTTGAAAGAAATGAGCGTGTCTAACGTCGCAGCCTCCTCAATTAGCGTTTTCGATAATCATCGAACTTTAAGCAGACTTGATGACTTTTATGAACGCCACCAGATGCCACGTCTGGCTATCAAAATGTCAGTCTAGAAGGTGCAAAATTGGTGAGAGCAACAGGAACAAAAAATTTATTGTGTGTGTTTGTGTGTGTGTGCGTGTGTGTGTGTGTGTGTGTGCGCGGCAACCTTCTTTTCAATGACCAGGAAGAAAGCAAAGTTTGGCAGGAACAAAATCCCGCGTGTCTCTCCCGAGTCACGAAGTTGAAAGGCGAACAAAGAAGTGGACCAGCGACTGAGCAACAGCAACAACAACGAAGTCCTAGGGCGACGGCGATACCCTAGGACGAGTAAAAGTGCGAATAAAATAACGAGCTACAGGACGATCAAGAAATCGACAAACAATCGTTTCGGGTGGAAATCGTGGGATGCCATTGTTACTCGCTTATGTTGAGTGAGCGATGGTGCAGGAGAGGGAGGAGGGGGCGTTGAGGGATGGGGGAATATTCAGACTGATGGCTGAGGCACTAAGTTCGCATTTGCGATACTCGACACAGTGGTGCGAGATGCAGTTTCGCGTGTAGCCACGCCCACAGACGCTTTCCGAACATCACTTGTTGTATCTGAAGTTTAATGTAGTTATATCTGAACTTAAGTAAGCAATGAGAAAACGCAGGAAGCAACTTGAGGAAACAGCAGAACGACAACAACAAAACCAGAATCAACGCACCGGAAACGACGACGACAAACAGAACGAGGCAACGAAGGCGGACGAAGCAACAATTCGACAAAAGCAAACGATTTCATTTCCGCTTCCACATCCGGTACAAAATAAGCTTCGGCTGGCGCACTTAAACACACACAAACAAATGCTCGCAAACGCAAACACACACATACAGACACGGACAAACTAACGTGTGATTGCTTTCGATGCCTTGCAACAACAACTTCATTTGCAGAATGGCGCAAGCAACAGTCACAGCAACAACAACAGAAACAACAACAACAACAACAACAAACAACGCATAAATTGCAGCACTTCCCGTCACAAAGTTTTGCGAGTTGAACAAAAGTTGGCAACTCATCCGTCCTCATCACGTTGCTCGGAAGGATTTATCGGCGAGCGGGAGAAGCTGAGGAAAGGATGAGAAGAGTGCTTGCAATTCCAGCGGCGACAACTTCGACGACAATGACAGCAACAACAAGAACAACAACGAAAACAAGAGCAGGAACAACCACGGCAACCAGCAGAATGATAACGACGACAGCAACAAGCCATTACAACGATTAACTGCACCAAACCATAGCAACAACAGCAGCTCTTGCTATTCTCAAGCAGCGTCAGCGACCAGATCTGAGCGCTGGCCACAAGTTTCTCGGGCACACGTTGCAGCGATTTCTTCTTCTCTAGTTCGCCAGTTGTACGATTTTGTTGTCCCGAAAATGAGACTTTCAGAGAATGGTATCAACTTCGGCCTACTGATCGCCTCCCTTGACAACCCACCTAATGAAGGGGCAGCGTCGTTACTTAGAAACAATCGTTGCCCGTTGTCATTGTTGTCACTGTTGACACTGCACCGCTTTGAAGGACGAACAGCGTCAGCCCTCTCAAGCGACATTAATTGCTGCACAAGAATCGCCAGCCTCGTTGCAACTCCCGCCACAACAGCGAGGACGGACAACAACGGGCTTCCCGGCAACCGCACACGGCAGGGAACTCAGCCGAAAGCACACCGATACAGATGGCCAAGTGGTCCATCAGTACAGTTTTTCTATTATTTATTCATCGCAGCAAAATGCTGTTGGTACAGCGGCGGCATCCTGTATCATTATTAGTCCTGCATTCGGCTTTCCTCCTGCGATCCGAAATGTCCTTGTCTTCCTATATAGTTCCCAAAAGTGTTGTTGAAAGTGTTGTCACTGTTATAACTGCAACTTCCTCTTCTCTCATTCCAGCCTTTCACGGGGTGAAGGACACGCTACTGGGGAGAAAGCAATGAACGAGCCGATAGCGCATCTCGAGTGATGTATTCACGACATGCGGCAATTTATTGCAGGTAACTCGTAATTTAAATTACAGCAGTATAAAATAATAGCGATTATTTACAGAAAACAGTTCGATTTTAGATTGGAACACTAAATTTCTTCGACAGAAATGGATGATTTTTAACTAATTTTAGCAAATCATCTGGAAAAACGTGAGAAAGTGAGGAAATTACGATTTTTCTTGTGTGTAGGACTTGTTTTTTTAGTCTATTTATATTAATTTCTATGTCTTTTTCAAGATCTGCAGGGTTTGGTGGGGATAATTCTTAATTTTACCATGGCAACTCGCTGGAACAACACAAGGGCATTCCAATCCTCTTGGAGAAAGAGTAAAAAATGAGGAGAAATGCGAGTGACAAGCAAACACTTCTCGCAGAAGGTTCGTCGAGTACCGGTTGACAAATGAGTGACCAGCTGGATCCGGAGTCGCGTTGAGGGATGCAGACGGCGTGAAATCTAACGGAAAAAAGAAGACGCCTAAAAAAGCCGTCCCCCAAACCTCTCACTGCTGCCGCCCCGAAACCAAGAATTTCTCGCAATTGCAATTTTTTACGATCGTTGACGCTGAAGGGTTGAGGTGTTGAAGGGTTGAAGGGTTGAAGTGACGCGGTCAACGTTTGAAGTGGACATTTTCACCTCACGCTTTCGCCTGTTGTCGGTTTTGCTGTTGCCACAACGCCTGATGCTGACGTTGGTGGCGACTGGCAATTATAAATGGCCCTCCCAGCGATGAAAAATACCGTCACTTTCCCGCCACGTTGCCTGCACATCCCGACAATCCAGCCAACCCGGCCAGCGGTAGTCAACAGCTACGAGGCCCTAATTGATTTTTGCAAAAATTTGCTAATTTCCGACGCTTGTTTTGGAAGTTGAAGTTGTGATGGATTGCAGGGCGAGTCCACAGGGAAACCTCACGGCTGCAATTCGAAACGCTGAAAATTGCAATTCGGCAGAGGAGTTTGAAAAAATTTGGCACGCTTGTATTAATGGGTTACTTGAGCAACCGACTAAATCCTGTAGACGCTGTTATCAATCATACATTTTTGCATTCCAATATATCAGCAGTGCGATTGAAATAACAGCAGAGGGGACTGCAAACTCGGTGTACTCGGTATCAATTTGGAGCGTCGTCGATGAGGAAGGAAGCAGGAAGGAACTCTGAGGATGTGAAAGCGGTGGCACCACAGAAAAGTTGCTATGGCAACATTATGCGGAAGCCTCACTTGGAATTATTACGCGAGCCCACGCATACGTGACACAAAACCGAACGACACATGCACCAAATCAGGGACAACAAGGCACAAACACAATGGAATGAACTAACAATAGCAACAATATATGAACCAATATCACGGCCGTCCAGGCGTATCAAGCAGGATTAAGTTGTCATTTTAAGCCTTGACACGTGCAACACGTAAGACAACCTGAGGATACGCTACAGCTTCTGCGAAAACCGGGAACTTTATAGGCTTCTGCAGAACTCATTTGTTGACGTGGATACCATTTGAAGTAATTTGTGGGTTTCATCATAGATGAAGTAGCAGACGAGTAGGTCTGTGTGCAGACGTGTTTGAAGAAGTGCGGAATCCACGGGGAAATCTAAGTGCTTTCATCCAAATCGTTCTTTTAGATTAAAGATCAACATATGTGTGGAGACATAAGTTGGTTTTGTCGTCTAAAAGAGGAATATATAACACTACAAATATCATCTTAGTTGTGCTTCTAATGAATTTCGATATCGAGGTTAGTTGGAAATTGCACTTCAATGCGATATCTGTAACGAGTTTGAGAGATCATCGAAACTGAGCGAAATGTTTTCGGTATCGAAACGAAATCGTTGACTTTGAGTATATTTTGTCCAGGTATTGAGGATTTCTATTAAATGCTGTACCTATATTTCGATTTTCCAGATATAGAATCGCGTTTCAGACGACGCACGAAAGTTGTGGGGGTTACGTGGGTGTAAAAATAGGAGGTCAGTTAATACGTTGGTCAGAAAATGGCTGGTCACATTACAGGAAGTGAAGCTTAACGTTCGGACACTTAAGCACCGTGTGGCCTGAAGGAACTCCTTAACCCCCACCCCCAACGCCGAGTGTACTTTTCTTCTCCCCATCGCTTTCCGCAGTAATTTTCCGCCATTGATTTACATGGTTCCGCCACGACGACAGTACAACACGTGTTTCCATTACCATCAGGGTTACCCCGACTGACCCCGGCCGCAGTTATAAATATCCGGTTCCCGCCTGGCGATAGCTTTCCTTGCACGTTCGCCCGTCCGTCCGTCCGTCTGTCTTTATGTTTGCCCAAGCGGACGACGCTTTTCCGTAGGTACGCTAGGCCGTCCGTCCGCGCGAGTGCTGTGCGAGTAGTCACGACGCATTCGGTGCCTGAAATTTGATGCACTTTATTAGCAGTGACAAAATACTGTAGCTCAGCCGTGTTGCCATGGCGAAGGGAGTTGCCCGCTTCTCTTGCCCCCACGGCACCGTCGCTTCGCGGCGTTGTTGTTGCCCGACGGCATCGGAGGCATCTTGTGCGCGACTTTTGTCCCGTGCTGTCCACGCGTACGTAGCAATTTGTAGTCGTGGCAATCAACCCCATAAAAATGCGACCTCGTACGAAGGCCGTCACAGTTTTACGCCTTGGTGGCTGTTGCTCTTGTGGTTGTCGTTGCTGTTGTTGTTGTTGTTGCTGCTGTTGCTGTTGCCGTTGTTGTTGTTGCTGTTGTTGCTGTTGTTGCTGTTGTTGCTGCGGTTACCAGCATTCGCAGTGATTTTCCGGGTTCATGAAATGCTTTCCGTCGTGGACACCTTCTGCCGACCGACCTCCTCACGCCGACCAACGAACGACGGCTGGCCGCGGCCCTCGTCCTGCGGGAGGCGGCGAGCGGCGAGGGTTTCGTGCGGACTGCACGTCGAGCAGAACCCTGAAATGTGCCGTTAAGGGTCGAAGTGTGCAATATTGCCAGTTATGGCAGTTATCGCGCTGAAAATATGTTGTCGATACACTCTGGGACTCTTCATTCCTAGCGTGGAGGATTCTTCTGCTGCTCACACTCGTTCCATTCCGCCGTGCCGCGTGGTTGCGGCGGCGTGGAGGGCATCTGAAGGCATTGAGCACCACATAAAGTACGATAACCATAAGTAATCGTCAACGCAACAAGCACGTAGAGTGACTGATTTTGGCTTCCATTTCGAAGAGTGTAAGGATGTCTTTGGCGGATGGCGACGTGGAAGGGCTGTGGGGAGGAGGAGGAGGAGAAGAAGACAGAAGACAGAAGACGAGAGAGAAGAAGGACCTGCAAGGTATCCCCGCTATACTTGCTTGAAACTAAAGTTACCGCAGTTTTCATACAGAGTTTTCGTTCTTTCAGGCAGTTGGAGGAACTCTGAGTCTAGAGAGGACCAAAATCGCGAAGTTGCATCACGTAAATATGCGTGGAGTAGAGGTATAACTACCAGGATGCTATCGTTACCAACCGCAGACCAGGAATGCCGTCATGCAACTGTCCAACAATCGGTTTTTGGTGTCAAACGCAGGTTGTTTTCAATTCTCTGGCCTGCCATGTTTTCAAGTACTAATGGACCGGAAACCCGCATGCGTTTGTATTTTGTTGGGCATTTCAAATGTTTCTCCGTTAGAATCACAACAGAATCGCAAGTAAACCATGTCCGCCCAGTCACCCACAGCACTGCGGATGTCACTAACACTCAATAAAAATCACTAAAAGTATCGCGCTTCCCTTTTGGTTGTCTTTCTATAACGAAAATCGCATTTCTGCCAATATTTACAACGCGATTGTCGTTCCTTTTGTGTTGTTTAAGTTTTAAACAGCATTTTCGGCTCTGAAGTGACTGTCACGCGAGGGAGTTGACTGAGTAGCGCCATTAAACGCTCGTAGAGACTCTGAACGGATGTAACATAAAAACATATGGCTGTGTCCGTGTGTGTGGGTGTCCGCGCTCGCCCGCGCGCGTGTGTGGCCGTCCTTATCCGTGAGTGTGTTGTGCGCTCCATTTGGTTTAAACGGTACATTGGCTCTGGCAGTGGTGCTGGTGGTCTTTGCAACAGATATGAAATGTCATAAAATAAAATTAAATTGCAACCGCGGCTCCTTTTTTCTGCTACTTTTTTCTGCTACTTTTTGAGGTGCAGCTTTTCTACTCACAACTTCTGCGCCTTTTTTACGGCAGTTTATTTGCGGAATAAAAGCAATTTTATTTGCTACAGCTCGCTTTGGATTTCCTTGAAATATAGATGCAGACACAGATACAGACACAAATACAGATGCACAAACAACGCAACTTGCTAGTGACAGCTAGCAAGTGTTGTTGTTGTTGTCTGTTGCATTGGCAATCCATTCATTCGCAGGAAAATAGATATGATTGAATTTTGATGCGCTTATCATGGCCGCGTAGCACGAAATAAAGTCCGCCTGCAACAACAAGAAGACGACGCGAAAAAGCAGCAACAACAACAATAACAACACCTGACAAATAATTTTGACAGCGCACTTTTGCAAAAAACACAGAATGAGTCTCCGGTTCAGAGCGATTTTCGGCTACTAAATAAATCGCGCTTGTGTTGGGTGAAATTAGAGTGCGATTGAAAGCTGTTGGCGGCGCTGGAGTGCAGCCGGCGAGCGGCAACCGAAAGTGGGAACGCGGATGCACGACACGCAATCAATCAGCCTGCACTTTGAAAACTTGTCAGATGAGCTCGGGTTTTTCCACATACTAAAATTGAGGTATTGACAAATAAAGATTTTCACTGAAATTTCCGCCGGTAGACTGAGTCATCGTCGGCTTTGAAAGTTTGCTAGTGAAAATAACGGAAGCCTTAAGAGTTCTGCGTGCAGGGAAAGTTGAAATTTCGGAGTTTTTGAGCAGCAAACTTAATTCGGGAATTTTTTTAGAGATTCCTTTCATTGTCTTCAGCGGTAAATACAAATTCCCTGCTAGATTTCAAACTACTACGAATTCCTTCTCAGTCCGTCGCATGCTCACACCTCAGATCACCGAATTCCAGCTCGATTTTCCGGAAATGAATAAAAACAGCAACCAAATTCAACCCACTTGCGCTGAACTGAAATTTGTATCCTGCCAGCACAGGATCGCTGAGGCGGCCGGACCATTAGCGGCTAGGATTTCTTATTGTGCACGGAAATCTGTGGAACGCAATGTGGTTGCCAGTGAAAGACGCTCCTTCTCTCCTTGCAGTCCGGACACCCGAATCTCATCCTCGACCAGCTGTGCCAGTCAGGCAGCAACCAAACAACCAGCGCAGTAGGAAATTCCGAAAAACCCCACCGTCCCCGACCGGAACACCCGCAACTAAATTTGATGACTTTCCGGGCACTTAAAATCAGACAACAAGTAAAAGGCATCGTTTTCCCGAAAATCTAATGACAAATCGGAGCGCTTGTTTCTGCGAGCCTCCACCACCACGTTTTCCACTTCATTTGAACGTGTACTCGTTTCTCTCAACGTTCCTCACACACCTCGCTGCAACCGCACGGTAGCCGCTTTGATTTGAATGCCTTTGAAGGCCTCCCGCACTTCGCACCTTAACGGCAGCAAACTGTCGAAGATTTTATTGCGTTTCTTCAGGGAAAATCGCACCGATTTTTGTTTCTCGATTTTTTCTTTAATTTCGCGCTCCTCTTTGGTTTGCCTGCGGATTGGCTTCGCGTGCGATTTGCTCTCTGGGAGTCGCTGTTAGAAGCAGGATGCGGATTTCTAATGTCTAATATCCTTGAAGGGCCACCACCCCGCAGACATTCACCCCTTCCCGGCCGCTTCCTGCCGATTGCTTTTTACTCTTCAATTTCAGTGCCTGCTTCACGCGGCGGGCGGAGTGAAGGAGGGTGGCGCTGCTAGCGCGCCTCCACCGCACACCGCACCCTTCGAACTGTTGAATTTTTTATTCAATTTCATTTGCCATGGCAATTTGTAGGCTTGTGCGCGCGCCACCCTCCCGTGCGAGAGGGTGACGCAGCCCTGTGCTGCGCCGGGCCTCCCCGTTGCTTTGCTTTCAAAGGTTTTATTGCCGCCGGGTGCTTTATTTCCGCCGCAATACTTTTTTATGCCCCTCGTTGTTTCTGCGCCGTGCGCGCTGCAGTGATTTTTTATCGCTGCCATTATTGCGCTTAAATACGGAAATGTTTAATTTAGTTTAAAAGCGAGTCCGGTCGCCGCTTTGGAAGTGGAAGGGAGTTTATTTAATGGGCAGTGGAAAATTTACACACTTGCATTCCAGCGAGCGGTTTTGAGCGATGAAGGAGGAGGAGGAGGCGGAGCAATTTCGGGTGTTGATAAAGGTGTCCCCTCTAAGTTTGATAGTTACTGCAAGTGCGCTCGAGCGGAAAACAATAAAGTAGGGAATTTGAGTTGAAAAATGGGGCAAAATGTGGAAGGGCAAAGTTGGGAAAACGTCGGTTGCAATATTTCTCAACAGAACTCGTCTTTTCTCAAAGCAATCTAGTAATTAACTGAAGTGAGGTTCTTAAACTCGCTTTTTTTCTACTTCACCTTCTTGCAGAAGCTATTTGGTTCTCTAAAACTAAAGTTGTCAGCTGAATATTTAAAAACATCCCTTCCACCTGCTGATTGCAATACCACATACATTACTTTTATGCCTCCGAAGTCTCTCGCCCGCAATTCCTCATAATTAATTTGCTATAAAGTCCATGATCCCAATAACTGTCCCTGGTCGTGAGTTTGGATCCGGGAAATGGATTTTCTTTAATTCCCACGATATTCCCACGAAGATTTTCATTATTTCAGTAATATCGTGTGTAAAACAAGCTTACTGTCATAGACAAGCCAAGTGATTCCACTCCGATGTCATAGTTATGTCGAAAGGGTTCTCTCACTCGATATGATATCGTTATTGCATCTAGAAGATGACTCACTCGATGGAAATCAGCATGTCATTTCTCATCATCAGCGAAATATTTCTCTTCTCACTCACTAGTTAGTTTACATAATCTAATAGAACTATTTCGATAAAAGTAAGGGCCTTTTAAGATCACAGATATGGCTCCGATCTCGCTCTGCTATCTGTGGTCTGTATTATCGAGGAAAGCTTCTACAAGCTGATATAACTTTAAATATGCAAGTTGCAGGAGAACAAGTTTGAAATGCTATCAGTTTCGTAGTATCGGAGCTTTAAATTTGTGCATTTTATACGCATTAAAAGGCCTTCCCGGAATCGGGGCAATAAAAATTCTACCCTGGGAAAGTTCGCGTAGTCAGAAAGGGGCAGCGCCGCGAATGCGACCCCTTCGCAGCCGCTCTTGGCTGTTGCACACGCTAAACGTTCTCTAGGAAGACATTATTGGAGTTCTTTTTGGTGTGCCATTTAAAGGATTACGTTGGATGTGATAAAATGTTAACGTGGCCTGCATATTTAAATGTGTATCAACGACTGTTACAAGAACCGAGCGGGAGAGAATGAATGAGTGGTGAGTGGAATGTAGATGATCGAGGAAAAGCGCGAGATGCAATGAATACTTCGAGCAAGTTAGTGTTCTGGCTAAAAGGTACGCCGCGCGGTCGGCGGGAAGAAGAGGAAAGCTAATACAGGAACTGGAAGGTTACCACAGCAAAGTTAAACAAGACACAAGCACACGGAATCGGGCGATTTCGCACAGCACGCGATGGGGCGTTAAGCAGCGTGAAGTCGTTGATGGCTTTGACTGTAATCTGTGCACAGTAGTGGAGAAAAGCAGCGGTGAACCGAGAAGCGGGCTGCCGGGGACGGCGACTGCTGGCTCTCGAGTCAAGAAGTTTGCCGAAAAGTAATGCGCGCAGATTACAAGCTTGCCGGGCGTCGGGAGGGGCTGAGGTGCCTGCTAAGCTACTTTGCGGAAATCTGTGATATGATGATTTATGTCGAGCTGCTCCTTCGCGCTGGCAGCGGCAGATAACACGACTCAGAGGTGTTTCGGGGCGAATATCGCAGCATCTTTAAGGGATTCCGGTTGTGTTTGCCGTGAAATGGCAAGCAATACAAGTCGGTGAACTGAGGCGCTCTGAGGAGTGACTGAGGAGTGGAGGAGAAAATTATGAGGTTCTCCGTCCGTCTCCATCCATTCTTGGTTTTCCGATAGTGTGCATTCCCCTCAAACAGGTCACAAATACGAGTGTCATTGCAGACACAAACTGGCTTTCGATGGCAGCCTCGCTTGCTGTGCTTTGCATGAATTCGGATTCTAGATTCAGATTTCGCTTTGCAAAAGTTGAACGGCCCGCATCTGTCGCCCGAGAAAGCCTGGAAACCTGAGTGGCTGCTTTTCATTAGCTCGAGGGTCCTTCACGGCGTCCTCAAGTAATTCCAAGTACGGCCGCTGCTGTCAGCCACCTCTGCCGCTTCAATACTCGTCGCTGCGCTTCGCTGCTAATTTGGAAATCCACTCAAATTTGCTGCTTTTTAGCAGCGGGAAGTGAAATTGCAGCAAATTAAACTCATTCAACTTGGATGAAAATACGATCTCCCCCCGTTACCCTCCAACCGCTTTTCTCTCACCATTTCCCCCTCCCCGTTGTCCCCTTCACGACCCCTGCGTCTGCTTTTTACGCGTGAATTTTCTCGATTTTGAATTATTTTGACACACGACGTTGTATTGTTTTCAAATTGCACTGCTGAACCACTTAATGGTTCTTTTTTGATGTTGTTGTTGCCTATCTGCTCTGTGACAAGTAAGTACAAATATTTCCATGTTTAAACGAATGTCAGCGGCAGCAACTCTTTGAAGGCTTAAAGGATTTCGTTGCTTTGCGGCGCCCTGCATCCACGTGCGGATGTTTTTCCAACATGGCGGCAGGCGTACGCGCTGTGCTGCCCTCGCCTCCTGGTGAAGGCGTTAATCCCGCTACTGCGTGAGCCCGCAGGAATGGTGGCTGGCGCAGCGTTTCCCCACCGGCGGTCCGCGGACCTTTAGGGGTTTTCAGGAAATACTGCTGGTCGCAAAGGGACATTCAATCAGTTGGGAAGCACTGAACTTGAACAGACTGTTTGTCGTTGTTGTTGGTGTTGGTGTTGGTTGCCGTACAAATAAGCAGTTTGTTGTTGTCTTTGTCGTTGTTGTTGTTGTCGTCGTTGTCGTTGTCGCAGCTGAATTGGTCGTCAAGGGATTTGAAATCAAATTTAAATTACTTTATATTGTTTGCAATGGAAGTCGTCGTCGCCATCGTCATCGTCGTCATCATCGAAATCAGTGGCAGTCTTTGTTTACTTAAAAAGTCGCTGCTTGGCGGCAACGCGTACGAGGATATCAGCAGCTCTGCATCGAGGCAAGTCCTTCATTTCGCCCGAAGTGAAGTCCTTCACAAGCAATTTCTGCGTATTTCCAGCTTTTCATTAACGAGCTGTAAAAAATCAAAGTTCTTTCAAAGGTTTCGACAGTTTTTGCCGAAGTTCTGCAAGAGATTCTGTGAAAATCACGCGACGTCAGTCCAGTTTAGTCATCGCTCGCTCTGCTTCCTGCAAAATGATGATCAAAATCAATTTAAGGCGCGGATCGGGTCGGATAAATCAGAGTTCAGTTTTCGCTATAGATCTTTCCGCTCCGAATTAACTATAAAAAGCAGGACATTTCCGAAAATCCAACCAAAAGCGAACCGCAAAAAGTGACCGCAAAACGTCCTCAGCATGTCAGCGCTTTTTTGGTTTTGTCAGGCAGGCAGGCAGGCAGGCAGGCCGGGTAACGACGAGCATCCACCAGTGCGGAGAATCAGCCGGAAAAATGTTGCATGTCTGAGTGTCGTCCGCTCACGCAGGCGGTGACAGCAGCGAAAGGAATGCAGCAGCAACAACGGCGTCTGTCAACGCACTCAACTGCAGGCGTGCGATTCCCTATGACTTCTGCGGGATTTTCGCAATTCCCTCGCAAGGCTTTTGATATTTTCACGCTTCCTCTTGCACTTACACAGCCGCGTACTGGCGAACAGGTATTGGGGGCACGCGGTTTCCGCAGTAGTGAGCCAGTGCAGTCCTTCAAGTTCAATCTGTTGGCCGAAAGGCTTTCACGTGGACCGTTCAACTTCGCATTGTTTGCCTCCAGGCGGCATTCTGAGGACCTCGCCTTGAGCGGTGCGAGGGTTGAGTTTCCAATTCGTCGCACGGTTAGCAGAGTCATGGGCGACTCTAATCGCAAAGTGGGTTCCGCTGTCTGCGCTTGTCTGCGGTTTTCACGGTCGCATATGTTTCTGCAATATTTTCCAGCGAAAGACAGAACATACCGCTCGATGTATTGTTCTCCAGATGGGTCAAGCTACGGGGCTGCTACTCCCCGTACCATTCTGCCCTCTGCCGATGCTACAGAGTTGTTGCCATCTAAAAAATTACCTTTCTGGAGGTTTTTTCGCATCAGCCGTCGTTCGCGTTCCCGTTGACGGTTGCAGTTGCTGTGTTTTATATAGGTGCCCCTCGGCAAGCCCGGACTTACTGCAGGCCGGATTTGTATTTGTAGAGCAATAACACTCCGCACTTCTGCCACATGCGGCAATCCACGGCTATGCAGCGCGTGCGTACCCAGCGTGCGTCCAAACCTAATGTTTTTTGACCACAAGGTGTTCAAAATGCCGTTTTTTCAGCTCCCTTCCGATTATTTCTGCATTTGTGCCCTTAATTCGCGCTTAATTGCAAGCGTGTCCTGATTTTTTCAGCGTTTGCGGTTGCGTTCTTCAATTTCCGTTACGCCGGATATTCAGCTGTCATTCTCAGCAGATGTGACTTCTGAGCGGCTGACTTTTTCTGTCAGTGTTTCGTTTTTAGGTTATCGAATTCCCGCTTTTGCATTTTAGATTTATTATATGAAATTTAAATATTTTGTCCGTTTTTTTATTTAATGCTGCGTCCGTTTTTTGTTATTTTTGATCACTCATGCATTTCATTGTGATTCCTGTTCAGTCTCCCGGTTTTTGCTGCCTTTTTCCGCATCGTTTTTTATGCCTTTTGAGACGGCAACCATATGGAAAAAATGTATATATCGACAACAGTTACAGCAGTTACAACAACAACAAGTTGCAAAACTCCTGCAGGTAATTATATGCAATAAATAGACGCCGCACATGTGGATTCAAAATTGTTTAAATTAATAAAAACCGAAAATAAACGAAAAAGAAATCCGTCCACTTTAATTGTTGCAATTAAACTGGCTAACGGGTTTTTTATAAGTATTTTATATGCGTTTTCTGTGGTCTGCACAGTGGAGCAAGTTTAGCAGTTTCGCAATTATCGCATAATCCTGTCAAACTTATAAAAACTGAAGTTCGAAGGATTTCACAAACTATTTGAACGTAATAATCACCTGCACCTCGTTTAAAAGCCAACAACTGCAGCTAATCAGCCGAATTAACGTTCCTTCGGAGCGAAGGCAACTGCGTTTCTTCTTTCCAGGACTTGCAATGAGCTATGCAGGGTCTCTCTCTGTGTGTATGCGTGTGTGTAAATCTGCACCGTGGACGCACTCAAACGGCAACCGTAATGAAGCCTAAAATTCAATCAGCTGCTGACTTCGATTCCACGCGAGTGCATTCGCCGGATTTCCTTTGTTTTAATAAAAATTAACTCGCTTCGTTCTGCGTACAACTGAAGGGAAGGAGCGTTCGTCTGTGTTGGTGTATTTTTCCACCACATGAACACGACGCCGACGATGCCGTTAATGTGAATTGCTGCAGTGTATCGCATAAAAAGGCTTTTATAAATTCAACACGCACAGGCAGGAATGCATACACACACACACACGCGTACACACACACACGTACACACACACGTACACGCGCGCGTACACACACACACACACACACACGCGTACACGCGTACACACACACACACACACACACACACACACACGCGTACACACACAGATACACACAGCCACACAAACACAAACATCTACATGACTCAGTTCCTTTCGGGTCATGGCTGCTTTCGCAAGTACTTGCACAGATTCGGACACGACAGGTCCCCTTTGTGCCTGAGCTGTGTAAATGAAGAAGAAGACGCAGAACACGTTATGTTTTACTGCCCTCGTTTTAGAGCACGTGGCGTTGCTAAAAAACACTTTAACAACGCATTGCAACGCATACTTGGAGCATCCCAACTGAAATATGGGACATAAATGTGATTGTCGTGTCTGCAATTGAACTCTGAACATATCACGTGCGGCTCGAATGCAAATCCGAACTGGTTCCGAACCTGTGCCATTCCCACCGAGGTTGCCGATGGCCTTCCAAAGATGCGATGGAAGGTTTTTAGTGGGTTCCGTTGATGGCCGATCAATGACTTTGTCGCCAAGGATGGAAGTCATGCATGAGAGTGGGACATTTTGGCGATAATCGATAAACGCTGAACAGCCGCAGCAAGCGGTTTGCCTCCAGAGCGACTTCCTCGTCTCGATGGGACTGACTTCCTCGTCTCGATGGCAATGCCATCTTGAACGTGACTATTTCCTACTGAGTTATACGGTCTTCGGTGATGGTGATGACAATGGTGATGGTGACGTGGTGATGGTGACGTGGTGATTATGATGTGGTGATTATGATGTGGTGTTGGCGACAGCGCTGGTGATGATGGCGACGTGGTGTTGGTGGAATTGCTATGGACAAAGCAAATGTAAGGGTTGAAGGAATTCGCGAAATTATAATTTAATAAAAGGAAACGAACCAAACATTAATTTTAAAAAATTCAAAAATAAAAACACAAAATAAAAGAAAAGCAAATTAAAAAACTGAAAAAGAACAACACGACGATTACGCAAAAATTTACATAAGGTCAGCAAAAACATGAAAATGCCAACATGTGTTTCATGATGAATGCAATTAATAATTCCTTGTGTATCGTATAAGCTTAATTTTTGCTGTTGCAATTGAGGTTGACTAGCATGTAATCGGACTGCATACATTACGTAAAACCAACATTAAAAGTGACCAAAGAGGTAGCCAAAAAACGCCAAAATGGGCAAATTATGCAGCAGATTAAATGCGTTTTGAGTATATCACGTATTTATTTACTATAAAGAACAAATGGGAGAGCAAAAGAGCGTCCAAACAACACCGAGAGAGAGAGAGAGAGAGAGAGAGAGAGAGAGAGAGAGAGAGAGAGAGAGGAACGGGAGTAAAAAGCATCGAACTGACGCGAGAATCGATGAAGAAAGCGGTGAGCATATAGCGGGAGAATAGTGAGTAAACTACTTAGTGGGCAGCCCAGTCCGCCCAACCACTTCCCAACCCATCCCGTCCATCCTATTCAATCATACCGCTCATCCATCACTCAGACCAAAAGTTCCCTGACATCACTCACAAGCTAATCTACTCACTACCGTTATTCCGCCAGCCAGATTTTTGCACAGATTTGTTAAAATCTGCCCGCAAGACCACCGAAACCCACAACGGAATCCCTGCAGCCCGTTCGGCCCGAAATGGTTCTCAAAGGATTCGCGGCTCGAGCTGCTTCCAGTGGTGAACATTTTCATTAAATATTTACGCGCCCTTAATTAAGGGTGCAGAAAGTAGGGCGGTATAGCGCCTCGAAAAACAACGCTACGAATTACTTTGCTTTGCATTGCTTTGCTTTAACCGCGGAGAAACTAAAAAACACAACAACTCATCTAGCTCAGGAAAATGTTACGGAAAAATTAAGGAACCGCTACAGAGTGGTGAGGCGGGGAGGGGGTTGGGATGAGACAGGAAAAACTTGAAGTGGAAATTGAAGCGAACTTGAATTTAGGAAGGCAGAGCAGGCGAAAACCAATTTGAATCAAACCGAATCAGACTAAATCAAGTCAAATCAATTCGAATCAAGCTAGGTCAAATTAAGTCAAGTTGAATTAAATCAGAAAACATCAAATCAAATTTGAATCCAAGAGAGTCAAATTCAATCAAACGGAATTAAACCAAATCAGACAGAATAAAACCGAATCAAGTCTAACAAAAGAAACCAAATGAAACCTATTTAATGGAATCAAAGCCAATCAAACCGTGTTAAGAATCAAACCGAATCAATAGAATCAAACTGAGTGAATTCGAATCAATAGAATCACATCAGACAAACCGAGTCAAACCAAATGAAATTGAATAAAGCCGAATCTAGCTGAATCAAATTACATTTGATTGAATCAAATTACATCAAATCAAATTCAAATCAAAGGAAATGAAATTAAATGAAATCAAAGGATAAAAATAGTCAAGTAACGGCGGAAATCAAATCGAATCAAGAACACTGAAGAAAATCATCAAGTCGCCAGTCAAGGATGCCATCATTTTAACAATCGGTACCCGTGATTATTTTTCCCCTAATCAACACCCTCTTCTACCACAGATTTGCAACAAACCGCAGCAAAGGTAGTCTCGGCGGCCTCATTTTTATGCAACTCACAGGCGGATGATAAAAAGTGTCAAGAATCGAACCGAATCAATAGAATCACATTAGACAAACCGAGTCAAACCAAATGAAATTGAATAAAGCCGAATCAATCTGAATCAAACCCAATCAAACCGAATCAAATTCACTCAAACCGCTTTAACCGAATCAAGTTGAATGAAATCAGATCCAGTTGCATCAAACCTGATAAGATTGAATCAAATTACATCAAATCAAATTCAAATCAAAGGAAATGAAATGGAATGAAATCAAAGGATAAAAATAGTCTAGTAACGGCGGAAATCAAATCGAATCAAGAACTCTGAAGAAAATCATCAACTCATTTTTATGCAACTCACAGGCGGATGATGACTTCAATCGCAATCGGCGAAGAATTTGAATTTTCGAAACCGCTGCTTCTGTTTGATTTCACGCTCAGTTCGTTCGAGTCTTTTTATTTTGACGTTGCCTGGGAAACAATGTAATTCTTTCATGCCTCCACTGCTTCGGTTGCCTCCGCCGCAAGCCTGCGTCCGGTCCACGCAACGATCGATGTTCAGCTCCACGGGCGTCCGCGTGACTGATGGTGTGCAGCGCACGTTGGCGCAGTCGTTCGCAAATTGATTCCATGTGTCGTGAAATTAATTCGAAGCCGTCGGAATGATTGTTGCAGGAATTAATAAATGAGATTGACAGGACAATCGCATCACAGCGGAAACAACAACAACAACAGAAACTTATTGCTGTTTTCGTCACTGCAGAACAACAGAACGAAAATCGTCAGAAATCGGTGAGGAATGTGTGCGTGTGTGTGTGTGTGTGTGTGTGTGTGCGCGCGTCGTTGTTGCCGCTGGTCACAAGCCAGTGGACACTCAACGTTCATCACCTCTCCGCTCCCCTCCCCGCGCACCACCCCCGGCTTTACTGCCCCGCTACTGGCTCAATTATTCACACTTAAAATGCGACGCGTTCGCAGTTGTTGTGCCGCATACGCCTCGTCGCCGATCGCGGCCGCCGAACGACCGCCGCGCCGGATATTCCGTTCGATTAAGCGTTCATTTCATTTCCGGCGGCATGCGGAGCTGCGCTCATCATCGCCACCGTCGTCGCAGTCATTGTCGTCGTCGTCGTCGAATATGAGGCTGCTAATTTTCGCAAAGTTTTCCATTTTCGCGTCGCCGGCCGCCAGAGACCGAAGGCGGCAGGATATGCATGTGCAACACGCATACATGTGTTGCTACTGTTGCAGCCTGTTTTCTCGCAAGTTATTTATGTCGTGGGGATTTCTTCACCGCACACTGGAACCCGCGAAATTTCGTTTTGCAAGAACCCTGAAAAATGGAAACTTCATTTTAAAAGCTTTAAAGCGGGCAAAGATTTCTTTTTACAAAGAAAAATAACTGAAATGCAGCGAAATAAAAGCCAATCATGAGAAGGATAACGAGTCCTTCTATGCTTTCGTCCGATTTTATCACGATTATGGACTTGCCTCGGAAAAGAAACAACAGAAACACGTCATCTCACATAATTCGATTACCAGAGTAATAAGGACGCAACACAATAGAGTTGTTGTTGCTGTTGCTGTGGCTGCATTCCCTTCTTCGCCCGTCGCTGACGACTGCTATTTACGCCGAGTGTAAACGCGACGCTGGACTTCGGAAGGAACAGCCGAGCCGAACAGATGCCGCCGCCTTGAGATCAAGAAAATCGGGATGTTGAGTTAAAAAGCGCCGAAGCCGTCCACGACTACAAAGTAACCGTAGAACTTTGGCGAGTTGAATATCGCGCAAAAGTGTGTGGGTGCGGCAGGGATGTACCGTTATCTCAGGAGATTCCGAAGACAGCAAAATAAATTGTTATTTAAGTAGCTGTTCTGCGTTTCTTTCGCAACAGTTGGCGGTTGCTGCTGCCGCTGTTGTCGTTCGTTGCTGTTGTTGTTTGCGTTCGTTGTTTTGCCTGCTGCTTTGTGTCTGCAGGCGCTGACAACTTCAAAGCCGCACCCTCCGCTCTGGCGTCCTTCTCGCTGCCGCTGCCACCGCCACTGCACGCGCTTCCGCTTCCGCCGTCGGTTGCTGCTGGCGGGCGACGGGTTGCCCGCCTCGCAACTCGCAAACTGTTTACGTTACGTTATGCTAATTATTCTCCTGTGACGTCTATAATTGGAAACCATGTCGTGTGCATTCGGCGGCGTCTCCATCGTCTCCCGCTGCGCTGCTTCTTCTGCGGCTCCTTGGAAGCGCGTGGATCGCGCGCTGCTGCAGGCGCAACTTTGCTGCTGCTGGACTCTTCGGTCTCTTCGCTATCTTGCTGGAAGACAAGAGCGGCTGAAGAAATCGTGTTCTCCGAAAGCTCCGCAGCAAGCGCAGGGTGTCGGTTGTCCTTTTTCATGCTGCCTTTCGGTTTTTCCTTCCTCGATGCTACCGTTGACGCTGCAGTTGTTGTGTAGCGTTGTTGTTGCTCTTTGTTTTACACAGTGCAGCCCTCTTATTCACAGGTGGGTGCAGGAGTAGCAAGAAGAGGAGTCTGAGGCGCTGGCTGCTGCTCTGCAAGCGACAGGCAATTAAATCCGAACGCAAACGCGGAGAATTACAGAAATCTCGAAGCGAACTGAGCAACAACTTCCACATTACATCTGAACTCAACACATACTCAACTCAACGCGCCCCTAAGTTGTTGTTGTAGGCGTGGTATTCGAAGATTTCACTGAAATTCTCAGGCGGAAGAAAGAAAATTAAGTAATAAATAAAATATAATGTGGGACTCGCTGTTCAAAGTTCCGCAGCAGTTTCGATTCGGATCCCACTCCCTCCTGGTTGGGAGGGGACGGCGGGTTGTTGACGGGGGGCCTGACGAAATGAATCTTCGTAAAAATTCACGAACAAAGAATGCGCACCATCAAATGCGAAATTTTCATGAATTTTGCGCGCAACTTTCGCCATTCAAATGAACTGAATTAAATGTCATGCTGCGGCGACAACATCCTCCAGTGTTTCCACATCGTTGACCGCTCTGCGTCGTTGCCACCTGATTTTCTTCGCCTGTTTCTTGCGCGATTTTCGAAAACAATTGTTTTTAATTAATCTGACGATTGCTTTTTGCCGCGGGCTAGAGAGGAAACACCAGAGAACTTTCCTCATTGCAGAGACACCAGAGAACTTTCCTCATTGCCCTTTCTTATTGCCGCGGGCTTCCAATTATTAAGCCAACATAGCAGGCTGGTCCGCTCTAAAACACTTAATTAACCCCCGAAACCATCAGATGGAAATTTATTGCGAAATTTATTGCTCGACGAGAGAGCGAGAGAGTTTGACGTTTTAAGCCCCAATTAAGAGAGATTTACATGGCGTGTGCCGTCATCTGCGCCGTCTCTCCAGCTCTCCGGCGCCGCCCGCCCCGAAACGTGAGCACTTCAGTGTTTACTTTGGCAATTTGCGCCGTTTATTGCCGCTCTTGATGACGACCGCTAAGCGAGCGGCACGGCACGCGCGTAAATGCACTCGTCTGAGATGCAGCTGAAGCGAGTCTTCTAAATTAATATCGCATAAAGAAAGAGTACAGTTAAGCAAATTAGACAGCTGTCGTTGAGCGTGGATGAGAGGGGGAGAGAGAGGGAGAGGGCTGCGGGTTGCCTTTAGGATTTAGCGGCGTCAAGTTGCTCGTCGCAGGCAACCGAGACACATGGGGACACATATAATGAAAGTGCAGAGGTTGTCGGGTCTGGGGGCAGTGGGGTGGGGTGCGGGGGAGCACGGAGAGGGGCGTGGCGGTAGGAGGAAGAGGAGAGTCATTGCAAATGTCGCTCGGAAACCGCGCAATTAAAGGTCGCCCCGAACTACTTCAAAATTCCGTCCGCGTTCGCGTAACATTTTACAACTGTTGCGTGCGTTTCCCTTCACCCGCTCGCTTCCCTTCACACGCTCGTTTCCCCTCACTCGCTCGTTTCCCTTCCCTCTCTCCCTTAACAGAGTCTCGACAGTTACATCGAAGCCCGCGAGCGCATAAATTTTTGAGCCGCGAAGCGTGGCAATGCCAAGTGAACCACCGTCGACTCACCACAGCAACGTTTAGCTTCCTCTCGATCTGCTGATGTGACTGCTGCTCACTGCCAAGGGCAGAGTTGCCAACAGTTGACATCTTAAAGTGACGTTGGAGCATCTAAGTTGGATGCCCTCGGCGCGTATGTGTGTGTGTGTGTGTGTTTGTGGGTGGCTCAGCCTTTTTCCTTTTGATGCACCTCACCGATGTTGCACCGAAACGCATGTCAACAACGTCCACTCGGCCGGCCGTGCTGACGATTTTGTTTGTCTTCTTCGAACTCCTCGGGCGGATGGGCCGCAGCACACAGAGTGGGTGGGGCGAGTGGCGCCTGTGTCACGAGCTGATCGCGTTCAGGCAGATTTTAGCTTACACGTGTGTGTGTGTGTGTGTGTGTGCAACGTGCGTGGGACGGACGAGACGATTAATGGATTGGATGCAATCGGCCGACAACAGCATCAACAGCACGATCAACCTCAACTTTAATTTCAGAAGAACAACAACAACAACAAAAACGACTGCCACTTGGAACAAATCCTGAAAAGCCGCAGACGTGTGAAGCAGGATTCGGAGCTCAGATGAAACGTGACGCCTCGCAAGAGTTGCTGGCGTTGTTGCGGTTGTGGACGGCAAGCAGTCGGCGGTTGCAATTTGTCGCTCTGTCGTTGTGGCAGAACAACATGTCGGCGTGTCGGGCGCCACTCTGCGGTGTGGCGAGAATTAGTTAGTGGCTCTGCTAACAACACGTGTGACAGCAGCAGCAGCAGCAGCAGCGTCGGCGGCAGCGGCAAGAGCAACACGAGCAATGTATTGCTGCTGCATGGACGTGGGCACCGCAAGGGCGCTCAAACGCAGTGGCGTTCCAGGAGAAAACAGAGACAAAACAGAGCGTGAAAACACACGCGCTGCCAAATGTTTTTCCTCCTGCAACAAGAGTTGGCAACGCACTTCTTGCAAACTAAATGCGACGCGCTAATTGCTGCCTCCGCCGCCGCCGCTGCTGCTGCTGCTGCGAAATTGAGGATTTTTCATGTCGCGAATAATGACAACGGGATGTGTTGTCAACGCTTCATCTGTCATGACAGCTGCCAGTTCGGCTTCTATTTTCGGCGCGCTGGCGAAACACGCGCTGGCGGCTCTGCGGGGCGCGAGTGAAGCGCTCATCTGAAGTTTGGAAGATTTGTTGGCTCTAGAAACGAAAGCGAGCGCGAGCGCGGCAGCTGCAGCTGTTTGAGTCGCGACCATCCGTCTGCCGCAACTGGATGTCGACACCTGCTGCTGCCACCACCCCGCCGAGCCTGATGTGGCACGAGATGCCCGCCGCAGAGGTGCTCGCGAAAATAAAATGCAGTCAGCAAGAGCGGCAGTGGGCCGCAGTTGCAGCTGCAGACAACAACCAACAGACTTGCTGCTGCTCTCCTCAAGCAGTGAAATGAGGGAAATGAGCGAATTCAAAAATCCATTCAGAAATCCATGCGGCAACAATAAAATCGGATTTTATGAAGCTGTTAATATCTTCCGCAACTCAACGGCTCAGCTGCTGCCGAGTGCGTTGCCGCATACCACGTTGCCGCTGCAGTTTGGTGCGCAGAACGGGCACGACTTACATTTGGAAGCTCCATTGATTGCGCTTCTTCTTCTGCTTCTTGCGCTTTTCGTGCCTCGTCTCCGCGTTCGCATTTGGCCTTAATTACAGTTAATTGCACGTGATGCGTGGCTGGACGCCTGAATGCGCCTGCGATGTTGCTTGCAGTAGACGCCGTCAGTAGTTGCCTGCCGCACGTTGCCAGTGTCGCCTGCCGCCCACCGCCGCACGGCGCGCATTCAAACAGAGTCGCGGGATGCTGGAGCAGCACGCATCGCGACGCCGCACGCACCAATTTTTCTTAACCCTGCAGCTGCCGCCGCCGCTTAGTTGGCATCTTTCGTCCAGCTCCGCCTATGTCGCGTATTTCTGCCACCGCCCTAGGGAGGGAATCACACCCCTCGTCCTGCTCCCCGTTCCCCCAACAAACCGCTGGCGTTAGGTGGGTTCAATCACCTCAAATATTTTGGTTTTTATGTTTTTATTCCGCAAGGAAGTGCCTCGTCTTTCCGGCTTCGAACGCGATGCAGCGAAAGTCAGTTCCAGATGTTGGCGAGTTAAGGCAGCCGAGCAACGCCTCGAGGCAGCAAGCGAACGCCTCGACGGAGCAGCGAGTCGCATGAGTGACCACATCTGAAGCGTGAAGTGCAAATGCTGGGGATGCATTCGATGCAAATACTTCGTGCAGCGCGAGGGAGTCATACGAGCAAATGATTGCATTCGACTCTGCAGCGCGCACGGCGAATAAAACTTCGCAACACAACGCGTGTGTTTCCTCGCCCAGGGTAAGTAATGATTTTGTTGTTGCTCCTTGGCCACCGCTGTAGATTCCTCACTCGCCGCAGCGTCCCTCAAATTTGTTTTATTCTCATTCTGGCTCTCAAACCGAGCTCACCAACGCAAAGCGCCACTCTAATTCAAACAAACGCTACGGTTGGTTTATTTGTGTTCGCGCGCACGTGTGTGTGTGTGTACGTGTGTGTGTGTTCGTGTGTGCATGCGTCTGTCCGACTTCAGTCATACATATCCACCTCCTCATTAAGTTTGTGGCTTTTTGTTCAAATATTCAAGTTCCTCGTCATTGCAAGTGACGTTGTTTACCTCTCTAACCCGGCTATGGGTTTCGGTGGTGTGGAAAATAGGTGCGCGAGGGGGGCTGTATATTGACGAAGCCGTAACTCTGGCTCGTTTACTAATTGCCTCAGCTTAGCAAAAATATTGCGGTTTCTTCAGAAAGACGCCTCCCTGCGTCGATCGCCACAAGGATTCGATGCGGACAAGTCTCACAACATTCGTCAGTGTCAGCTTTGACCAGCCAGACACCGCTTGTCAAACCGTGACCAGGCGATAATAGCCAGGAGTGCCGTTCCTATCAACTTACAAACCTGCTCCACCTACACGTAAAATGGTGCCTCGCTTGCCAGGCGAGGGCTGGCGGTGTAGCCGTCGCAGGTTCCTTATGCTTGCCTAATACATAAAGCATTTGAGAATTATAAGCATCGTGGTTGCTCCGCACGTCTAATGAGCTGTACCTTCACATCATGGTGCCGAAATACCTTGCAATTACGATAACCAGTGAATAACTGTCGCAATGTAGAGGTTTACTCCCGATCGCTGTTGCGAATCCTATCTTTGGTGAAGGTTTTCTCAGTTTCAGTTTCACTACGGACGCATTTTAACGTCAGTTTTTAGATTCCCATCACTGAAATATTGTGGCTGCCTTCAAATTAAAATCCGGCCGCAACGGTAAATAAAAAAAACTCTCAATAAAACGTTTAGAATTTCGAAAAAACGACTCTTGAAACACAAAAATCTCGAACAACATCTAGAAGTGATTAAAATGCGAGTAAGGAAGAATATCGTAGAAGACGGCCTCGGAAAATCATAAATTACGTCTGAGTACCAAGTGGCACACCTCCTCCTCCTTCCAAGCAGGAAGAGGGGCAATAACAACAACAGCAAGAACAACAGCAACAGCAACGACAAAACTAATAAAAACCGTTGTAGAGAAAAACGCAACATGGGAATCCATAAAATGTCCGAACTAAAAATAGGAACTAATGAACTAATTGCTGCGGAACAGATATAATAAATAAAAAACTCTTTGAAAAACATCGAAGCTGACATTGGAGCGACATGAGGACCAGCGGTGGCCACCTCGGGGTGCGGCAGGGGCAGCGAGGGTTGTGCAGCGCTTGCCCGTCGTCGCAGAGGAAGACGCTGCTTCGTGCTTTCCGCTTAATAATTTCCATAATTGGCGTTCCCTCTTCCTTTCATGTGGCTCATCCAGCCCCCCTCCCCCGGCTGAAAGTCTACCATAATTGCGTCCCACGCAACTACGAAGCGCTTCCATCACCCTTACACACCTCACAGTTCTGACGGCGGCTGTCAGTCGCAACGCAACGGCCGCCCTCACGCCACCCTCCCCTCCTCGCCCAGCATGATTGATGACGCGCTCGCCATTTGCCGCATAATTAATGCATCGGAGGAGTACCAACTTCGCGTCTCCGGCTTCAGGAGGGATCGCAAGTGCTCGTCTCATTACGTGAACGTGTTGAAGTAGAGTTCTTATTGTTCCTTCATCGCGAGCGTTGTCGAGCAACTGGTTGCATCAGCAACAGCGACTGCAACAGCAGCCCTCTGAATTCTTTCGATCTGGCAACTTTCTCTCTACTAACTAATGAGCTGGGTGCTGAGAAATCTTGCAGTTGTTGGTGGTGGTTGCTGCTGTTGCTGTTGTTATGCTAATTACAACGCAGCAATTCTCGCCCAAGGCCCAATTAAACAATTATTCAGTTGGAAGTGATTAATGCGCGAGTTCTGCGCGAGTTCACAGTCAAGTGGGGCGATGGCACCTGAAGTGAGCCGTAGTCGCCGTTCGGCCAACGCCGAACTAGCCAATGCGACCTACGAAAACTAAAGAACCGTTTGATCTGAAGGATGAACTAGCGGATTCCCCGATGCAATCGAACTAATGGGAACTCTGGAACTTTGCGGATCTCAACAACTGGCGAAGGAAACGGCAGTAGAGTTCTGCGCATCGTGAAACTCTCCTCTAGAATGAGTTGCACCTACTCGCTCTTGTCAGCCGCGGGACCAGCGTACACACCCGCGCCGCATGTGCTGACAGCAAACTACGTCAGCAGTCGCCGTGGATGTGTGCTTACAGGCTACCGGCATAAAAACCACCCGTGACGCTTCAAAGGTCCTGAGCAGAAACCAGAAACCGCGCCACAGCAACAGGATCAAAGTGTGTCTGCAACGCGTACAGATTGTGTTTTCATCGTTAATAAGGGGTTTGGGGGGGGGGGGGGGTGGGGGGGGGGGCGGGAAAATCGGGATCAAAAACAAAACGGCCAACTTAACCGAGACGCTGTGAACGCGGAGAGCGCGGAAGAACAACAGCGAAAGCAGCGACAACAGGCAACATTCTGCTGGCTATGCTGACTTAGTTGAATCCGACCGCTAATACATGCAAGGCAACCAACATCCACTGCTGCAGAATCGACGCGCACACACACATGAAAGGATTTTTTATGCGCTCTGCTATGTTTGGTGTGAAATCCATCCACCAAACCAGGAAGAGGGGAGCGAAAGGAAACATTCTTTGTTTAAAGTGAAACATTACGAGACCCTGCACAACGGAGGACACGTTCTACGAGCAGAGGATTACACAGTGCAGTCGGAAAATGAGAAGCTGCTTCGATGTTTTACGATACGCTTTTATATGAGGCCACGTCTGCACGCAAGCACGTATTTAGTATATCGTAAATTCGGTCCAATCCATTAGAGAATCCGTGAGGACTCTCTCAACTCCCAAAGCCTAAATGGAGAAAATGGACTCATTCACTGCTCCCTCTCTCTCTTTCTCTCTCTTTCTCGTGCATGGCACCTATAGGTGTAAAGGAAACGATGGCTGCTTATGGGGGAACTCAAGATATTTCAGATAGTTCTTCCCGACTCATGTCACCGGTAAGTGAGAGAAGCCTTGAGGAACTTGTAGCGCTTATAAAACTTGTCATAGCTTCCAGAGATTTTCAAATAACTCTCGCAATAACTCGGGCATCATGTTCCAAATAGAGTTTGTAGCAAACTAATTGGAACTACTAACTCACTCAAAGTGGGTTCCCAACTATTTAATTACTACTTTTGACGTTCTCTTGCAAGGACGGTGGCGCCAGATGGGTGAACTGTGTGCAGTGCAAGGGCAATACGTAATCGGAACCTACTTGCCGCCCGCTGGAACCAAATGGCCTTCAGCGGTGTGTCACTGCTACTTGTTTGCAGCTCCGGGAATGTTTAAAATGAGTTCATTGGAAGCTATGGGGAAGTAGACGTCCCTTCTTCCCCGAAGTCAATAATAGCACCAAAACATGTTCCATTTCCGAGTGTTGCCACTAATTCAACACTGCTTTGGAACGTTTTCGTGCAGTGGTTCCCTGCCATGTCAGTGCCGGCGGATCCTCCGCAGATAACCGAGATGGAATGTGTGCCACCACACCTTGTTCCGACTCTCGACTTGTGTTTGCTCCGGCAGTAGGGCGTTCGTGAGCCCCCTCGCAGTTGACCGACTATAACTTTCCCACTTCTGACCGCTTTATTAAGTAGTCAGCGCTTGCAGCGGGCGTGCTCGTCGATGCTTTCCTTTCACCGGCGCACATCTAATAGCCTGATAAGTCAGCGAGGACACCGGAGCACCCACAGCCGCAGAAGCCCCACCTCACAGACACACAGGTCCTGCAGCCGACGGTGGATGGCTTCGCATAATATTTTATCAGACAATATTTGCCAGAGCATTCATCAAAAGCGAGATGCAGGCGAATTTGCGCTGCGCATCTTCACACTCGGTTGCGTCTGCGGCGAGCGGGGAGCGGGAAGCGGCGCGCCCAGACATTTAGCACAAGGACACTCCAGCTCGCTCTATCGGGCTGTCAACCGGCGACGATGTCGACGCTGGCGACCACAAAAACTATCGGATAACTAAACTCGTGTGGTGCTGACAACGATGAGGACCAGCACGAGCACAAACACAAACACAAACACACGCGGACGCACACACCCATGCGAATCGCCACGAGATACTCCGGCAGTCATTTGCAGCGCTGAGCCGCGCAGGACGCCGCAGTTCCGCATGCGGCGGATGGATTTCATCATAACGTGGCTCTGAAGTGTATCTAGCGCACGGTGGTGTTGGCGTCCCTTCTCGTGTGCGTGTGTGTGTGTGATTATTTGCATTTGTGCATTTATGTCCTGGTCGGTCATTTCAAGAGGCGGCGATCCTTCAGCGCTGTCATCGCTGCTATCAGCGCACGCTGAACTCGGTGAAATAGTGAGGTTGAAATGTCCACTCGGCACACTCGGACCAAATGAATTTTGAACAAAACGGACGCTTGAACTGCGTGGACAGCTTTGAGTGGGTCGCTTGTCTCGCGTGCGCCGAGTGGTCAGACTTGCGGAAGCAGCCAACTAACGGCGGCCACTCTGAAGTACGAATCGCGAGCCTCTCGTTTGCTTAGAATCGTGCGACTCGAAAGCTCGGTCTCGAAGTTCTGGCAACCAGAAAATCTCGAAGTAGTTTTACGTACGAAACCAAATGCCTATTTAAAGTAGAAGCAATAGAAAGACGAGCGAATGTGCTTTGAGCAAACGTCTGAAATTCGTACTCGTATAATCGAAAATCCAAAGCCAAGAAACAAACAGCCGAGAGGAGGCAGCGACTTTTATTGTTTATTTGCAACCCCATAAAACATCCTCGAGTGGCTAATACGACAGCCCACATGTTGGCATGCACCACAACAACAACAACAACAACAACGACGACGACGACAACAACAACGACAACGACAACAAATTGGCAAGGATATCGGTCTAGCGATGCTCGGGTATAAACTGGATGCGGCTTTGCAAGGATTATCGTATTACACGCTGTCAGCTGAACGCCCCGCAGTTAAGGAAAGCGTTTCCAGGATGCTCAACGCCCACACGTGATGGGCGCACCCACCACTGCAACAGCTGCTGCCGTTGCTGCTGCTGCTGCTGCTGCCAAGAAAGTTATGGTTGGACTTGGCAGCTCGAAGGAGTCGAAGCACCGAATAATGCGACTGCAAGCCGTTGAAGCCGTCGCTGTTGCCCGAAGTCGGCGCGGACGACAGACGGAGGCCGACGTGCAGAAGGCAGAGCAACGAGGCCCGCAACAGCAGCGAGCCAAAATTCTGTTCTGCGCAAAGCCACGCCACTTCACGAGCAGGCTGCGTACCACCAACGCAAAATTGCAAATGATTTCCTTGGCAGCAACTTGGAAAAACAAGCAAGTCCTCTACATGTTAATTAATATTTAGTTCATGTGATTTAATGTGTAAATTTTTGATTTCTAAGGTATGTAAAACACTGCGTTTCTCAATCAATACTAACTTTTTGTGCTTTACTTAAGTGGAAAATTTCGCACCACCGCAAATAAATGAAACAAGTAATGGATGTAATAAATATAAATGCCACTCCCCACTCCTCCTCCCCCTTCCTGATCGTCAATTTGCATTCTTTTGTCTCCGATTTACAGTCCTCCGCACGCTTCTCGTCGCCGGGAAGCCAGCAGGCTGCAGGATTCAAGAAAATCCTTATGCTGGCAATAAACCGCAATCAATTATTATGTATGTATGTGTGCACACATTTGCCAGCTACTGTGGGGCGGGAGGAGAGGGCGTGGCAGCAGGTGGGCTCGGCAAGGTGGTGAGGCGGCAGTGGGGGGAACAAAGAGGCTGGAATGCTGGAAGACGTCAATGAGTTGCGCTGGTAGACCGCCGTAACATCAGCAGCAACAACAACAACAACAATATTAACAGCAACAACAAAAGCACGTGTGCGACATGTCTGCATACTTGCAACTGCACTGATCGGAGCCACAACGTGAAGAACGTTCGTCGTGTGGCACGAATAGCAGGCCCGCCAACACTGGCAACCGCTTCGATTTGTCGCATCGACATGTCGCTCCGCAGACGCCCTCTGGAACACGCACACACATATACACACGCACAAACACAAGCTTCGCATCGAGTTAGGAAGTGAGAGGTGGAGGGATGCGTGTGTGGATGCGCGAGGCTGCACTCGGCTGAAAATGCAGCGCCAAAAGCTCGATTAGCTCTCGAGCGGAAAGCGGCAGTGGAAATATTTGGCATACGCGTGCACAATTTGAACATGGCAAACGTCAATTAGGTGGAAGAAGAAATGCGGCGACTTGCAGTGCGGATTGCGAAGGCGACTCATATGACTGGTGTGAACTTAGAAACCGATTCGCAGCAGCCGATTCCAGACTTCTGGCTACCACGTCCATGCAGTCATTTTTCCGTATTATTTTTTGCATTTACAATTAGCGTCGATTTTGGAGTGAATTAAAAAATATCCCTAAAAGTATGCAAATCTTATTGACAAGCCTAAAAGTATGCAATGTTTCTAGTGAAGTAGGAGTTGCTTCTGACTTCGTAGGATGCCGAGTTCAATTTGTCGGATGCAAGCTTCAACACCGGCATTCATTTGTTGCGATGACCGAACCGAACCTCCTCTTTCATCATTTGTTCTGCACGAAAATAGTTAATTTTGTCGAGAAGCGGACTCTGCGACGTCGATTTGCTCGTTTCGATTTTGAGCCTCAATCCTTCATCCTGGCGGGATTTCCATTATATCCGCGCTGGTAGCTTGCGGTGGAAGCAGCACCTTCTGCTACGTCTTCACGATTCATTGCTGTAACCTCCCAGCTCGCAGCCTGGCTGCAACCGCCACCGCAGTGCCGGTGACGGCTGACGGCTTGTATTGTGTTGCATCGACTTGGTTGGTATGAAACCGTAAAAGTGATTACAGGGACATCAAAGGATTACTCAGTTCCCTGCCGATAGGATGGCGGCAACCACGAACGGCATCTCCGCAATCACTACGAAACTGTAATTAATTTCGTCCTTTGGAATTTAGTGCGAGCGGAAGCCTTAATCTCCGAGTCTAATCACTAGATCGTGCTGTGGATGGAGGGCGAGCACTCGCAAGTTTTGTGTCCCTGGCAAATTGCCTGAAATGTACTGGAAGCGGCAGTATTTGTTCAGCGTCTTGCAAGGAAGCCGTTGAGATTCCTCTTGTAGTGTACTAAATTATTTCATTTGCTGTTTTTATGCTGTTTGTTTGTTAGTTTTCTGTTATTTGTGCATTTATTGACGCCTGACAACAATACTGACGCATTGCGAAACAACGTTTAGAAGACACAAAGATTGCTGTAGCAAACGTGTCGTGAAAATTCAGGGAGAACTTTCCTCAGATATTGAGGCAGCGCGTCGCAATACATATCGAGCAAGGCTGCCTAGAGCATTCAAAATGCACCGCAGGAAGCTTTATTAAGCTGACGTGAAATGAAGGAAGCAAAGAGTCGTTAAGGTGATTACTTGCAGGCCCCCTCCACCCTTCGCCATCACCCTCCACCCTCCTCTTCCACGCCCTTCGGCGCTCACCGCACTCTGCGCTCACCGCACTCTGCGCTCTGCAATTTTCTTGTTTTCTTTCATTGAGCTTCGCTCGCAAAGCCTTCAGTAATTCTGTAATGATTGGTGCAGCATTTTAATTGCAAGTACAAATTAATTGCCACCTCTAATTAAAGCACGAATATACGGCCCGTATTTTATTATCGCTTCGTGTTGCAGTCGCTGCAGTCGCTGTCGCTGAGCAGCGCGGCATCTCCCTGCATGCGCGTCGCCCTTGAAGGCCGATTGGTTGAGATGGCCCGACCTCAGAGTTGTTTACAGAACTTAACGTGACTCTGATGCATGTGGGCCAGCAGGCGAGGGGCACTGGCTGTTGTTCTTCTTGTTGTTGTTGTTGTTGGTGTTGTTGTTTGCGCCCGAGGTAACGCAGCATCAGCGACCTACTAGTCAGCCGTGACTTACGAGTGCATCCTCGATATGTTTTACAGGTAAGTGTGTGTCTTCGATGGTTGCACTTAGGCACACAGAAACCCACACGCACACACACACCCACACGCACACACACATGCACATACACTTGCAAAGTGCATTTAAGTTTGTCCTGAACACATTCAGAGCCAACCTGTGCGTCCTCATCTTCATCGCCAGCGCGCTCTGCTTCCACGAAGGCTCTCAGTAATTACAAGTCCTTTTTCTAGGACCCCACTCAGTCGCCCGGGTCCGCCCCGCCCTCGCGTCCTCCCCCGGTCGCTTCTGTTGGACTTGGCTTCGAGGTCGTCGTAAATTCCCATCAGGATTTCCAATTAGTGCTAAACTCTGTGGAAAGTAATCGAATTTCACTGTGAACTACGAAATCACTTAATATTAAATAGCCGTACGGAGTGGCTGTCGATGAGGGGAACAGCCATGGGGAGGAGGAGGCAGCACATGCCGCTGTGGGAAGAAATCCTAGCAACACAGAGCGGGTCGAAGAGTTGAAAAGAAAGTCAAAACTGCAAGAAGACCGAAAACAACTTGCAGTTGCTCGTGCTTCAGCTGACTGGGAGTCGCGCATCCCCTGCACGGGTCAAGGTGTGCGATTTCATTGAGCTGCTTCGAACTTCGAATATACGTATGTGTGCGTGCTTGTGGTGTGTGTGTGTGTGTGTGTGTGTGTGTGTGTTTGTGTGTGTGTGCTGTGCTGGTGAACCGCACAGAAGAGGACAACTTTAGCTGAAGTTTCGAATGCAGAATCAGAAACCTTTCACTTCGTCAGCTTTTCAGCTGCTCGATGAGAAACGGGAGGAAGTACTCGCTTCTTTTACAACGAGTAATCGGTCGACAGCATCCTTTGCCTTCGACTTAACGGTGCCGATTGATGCGTTCAATTGTTGTTCCAGCGAAACCTTTGGATTTTCGAGATCAATTCCATCATAATCATAACAATAGTTGCGACTATGGCATCCACGAAGCCCTTGGCCCAGGAAAGTCTGCTTCGGAAGGAGACCCGATCACTGTGCAGCGAGTAATCGTGCCTGCAAGCACTCGTTGATTTGGCGCTGCAATTTACTATGCAGCGAAACTTCCCGCAACCGCATCGCACATCGAGACTTTGCAGGAAGAATTCTTAATTTGGTCATTTTGAAGCTGCCTCTCGCTGCCCTCGTCGCAGCAATTAGTGCGCGGGGTCGGAGGGGCCTCAGCGCCGCTCTGGAGAAGTAAATTTGTGTTCTTTTGTTCTATTTAAGGCTTCGCAGCGACGTCGCGACGTCGCGACGTCCACGAGGAGTTCAAGACGGTGGCGAACCCGTGAGGCGACAATGGAGTAGACACACACCAACACACGTCAATTCGCACACACATACACCATCACCAAACACACACACGTGTGCACTTCTTCTACACTTCAACCCGCTTTTGTTTTTAAATCGAATGGTTTCTTTTGTTGTTGTTGTTGTTGCTGTTGTTTCTCTGTAACAACGTTCAGTACTTTCTTAATTGAAAATTATTTTCGATGCTGTGCAGAAGAAGGGCGCTGCAGACTGCAGCACACTTCATACGAGAAGAATCACAGGGAGCTCCGTATCCTTGTCGGTTGCATTGTCGAGTCCGCGTGGTGCGGTTCTCCTCACGCGGGCTGCAACGTCGGCGTTCGGCGCAGGCATCGATGGACTGATTTTCTAAATTTGTGTTTGCGGTCGCAGCGCGGGAGGCGCGAGAGGGTGAAGAAGGGAGCAAAAATGATAATGGTGCGGGAAGGTAATTAAATTTGCTCCAGTTGAAACCTGCAGCTGCGGCAGAGTCGCAGCAGGTACGCGGAGAAAATTACAATTTAAAATGCACTCAGGGGTTCCACCCGGCGCACTACAGAATGTCGGCGGCAGCAGGTGCACGAAACGAGTGGCGGAGATGCGCTGGAAGTTGCGTTGTGGACGAGGATTCGGATCGGTAAGAAAACTGCATGCAATAATGAAGGTAGGAACCCCGCATTTCTATTTAAAATTAAAATTATAAGGTATTTTTCGTGAAAATTTAAGAGAGTTCTGAGTTCAAGACGGTATCACTTTCACAAGTGCCATTTGTTACACTGATGAAATCGATTGTGCAATTTTATTCAATGAATTGACAATTGTGGCTTTCATTTTGAAAACTGGGACTGGCAATTTGACCATATGATTTGTAGATATTACAGTTACGGTTTTGTTTATCAGTACGCGATAGTCATTTGTGGTACATACTTCCTGATACAATTTTGATAATTGATAATTGACAATTTGATCATCCGATTAACAGATTTAATTTCTCAGTTCCAATAATTCAATCTCTTAGTTTTGCAATCACAGTTTTTTCATCAATTCCACACGTGCCAATTATTTCACAGATAAAGTCGCAACTTTATTTAATGAACAGACAATTGTGGCTTTCATTTTGAAAACTACGTTGTTCGAAATAGTTTGTCAATGTTTGTTTGTTTGTCGCCAAATCAACTGTCCTGTTTTGGCAGACACAATCTTCCGCTTCCACCCTTTCGAAGATGCCAGTAATTAGAACGTGGATGGAATCCAAGATACTCGCTTTCATTCGCAACACAGAAGCTCTCGTCCACATTAATAGCTAAGAATTCTTCCTGATGACACATTTTTCGAGAACTATTCAGTTTTTGTGTCAAACTCATGCCAACCCACAGAGAGCTAATATCTCACTGCCGAAGACCACTCCTAACCTTCACCCCTCCCCTCCCCTCCGCCACACCGACAATACCAGCGCACCACCAAGGAAGCGGCAAATAAAATGCAAATGCTAAATTTGTATTGTCTCCAAAAGTAGAGCAGAATAATAGCAAGCATTTTTTAAACTAATGAGTTGTGCCATTTTTATCCTTCAACAAATCGCCGCAGCTAAGGGAAAGCAAAAGATATAGTATATGAGCGAAATATGGAACAGAAGTGTGGCAACCTTCTATTCTTTCTTCTATAAGTAAATTCGGGAGGTCGAGACCTTCCAAGGCTGCCAACCCACCTCCTCCACAACTTTGCAACAGTAGTGTGTACTATATATGAATGTTCTTCGACAAGGGCTCCTCCAAATGGGCGGAGTGTTTGTGTGTAAGAGCGAGACAGAAGATGCGAGTGGTGCCGCTCGATGACGTTAACACACGGACGGACGGCTGACAGACGATCAGTCGGTCGGTCGGTGAGATGGTCCATGGGAAGAGCGCGAGAGGGGGAGACACGTGGTGTGTGAGTATTTGGAGATCATAAGAGGCAAGATGCTTGCTGTGAAGAGTGGAGAGATACACGTAAAGTGTAAAGAGCTCATAAGAGGTAAGATTACTGCCCTTGGAATTACTATTGTAGGTGACCGTAGCCTAATGTTAATTAAGCTTTTATTGCTGAGGTGTGATTGGATGAGGGTAGTATAGGGATACGCAGAGTGAGTATGAGTGCGTGATTTGTTCTGTTCGTCTTGCTTATGAGACAAGCGAACTGTTGCTTGTGTCGCACAGGGTTGGTTGGTTGGTCAGTGGAGTTCTTTTAGCAGCAGCAGGACTAGCAGCAGTATCATCATTAGCAATAATGTGAGCTCACAGTGGGAACTTTCGTTGTCGCCAATGCAACGAAGATGTTTCTGAGAAGAATTGGAATTACCATATTGGAACCAATAGACATAAGAAAAATTCTGGCATCCCAATAAAAGTTCATCTGAAATCTATAAAATCAGCTTTCAAAGAGAAAATGGAAACATTTATTTAGGAAACTGAGGAGAGTATGCTACTTCCAGAAGCTTTTCTAAAAAACACCAAAAGTTTCGTTTTGCCAGCTCTGGAAGATTTGCTAGACTCCGTATAAATTCTACACGGAGCTCTACTGCGAATTCGCTAAATTGCGTGATATCTTAGAGGAACGCATTCTTGAAAAGCAATCATTTCAACCAAAAACTGCTCTAAATAAAGAATATTTGTGCCGATTTCCAGCGCGATATTCATTCTCCTGCAATGGGGCGGAATTTTTGTATGAAATTGCAAAAGTTCAAAATTGAAGTAAATTCGAAACCTGTACCACGACTTAATTTGGAAATGAATGTCTTACACTTATAACTCAAACTGCATTTAAATTTAGCGAATTTCTGAATATAATTATAAAACATCGAGGCGCGCAGAATCCAACTGCTGGATGACATTTAGTCTTTCTTCTGCGCGGCGCCTTCGCCCGCAGCATTTTCGTCTTCAACATCGTTGCTTGTGTTCGTTGACGTGGCGCTATTGTTGGTTGTGTTGTTGAAGTTGGCGCTATCTGAGGACGGTCTTGCAGTGTTGGAGGTCGGCGGATTTTAAGTTGAATTTATTTGTTGGGGTTTGAGAATTGTCGCTTTGTGGTTTTAAAACAGTTCGTTACAGAAGACAAACCTCAACGTCTTCTAACGTATCCGGTAACTTAGCGCGACGCGCTCTAGCGTTCCCAATGTTGTTTCTTGAGGCGTTCTGGTTCAGACTGCTTGGACGCAGTGAGATAGGAATGGTTCTCTGAAACAAACAGGAGGTCTACACATGAAACAACAAACTCTCAGCTAGAAAGCAGTAAACTTACCCTGCAAGTATTTTTCCGATCTATATCCGTCTCAATGGCATGTCCAAGCAGTCCCCTACGAATGCTCCTTTCCACCTCGCGGTCCATCGCAGCAATAGGCCCAATTACATCGAAATACCTTAGGGAATTGCGGACGGCCCTCCACAAGTTCGGTACCTCAGCCTGGTCCCGCATTTGATATCTGACCTGAATGCAGATATCTTGGTCGGTGATGCTTTTCTGAAAGTAACACTGCTTCAGAATGTACACTGCTAGGAGCACATTCCGATGTACTTCTTCTTGAATGCTGTTGTCGTCCATCTGTCTTTACTTTCTGCTGAAAATAAAATTAAAGTAAAATTCAAAATATACCGATAATAAAAATAAAGGTATGGGAATACCGTGAAAAATTAAATAATAAAAAATACAAAGTGATTATTTTATGATATACCTTGAATTGAGTAGAGAACTAGAGTTGTGTAGTTGGTGTACGAATTAGTTCAATTGAACTAGTCCTAAACCAGAACGATAAGAACTAGTTTGCTAGTTAGTAGTTTCTGAGTTCTTATCGTTTACCAGTTCTTTTAGTTTGCAAACTAACTGAGTGGAAAATTGAGGTGGCAGCCTTTGTTATCTGTCACTTTGTCTCGACTTGGTCAAATATCAAAATTGATTTGATATTGTTGTCTAGTCAATCAACTCTCGCGCTTGTATAATCGAACACACACGATTCCATAAGGTAAATATAAGTTTTGAGGGTTCTCTTAAGTCTTGGGCATTATAGTTCGTCACAGACAGCGATCTTCTTAGTTCATTTGTCTTTCAAGATTATTTCGTTCTTTTAGTTTACTTTGTTGGTTTTTTTTAGTTTGTTTGTTTAGGACGTTTAGCTTTTAAACATTCATTTCGTCAGGGTATTTGTATATGTATATATTTACCGTTTATTTGGAAAGTGGCTTAAGTCAATTTTCCACAGAAATCAAGCTACTTTAATTTTTACACTTCCACTTAATGTTTCCATGTTATTTTTCCATTTTGAAGAATTGTTGCTAATATATTTAAAATCAGTAAGATTTAGTAAAACGAAAATTTGCTGTTTAATAAAATGTTAAAAATGTGTATTTTGAAAGGGGAAAAAACCTCTCTTTTTCGAGAGTTTCAAATGGATATGGAAAATATTATGCTATAAAATTTTACGAGATCGCAGCTTTATATTTTATTATCGAAGTAGTAATGTTTGGTTCCATTAAATAGATAGTTGTAACATAATTTTAGCCTTGGCGCACCTACAAAGTGCCTCCCTTTTAGCGATTGCGTTGCATGAACGAAATATGTTATTCGAGTAATTGAATAATTTCTTTTAGAAAAAATAACTTTATCTATGAAACACAGTAACATAAAATCCAGACATTAATGCCTCGCGACTCGCAACCGTAACATTCAATCTCGTAATGTATATAGAATAATCCATAAAACACCCATGAATGGGGATGCACTAACCAAAACTCTGGATTTACTACCGCATCAGGGAAAACCAAGAAACTTTAATAATATTGAGTTCACACCACTGTACGATGAAACGAGACCAATCACAATGCTAAAATGCAAATAATGGATTTATCACACTTTATACCGTCTTTATACCATTTACTTTAATATAACAATTCTTTAATAGAGAATAAAACTTGAACATTTTTTAATTTTATAACATAAAAGTGTATACATTTGTTTTTATTTCAAGGGAATTTTTTCCATGAAGTTGTGCGTTTTTAATAATTTAAAATGTTATTTCATTAATTCTGAAAGTGGCTTATGTCCATTTATAGCCATCAAACACATATTAACCGCCGATCGAAAAGAAATCGAGTAGAAATATTCTCTTCATAGTTTCAAAGAATAACATTTTCCAAATGTGTAAATAATCAGATTTTCAAAAGTCAGTTTTCGAAGATTAACTCGGATTAAACCAACTGAAATTAATTTTCTCTTATAGAATTTGTTTTGCTATAATATTTGGATTAATTATAATTATTATTATAATTGCGGATGGTAACCTAATGAAATGGTACTAAAAATGCAGGAGAACGAATGAACAAAAAGAACTAGTAAATTAAAAGAACTGGTAAACGAAAAGAACTCAGAAACTACTAACTAGCAAACTAGTTCTTATCGTTCTGGTTTAGGACTAGTTCAATTGAACTAATTCGTACACCAACTACACAACTCTAGTTCTCTACTCAATTCAAGGTATATCATAAAATAATCACTTTGTATTTTTTATTATTTAATTTTTCACGGTATTCCCATACCTTTATTTTTATTATCGGTATATTTTGAATTTTACTTTAATTTTATTTTCAGCAGAAAGTAAAGACAGATGGACGACAACAGCATTCAAGAAGAAGTACATCGGAATGTGCTCCTAGCAGTGTACATTCTGAAGCAGTGTTACTTTCAGAAAAGCATCACCGACCAAGATATCTGCATTCAGGTCAGATATCAAATGCGGGACCAGGCTGAGGTACCGAACTTGTGGAGGGCCGTCCGCAATTCCCTAAGGTATTTCGATGTAATTGGGCCTATTGCTGCGATGGACCGCGAGGTGGAAAGGAGCATTCGTAGGGGACTGCTTGGACATGCCATTGAGACGGGTATAGATCGGAAAAATACTTGCAGGGTAAGTTTACTGCTTCTAGCTGAGAGTTTGTTGTTTCATGTGTAGACCTCCTGTTTGTTTCAGAGAACCATTCCTATCTCACCGCGTCCAAGCAGTCTGAACCAGAACGCCTCAAGAAACAACATTGGGAACGCTAGAGCGCGTCGCGCTAGGTTACCGGATACGTTAGAAGACGTTGAGGTTTGTCTTCTGTAACGAACTGTTTTAAAACCACAAAGCGACAATTCTCAAACCCCAACAAATAAATTCAACTTAAAATCCGCCGACCTCCAACACTGCAAGACCGTCCTCAGATAGCGCCAACTTCAACAACACAACCAACAATAGCGCCACGTCAACGAACACAAGCAACGATGTTGAAGACGAAAATGCTGCGGGCGAAGGCGCCGCGCAGAAGAAAGACTAAATGTCATCCAGCAGTTGGATTCTGCGCGCCTCGATGTTTTATAATTATATTCAGAAATTCGCTAAATTTAAATGCAGTTTGAGTTATAAGTGTAAGACATTCATTTCCAAATTAAGTCGTGGTACAGGTTTCCAATTTACTTCAATTTTGAACTTTTGCAATTTCATACAAGAGAAAATGTTTACAAAATATCGATACAATTTGGGATATTGTAGAAAAAGTTGTAAAAATTTCGAAAAATTCTAAATATAAAAATTGTACAATGCAAAATATCGTAATATTTCAACGAATTTAAAAGTTTCTTACCGTTAATTGCAACAGGAGACAAAATAGATATAGATAGGGATATATATTGTTGTGTAACGTCCCCTCCCGAGGCGATTTAGCGCGGTGAACGTCCGCCCGATTGCAGGAGAATGAATATCGCGCTGGAACTCGGCACAAATATTCTTTATTTAGAGCAGTTTTTGGTTGAAATGATTGCTTTTCAAGAATGCTTTCCTCTAAGATATCACGCAATTTAGCGAATTCGCAGAAGAGCTCCGTGTTGAATTTATACGAGGTCTAACAAGTCTTCGAAAGCTGGAGAAACGAAACTTTTGGCTTTTTTAAAAAAGGCTTCTGGAAGTGGCACACTCTTCTCGTCATTTTATTATTCCATTCTTTCTTTGAAAGCTGATTTTATAGATTTCACACGAAGATTTAAAGCTGTTTTTATAGATTTCGGATGAACTTTTAATGGGATGCCTGAATTTTTCTTATGTTTATTGGTTCCAATCTGGTAATTCCAATTCTTTTCAGAAAATTCCTACAAAAAACCGGTAAACCCAGAACATACTTATACACACCACTTGCGACGTCTCAGTCAGTGTTTAATTTTTCCGCTGCTCATGCTCCGGGATTCCACATTTTTATCCAGCGTGCCGTGGACTTCAAGTGCAAACCGCAGATTCAATCCATCATCGCTCTATGAATCACGCTGGAAGCACAGATGGGCGAGGGTGGCGCGAAGTAGGTGACTCTCCCCAATTGCCCGACGAACCGGAGGAGGACACTTTTTCGCCATGTGCTTGACAGCAGCCGCTTGTGCTCTACTGTACCTGTTACGATTGTTATAAATTGCTGCAAACGCAATAAATTCCTCTTGGCGTTTCTAATTCGTCTCCTCAACGAACACGACTCGTCTACGAAAATGCACAGAAAAGATTTCATTTGCAAAAATACATTTCAGTGGTTCAGTTTTCTATTTTGACTTCCATGCAGGTAACTGGATAATTTTTCCAATTGATTAACTGACAGGATCACAACCAAATCGCAGCAGCGGCAACGAAAACATGCTCCAGAATAAAAACGCAGCGAAAAATCAATTACATTTTTAATGAAAAACAAACAGCAAATAAATAATTGTTGATTCAGCATTCATCGATCAAGCTGGACGGGCGGTCAGTCACCCGCCTGCGGGAGCAGCCACGCGACCCACCTGTAAAATAGGATTCGTTCACTGCGAACGCGGCCAACAACTCAGTTGTTGTGCTTTCGTTGCGGGTTTTTTGTTTGCAGTTTTCACTATCTGCACGCAGTTTTCGTGGTGCAGAAAGTGGCTGATTGATTGCCGCCTGCCATCCATCCGTCAAGAATGCAGCAGATATAACATTTTTGAAAGCTAAAGAAATGTGACATGTTTGCAACGATTTCTGTTATTTGCATCGAGAAGCGTTTTGGAAAGACGGAACTCTTGTCAATCGCTTATCGATTATATTCGTCCTTTGGATTGAAATTTCAATGCTTTTAAAATTCATTATTTGTCACTGTGAGAAGCACAGCTAACTCATTATTCCAGTGACTTTTAAATTCATTGACATGCCATCTGGTGGTGTGTAGACAGCTTTAGCCGAATTTTGACAGCCAGAATTAGTTTCCCGCCAAAACTTTTATTAAAGCGGAAGAAAAACGGGAGCAATGGAACGATTAATCCATACAACTGTACCCTCTCTCACACGCAGAAGACGCATGAAGACCGCTGCAAAAGCAATGTTGAACAGCGACACCCAACAGACGGCTGCTCAGGAGCCCAAACACCAAACGAATGGTAATTCTGGGGTGGTCGAGAACCCGGACGAGCAGCAGTACTTGGATCTCATACACCGCATCATTGAAACAGGTGAGTCGTCGAGATAAAATGGCAGCCAAACCAATTTTCTCCATCTCGTCATCGCACTGCACAGGCGTCGAGCGTTCTGATCGCACTGGCGTTGGAACCATTGCCATCTTCGGCGCTCAGATGCGCTTTGATTTGCGTCAGTCCTTTCCTCTGTTGACCACAAAACGTGTTTTCTGGCGTGCCGTCGTTGAGGAACTCATCTGGTTTATACATGGCTCCACCGACGTCAAGATGCTGCAAGATAAGGACATTCACATCTGGGATGGCAACAGCACGCGCGAATTCCTAGACAAGTCGGGTTTGGCCGACCGCGCTGAGGGTGATTTGGGACCCGTGTACGGATTTCAGTGGCGTCACTTCGGAGCCAAGTACCGCACTTGCCACGACGATTACACCGGAGAGGGAGTCGACCAGCTGCAGCAAGTCATCCACACCATACGCACCAATCCGACGGATCGCCGCATCGTCATGTCCGCCTGGAATCCTGTGGATCTGCCGCTGATGGCCTTGCCGCCGTGTCACTGCTTGGCGCAGTTCTTCGTGGCCAACGGCGAGCTGTCGTGCCAGCTGTATCAGCGTAGCGCCGACATGGGGCTGGGAGTGCCCTTCAACATCGCCTCGTACGCGTTGCTGACGTACTTGATCGCACACGTCACGGGACTAAAGCCAGGCGATTTCGTGCACACCACCGGCGACACGCACGTCTACAAGAGTCACGTGGAACCGCTGAAGGAGCAGCTGCAGCGCAGACCGCGTCCCTTCCCGAAGCTGATCATCAAGCGGCAGGTGACGAATATCGAGGATTTCACGATCGACGACCTGGAGATCGCTGACTACAATCCGTATCCGAAGATAGCGATGGCAATGGCGGTGTGAAGCGTGGAGCCGAAGATAGGCTGTATAACGAGTTGAGTTGGCCGTCGCCGCTTTCTCAAGAGTTCCTTTATCAATATTTTACCACTTGCAGTTCTTGTGTGTTTGTTTGTGAGTTATAAATAAAAAAGACAATACCTAATAATAAGTCGTAAGCATTTACCGCAGACGCACTTTAGGTCTTGAGCAAGCACTAGGAATGATAATGCTATTATATAAAACTGTGATATATATATATATAAAACCCAATGGGATGGGTTTTAGTCAGTCCGCTTTTTTAATGTTGACCGAATGATTCCAATAAAAGATTTCAACTCGATGCTTTGAATTACAGCCGAAATGGTAGAAAAGTTTTCCAGCTGTGGGCTCCAAAATATTGCTAAAATTACAGAAGGGAATCGAGCTTTATCATGGAAACTGAGATTTATTTAATTACTATCGATAAACGGGAATTTTGGACCTATAAGACAACGAGGACACGTGAGGGGTGTCCTAACGCGAGAACGGGTGTATTTGCAGTGCCGACTTAATGTTTGTCTTGAGGGCGGATGGCACTTTTCCGAGTTGGCTGACGACGCCGCCGCCGGGACTGATGGAGGTCATGGGCGCCGGCGCTCTTATGGCCGGCGGTACCATCATTCCGGCCCCCGACGGACCGGGCACAACCGACATCGGCATCGTAGGTTTCAGATTCTTGCCCATGCTGACTGCAGCCACCAAAGTGTGTGTGTCGGCCATGCTGCTGGTTTGCTGAACGCCAGAACGTGACGACGACTCCATTTCCCATTCTTCGCGCGCCTTGCCCACCATGTCAAGGATGTGCGACACCACTTTGTTGTACTGCGTTACCTGCTTCATGGCGTTCTCAGGCGTTAGGTTGGCCGCCTTCTGTTCGTTCTGCACCATCTTCTGTTCAGCAACGGGATCCGGCTTGGTGCGCAAATAGTTGGGTGCGATGTCGTGTGAGAAGACGGGGACGCGTCCCTCGGTGAGTGTCCAAAGGGCTTCATCACGCTCCGACGTGATCATCAGTGGCAGAACGGTGCGGTTACGCAGAGGAGGACCAATCTCTTTGGAGAGAACCTTCGAGAGGCTGGTGAGCTGGTGGTGGAGGCGATGAGTTCCTGAATATTTCTCTAGTAAAATCAAGACTCACATGACTTGAAATGAGCGCGAAGTTGTCCAGGAATGATGGCCAGTTGATGGTCTCATGCTCTGCGTCCAGTTTTTGTATCATCGCCACGATTGACATCTTCAAGTCGGTAAGGCGATTCTGCACAGCCTCCAGCGTCATCTCCAGCTGCTTCTCCTCGCGCTGCATTGTGCCTGGAACTGCGTGTCTCTTTCTTATTTAATTAAAGGTTTTAAGCAAGCAGGAAAGTGAAAATCAAATCTAGAAATCGATGCAAACAACGACAGCAGAAAACAGCTCAACCTGGTAAATAAAAACAAATCCATGCTAGCTAACAAGAGACGTCAGATTGAGAGCGAGACCACTATAGAAGACGGCGTGCTGTTATCTCAGCGTAGCAGTAGAGTAGGTGGTTTGTGCACACGGTGAGTGTTGCAGCGATGCGTGTAGTGGAGACACAAACTCCGCCGCTAGAGTGCTGACACTGTCCTTGTTACTGGTAGCTGTGTAATTTTGCAACGCATCGGCTTGCAATTGTTTCATGTTCGTATTAAGGTTTCCAAGGGCTAAAATCCTGCATATTTTTGTTTCTTTTTTAGAATATTATAATCCATACTTGCAGTAAATCATATTTTCTCAGTTAGATTAAAAAAGGTTTATATCATTAATCGCATTAAATTGAATGAAATTGTTAAATGTATCCAGTTTGTTTCTGTATTCAGAGTGATTAACCGTGTAGCGCACACATTCATTCAGAACAACAAAAGTTGTGTTATTATTGGCAAAGTCATCGGGAGGTCAAGCTAGATCGATTTTAATAATAAAACCTGTAAGTAGTAAAATAAATAGCGTACTGTTATTATTTTAATAACGTAAATAATAAATGCAAATGCTTTCTTCTTTTCACCAGGAAGTATTTAGAAATACTTCAAGTCGCGCAACCTTCGCGACTGCCAACTGCAAAACTCATAAAATAATGTAGCTGAAGCTCAATTCGCCTTAGTCGCGAATCGGTTTCTAGGAGGAGCAAAACGATCAGAGAATTACAACATCTTAATAATTCAGAACTCGAATAGGTTGTCAAATGCGACGCCGCTTGAACGGTGCGAAGTGAAGTGAACTGAAATTATTTGGTGCCACTAACTTCAGCAGTTTATTTGAAGAGCGAATCCGTGAAGGCCGAGAACCGCAAACATCAGCGAAGACCGCGTGGATCACTTGTTGCACCAACGATGGGCTGCACCTCACTGCTGTTCGTCGCATTTCTGCTGCTTTTCATCTGCTGGCCGGGGAAGAATTGGTTGTTCATCTGGCGAGTCAACGGCTGGCGTGGAGTGTTGCAGCAGCCGCTCCTGTGGTTTCTGTTGCTGTTCATCACGAAGCCAGAAAGTTAGAGAAGTCCTACCGCCGAAGAAATTACCGACAAATAAATGCTTTCCGCCGAGTATTTTTAAGGCTAACAAGAGTCTGCCTTTCATTTCAGACATCCTGGCAGCAGCTACCAAGCTCCGAAGATACTTTAAACGCCCCCTGGCGTTCCTTTTCGGACCGCTGCTCTTCCTTTACGTGGACGACCCTGCGACCATGGAGCAGATTTTGAACGCTCCTGAATGCTTGGATAAAACCTTCTATCAGAATGGATTCTTCGCGGCCAAGGGCATCTTCCATGCGAAAGGTAAGGAGCGGCGCTCAGCAAGTATGGGCTTGAAACTGCGGCGGCAACCCGGCTCCCACTGCCAACCTGCAACCGGGTTCGTTGCATCCATTTACTTTGGTTTTTAGTTTCCCGGATTGCTTAAAAATTGGATTGCTTTTTCCTATTTTGCATGGTTCCTGCACAGGTCCGCAGTGGAGAACCCGTCGACGACAACTGAATCCTTCATTCAGCATCAGCGTGCTGCTAAGCTTCTTCCCGACTTTCAATGCGGTGGGTGGCCGGCTGAGACGCAAACTGTCCGACTTCACCGGCGATGCGGTGCAGTTGGCCGCCGTGGAAGATTTGGTGAGCAAGGCGGTCATGGAAATGGCCTTCCGTAAGTTGCCGCCGGTAGAGATGCGAGTACCTTACGATTTCTCATCTCCGAAGGCACCATAATGGGCAGCGACATGGATCTCATTGACGACGATTCCGAAGACCAAACCAGGATATACAAGATGTACGTGTCCCCGCCCCGCACCCCGTTGTGTGCCTATCTAATTAGAGCGCCACTTCTTTATAAACGCTTAGTTTGGTGAAAGTATCCGCTCTGAGGACCGTGCGGCCGTGGATGCAAATCGAGCGCGTCTTCTGGATGCTGGACCGGGAACTCTATGACTTGGAAAAGGAGTGCAATAGGGAGGCGGCGGAGTTCGTGGACAAGGTAAGCAGGTATATCTAAAATAGATCGGGGTATATTTAAAGTAGACCTGAATGCACTTTTCAAGATCGTGGTGAGCAAGTACCGCGAATGGCAAATGCGGCGAGCTGAGGAAGCGGCCATGCGAAGGAAAGACCCGCGAAGAAGCGAAGGGCGTGACGAACTTGAATCGGATTCGGGGACGGAATATGAGGACTTCACAGCTGCGCCGGACGCCAAGGATCAGCCAGCGAGGAAGCGCATCTTCATTGAACAACTCTTCCACTTGGCGGAACGCGGCGAAATGACGCTGCAGGAAATTATGGACGAATCACACTCGATGATGTTGGCGGTGAGTAGCGTGCATTTCACACTCTGCCAATGACGCTGCCTTCTCCGCCCCAGGCCACCGAAAGCGTCTCCAACAGTTTGGTGATCGCCCTCCTCTTGCTCGCCATGCATCCCGAGTGCCAGCGACGACTGCGCCGGGAAATCAGCAGAGTTCTGCCTACTTCCGCACAGCCAGACGCGCCCTGCATCAGCAGCGAAGACCTGAGGCAGATGCCTTACCTCGACATGGTGTTCCACGAGGCGCTCCGCTTACTCACTACCATTCCGGGCAATATGCGATGTGTGGGCCCGGGCTTCCGACTCAAACTGCCCGCTGACGACGCAGCCAAGGAGGCTGCGGCGGTCAGTGTGCCAGCAGGGACTTCTGTGATGCTGGACGTCTTCAATATGCAGCGCGATCCACAGAACTGGGGTATTCGTGCGCAGCAATTTCAGCCGGAGCACTTCGCCGCGACTCCCGCAGACGGGGAGAAGTCACCGCAGAGGCGGCTTCCGTACGCTTTCCTTCCGTTCTCGAAAGGTCCGCGTATGTGTATCGGTAGGTTAGGGAGGAGAGTTCGAACCCAAGACGCTCACCAGCTACTTTACAACAGGTCATCGCTACAGTACTTGGCTCAGCAAGATTCTGTTGATTAATTTGGTGTGCGATTACGAATTCGGTACCACGACGAAGCTGCACGAGCTGCAGTTCATGGGTGGCTTTTCGCTGAAATTCCTGAATTCGGAGTCGGTGCTCTTGAGTATCAAACGCACTTCCGAGACAAGTTAGTTGCTGGAGTATCCGTGGTTCGCTGTAATTGAAGTCGGTGCAATAAACTGGTTCAAATGGAAATAAGGAACGCATTGTCCTGCCGTGATTGTCTTCGATTTCTTTCGTCCAAATCTGCGCACAGCGCGGAAATACGTTACTGTGCCGAATAATTGCATGGATTAATCTAAATTGAAACAAAAACGTTTCTGGGTTCCGGGGTTGCGAGTTTAATCACTAATTAATTCAATTCATTAATTGCTACGTTACAAGTTCTCCTAATGTATCTCCATATCGCCCTCTGATCGATAAGGCAATTTGAAAGCATCTCAGGCATGACTAAGACTGAATTTGCTTTGGAACAAATTAAACTAGCAACAAATAAAAGCGTTTTTTAACTGAGTCACCTTCGAGTATTTATTGCTTTTGAATGTTTACCATTCCAAGAAAAAATGAGCAAGATTGCTGGTTTAAAACTAGAGTAACTCCTGAAGTCCAACCAGGTCTCGACCAGCAACAGTTTACGCCGGTGTACAGCAACTCGGCCAAGGTATCTCGCCCCGTTTCACCCCCAAATCGATCCGATCCGATCCGCTTAAACTAACTGAAACACTGAAAAACTCCACATTTCAAATATCACTCAGTCCTCGAAAGACTTCTGGTGCGGCTGCTCGAGGACTGACATTGAAAGTGAGGCTTGCAAAAACAATCGCACTCACTTTAGGCCCGAAATTAATGACGTCTATCAATTTAAGTCTGCACGAGTTGCGCAATTTTTCGCAAGCGACTGCTGTGCGCTGTTAGCAAGTTAATGCAGCATGCTGAGTTGAACGGTTGTTGTGCGTGTTGGACGGCGTTATGTAGTTGTGGTTGCATACGACATAACGGAGAGGGTCACGCCGAGCCTCTCCGGAGGGTCACGCCGACCCTCTCCGTGCACAGAAGAGTTGCACTCACTCTAGTGTGGACTTCAATAGGAATTCGGTCTGATTATGCTGACTTCGAAGGATTTTCCCGTTGGATGTTGCTGGAAATGGCCAAACTAAGCCTACAACGCACTTGAGAACATGAACTCGTCGGGTGATAACAGCGAGTTTTGTTAAAAAATTTCTCGTAATTTGGTTAGAGTGCCCTATGACTCCTCGTTACTTTTGATCGGACCTCCTCCACCAACCAAGTCAATTAATAGACCGCCAAAATATTCCCATTCCGATGTATTTTCGGATTTCACTGCAGATTTTCATATTTCGTATTTACCTCCGCACACGAGTAAATATTTTGTGCTGTGCTTTCAATAGCTGTAGCGCTGGTACTGCACCGCTATTTGTCAGAACATCAATCAACCCAAACACATTTGTTACAACAAGAAAGAAATCAATCAAGTCTGCTCGTTGGAAAATACAAAATGCTACCAAAATAAGTCGTTCGCTCGTCCGTGGCGGCTTTCGGCGGAGCGAAAACTAGAGGTGAGTAATTAAAACGGAAAATATGCGGCTCGTGTGTTGTAATTGGCAGCGAGCAAATCGCTGCGAATTGTAAGCCAGGTGTAATAGTTGGCTGAAAAGATGGGGAGACTACGAGAAATAATGGAAAGGAAAGCGGTTGCGCGGGAAGTGAGGAAGCGGAGACAATACAAGAAGATTAGACAAGATCGTACTGGCAAATAATTGAGAAAACAAACAATAACGGGCTTAATTAAGTGAAATGATTGAAAAATATTGCTTGTAATGCGAAGTTGTAGAATTTGCTTTCTTGATTCTCTCAGGGATTTTTCCTGAATTCCGCGTTGCTTTTGTGCTCAATTCGTGGGGAAAACATTGCGGCGGCCACTTGTTTTGGGGCAAAGAATGAAACTCCTTGGAATTGGGAAATATTGGAAAGCAGACAGATGCTTGTATTTCAAGCAATGGAAAGTTCTAAAACACTGCAATTCTAAAATAATTGAGTGGTCTCCAGAGGGGGTGGGGGAACTCCGAAGACGAAGACTCCCCTGAAAACCCACCGCCAGTCACAAGTCTCCTTGCTCCACATCGGGAACTGATAACGGATTTCTCGCTTCAGATATCCGTCCATCACTAGCCCACCTTAACAGGTGCGTGACAGCCGACGATGGAGTGCCGTTGGCTGCAGTCACCGCATCGGCCGCGCAACACAGCCGCAGCGCCATTCCGCCGACAGCGTGCAGCCGCCGCAGCGACAATTCTTTTTACGCTTGTCCACAAATGCTGTTGTAACGTCTGAGGAATGTAATTAGTGAGCGAATTCGGCCGCCGGGTCGTCGCGATGCGAGGCAATCAGCGGCGCGCAGGCCGCCGCTCGCCATACAGAGCATATCCGAGACAAGGTCGGAAGCAGAGCGCTTAGCACTTCATTAAAGGAGTTCGTTCCTCGCTCTTCTGCGCTGGCGAGCGCAAACAGAGTGGAAAACGCGCTTGCAGAAAAGGTCTGATTTAGCATAATTGGTTTTTTGCTCGCCACGAATTGGTATTTTTAGTTTCTAATTTGCCAATTATTGGGCAATTTAAATTTCGATCGATCGCCTTGTTGTGCGGCGGAGTTGGAGGCGCATTCATGGCGGGCGACGTCATTTCGTCGCAGCTCTGCGCCGATTTGTCTGCCAACGAGCTGTCACACCTGACGACAGTGTTGACATGACAACAGGGTGCCGGGCATTGGGGGGCAGGTGGCGTTGGAAATCGTCGCAGTTGCAGAGTTTGGCAGAATGGCTAATGAAATCGGAGTGCTGACACATCGCATTTCTGCGCGTAATCGTCTGGAGGGAGGCCAACCGATGCACGTGCAGGAGACGCGAAGATAGCGGACGGTACTTCCTGCACCAACCTGTTTGCTTCCAAAACCTTTTTTGCCACATGTTTCGGTCTCTTCTCCCCTCTAAGACTTCGCCTTCCTTATGTTCTTCATTACTTTTTGTTGTTTCATTTAGCTGCAGCATTCGCAATCACCGTCATCGTGACGAATTCAGAAGCTGATCAATTCTTAAAACCGTTCAACTCTCCAGTCTCCTTATAAGCTGAGTGTGAGTGGCAAGACAAGGTGACAAAAATAAGCATTTCTAATTGCGAATGCTCTTCGTTTTTTCAACACCTGCTAATAAAAACTCTTTTGTTTGCATTCAGATTTAGTTTGCTGAATTTTAAGTAAGCGTTTTAATGAATTGGGCTTTGGAAGATCATCTGACCACGCTAATGGACGTCTATATCGTGGAGAATAATAGGTCTGCGGTACGTGAACGTGCCAGTTTCGCTTTGAAGCCCGAATTCCCCCGCAGAGATCCAGCCGCGCCAAAGTCAGAGGAGTCGCACAGAGGTCGGGCGGAAGTAAACGGAGCCGCCAAATCATCTCACTGCGGTAGACTGCACGCAGCGCAACTATTGGTCCGCAATGAGCGCAATAAACACCGAGCTGCACAGGTCGGTCCAGACCACGAGGTGTCGTCCGAACGACTGCGCCGACGCAAAGCAAACTCGTCCACTCTTCGTGGGAAGGCGCAACACGAACAGCGTCAACAGACCAAATAACCGAAAACCCATCGAGGTCTGTGGAAAAGCAGTGGGCTCAGCGCGGAGCACTTACAACAACACCGACCGACAACGAGTACTTCGAGTAAACAATTTTTGCTTTCCTAACGCTTTTCAATTTTTCTCCACTTCTGTTTCTTTTTTATAGCCAGCTACTGCTGCTGCCGCTGCCAAAAGCAAATTGAAAACAAGTCCGAGTCCGTTTAGCCAACGCTGGAGACCTCCGTGCAGAAGTTTATAAAAAGCGACGCGACCGCCTTGTGGACAACAGTTCGCGGTTGCGTCCCCTCGTAGTCGGTGGTTGTTGTTTTGATTCCGTTCCTCGACGACTGGAGTACAGAAGCCCAGTGCGATCCGAAGCGAAGATTGTGTTACCTTCACGCGAAGGCTGCTGATTATCCTGCAATAAAACGCTGCGAACTACGTGACCAACTAGCGGGTGCAGCATGAACTCCTCGATTCGCGCGCTCTTGTGGTGCCTGCTGGCTGCGACGTGCTGCGTGCACGCGACTCGGAAGCTGCAGGAGCGCTACAGCTGGACGCAGCTGGACTTCGCCTTCCCCAGCCAGCGCCTCAAGGAGCAGGCGGTGGCTGCGGGCGACTACGTGCCGCAGAACGCCCTGCCCGTGGGAGTGGAACGCTGGGGCAACAAGTTGTTCGTCACTGTGCCGCGCTGGAGAGATGGTATGCTGGAGGGGAGAAAGGAAGCGGGGGGAAGTCGGGAATAGAAAAAATTCTAGTGTTCAAGAGACCTTTTTTGAGAAAATCCTGGATTTTTTGTTCTTTAAAAATGTGATTTTTCACGCACATCCTTTCAGCGAAGATAGTTTAATCTGTCCTAAAATAAGGAATCCATTTTATAACTCGGGTTTCCCTTTGCATCGCTGGAATTCCTCAGTGTTTCGCAAAGCATTTCATTTCTCGAAAATGTGTGGCTGTTGTGTTGTGTTGTCCTGCTTCGCAACTCAGCAACGTCCGCTGTTGCTCGAGCAACTATTAAGCCAACTGTTGGCTTAGAAAACTGTGGATATTCTGTATTTCTTCTCAGATTCTTTGAGATTTGAGATCCTTCGACTGCTCTTGGTCCTCCGAGCTTTTGAATAGGAATCTTGAAGTGTTAGAGCAAAATGAGTGAAAATGGCATCTTTCGGTAGACATGAGAATGCTGAATGTGTAGAAAGAAGAGTCCTCATTTTCCAATAATTTTTCATATTCTACAACAGGATGCGTTCGTTCAAACCAAGTTTATCTGCTTACAAAACGTCAATTCGAGTTGCTTTTCGGCTTTAAGTTGTGTTTCGAGTAGGATTTCCTTACTTCTGTAAAAATGAGCCTTCTGTAACAGAAGTACAACACGAAAGCAACCGAAATAACATTAAAAAACAAGCAACTGAAGAACGAACAACATTGCTAGTGCGTACCAAACTATTAATTCCCCCTCTACCTCCACGAGACACACTTAATTGCCCGATCATTTTAATGCAATCTAAGTCGTAACACAGTAATTACAAGTGAATTCTGAGTACTCCGTTCTTGTGTGGCGCAAGTTGTGTTCTTCCCTTCTGCGAGCCAGCAAACGAGCGCCGGGTGTCCTTCAGCAACAGATTATTTCGGAAGTCTTGAAAACGCCAGTCCAGTTTTACAACACACTTTGAAGGCCACGGTGAATGGCACGGCTGAGTAGGCGAAGCGGTGCGGCCGATAATTCGGCTCAAGCAGGAACACAACAACACGCTCAACCCGCATTTCAACATAATTGGAAGAATTTTATGGTGCTTTCAAGAGAGTTTTCGACTGGTGAACAGAACCGACTGGAGTGGACTCAGCAGTCTGCGTCGTTAGTGGCAGAATGACGTCGGAGCCGCGTTGCTTAGCTGCAGCATGTTCTCGTTCCACACCTAACTGCGTCACATTAAGCAGTCGTGCAAGAGGAACTTTCAAGAAGCTTGAACTCCAGCTAGAGATACTCCACGATCGCATGAGGAGCGTTCGCTTAAACTCATTTAACTCGCAGTTTAACACCAATCACTTGACTTCATATTTCTCTAAATGCTTTATAAAGTCCGATTGGATCAAAGCTTCGTTTATCTTTCAAAAATCTGCTTGCCACACTTAACATTCACTTCCTCTGCAATAAACGTCAATGAAACTAAATTTACTGCTACCCGCTGCAGAGATCGAATGGCCGAAGCAATAAAAAGCAGCTAAAAAGCGGAAAGTTGGAGTGTGTTTAAGCAAATTTGCGACAACAACTTTGTCTCCGTCAAGCAGCAACAACAAGTTTGGCAAACACAAAAGAGTTCGAAACGAAAATAATTCAATTCAATTTGAATGTAGCAAAAACGCGAACGCATTTGTTGTTGTTAAGCTTGGCTTGAAAGCTGCCAGCCAGACAGCCAGCAGCCGAGACGATCGCTGTTAGCTGATAGCACGGCAGCCGTCCGTCCCCCGCAGCCCCCTTCACGGGGGGCCGCAACGGCTGCAGCGCTCTAGCAAGCGGCTCGCAAACGATCCAGCAACGTGTCTCACTTCGTTCCACTGTTGGTGGCTGCTGGCTGAGTTTGCTTTTGACGAGCCAGCTGTCAAGTTCAAGGTCGCCGCTCCCGCTGACAGTTGATACGTGCAGCCCGCTGTAACGACGGAGAGACGGGCAGATTTTGTGGAACCATTTCGGGTACTTCGGTCCACATTTGCCGTTGAAGAGTGTGGAAGGAAGTGTTTTTGTTGTCTGTGGATTGTAGCGAGTGTTTAGAATGTTTTAGAGGTTTGCGTTCCTCGTTCCCTTTATCTCGCCGCGTGATGGCGGCCTTTTTTCCGTCGGCCTGCGTACAGTGTAACGCTCGACGGCCGATCGGAGGCTCCTGTGCGAGCGGAACTTTTCGCGAACCTCCATTATTAGGCGCGAAGCCCTGACCCTCTACTTCGAGCCTCACTAAGCTCGCCGCACGAAAAATATCTCTTTTCAATGGCTGCACGCCGGTGCTGCTTGGCCGATATTACTGAATACATTATGAAGACGACTTTCGTACGTTTCTTGGAATAATTATTTCGCAAAGAACGCAGCCGACGTCGTTACGGAGCGCTATTTGCTTACACTGCTGAGCAACGCTGCCGAAGTTGGAGCGAGTTCATGTGTGGCCTCAGCACTCATGTGGAACAGGCTAACCAACGTGAGTTAATTGAGTGCACGTGAATTAATTGAGTGCACGTAAAGAATCGGCTTGCTGCGAATCGGTTTTGTTCGGCGAACCGATTCGGGAATGCTAACACATTCAAGCTGACGCGTGCGTCCATCCGAGTTCGCACTGTGCTGTTATCGTGGGCGTTCAGTTATCTCTTCTCACCGCGTTCAGTTACCTCTTCTCAGGAGTGAACCGCAGCCTCGCTGAAGCCTCCCTTCACCCTCCCAAGAGCTGCACAGAAATACGGAGCGCCAGAAGTCGGCTGTTTCACCGATGCTGCGGAGTAATTAGACGAATAGCGAGAGTTTGCCACTCGAACTTAACTCAGAAACGCCCGGAAGGCGTGAACGTGAGCGTGCAATTGCGCAAGCGAGTGCTCAACAGATGTGGCACGCACTTGCGTCGTGGAGGGGCGTGCATCGCGGCCGAAAACGTCCATTTCCACTGACAGCCTTGATTTGCAGCGCGCCTTCGCGCTCAGGCGTCGACAACGCCGAGCGCGCATTGTAATCGGCGATCTCCGCGCCAAGGCCTACAGCGAGTAACCTTTGCGACCGGGTTGCACGACTGCTCTCGTCGGCGGCTTATTTTAGTGCTCTAGTTTTCGTCACTAATTGTTGGTTTCTCGGCTCGTTGCCTTGAGACTCCACTCGCCTGCTTCGTGTGTCGACAGAAGGCTCTCGCATTTGACCTCATTGGAACTCTCGATAGATTCGTTTATTAATGGCTTCAGCTCTTCGCTTCCACGGCTGGCGCAGCCATTCGCATGAATATCGCATTCACAAATTAACTCCAACAACACTCGCGAATCCATTCCACTTCCCTGCAACGACATCTGCCTGCTTTGCGAGCGAACTCAGCACGAGACGAGAGAACCCAGCGAGAGGAGTCCGCAGAACAACAAGCAACTCGAACGCCGAGTCATTGCCAAATAGTTATCATTTCGTCGGCTCGAAGAATAGCGAGCGCCAAATGCTTGCTTTCCCATCCGACGCGAAACCCGTACGAAAAACCAATTTTATTGCAGCTCTCGGCTTGCAGATTGCTTGGCTTTTATGACCGAAACGAGTTGCTGAAATCGCGTTACTTTAATTGAGTTGCGAGAACAGTTTTGTTTGCTTATTGGCAATATTTGGTAAGAAACACTCACCGCTCAGCCGGTGCTACGCATAACACTGAAAACCGCAACGAAAATGACTCCTCGCATGCTTACAAAGTCGCCGCGAAATTGCCAAACTGGCGGCAACAGAATGTTGTGACTCCGCAAGCCAGCTGCTCGCGGTGGAAGCAAGTGGCTCGATATGAGTTAGTCCGTCACAGTATTGCTTCCATGAGCCACTTGTGAAAAGACTTGAGGTTAGCTGGGAGAACTCCTTGAATCTCCCTCGCTCCCTCTTTCTCATCCACACGCTTTTGTTTCTCTTAGACTTTTTTGGGTTAGAAGGCTTACGAATCGCCGAGAGAACTTATTGAATCCCTCTGCCTCCCTCTGCCTCGCTCGTCAACGTCTTTATTTCCCCTCAACCACGAGAGCCATCTACTCACTCTACTCGTTTCGCGCTAGAGAGTGCTTCGAGTGCCGTTCGTAAGAGTCACGCGGTTGTTATCATTAACTTACCCGCTCTTTGCAGCTTCAACTGCATCAATGCGATTTTGCGCAGCTGCTTCTCGCAGGAAATCGAAAGTGAAGTCTCGGGGTTTACGAGACGTTTTATTGCGATTTGATATTTCGGTACGAGATATCGAAAGCGCGCGATTGCCAACTTGCGCTTAATTGGCGCACTCGAGAGCTGCATGGGGAAGACGACTTGCAAATCGGCCGCTCCGCTGTTTTATTTTGCAAGTAATTGCAAAACTATTACTTCGCAACGTTGCGGGGAGTTTGCGGAAAATAGTTTGCAGCGCGTTTGAGGTTTTCGTAGGGAAAGATTCGGCGTAGCGCTCAACACGGAATCGCTTCTCTCCAGTTTCATTTGCTCGGTAATTTAATGAACTCACTGGCCGGTGAGTTCATTACAGGTGTTGTGAGTCGTAAATTTCCAGAAATAAACCAACGAAATCATTTGAACTCGCAGAGCTATCATTGCACGCGCTATATTGGCGCAAAATACGGCCGATATGTTGATATTGTCTGCCTAATGCCTCGACAGCATTCCCGTTGAGATAATTTATCCTCCGCCACGTTTGATTGATTGATGGACTCGCAGCGAGCAAATGGCTGCCAACTTGATCGGGTAGAGTTATGAAAGTGAAAATTCGAACAATCCGCGGCACGTGGCCACCTCCAGAGTGTGTTTTCGGAGCAGCATAATGAGTTTAATTGAAATTAATGATCAGCGTTTCGGGCGAGCGGCTGCTAAATGCAGTGCAAACAAATCGTTAAGCGGCTGAGAGGCATCGAGAGGCACTGAGAAGGAGGCAGAGGGCTGCCTCGGGCTGTGATAGCGATGACCCGAGGTCGTCGTGTGCCTCGTTCGGCGCTGTTGCGCGTTCGCGGCAGCAGTTGACCGAACGGTGGCAGTGACCAGCGTCCGCCGCCCCTCCACAGCCCAGCACGCACCTCGATGCCGCTGAAGTGATCGACTTCAATACTGCGACGTTATTAATTAGCGCTCCCTCATTAATTACGCCAGCAAAACAAGACGGCTTCCGAAAGCAGGCACTTCGCGCAAAATTAAGTGGAAAGACTTTCCAGCCAGCAATTTACGGTCAACCGTCAGCAGCAACGGCATCCGCTGCTGCTGCTAATCGCTGTTTGTTGTGCGCAACCGCGGATTGTTGTCGATCGGTGAGCCTTTGTGTCGCTGCATTGCTGGCGGCTGCAGTTTGCGGTGTTTACTCGTGGTTTTCAGTGTCTGCTACGTGTTCTGCTGCTGCTCGAACGAGCTTCAGTTGTCCGGCCGTCGCGGAGAGTCGCGACGACGTCCCTCTTCGCCGCATTGCGAAAGACAACTTCGTGATTTACGGTTTTCTTGGAAGCTGACGAGCGCTTCTCCGTCCCCTGCAAATGGCGTCCTTAAACTGCAGAGCGGCACGCTGCCATCGCTTGCATCGCTCTGCTGTCCGCTTCTCTTGCCCACTTCAACGCAAGCAACCGCAGATGATTTCCACAGTCGTTAGTTTTTCTTTCAGTTCCCCCTCGAATTGCGTTTGATTTAAGGAAGCTCAAGCGGAACGCGGCGTCGTAGCTCGCGCTGATCTCTGCAAAGCGTTGCAAAAAACTCGCAATGCAACGGCGATAACTAGGATCGCAAATGGACGTTAATTTCTGACGGTCGTTGACGTGTTCGTGATTGCTTCAGCGATTCACTTTGCCTGGTTAAGTGGGAAAACAGGAGTTAGTAAAATAAGCGAACATTTGGGGTGGGTGGGGGGAGGGAGGGAGGCGGGAACCTCAAGGAAGAGCCTGACGTTAGAGTGATTTATGTGCTCTGCAATTAACTGAGTGAAATACCAGCTTTTTTTTGGCCGACACGACGTCACGGCAAACTAAGAATGTCAGGTGTTTGCCAGCAAACGAGTTATTCGCAGTTTTCGTAGAAATAAAAGTCGTTGTATGCGCACCGACGCTTCAGTTTGGCAAAAGAAGCTGCAGTAGACCGATATTACACAACAGGCACATTTTGCAAGCCTCCTACACGAAAATACACATCCAGCGATATCTTTCTCGACTCGATCCTGCACGTTCGCCAACTGCAATTACAGGGGTCCTCAAATTTGGGGGGGGGGGGGACTCGTTTCTGCAGACAACGTTGTAGTCTTTCTGCAAAATTGTCCAATATTTCAGTCCAAAGTGCTTCATAATTCCCCATCCCACCGGCGATTTCAAGTGGGCTGTGAATAGGAAACCCTAGACTCGAAAAACTACTATAAGAAATGAAAAACAAAACTAAGCTGTGATGTGACTTCGGAAGGAACGCCAGCCGACTGGTTTCTTCATACCGATTGAAATACGCAAACTGAAAAATTGCGTCGTCAAAATTAAGTTACTGGAAGCACGAGCGCATGAACGAAACTAACGGTGAACGACCAGCGGCGTCCTACGCAGCTGACGCGGAATCGCGGTGGCCAGACAAAGTGGGGCCGCGCAGAGGATGCGAGGCCGTGTTGAGCGCGCCGTTAGAGCGGCTGTCTGCCGTTGGCAACGCTGCGGCGCGACAACGAGTGCCGAAACAGCTTTTTGCACCTGTGGATTTCGGTTTTTATCCGCGATTTCCTTTGCGTTTTGTCAGTTTCGCAGTGAATTCAACGCTTCTGGTGTTGAACACCGACACCGAAACCGGTCGAGAGGGCGAACCAGACAAATAAGGAAGTCATTTTATCGAGGACTGAAATCAGCGGTGGTCTGCTAGGCGGGCAACTTTTTCGCTACTATTTTTCGCTTCGACGGGTTGCTCGCTGAATGGAGGCGACGAATGGGAAGCTTTTTTGACGCATTTTCCCCCGAAAAATCGCTACTTTCCAGGTAATCCTGAAAATCTGATCTCGAGTATAGAATTCGAACTCAAATATAAATGCAGATAAAGTCGATGTTAGTGTAATTGCTCCACAAGACTGCCGAAGTGCTCCTGAATTTGCGCTTAATCGGCGAGAAGCTCAGCGGGAGCTTGTCGCGTTTTTCTCTCTGACTGCATGATTTACGCGTTGTTGCTTGTTTAATGGCGATTTTCTATGGTCGGCTAGATAACTGCAGCAAACTGCATTTCAACGAACAGCTCATTGATACAGTGTATGGCGACATTTATGCTCGCATCAGTCGGCGCGAATGCTGCACGTCGACACTCATTCGCGTGCCAGCACGATGCTGCACCGCTTCGCTGCAAACGGGCATTTTGACGCTGTTGCCGGCTACGGTTGTCAAGTGTTGCGACGACATCACTTGTCAACCACTCGGCGAACCAAAAGCAGGCAGTGGCGCAGCGCGAGGGCGCCACGAGGCGGAAGCTGCCCTGAAAACCGAGAGCAGACGGTTGCACAGTCGTGGTTGTCCATCGCTTTTCCTCTCCACGCCACTGAAACGCAGCGCTTTTTTTCGCCGTCACGGTGGCCTCCTGTGGCGTTTGGTTGTCAGATCTGCTCGCTGAGTGTTGACTGCTGCTGCCAGATGCTGCTGCCAATCGTTTTCCTGTTGTTTTCGCATTGTCGATGCCGTTATTGCTTTGTAAGCAGCTACCTGCAGGTGTAGACAAGTCAATTTTCCTGCCCGGGTCCCGCGGCGCACACGATCAACCCGCTGCACTGGCGCGGTTCGGTGGTCGGTGATTTTATCGACATCCATTTGTCGGACACCTTCATTTGCGATCAGCTTAATTGACTTGTAACATTCAAGCCGAAGCGTTGACGTCTTTTGACGTCGTCACAGCGATCCTCTGCAAAGCGACTCAAAGTAGACACACAATTTGAAACGCCATTCCGCCCCGCGGTTGCTCTAGTTGGCTTCTCACTCTCGTCTCTCGTCTCTCGTCTCTCGTCCTCGTCATGCCGCACCGCCGTCTGCCACTCGTTCTCACCTCTCACCCTCCTCTCGTTGCAGGCATCCCGGCCACCCTCACCTACATCAACATGGACCACAGCGTCTCCGGCTCGCCCGAGCTGATCCCGTACCCCGACTGGCGCAGCAACACCGCCGGCGACTGCGCCAACAGCATCACCACCGCCTACCGCATCAAGGTGGACGAGTGCGGCCGCCTGTGGGTGCTCGACACGGGCACCGTGGGCATCGGCAACACCACCACCAACCCCTGTCCCTACGCCCTCAACGTGTTCGACCTCACCACGAACACGCGCGTGCGCCGCTACGTGCTGCGGCCCGAGGACACCAACGCCAACACCTTCATCGCCAACATCGCCGTGGACCTCGGCAAGTCCTGCGACGACGCCTTCGCCTACTTCTCCGACGAGCTCGGCTACGGCCTCATCGTGTACTCGTGGGAGCGGAACAGGTCGTGGCGCTTCTCCGCGCACTCCTACTTCTTCCCCGACCCGCTGCGCGGCGACTTCAACATCGCCGGCATGAACTTCCAGTGGGGCGAGGAGGGCATCTTCGGCATGTCGCTGTCGCCGCCGCGCTCCGACGGCTACCGCACGCTCTACTTCAGCCCGCTGGCCAGCCACCGCCAGTTCGCCGTGTCCACGCGCACGCTGCGCGACGAGAGCCGCGTCGAGAACAGCTTCCACGACTTCCAGGTGCTGGACGAGCGCGGCCCGAACGGCCACACCACCGGCCACGCCATGAGCGACGACGGCGTGGAGCTCTACTGCATGATCGACCAGAACGCGGTCGGCTGCTGGCACTCGTCGATGCCGCACACGCCGGAGTTCCACGGCATCGTGGACCGCGACGACGTGGGCCTCGTGTTCCCCGCCGACGTGACGATCGACGAGGACAAGGACGTGTGGGTGCTGTCGGACCGCATGTCCGTCTTCCTGCTCGCCGACCTCGACTACAAGGACGTCAACTTCCGCATCTACACGGCGCCGCTCAGCGCCCTGATCGAGAACACCGTCTGCGACCTGCGCGGCGGCGGCGGCGGCGGCGGCGTGCTGCTGCCCTCGGTTTCGGGCAGCCTGTCGAAGCCCTCGCTGGGCTACGGCAAGCAGTACTTGCCGCCCGTGTCCGAGAAGACGCTGCAGCCGCTGTTGCCGCCCTCAGCGCCCTCGCACGCGTACCTGCCGGTGCTGCCGCCCACGCAGGTGCCCAAGGCGTACGTCTTCAACCAGCACAACGGCTTGACCTTCGAGTCCAGCGGGGGACCGCAAGTCTTTCCTCCACTCAAGAGCTACGTGACGTCTCGCAGCCACTGGTGGCAGCACCGTGAATAAGTAGGCGTCCTTCCTCCGAACACCTCGTGGTACCAAGGATGCGGATGAGGGCAAGGACACCCACCCCTCGAATTTGTTGACTAGACACCACTTTTCCGCCCGGAGAGGGCATGTCTTGAAATACTTTCTTTCTGTCATAAAGGAACATTTTTTCGCGAACATGGTATTGATTTTTAGTTTTATAAAAATTGGACTTTCATTTAGTTGTGTTTCGTTATGATTTTACCATTAGGATAAATAAATAAAAGCGTATGAATGTCAGAAGCGTCTGTCGTATCAAGCGTCTGTTGGTTGTGTCACAACAAATGTAAGGCATTTATTTCTCAGAGGTTTCATTCAGATCGGTTAGCTAATTCCTGCAACACATTTGCATACTTTTAGGCGTCACTTTAACACACTCCGGCAAGAGTTTCACATTTCTCGCTGCCGGCTTTTAGGCTCTCTTGTGGTATGCAAGGAGAGCGAGGAACATTGCATAATCTCGAGGCGTCGGCATTTTTACTTGCGTAAAATTAATGATTTTTAATGAATTCAACTGAGAATGCAATCAAAACCACAAACAAAATCAAATAGTTTTTATTAGTCGGTTTATGTGCGAAATTTCGCCAACTACGGCCAATTTTCGCCAACACCGACGTCACAGGGTGTGTCATGTGCATCGTTTGACCAATTTATCTGCTCACCTAAAAGTGTGCGTTGTGATTTTAAGTTTCTCCAAGTTTCTTCTATTAAAATTCGATTGAAAAGTGATGAAAAAATGATAAAAAATCAAGTATATGTCGTGTATATAGACGAGCTTTCGTAAAATTAATGAAATTTTGTTGCGCCGACGAGTGGCACGACTTCAACGCTTCGCTCAGAGTATTTTAAGCACCTCCAAATTGTTCTCCTCTTAATTGCAGGCCGGCCTGCTTAATAATTCATGCTGTCCGCTTCTTCTTGCTCCCAACTCATCAAGGATGCAATCACCGAATCGCCAAAAAACTGGGGCAGCGCTCAACTACTTCCAGCCCGCCGCTACGCCGCCCTCCCGCTCCACGAGCAGGCCTCGTAAAACCGCTCATTTGGTGATTTATAATGCGAGTGGCATTCACGCCGAGAGTGGGCGTGGCCAGACTTTCGAAAAACAAATAAAGGCGAAAGTTTAGGGTGCCCCGTTTGAACCGCGCGCAGTTTTTTGGCGCTTAAGCAAACACAGCGCATCCTTCAACGCCGAAATCAGGCCGAAGTCAGGCCGTAATCAAGAACCTGCCAAAGTTAACGCCGAACGTGGTCGACGCAACACTTGCTGCCGTTCACACCAGCCGGCGGAGCGGCGGAGCGGCGGAGCGGCGGGCGATGCGGCCGGCGGAGTGGGCAGCAGTTGTGCGGCTGTGGGTTGCGGTTTCGCGGCGTTTGGTGGACCGCGAAAATAAATAAAACTTATAACGCGCGCCATTAAGCGGCTCTCGGGTGGACGCGCCGCTCGTTTGCGGCTGCGCAGTGGCGGCTCCCCTCCGCACACGAATTTGCATACACGATTCCCGCCGCCGACTGTCGAGGCGGCGCAAATTATACGAGCGTCTGCCACTCCACGCCGGCTCAGCAGCGAGGGACGGCGCGCTGTGCTGGCCGCAGCTATGAATGAATCGCGCGCCCGCTCGGCCCGCCGCACGAATGCGAGCCGATCGCACGAAGGCACGTCTAGGCTGCGGTCGGCGGTCGGCGGTCGACGGTCGACGGTCGGCGGTCGGCGGTCGGCGGTCGACGGTCGGCGGTCGGCGGTCGGCGGTCGGCAGTCGGCAGTTGGCAGTCGGCAGCCGAACGTGTCATTAGCAGCGCGCAGAAAGTTGATTTAGGCTCGGCCACCGCGGAGCACCAATTTGGCTGCCGCTGCCGAAATCCGAGTGAATAAATAACCGCGCTGCGAGGCCGCAAATTAGCTGCTGCCACTCCACGCCGAGCGCTATCAGATCGCCTGCCAGCAGTGCGTTGGTCTGATTTAGGAGAGCGCGGACCCCGCGACGATGTGAAGATTACGCGGCTGTCCTCGCGGCCCTCTTAATTTGGAGAGTTCTTCGCCGCAGCCGGGTCGCGTCGAGCTGCTCTCTAGCCGAGTCGCGGCGATAATCACGCTGTCATCGCTGGGGAGTTCAGGTCCCCAAATGAGTTGCATTCATTTCAGTCAGCCGAGAAAGCGCTGCCAACACTGATTAAGTCGCCTGCCACGATGGCAGTCGCACGCCGCGCTCGTTGCCGTCGTGCGTTGGGTGTCGCGTCGGTTTCGCGGGTGTCGCGGGTTTCGCGACGTGGCAGCGGTTTCCTGTGGCACGCACAGCATTGAAAAGCACTTTCCGCTCATGCGAGATGTGATTTCTGCATGTTAATTCCAGGCGCTCATAAATCTCCTCCTCCTCCTCCTCCCGGAAAAACGAATCCGAATCTTAATCGATTTCAAAACAAACTCGCGCGATTCCAACTTAATTCGCAACGCATAGTTGTGCGATAAATTAAGTATTCCGTTCCCATTTCTCGTGCGATTGGACCAACTGAACCTCAGCGTCTCAGCGTCTCAGCGCCTCAACTTCGCACGCGACGCGACGCGACGGCTTCCTTGCAGCAGAATTCCTTCATTTCGGCGGGCGAGCACTCACGAGGGGCCCTCCGCCCCTCCAGCCGGCCCGCCTCGGCGCAGAGCAGCCCAGCAGCAGCAGCCGCCGCCGCCTCGCTATAAAATCGCTTTACTGCTGATGAACTCGGACGCAGGCTTGTTAGTAGCGCGCGTATAAAGTTAATCTGATGAATAAAAAGGTCTCCTCCTCCTCCTCCTCCTCCTCACTCCCTCCCGCTCTCCCCTCTCGCGAGCGCAAATAAAAACTGCCGACGCGCTTCCCACTGCTGGCTGACGCAGGGGGCGCGCTTGCCTGCAGCCGGCAGTCGGCAGTCGGCAGCCGGCAGTCGGCAGCCTGCGCACGGCAAACATAAATCGCGCGACAGCAAATAAAGCAGAATCGCGCGATGTTCGCTCGGTCCGAGACGACGACGACGACGACGACGACGACGACCACGATGTCTTAATTATAAATAAAGTGTTCGTCTGCCCGCAGACTTTCCGCAAAAACGCATTAAAGTGCTCGTGTCGCTGGGTCGTTCGGCGCATATTTAGCGAGAGACAACAACACAACACAACACAACACAACACAACACAACACAACACAACGCAAGACAACCGTTACCGAGCCGCTCTGAGCGATCGGAGCGCCCAGCGGCGCTGCGGCGCGTAATGAGCGCCTCGGGGGGCGGGTGGGCGGCGGCTCTGCAGCGAGCACTTAAAGGAAGTTATTAGGTAATTTGAGGTTATTAAACAGCGGGTGAGCGGGCCACTAGTGCGTTAAAATGTTGTTAAAAGCTACAAGCGGAGCGCGACAGGATACTTCGTTAAGCAGGAGTTAACGGGCCGCTCTCGGGGCGCGCTTGAGTCAAGGACTCGCGCCGGCAGCGAGAGAGAAAAGCTATTAACTAATTAATAAACAGCGCGGGGCGAGCAGTAAATCACGCTGATTGGTTGCTTTGCGAAGCAGGTTGCGTTTTAAGTGCAAATCGAGAGGGAAAATCAGAAGAGGAGCGTGAACGCGGTGAAGAGGCGAAATGAGGCGAAATCGTCAAACGGAAAAGAAGCAACAACAACAGCAAACAACAACCATCGCAATCTGTCGGAGTCTCTTAAGTACGCGAAAGACTTAAGCGGCGAACCCCGTTCACCTTCGCGCCGTGGTGCTCAACAGGCCGAGAGCATTAAAAGTTTAATGGATTTGACCCCTTCAACTCTGCTGCAGCTCTTAATGTGCTGCTGAGGCCGCCCTCCGCTCACACGAGCGGCCGCGCGGACCCGCACGTAGACTGCGGTGCAGAGAGCGGAGCGGAGAGGAGCGGAGTGGAGCTGCTCTCCGACTCGTCGGTGTGATTAAAAATTATTAAACACATCCAGAGACTCCCCAGGGTTGCCAACTCCCACCGCAGAAGCCAGCGCTGCGCAGTCAATTACAAGTCACAACGAGAGTACAACAACAACAACGGCAACGACTACGGCAAACAACGGCAAACAACGGCAAACAACAACAACGACAACGACAACGACAACGACTACAACTGCAGCAACATCGAAGCGAAATCAGCAGAAACAACAACAAATTAACACAGCAGCGGGTGATCAGCAGCAGCAGCAGCAGCGTGGAATATGAAATATTTTCGGTTTTTTCTCTCCTGCTTGCAATTTCACCGGTGTAAATATTTCGTATTCCCCTCAACCCGCTCTCTCGCTCTTCCAGCGCAGACAATGTCCGCGTAGCGGAAGCAAGTGTATTAATTTTTTATTAATTTCGGCTTCTCGTAATTTATACGCTTCGGTTTTCATGTTTTCGAGTGTAATAAATGCGAGTGCAGACTGGAGAGCGTTTTCATTGATTTAAGTAATTTGAGAAAAAGTCATTTTTCAGCAGGAAATCGAACGCATGATCCAGTTTGTCTGAGGATCTTCACACTTTTCGATTTCTTTAGAAAGCAATTAAGCTGCCGCTTGAATTGTTTTACCGCGGTTCAGTCGGTTCAGTTTGGCCAACAGAATTTTGCAGCTGCCCGTGCTTGCCGCGAACAACCAGCGCTGGCGTCGCGCGCCCGACCTTGAGAAGGCTGTGAAAAAGCTTCTCGTCTCCGCGAAGCGCAGACGGATCGCTGAAATAAAATTAATTTAATTTACGAGCATCGGAGTGCATAAAACGCAAAGAGGTGTCACTGTGTAAATTAACGAGGCGGTGGAGAGAGCGGTGAGCGGCGAGCGGCGAGAGGCGAGCGGAGAGCAGCCGAGCGTTAGCGACAAAGCGCGGCGATGACAATTCCACGACGAGTCCCGACGAGTGGCCGCCGACAAGGAGCAGCGCGGCGGCGAGCGAAGCAGCGAGGCGGCGAGGCAGCGAAGCAGCGAGACAGCGAGGCAGCGAGGCGGCGAGGCAGCGGCAACGGCAACGGCGGTCAGGCGACTCTATCTTGGCTGACATTTTATGTGTTTTTAATGAAAATTGCAGTTGTTAAGCGAGCCGGTTTCGTGCGCGAGTATTTTGCGCTTTACGGCCGGCAGAGTGCGGCTGAGCGGCTGAGCGGCTGAGCGGACGCAGTCAGGAGACGCGGGCGAGCCTCTCGCACCGAAGCAAAGCAGAGCGAAGCGAGGAGCTGCAGAGCGAAGCATTGACCTTCTCGAGCAGCGAAACCCCTTCGACTTTGAGGTGGTCCAGTATCGCCCGAGATCGTCTAACAACTTCATTCGGACCTCGAGATGCCGCGCAAACCGCTTCGCTGAATGGAGTTGTCAGAGATAAACGCACGCCGCGCAGCGACCGCAACGCGAGTGCACAGGCAACTCAAAGGAATTCCACGCTCGACAGTCCGCCGTCGTGCAGGCGGCGCGGCCAGGACCTGCCTGGCTAATGCACGAATAATGTCCGCCGCTTATCGCCGGCGTCCTGCAATCGTCCTGCGTGCCGCGATAACAGCGCCGCACTCACGACTCACGCGTTCGACGTCGAGGGGCAGCTCGCACCGCAGCCCGCAACCGAACTCGCAGCCCGCAACTGATAGCGCGTGAGTGCGTCCACTGATAGCCGTGCTGGCGTTGACGGCGCTGACGCCACCTCTGCTTCCTCCTCTCGTTCTCTTGCGTTATCGTCGGTGCGACAATTTGAGCCGAGAATTAAAAGGATTCTCGTATCTCTCGCAGATACTCGCTCTCCGGAGTTGGGTTGCCGGTGCTCGCCACACTGACAGGCCGGGAAGATAGGAAGGATAACCAGCGGGTCCTTCGGAGCGGTGCGCTTCTCGATTGCAGCGCTTCGCCTCGCTCATTAATCTTAAAGAGTCCGTGTTCGGCGATTACGTGCGGTCGTTGCGCGTGAAGGTCGTAAAAGCGAGTTCAAGGCTGCGATTTCGCTGTAAATCGGCTCGTCTTTCCATCGAAAAGTCTTGCTTCGAGTTTCGCCTCTAATGGTTTCGTTTTATTTGTGTTCTTCTTGTGTATTCGATCAGATTCTCCAAATAAATTTAACAAAAGTTCGCCATTTCTTCCTTGACTAAGGTTTGTGTCTTAAGTCTTTTGTGTTTCTTGCACACACACACACACACACACACACGCGCGCGCGGAGTGATGAAAGTTCGTTAATCCAGCCGCCGTTTCTGCCTCCCAGTAGTCAGCTTTTCCGCTTTTCGAGGCAAATTAACTCCAGAATCCATCATCGCGGCAGCCGAGCGGTCAGCTGCGTCCTCGTTGTCGTGCTCGTTGCCGTCCTCGTTACCGTCCTCGTTGCCGTCCGCGTTGCCGTCCGCGTTGCCATCCGCATTCTCCACCAACTCCGACGTTGCCAACGCACGCGGCAATCAGCGCCGAACTCTTGCAAATGCGTCGAGAATGCGAGCTTCTTGTTAATTCCAGTTTTGGATTTCAACTGCGCCTTGCGGTTTTATTAATGTCAGCCTCCCCTCAGCAGCAGTGGCAGTGCCCCCCGTCCCCCGTCCCCCGTCCCCGTCCCATTGCCCTTCCGTCGCCCTTCCGTCGCTCACCCCATCTGTCTTCTGCTGTTAACAACTCACTTTCTTTCGCCGCCTGAGGCGAGCGAGCGACCGACGCCGCTGCTGCCTCGCGCCGCACTCGGGGCTGCGAGCTGCGAGCTGCCTGCGGCGAGGGTTCTGCGGCACCGTAAGCGTGCCCCAGTTTTTTACTTCAGTGCATTTATCGCCCTCTCCGCTCCCCCCGCCGAGGTCTTCGTGGGCCCCAATTTTTACTTCTCGTAATAATTAAGTTCGCCAAATGATATGCTTCTGCAAACGAGGTCTTCAAATTGCCGCAGCCGTGGATCGGGCAGAGGGGACGAGGGGACGAGGGAGGGCTCGGCAGTGCACACGGCCTCCCCTCCACTGTACTCTCCCCTCCCCCATTCAATCCCGCGGAGGGAGGGTGGAGTGGCGCGGTAACGAGTTCAGAATCCTTGAGAATTCTTGGCATTCTGCGTCGATGGCAGCGAGTGAAATGCAAATTTGTCGCTTCACACCTGTTGCGCGCGTGTGTGTGTGTGCGTGCGCGTGTGTGTGTGTGTGTGTGTGTGTGCGTGCTGGTGTCAACCTGGTTGTGCGTTGAACATCCTTGACGTTGCGCTGCGTTTTGTTGCTGGTCGACTGCCTCGTTTGCGAATTACTTTCGATTTCAACGCTTCGAGTGATAAACTGGAAGTGGTGGTTGTTGCTGTTGTTGTTGCTTTCCGCTAGTGATTCTGCGGTAAATTAAAAGTGAAACCCAGCGCAGCTGAGGCAAAAAAGAGGCGAAACTTTTGCGATTTTCGGAGAGAACGAGATTTTCGCGGCGAATATAAAATTAACCGGCGAATTTAAAACATCTTCGCGACTCTCAAACACGCAGAGAGATCCACTCGTCCGGGGACACCGAGTCCTGCGAGCCGAGAAAACATTCCTGGAAACTCCACTCGTCGCTGTTCATCGTTCATCGTTCATCATTCATCGTTCATCGTTCATCGTTCATCGTTCATCGCAGCCGGCTGAACACTTCGCAGCCAACTGAAGCCGACGCGACCGGCTCGAGTGCACGGCGAGTCCAAGCAGCCGCAGCGCACGCGACTTCCGAGCTCAGCACGCGCGTCGTCAAGCAGCCGACTGAGCGCACACGACACGGCGACCGGCTGCCGCTCGACTTCCGCGCCATTTCGCCCCTCATCAGCGACTCGATTTATCATTTCATATTTTCTAATTAAATCTGGGTCAGCGTTGCAGCGGTGCGCGGGGCACCGGACGCGGTCCGACCTTGCCAAGCACCGTCGGCGAGCGCGGCGGGGACGCCACTGAAAAACAAGAAACACCTGAAGGATGGAGCTCGGCAGCCGACGAAGGCTGCGAACGAGACGCCGCGACAACAACAGCCGGTCTGAGCAACTTCGGGACAGCGAGCTCCTGTGTGTGAGACTGGCGCGGAGTGCCGGAGGGGGGGGGGGAGGGGAGCTGGAGGGGCGACGTGGAGTGTCCCCGTTCCTTGAAGTAATTAGTTTGCAAAATGCTTAAGCAGGCACGCAGCTACTTACTCACAAACAACGACAGCAACAACAGCAACAACAACAACAACAACCAACCAACGAACAACAGCAACAGCAACTCCAACAAAGTCAATAAAAAAGCTAATTATGAAATTGCTGCGAAGTGAAGAAAACTTAAAATGAAAAAACGTGATTTTAATCTCGAAGCCATCAGCAGCCAGAAACGTCACTTGCGTGCGCACCGCAAAATGGCGCGTGCTTCTGCCGCAAAGCGACAGCTGACGGTGCTGAGGGGAGCCGCGCGTCGCCAACTGATCGCAGATGCATGTTGATTTCATCGAAATATCGATTACATTTCGGCGTCGCGGCTGAAGGAGATCAGATCTTCCGAGAGGAGAGCGGACACCAGCGGGGAGGAACGCCATAATGTGCACTCGAATGCAGCGACGACTTGTGTTTCTATGCGGATCGATGAAACGCAGCCACCAAATTGACGAACTAAGTTAATCAGTCTCGCGAAAGCGTCAATTTTGTCACTTTCGACTCGATTCTCCGCGATTCCGAGCGAATTACGCGTTTTTGCCAGTTTCGCGATCCTCGATCTCGCCTTCGTTCGTAAAACAATTGTTTTGTCCGCTTCAGAAAACCCAAGCAACTTCCAACGCCACTGAAAAACAAATCGAAACGAAAGACTCGACTTGAGAAAACAAACTGAACGGCAAACTTCAGCAATCTAAGGGCGAGAAACTCTTGAGAACCGAAATGATTTTGTTTCTGTTGGGAAGAAATAACGAGAGATGGAGTTCATGTGGAATTCAGTCAAGTTGATTCTCAGGTTCCTCATCGTCATCAGCCGAAATGTCCATGTGGAGGAATCGGACTGCCTAACCGACCGCTCATCCGCGTCCGCCAGCGCGTTCACGCCCTCCATCGCTAGCGAGACCTTGGAGCAGGTGGAGCAGGAAGCCGATTACGACGGACACGAGCTGATGCTCGGTGGTGGTCTTCGAAGTCCCGGTGGATCGGTGGATCGGCGGATCGTCATCGTGATCGTGATCGTGATCGTGACAGTTGGAATTTCTTTTCGGAGTGTGTTGACACTTTTGTGGTTGTGAATTTTGTGTCAATGAGTGAATTTTGTTGCACTGCATAAATTTTCTTTCACTGAACAACTTTTGCTCAGTGAACAACTTTGTTCCACTGCGTTTTTGCAAATTTGTTTCTCTGTAAATCGTCGCTTTCATTGAAGTTCGAAAGACTGAAAGAAAGTAGAAGCGCATTTCTGTTGGAAGCGACGCGGGTTGCTAGACTTTGCAGGACTCAACTCTGCCGAGATGATGAAAGAAGCGTTCGTGGATTAGAAATCGATTTTCTCAATCAAACAGCCTGCAGGTGGTTCTGTGGAGCGGGAGGTGCGCCACATGTACAGATCCACTGCTGCAACGCGCTTTTCATTTGCTTTACATTGCGTGGAGTTTTGTGTTTGATTAATGTTTCCTTCGCGTTTTCAATTACGCAACAAGATCTTTATCTGCGTTTCAATGCATTCAGATTTCGTACACACCGTCGCAGCCTAAATGCTGATTATTTCCATTGCAGCCAAGGTCGAAATTAGCATTTTAATGGAGTTTCTTGTGCGTGGAAGCTGCGCTCAACAGGTTCATGGCTGCCCTGCGCCAATTATTTACTTTAATTACTGCGGCTCGTTTGCGACATCCATCAGATAAGCGGCGGCAATAAAAACTTAATGGAGCAGAAAACACGAAATTAAATCGGAAATTAACTCGCGCACCGACGCAAGGCAGCATTGCGAGTCAACGCCTCCACCGCGCTGAATGCCACTTGCTAGGGCGCTGCAAGTGTCCTCCACGGGATAGGAACGGAAGCAGGAGTTCGCCCGAGCCACCCACAGGAACGCGGAGTGCTTCCGTCGCTCCGAGCCACCCGCCCGCCTCAATGAAGTCGCCGTCTCCGGATTGAGTCCGCGACATGCACTGCTGGAGCGCCAACACGTCAGCGGAGCCATAAATTCCGGCTTAGCTGAAATAACGCGTCTCTGAAGAGTTGCTGAGACGGCGCGGCAGCGGCACGGCGGCCGACGTGCGCTTTATGGGCTGCGCGGCGCCCGCACTCCAGCCGCACGCGCGCCGCACAGCCGGTCGCGAGAAGCCGAGAGCAGCCTGCTTGCAAAAGCTCAGCCAGAGTGGCTTTTAGAGCGCTGCAGCTCCTTCCTTATTACGGGCTTCCTCGCCGCCACGGTGGCTCGCTGGCTCCGAGCGCGACCTGGTGCGCCGCGCGATCCGCGGCCGCCGCTCGTAATGGATCTAAATTAGCGCTGCGATTGTAAACTTTTATCGCACGCCGTATTTGTGCCGCTTTGGGGCGGCGATCTTTCAACGCGTCGCGCCCCGGCGAGGCGGCAGGCGAAGCGGCTCAGATGCATTTAACGACGGGTCAAGCGCACTGATAACCGTCATGACGACGCTGATGTTTACTGCTATTTAGCAACTTTGTGGCCACGAGACTCGCACTGAACACGAAACAGAGTTGCAAGGCGTGAGTGACGACTTCCATTTCGGGTGCGACTTCGCTCTTCCTCGTTCGACTGCCGTTGATGGCGACGGAGAGCAGCGAAATCTACTGGAAACTCGGTTTCTCTTAGCTAACAAAGGAATCAAAGCGAAATTATTAAATTCCCAGAGAATCCGCGCAAGTTAATGAAGAGTTGACGGGATCCCCTGCCGGTCGACACGCGGAACGGATCAAATCTGGATGGAGTGGATGTACCGACACACGAACGCGCTGCAGTCGCCGCGTCGCCGCTCTCGAAAACCACCGTTTCCACGAACTGCGACTCCTGTAATTTCGTTTCCTCGGCTGCTGCGGCCTCCTCTGCTAATTACTCGAGCGCACGCTTCTACCGGACGCACTTAACAGGACTCTCGCGCCATCTCGTCGAAAGCGGCCGCTCGTCGCAGCCGTTATCGCCGCGTGGTCGCGGACACGCAACGCCGGTGGTCCTCGTCGTTTAAGTAAACAAATCAGCGGCTCGCCACCCATTTCTCGAACGCGAAAGTGGCACAGCACGTGCAGCCGCGTCGCGCACCGCGCATCGCCACGCTCGGCCGCGCGACGCGACCTCATCGCACCGACGCGGGAAATCAATCTTGTTTGACGTGCTGCGCTTGGACGGCGCCGCGCAGTTTGAAGCGCACTTACGTGGTGCACTTCGCGAGTGGAGTCCAGTCGTTGCGAGTTAAGGCGGCCATTAATCATGCGGCAGCTTCAGTGGAAGTTGCACCGCGTTTTGCTGCGAGTGGAGAGAGCAGGCGAACCCGTGCAGCGGCCACAATGCGCCAGTCGCCGAGAAGTGCACCGAAATGGTGCAGATTTTACTTGAAATGCACTCAATAAACTTCAGAAGAGGGAAGGAGCGACTCAATTACAAGCCGAAGCCACGCTTGCTGCCAGCTGAGGCCGCAGCGGCGAACATCCAGTTATCTAGCGCGCACCTCCCGCCTCCTGCAGAACCACCTGCAGCTGCAGCACCACCCACGCTGCAGGCAGTTTGATTGAGAAAATCGATTTCTAATCCACGAACGCTTCTTTCATCATCTCGGCAGAGTTGAGTCCTGCAAAGTCTAGCAACCCGCGTCGCTTCCAACAGAAATGCGCTTCTACTTTCTTTCAGTCTTTCGAACTTCAATGAAAGCGACGATTTACAGAGAAACAAATTTGCAAAAACGCAGTGGAACAAAGTTGTTCACTGAGCAAAAGTTGTTCAGTGAAAGAAAATTTATGCAGTGCAACAAAATTCACTCATTGACACAAAATTCACAACCACAAAAGTGTCAACACACTCCGAAAAGAAATTCCAACTGTCACGATCACGATCACGATCACGATGACGATCCGCCGATCCACCGATCCACCGGGACTTCGAAGACCACCACCGAGCATCAGCTCGTGTCCGTCGTAATCGGCTTCCTGCTCCACCTGCTCCAAGGTCTCGCTAGCGATGGAGGGCGTGAACGCGCTGGCGGACGCGGATGAGCGGTCGGTTAGGCAGTCCGATTCCTCCACATGGACATTTCGGCTGATGACGATGAGGAACCTGAGAACCAACTCGACTGAATTCCACATGAACTCCATCTCTCGGTATTTCTTCTCAACTGAAACAAAATCATTTCGGTTCTCAGGAGTTTCTCGCCCTCAGATTGCTGAAGTTTGCCGTTCAGTTTGTTTTCTCAAGTCGAGTCTTTCGTTTCGATTTGAAAAGAAGTTGCTTTGGTTTTCTGAAGCGGACAAAACGATTGGTTTTGCGAACGAAGGTGAGATCGAGAATCGCGAAGGTGGCAAAAACGCGTAATTCGCTCGGGATCGCGGAGGATCGAGTCGAAAGTGACAAAATTGACGCTTTCGCGAGACTGTGACTAACTTAGTTCGTCGATTTGGTGGCTGCGTTTAATCAGCCGCGTTTGCTTTACTTTAGATTGCGTGTGAGGAATTGCAACTCTTTCACAACTAGTTGTCGCGCTGAATGCAACGCTGATGATGGGCGTTGTTATGAAACTTTTGCTTCCTTTGTCGTTCTTAATTGCATCTGCAGCATGTCGAAATATTTTCGGTGACAATCACCGGAGCCGCACGTCAACCTGACGCGGTGCCGCGTGCGCCGCAACCAGTTCTCGCCAGCAGCCCTCGTGTAATTATGCTGTGCTGCGACTTTTATTTAAATTTGTTAATTTCATGCGGTGGCTGGTCGCTGGTCGGTGGTCGGCCGGTCACTCCGCCGCAGGCTGCCGCCGCGCTGCGCACCAGCAACCGCAAACTCGGCCTGCGACTGCAGCGTGGGGGCCGCAAGTGCGGCCGGCAAAAATAAGTTACTGTGTCAACAGGTGAAATTGTCGCGCGTGGAGTGCGGCGTGCGGCGTGCGGCGTGCGTGCGTCTCTGATTCTCTTTTTTGCATTTTATCGCTTCACGCACGCTCGGCCGCATCAGTGCGGAGGTTGCTGCTCCTCTCGGTCTTGCGAACTCCTCCGGCTCCCCTGCTGCCGCTGCCGCTGCTGTTGTTGTTGTTGATGCTGTTGATGTCGTCTGCTGCGCAGAGCGAGTCGCTGCCGCCGCGCATAATTGCAGCGTACGTGTTCGCAGTTGCATATCAGGTTTCGGCGGTTTACAAGGCATTGTGACAGCGAACACGGCAGGCGCTGGTGCGGCGCGTGGTGAGTGCCAGAGTGCGTTTGAGGACACGGCTGCCGCTGCCGCCGCCGCTGCAGATAAGGCAGCAGCCGCACCGCAAGTCGCACGACAACCGGCAGCAGCAGCAGCAGCAGCAGCCGCAGACGGACGTGTGGCGATCTGACAGCCGCGTTGATTGGTTTGAGTGGCGGCCGTTGTTGCTGCTGCTGTTGTTTCTTTTTCTTGTTGCTGTTGTCGTTGTTGCAATATTATCTGCTGCTGTTGCCGTTGTCTGGTTGCTGATGAGGCCTGAGGTCGAGCGAGCGATCTGCACTGATCGTGCGCGACACACGACATGTAAATTGGTCGGGTGCGCTTTAAGAGCAACAACCACAACAGCAACAACAACAACAACAGCAGCAGCAGCCACAAAAACATCGACAGAAGGTATGCGCGGCATTTAATGCACTGGGGATAAAAACTTTATTATGCACTGCAAGAAATACGCGCGCCACTTGTGGCTGCGATAAACGATGACATATTTCGAGAGCGCGGCGCGACCGTCGCTCCGTCGCTCCGTCGCTCCGTCGCTCCTTCACTCCTTCACTCCTTCACTCCGTCGCTCCTTCGCCGCTCGCCTGCGAATTTCCGCCAGTGTGCGCGCCGCACTGCCGACGCGAAACCCGTCCGTCCGCTTGCCATTTTCTCGTAATTATAACATTTTGAAAATGACTTTGATTTTTAATGGGCGATACGCGCAAACGGTGCTCCTCGGTAGCCGGTCGCGCCGAGCGGCGGCTGCTTTGGCGGCCGCGCAGCGCAGTGGCGGCGCGACTCCCGAGGTGCACTGAGCTCGCTTGACTGACTCCGGACGGGCCGGGCGGCGGTGGCTACGTGCGCGAGGCGCAGTGCTCGCCGTCACCACCCTTCGCGTCCCAGCGTCGGCCACGCCAGCTTCGTCGGAGGCGTCGTCCTCCGGCCGCGCGATGCGCGACTGATGTGAAAGTTTAGCTCGGGCGCGACAAACGAGCGGCTGCGCGGTGCGTGCGTGCGGTGGGGCGCGCTGAAGCGACGACGCAACACTTGACAGTGATGAGCGGATAGATGGAGGAGCGCACTAGGAACGCGACTCGCTTAAGTGCCGCTCACCGCGCGTCTGTCGTGTGCGTGCGGCAATTAAGTCGCCTCCCAGTTCATTTGCGTGGCTTTTTATAGTTTCTTGCAGGATTTATATGAACAAAGCGACGGAGTCGAGAGGAATTCCGAGGAATTCAGCCGAGTTTCAATTAATGAAGTGGAAGTGGAAGTGGAAGTTGGAGGGACGTGCGCGCGATCCTCAGAGGTGTTCCTCTCTCCCTCCCTCTCTGAATCCCTTTCACGCTGCGCAATCCTATTAAATTAAATGAGCGCAAACTGTTTGGTAAACTTGACTTTGGCGATCCTCCGATAGCCGCTAACGGTTTCCTTGAAGCATTCAATTAAAATGCAATCTCATCTGCGATTCCCCCCTCGCACTGCGGCCACCAGCCACCAGCCACCAGCCACTCGATACGCAGCTCGTTTTAATTTCTGCGGCTTTTTAATTAACTCATCTCGCCGGCCGCGCCGCGAGAAAACAGAAAGCAGACACAGGAAAACGCCAAAGCGAATGTGAAAATAATGCGCGTGCAGATCGCGAAACGCGTTGCCGAAACGCGCCTCGTGTCGCGCGGCCAGTGTGGTTGTGCGAACTCGTGCATTTACTAAATTCCCACAACACTTCGGCGAGCCGCTCTTAACACCGCTACGATGTTGTTGTTGTTATTATGAATAATGTTGATAGCGATGACGATCAGCGGCTTCGGCCGGCGCAGATCATCTCGGCAACGAGTTGGAATTTTTGTGCTCGTTTCGGTATTCAGCGTGCTCCAGTTATGCTCACTTGTTGTTGTTGTTGTTGTTGTTGTTGTAGTAGTTGGAAGCTTTTCGGTATTTTGGAAAAAAGTAAAAATGATCTTTAAATAGCTTTTAAATTAAAAAAGAGATCTTCTTCGATCGCATCGCATCGCAACGCAACGCAACGCAACGCATCGCATCACAACAGGTTGCAGCTCATGCGGAGCGACATGAGGAGAGAATTTTGTAATTAGGATTGACATAAACGTAAAGGATTCCCGAGCGGTGGAGATCGCGGTTTGGCGAGCGATAACTTTGCAAAGTGTTGCGTTGAAGAACCGCGTTACGGAGGGTTGAGAACGCTGAAGTGGCGCGTTTTCTATGGTGAAAATCGTGCCTTTTCTACTTTATTTTATCCTCCAAGACTCGTTTCGCAATCGATTTCCGCTTCTGTTAGTTGAAAATGTGTTTCCGCTCAGATTTCCAGATTGCGTCGACTCTCATCCATTTCGCTTCGAAACTACGATACTGCAACTTGCCAGCTTCTCAGCAGCCGACTGATAAATCGACGCTTTCTTCGCTTTCCGCTGCAGACCATCAGTCAGCTACTGCCCGCCGCCGCCGCCTCCTCAGCCTCCGTCGTGGTCACCGGCGCGCCGCTTTAATCCGATCGCCTGGCTGCTGCAGCTGGGCCGCGACCGCAGCGTGCCGCTCGCAACTGCAAACAAAGCGAGTCGAATGCGCGTCAAAAGCAGGCGGCAGTGGCAACGTGCCGCGCCGCCTCGCGTCGCGCGCACCTGCTAATTGCTTCGAGAGCCATTGATGCGGCAAGCCGCCTGCCACGCGGCCGCAGCCGTCCGAGCAGAAGCCGCAGATCGACAGCCGCGCGAGGTGAAAGGTGCTCGAGCGTGTTCGATATCGTTTTGATGCGTTTTTCGCACCACTTTTTCCGCGCCGTGTTGCTAGCAAATCATGCGGAGCGAAGAGCGAGAGCAGAAACGATGCCAAATTATTTAGCTGGATGGCTTTAATTAAAATTTACGCTTCTCTCTTGTTGGCGGATAAGATAAAATGAAGACGCGAGCCTTTAATTTCCATTTCAATTGTGAAAAAGATGTTTAAAGTGCAGGATTTCTTCTGAGGTTGTTGTTGGTGTTGTTGTAGGTGTTGTTGGTGTTGATGTGTGTTGTTGTTGTTGTTGTTGGCGGCGGTGGTGGTGGTATTATGTTTGTTGTTGTTGCGGCAAGTGTGTCAGACTTTATTTTAATCTGACTGACGTAAAAATTTAATATTAATTGTGTTGATATTTCAAGCCTAACATGCAGTATTTCAACCCATGTAGTTGTTGTTGTTGTCGTTCTTCTTGTTGTTGTTTCGTTGTTGTTGTTGTTGTTGTTTCGTTGTTGTTGTTGCCGACAAGGTAAGGTGTATATAATTAATTGCTTCGAAAAAGTTGCTATCCGAATAAAAGAGGCAAAAAAACATTAATAATCAGCAACAACAAGTGAATTCGCGTTTCTTCTTGCAATTTCGCGTGTAATAAATGAGAGGCCGAAACTACGTCGCCTCCCCTGCCGCCGCGCTTAATGAAGACATCAACGCGAGCTGCGTGATTATCCTGTCAATAATTTCGGTGGAAGTCATTTAATTTGCTGCGTAGTGCGACTGGCGAGTCCTTTGTGGCGTTGAAATTACTTAACACATGTAACAATAATGCAGCCCTTATCGCGCCTCGCTCGCAGGCACCGCATGTACCCGCTTACATAACCGCTTCCAGGCGAATGGGTGCGTGTGGAGCGGGACTTTGCCGGCGAGTCCAGTTCGGGGATTCCCGGGCGCTTCGAGAGAAAGCGTATGTCATTCTTCGACTTACTGAAGGCAGGACTTACTGAACACAGGCTTGCAGGGAAGTTTAATAGAAACGTCCGACCTTCGATGTCCTTCGATGTGTCGTTGCACTGCAGTGAATGTCTGTCAACCCGATCGTTAGGTCGTGCTGGTCGAAATATGTGGAAAACCGCCTAAAACACGTCTAAACTACATTTGGAGAACAAGAGAACGTCACATTTTTCCCCTTTTCATTGCTGCACTTGCAACATTTCATTGAAAATGACAACCATTTGATGGAGCCTCAGAAATGTCAAATGTCACCGCTTTTTGTCGCTTGCTTTTGATTTTAATATGCTCGGAACCGTAATGCGGACTACACGTAAAAAGCAAGAACAACAACTATACATCATTCATTGCGAGCGAAGTGTTTTTGATGTTTTCATCACATCGCAAAGTTCGCTGTGACGCCGTTCTTAGGTTTTTTGCGGCCTCCGTTCTTTCGGCTTCGTTTCGGCATCGCAATCGGCCATCACGGCGGACAATCGACCATTCAGTTGACAGTCAATCGACATGAGAATGAAATTGGGTAAAAAGTGCAAAATATTGAAGTGATATTTTTAGTGATTTAGTGTTTGCGCAGCCCGTGAGGTTGTCGTTGTTCGTGTCGTGTGACGCGTTATTGTTGCGTTGACTGACTGAGGCAGGCAGCGACACCGCGTCGGCGACACCGCGTTCGGCGACACCGCTCAGCAAGTTATGGCCGCTCACTGCGATATTTTGCGACAGAACAATTACTTTCCTTGTGATTAATTGTTATACTGCGACGCGACTCCGCGTTATCATTTTTCACAGAAATTCAGTTTATGACACAACAGCGGACATCAATAATCGAGGGAACAGAAGCAGGTTCGGCTGGATTTGAGTGTCGTGTTGTGTGTCGCTAATGGAAGCCGGTGGCTGACAGCAGGGATGCGAGTTCTCGGAGGAAGTGGCTTCGCAAGCTGTTAGAGGACAATTCTAATATGTAATCCGGGAATGCTATAAACTTCGATTTAGTTATGGTCAGCCCTCGCTGGTATCGAAGTATGCGGCTCCTCATAACGCGGCAGCCCATCCTCGGTAGCCTCGATCTGCCTTCTCCACTCCGCACGGAAGTCCCTTTATTATGCAACTAATGCATGAAACCGGATATGGACAACAGGACACTCCAGCGTCACCCAGCTCAGATATTCGGCCTGTGCCGAATCAGCTGTGCGCTCATCCGCCCGCTCGCCGTCTGTCCCACAGAACTCTTTGAACGTGCGCACTGTCACTGGTGCACGGCGTGCATTGTGCGTTAACAGGCGATAAATAGCGATCGCAGCACGCGAGCGCAAATTGCAACAAAGTGTGACATCATAGCGTGCAACCGAACAGAGAGGAACAACAGAGCGACCCCTCGAACAGCGGGCTCGAGGCCTTCGCGACTGGAGAGATGTTGCGACAAAGGGACGTTTTAGGACGTGCCGTTGCAGCTCAGGCTGGAGGCTGGAATTTTGACTTTTCCTTTGGTTTCACTCCACGCTGCTGTGTTTTCCTCCTCTATTCGCATTACCTTGAGATGGTTTTTGCATTGTTAACTAATTTTCAATGATTTTCAAATGAATGCCAAGCCGTCTCAAAGGACGTCGGCCGTCAGAATAGTCGGCCGCAGTGCGTGGTGCGCCGAGTGTCAAGGTGTGAACAGATCGGCTGGCAGAGACAAGAAGGCAACACTTGTGGAGCGCTATTCAAGCTGAAAACGACGCAGAAATCCTTGAAAACTGCGCCCCGTGCGCTGGAACAAAGCAATCGGCCTTCGAACATGCGGCTCGGCAGATCCCAAGCGGCGCGGAGGGGCAGTAGTTGTCGCATTAGCCGATCTGTGCAAGTTCGAGCCGAAAGGTAGTCCGACGAAGTCAACACTCGAGTAGGGGGCACCGAATGACTCATTGTTTTATTTCTGCGTTAATGGCAAACGATAAAATTTCTCATCTCATTAGATGTCAGTGCAAAAAAGTGGCCTTGGACGGGGCATATCAGGGCACCATTTCACCCTGCGTAGAAGTGAAGAAGTGAAGAAAACAGGGGATTTTATAAGAGAGATATGTTGAATTTCCGAGAGATGGATTGTGGAAGGACGAAATAGTCCTTCTGGATACGAGAAACGCGGTTAAATAGGCAATTTTCGACCTCATTTCGGGAGCCTTCTCGTCATTTTTTTGTGCCTACAGACAACTTTTACTGCTGCCTCGCTGTAGTTCAAAACTCTTCCTCGACAATCGGGGCAACGCATTCTGTGTCCATCAGATACGTCGATGTCCCCGATGTCCCTGACTTCAGCCCGTCCTTCCACTTCCTCCTGCTCGCTTTACCGCCTTCGTACGCAAAAATTGCCAATTTAACGCACCACATTCCGCTGATTTATGCAAATTCGCACCCCACTGCCGGCCCCCCGCACCGAATGTTCACACAAATTGGTGCCAAATTGCACACTTACTCGGTCCGCACTTCGATCGCTTCGACTTCGGTTGTTGTTCACTGTTGTTCACTGTAATTATGCAGCGTGTTTCTTCTTTTTCCCCTTTTAATCTGTATTTACTTATGCGTGAAGTGAAAGAAAGAAACTATTTGGTCTTCATGCATATTAATTACGGTTTTATTGGCCATTTAAAAGTTAACTGTAGCGGTAATCATATTGAGATCTGCTCGGGGGAAAGTTTGTAGCAGTCTGTAGATCTTCGGACACTTAAAAAAGCAATAAAGTGCAATTTATGAACCTTTCGTTTGATTCGTGGAGTGATTTTTATATTACAAGGAAATCGGAAATCGGGAACCCAAAAACTGAGGCTTTATATTTATCGAGGAAGTGTATTTCAATAACTGCTAATGTGAGGCTTGAGACTTTGGCTCCAAGCAATCGGAAACGATAGTCGATGACCACTTCACACTTCAAAGACGAGAAGGAAGCCGATCGATCTCGGACCTCCTCGTCCTCGCTGAAAAGTAACGCTTCGAACTCGATTATCGTCTCAAATTCGAGGCGAGACGAAGGCTGTACTGGTCGCGGGTCTCTGGTCTCTGCCGAAAAAACCCCTCTAGACCTCAGCAACGTCCTTGAGAGCCTCTAGTGATTGCTGAAAAAGGCTGTTGAAGAAGATATTGGCACCGATAAGATTAAACCGATGGTGTTGTGAAGCATCGCAGTTGTATTATCAACTCCAGTGCCGAGTGTCGTGGCTGAGATAAGACGACATGCGAGTGCGCACTGGCTGCTCTACTTCAGCCAGAAGCACTGCTGGCGACGATAAGCCAACACTTTCTAAGTCACCCTACACCAGCCAGCCTGTACCGCGCCCTATCCCGCTGCTATCCTCTGGTACTCGAAACGCAGATACCAATTTATTCTGGCTGTGACTCACTAGTACCGATAGCGGCCGTGCGGCTGAAAGAATTAGCAACTGTGGCGCGTTGCTAGTTTGCAAAGCGACGTCGAGCGTGGAGCACGAGCTTGTGTTTTGCTACGTCAACTGGCTGCGCTAGAAATGAATTCAGCTAAACTCGTCCTCGGATTAGCGGTGATGGCAATTTGCTGCGCGACATTTGGTATGTATTGACGTAAAACGAACTTGCACGGGAATCCCCGACGCTTGTTTCGAATTCGAGGATTTCTCATGCGACTGCTGTCGTTCACTTCAGCTCACGCGCTAAAGTGCTACGCCTGCAGCGATAAGAAGTCCTGCAAGGCGGCCAGGAAGGTGGAATGCACCGCCGCGCTGGCCAACCAGACGAGGAACTATCTGGACGCGTACCACAAGAAGGTGCCCAACAACACGAGTCCCTACTTGGAGTGCCTCCGTGAATACCACAAAAGCGGTGAGTGTTGGCGGACTTCGTTTCCGCGAAGGGCATCCTTCGATCTCAAGGAGGCGAGACGTGTGGTTCGCCCCACTTGCTGTCGAATGATTATGAATGCCACCGAGCACTCAACTGCCTTTCTTCCCCAGCAAATGGCGAGTTCCGCTACAAGGGCTGCGTGTACTCGCACGTGCGCTCCTGCTCCCTGGAGATGAAGGACTTCTACGTGCAGGGCAAGTCGGAGCGCGAGTGCCTGCAGTGCGGCAACAAGGACGGCTGCAATCCGGCCGCCCGCCCCCATCTGCTGGCCGGTGTGCCTTTGATGGCGCTCATTCTGACCGTGGCAACCAAACTTGTGTAGAGCGAAGCGAAGGAGAGACTTCGCCAGTTCTACAAAAAAGCGAAATAAAATTATAACCGATTACGTAATGCTGTTATTAGTTCACACTCCCCCTCACCATAACTCACCGCAAATGACGCTTCAGACGCTCCAGAGTCCAGACCGACTCTACTTCCCGATCAAACAGACGCCGATCAGCGTTGCTGTGGCAGGGACTCGCCACCTCCAGAGGGCGCTTCAATACATCATCGTCGTCTAAAATTAACCCTCCGAATTACTGTTCTTTCAACACAAACACAGAGAATCCAAACCCTTTTTTTGAAGAGAGGTCAGGGTAATTATAGTGCAACGCCAGAGCGGTTCCCGGTGATTTAACCTTCTTTTAACTCTTCTTTTGTGATTTTCCTTTCGAAATTAGCTCAGTTTTCCTTATTGTAATGCAGGGATTTTCCCCACCCCCTGAAACCCCATAACCGCCCCGAATACTCGCCATGGTACCCGCAGACGCGTGCTGTTGGATAATTAAATCTGTTAGCAGTTTTCTGGTTGCTCTGATTAACTATTCTAATAAATTACAGTTCAAAGTACCGAAAATCTTAGGGGGAACTGAGAGAGTTAGAAAGAAATACCGCATTCTCAGTGGTTAGTCAACACTTCTGTGCAGAAGTATGTGTGGAGAGAGAGAGAGAAGGGACTGAGAGTGAGACCAACTCCTACACCGAGAGCAGAAAAACTGTAGAACCGTTCATACAGAGGCTTGGTAGAGTGCGTTAGTGTGCGTGTCCCCGTCTGTGTTTGCATGATAGTGCGAGTTATGGAAGTGCCACGTTTCCTCTCTTTTTTAGCAACAAAAATGAGAAGCGCTCTTCAATTAACATGCGACCTTTAATTCTCTTTAATTTTGCATGAATTACGCGTCCACCTTCGAACTCCTCGATCTTACCTTCGTTCGTAAAAACAATCGTTTTGTCTGCTTCAGAAAACCCAAGCAACTTCTTTTCAAATCGAAACGAAAGACTCGACTTGAGAAAACAAACTGAACGGCAAACTGCAGCAATCTGAGGGGCGAAAGGCTCTTGAGAACCGAAATGATTTTATTTCAGTTACGAAAAACACTGAGAGGAGTTTATATAGAAGTCAGTCGAGTTGGTTTTCGAGTTCATCATCATCATCAGCCGATTTTCAATTCACGAATTTCAATTCACTAAACAAATTTTATTCACTGGACAAATTTTGTTCACTGAATAATTTTTACAAAGTGTGTCCTGCAGAATCGTGTAATAAAGTCATAGAATGCAATCTAAAATAAGAATCTGAAAACTCTCGCATGATATAACGCACTACAAGAACTTTATAGCATGCTACACACTGGGCTTCGCAGAAGAGAGCAAAAGGCAAGCATTTTGTCGGTGGTGGCATAACTTTCGCATGTGTTTGTGTGGGAATCTGAAGAAAACCGGCTTCAGAGCCGGCACGCGACGCCGAAGAGCGGATATGCAATCGAATTGGGGAAGAAGGCCAGCAACAACTGAACGGAAAACCGAATGCAGCAAAAGAGCAGAAGATTTGGAGTCGCTTAGATCGAGCACAGAAAACGAGAGCTGAGAGTAACGGCAGCAAACTGTTCCCACCTGAGAATAGAAGGAGGACCGTAAAGCTCTCATGAGAGAGATGAGACAGGTAGGGGAAATAGCAGCAAATTGTGTACCCACACAGAGTAACTGGGAACGAAATGACGAGATGGATTCCGGTGAAGATTCAACGCGAGAGAAAGAAAGGGAGAGCGAGAGATTAAATCCTGAAGACGAGAACTCTCGTCATTAAAGAAGCAGGATCAACTCCGCTGGCTCCGATCACAAGGACCTGCGATGCTGCTGGAGAGACAGAGCACCACGAAAAGTCCTTTCAGCTGCTCAATAAGAAAAACATCACCGCGACACGTCTTCTGCCTGGTCGCCTGAGAGCACAGGTACGTTCAGACACTGAGAAAGTTCTGCAGAGGCAGAGCAAAAAGTACAAAATGCGACGCAGACCTGCGAAGGGCATCATTAGGGCTCAAGCAGCCGAGCGGCGAGCAACTCAATCAAAACACGAGAATCAGTTTTGCGTTCCCCAACAGAACTCCGCACGCGTAAAGCCAAGAGCAGAAAATGGCGCTTGGCACTCAGCAGCTTCCCGTCCAGCAGCACCACAAAGTGCTGGCCACGCAACAGCAGCAGCACCGTGCGATCGCTCCTGCACCTGCCGCGGCCAACGCCGGCCGGCTCTTCATGCCCTACACGAAGCCGGCCTGCGCCAGGACGTCGCCCGGCACCACGTTGGACTCGAACAGCCCGTCGGTGGTGCGCCGAAACGCGCGCGAGCGCAACCGCGTGAAGCAGGTGAACAACGGCTTCCTCAACCTGCGCCAGCACATCCCCCCGGCCATCATCGCCGACCTCAGCAACGGGAGACGCGGCGGCACTGGTCCCGGCGCCAACAAGAAGCTCAGCAAGGTCGACACGCTGCGCATGGCCCTCGAGTACATCCGCCTGCTGCAGCAGGTCATCGACGACGTTGACCACAGCGATGCGTCCAGCGTGAGTTCCTGCAACAGCCGCTGCAGCTCGGCGGTCTCACCGACTTCAGCGAACGTCGGCTCGCTTAGCACGGAGCATTTCGAGGCGCTCTACCAACAAATGCAGCAGCCGCTACAGCATCAGCAGCAGCAACAGTCGTTGTACGCATTCAGTTTCCACGAGCAACAGCAGCAGCTGATTTCGCCCTCCTCGTCGACGACGTGCTCGACCAGCAGCGATGCGGAGTTCTCGGGCTCGCCGACGTCCAGCTCCTGCTACCACCACCACCAGCCGACCGCCGAAATCCCCGTGCTCAAGCACGAGGCGTACGCGTACGACGAGAGCCCGAGCGATGCGGCCGCGGACGAGGACCTGCTGGACTACATCGCGCTGTGGCAGGAGGATCTGTAGATGTCTGCCGCGCGTGGGACCGCGCCGGTGCCACGGTCGTACGACCCCACGACCCACTCGGGCCAATGACCGCGACAGTATTACCTCGTCGACTGTAAGCGTCTCTGTAAATATCTGCGTTCCTACCTCCACTGCGCCCAAAATGTACCAGACAGCAAAGTTGTGCCTGAGATGTTTTAGTAGACTTTAAGCGTTCTGAAGGGAAGACAATGATTAGGAGTTAATGTAAGCTAGATGTAGTTCTGCCCTAAGCCACGGAAGACACTAAACCTAATTTATTTAATAAATATTGTTTAAGTACTTGCAAATGGAAATTTAAGGGGTTTTATTCGAACCGATATTTCTCTCAACTCATCTCTGGCTCTGAATTCAGCTATACATGGGAATATTTAAGACTTTCGAAAAGCGAATCGCTTCGAATCGGAGAAAATATGAAGCCGCATAGAAGATTGCCTATCGATTCTGATAATTCCTGCATCAGAGAAAAACGTCTGTTTTTCCGGGTGTGATATAGGCAGTGCAGTAGTTTCAGAATGTGCCGACAGAGGGCGCTGCGTTTACTTCTGCCGGTAAAGCTCATCTTTGTGCGTTAAAAATACAAATGTCAGCGTTAAATGACAGCGAAAATTCCGACTTCGATGCAGTGCTTTATTCCTGTGCTTCATTTTGCTTAGGTCCCTAGATCCGAATTTCGACCCAAGAGGGCGTCTTCGCTGAAGAGCTGGGTGTGGTTTGTTTATCGACACGCCCACTGCAATATGAATTCCACTTCCTGAATTCTCCGAGAACTTTATCCGGGGAATGCGTGCCAACATCGAGGGCGTCATCTCCGATTTCTCCGAAACCCCGGAAGAGAAATCGATTTTGAGCCCCGTGCGCCATTTTCAAACCTTCATACATCAACAACAACAACATCCTCGTTTCTCTATTTATTTCTGAGCGCAAAAGTTGACCATTGCGAGTTGTAGTTTATGGGGAATAACTTAAATATAACAAGGGAACTTCTTGGCGTGAGAGGGTGTTTGAGTCGCCGTCGCTACATCTGGCTTCGGACGGACCGAATGAAATACAGGCAGTCGTCTCTGCATGATCGACAAACTTTCGCCTCGCAGTAGTCCTCGTTAGCTGGCCAGATTTAGCGGTCCCCGCCATGGTGGGGCGACGGGTCCCCGCTCAACAGGAAGCCAAATGTCTGCAGCATGTCTGTTGGCGATAATAAGATCGCAGAATATATGTTTCTTCCGCCGGCAACGACGCACATGTTGCTCGCGCGAAAGCAAACATCGCGGACGATCACAGCGGCAAAATCGGTCAACTCGGCGGCTCTCACTGATTTTACAACAGCTTTTTATTATTGTTATTGTCGCTCCTGTTGCTGCTGCTGCTGCTGCTGCTGCTGCTGTTAAAGTTGTTGCTCTTGTTGTTGTTGTTGTTGTTGTTGTTGTTGCTCTTGTTGTTGTTGTTGTTGTTGTTGTTGTTGTTGTTGTTGATGGCAATTTAAAGATGACAAAATGCGGGCTGTTTGCTCAGGGTTAACTGCTTCTTTCTCGGTGGTTCGCTTAGCGCGCTGCCTCGCCCCACCATCGATCGGCAACACGAAAAGCGATCGTCATCTGCATATCGATTTCAAAGCGGCCGTCCGCTGTTGGTTGTCCTGCTGCTAACCGCCTGCCCCTTCCTGCCAGCGGTCCGCAGCGGGCAGGAAGACTTCATCTGACCACGAAGCTGGGCCACTTGTTTTGCATACGCTGGCGGAATGATTTAAATTGCAGCACATGAGAACTGATAGCGCTGCCGCCGCTGCTGCTGCTGCTGCTGCTCGCGGCCAACAATCGCCAATTGGAATTCGATTGATTAAGTGCGCGAAATGTCGTTGTCGCAACAGTTGGACGATTTCTGGAATAATTGCTTGTTTTCGATTGGCGGGACTCCGCAAAAATCCAAATAATGCGGACGCGATTAGCGTACGAATGTGCGAGCAGGAAGATTTGTCGTCGTTTGCTGAGAAGACGGGTCAGCCGCGGTAGAAGGGTAATTTTTCAGGTCTCTTTTTGCCATGGCTGAGAGACACATGAATTCAAATGGTTGCGGGTGCTGACGTGGGTTCAGTTTTCGGGGCACCAGCATGGGCGTAGAATTATTAGGTCCACATCAACGCAAACCCCTCAATTAACTCTTGGAGACTCCAGTCACCTGATCGATTTCTCGACAAGTCTCGAGGACTGATCTCTCCCGAGAATGATGTGGACATAATGTCCTGGAAAGACGGAGTAGAGCTATTTTGCTATAGATATGTTGAGGACGACATTGAATTGGGTTTGCTACGACGCGGCGTTGGTGAAATACAGAGATTGTGGCGTCAAATCCCGCTCGATTTTAGTGTTTCAGTGTGAAAATCTCTGCAAGGGTTTCACAATTGATCAATTTTCATCGGATGCGAATCTCTTCGCTGTAGTTTTATCCACTGGAATCGCCACAACTAACAAACTTCCCGTGGCGTTCTGGTTTGCTAGGTTCTTCCTCTCCGATCCGTTTAATATTCCGCAAATTATTCACTGTCACATTCGTCACACATCTCGCGACTCATGTTAAACAAATCAGAGCCTCGGCACCGAAGGGTCTCTGCACCGAGTGCCCCAGTGCCGCTTCAATACATGCAGTGCAGTGTTTCTCCCCGCGCGAAGTCTTGTAATCAGAGCATCCTTAATAAATCATAAATTTATTCGTTCTTCAAAACCGCGTGGTTTCCGCGTTGTTCTCGGCGCTAACCGCTACACCGAGCAGCGAGCACCGCGTGTCGGGCCGATTGTCTGTCTGTCCGTCTGTCTGTGTGTCTGTCCGTCTGTCTGTGTGTCTGTCCGTTTGTCTGTCTACTTGTCTGTCTGTCTGGCCAGCGCACTGGCGTTCTGTTCGCGCGAGTTGCCGTTGTCGCCGCCGTTGCCGTTGCCGTCCGTCCGACGGCAGGTCTTGCATATATTTTCCGCTGCCGCCACTCCACGAGCTCCGTGAACTCTGAGCACTTGAATTCGCGTCTTGAAGTCTTGCTGCGGCGTGCGTACCTCGCCGGGTCTGCATGCAGCTCGTCCGGCTCTTAATGTAGACATGACAAACGTATTATTAACTTCACACAAAGAGCGTCCGTTTTTGCACCGCTCGGTGTTGTCATCGGCGTCGACGTCATCGTCGTCGTCGTCCTCGTGCTCGCGGTCGTCATCGCGGTCGTCATCGCGGTCGTCATCGCGGTCGTCGTTGTGGTGCGCGTCTGGATTGTGACAGTCAGAGCTTCAGCGTTGGGCACGCCAGCGAAGCGAAGTCGGGGGGCGCTGTGGCGACGGAGTACCCAGTGCTCCGAAAAGGATGGCAACACTCTAAACAGCGAGTTATAACAGCGAATAATATTGACTAAATGTGCATGCATTACGTCGGCCGCAGAGGACGGAAATCATAACTCGATCGATTGCGGGCTCCACGTCGCGCGCGCGCAGTGGGAAGTGCGACGCCGCGGCTGTGAAGCGTAAAAACGAAGGTCGGTGAGCAGAAGGCACGAGATTTTTGCATTTAAAGACGGCGTTTGCGTTCCTGCGGGCGTTGTGAAGTGGGGAAGAAGTCGGGAGAGCTGCAGGAACCCTCTCTCTTCACTCTCTCGCCAAATGCCACCTCGTCACTAAACACGAGATCGTCGTGGTGAACGCTGCGGCTTCGTCACCGCAGAAGTAGACAAGCGGTTGTCACCACTGGTGCGCTTTGATCTCGGCCACAGAATGTGAGGCTGCGCATGTTTTCCGGGAAGCGGGTGCACTGCGAGCTGCGAGTCCGCCCCGAACGGTGCGAACTGTCGTCGTGGCGTTAAATCACTGATAAGGCTCGAGAAGTTGCGTGTCACCAAGCAATTACCGGCCGAGTGCTCTGCGACTGTCCCGCAATTAACTCGCAGGCGTGGCCACTGGAAGGCGACGCCTCTCTCGGCAACAAGTGCAACGTTCACCGAGACCTGTGGCCCTCGAACCCGGGAGGACCTCTTCTGAGATCCTTTTAATGAATTTGTTGGTTTTCGATGTTTTTGTTTGCTCAACTGCAACTTTTCGGGGCTCTCCTGTGTTCTCGTCCTTCACGCAATGCGAAAAAGGAACGCCAACTATTGCCATCCTCGCGCTGTAATTCTGCAGGTGTAGCTCGTTACGTCGTCGTACTTCCGCGCGATCGACGCAGGACCCTGCCGGCGATGTTGTTGTTGCTGCCTCTGCCTCTGAACCTCGTGCTGTGGCGATTTTCGTGGTTGCGTAGTTGTTGCCTTTGCTGCCGCTGCTTTATTTCTGCATTAGTTGCAGTATTTGCGGCGGCCGGCCGCACGCACAGCAGGTGCAATCGGCATGAGTTGCCGCTGCCGCTGCTGCCGCTGCCGCTGCTGCTGCTGCTGGTGCGGATGCTTCCCCTTCTCGTCCTTCGCTCGTTCGATGGCCGCGCTGATGTTTTGGCGCTCTCGATGCCTGCAGCAAATCCAGGTTGATCTCCGGCTTTTGTTCGCGTGGCGCAACTCCGTTTTTACGACTGGCTCGTTGACTCCTCTCGTCCTTTGTGCGCGGTGACAATAAATGAAGAGCCGCCCTCGCTGCCTTTCGCGGTAATTCTTTGCAACGAAACTCCCTCGGGCTGCATCTGCAAACGAATTTCGTGGCCCAACGAGCGCCTTTCATTATGAATTCCAGCTAATTTAGGCGTGAATTTGTGCGAAGGGGGTTTTTCTTGATTCATTGCGGAGAATGCGTTTGAAAAGAGGATTTTTTCGATTTCCACTCCTTGAGAATTCAAAAATGAATGCGTGGACAGTTTTTGCGAACGAAGCGCTTCGCTTCGTGTCCTCGTTAGGTGTCCCTCTGTAAGTACAGCTTGGAAAACTTGTCTCAAACGATGCAGACGCTCCCAGCATCGCGCTAACGATACATTCACGCTTAAGGATAAAAAATTCCCACGAAATTTTACAATAGAGAAGTCAGGGCAAAAGAACGACGATGTCCTTGTTTCCGTACAATTCCTGCACGAGTGTTTCGGGAAACCAATTCGGGAACAATGCGGCGTTCAAACTGGAATACCACTGACACGGAGTTGCCCTCGTCCTCGTCATTGTCCTGATTAACTTCTACCAAACAATGACGGCATAATATTTTGCTCTCTCGCGCCGAAGTGTTTCGTGGCCAGCAACTCGGAATTCACATCAGCATTCCGAGCCGAGGAGTGTAAAAATATCAATTATGGAAAATTAATAGCATTTTGATCGCACCGTAACGAGGCTTCGAAGGATGCCGGCCTGCTGGAGCTCCGAACGGTTTGCGTCCTCCGCAGGTCATGCGCCCGGGGCGAACAATGGGTTTCCGTGCTGCGAGAGGGCGCTCGACTTCGACGCAACGCTCAAGGATACCAGCAGCACGAAGGACATTCGTCGGCACCGCTTTCAACTGCTGATCCAATTACCGCTGGTCGCGCGGTCTTCAAAGGCGCTCGCGGCCGCCATTGTGCACCTGATTTAATGTGTGTGCGAGCCATTGTTGCCCCCGAAAGGTGTGAAATGAGGTGTGTTAATTGAAACGTTTAAGCGTACAAAAGGCCGCGCGGAGCACGAATCAAAGCCAAAGGCTCAGCTGCACAGAGTCACCTCTTACTTCATAGAAGAAACAATCGTGGTTCAGTTTTGCTTCGTCTTATTTCGTTCTATTTTAATTATTCCTGCGATTCCTTACCTCGCAGACTCTCTCTCGGTCGGTGTGAGCTTCGTGTTTCGCTTAATCGCTGCGCTCGCTTTCAGCTGATAAGGATCTGCGATGGCTATAATTAGCGGTGACACACCTCGCGCTGCGGCCAGCCCGTCCAGCTTGCCGGTCCCAGTTCGGTATCTTCGCCTCCGATCGGAAGCACAAATCGAGAAGTTCAGCCCAGACGCAGGCGGCATTTAAGTATTTTTAATATCGTAAATTTCGCGGTATTAATCGCTCGTGTCGTGGTGGCAGCGACGTTATTGAGTCCTTGCCACGGAAGGCTAGAGACGAACTTAAGTGGCGCATAAAACTGCCAAAGGCAGGAATGGCTGCGCTGCAGCCTTGAATAGTTTTGAATTTACGGCAATGAGTTTCGAGTTGCGTTCTCGTCTGCTTCGGTTTGATTTAGAAGTCCTCAGTTTGCCGACAAAGTTCCGTCGTTTTTCCCGTTAAAGCGGGCCACTGCGTCGTCGAGCGGGGAGCGCAAAGACTGCCGAATTCTATGCGGCCGCCAGCCGGAGAACCAGCTGTTCTCTGTTTTCTCCGGAGTAAATCGGCTTGTTGCGAAATCGGGCGCTGTTTTCTCCTCAGCACGGAAAGACATGGTGAGCATAACTTTGGCCCGCTGACAGTGAGCCGGAGCTGTAAACACTGCGACACCCAGCAGGCGCCACGGCAGCGCTCGGGCCCGCGCTACCTAGGAAGGCGAAACAAACCCGTCCGGAACAAAGAAGGGCACGGCAAACAATGCGGCGACGGTAGGTGCGAGGCGTGAATGTTGATGGCTTGCATCGCATTCACAGCAGAGCCTCCGGCATTCTTCTGCGCTGAGAAACGAGTGCAGAGGTCCGCCCGACACCGTCCGGTGGTGTCAAAGTCATTATTTGCCTATTTGCAGCACAAAAGCGTGCCGGACAAGCCGGCTCAGGCGGGATTTGCGCCTGAAGACACGAAAGAGTCCGTTGGCATGTGCAAAACGTCAGCCAAACATTGGCTGAGACGCTTCGGCGCTGAGTGCGGCGGCAGGACAGCAAAGGACACTTCCAAGTAGTTGTGAAATTAATGATGTTCCTCGCTGCCAGCGGCACAACTTGCCGTCAGAGTGCTGTTTGCCCAACACTTCTTTTCCACTAACCAGCTTTTCCACTGACTATCTTTTCCACTGACCATCTTCAGCACGGCAACCCCTAGAGGACATTTCTTGCTATTCTAAATTAAGCAGACACTCTGAATTAGCTGCTCAAAACCCATTCAAATCGTAGATTCGGCCGCACTTGTTGCTCTGAGGCTCGAAAAACGGTCAATAACGCGCTTTACGCTGTGGGACGCTCATAACAGCTGAATCGGCAGTAGAGGGACACCTTTATTACTTCACATTTAATGGAGCGGAGGGCGTGGTAATTCCTTCAGAAAGCAATGAAGACTTCCAGACGGTTTCTTCGGATGCCTCCTGCTATTGTTCTCCCCGCCGCTCCAGTGGTCGCGATGGAAGGACAATAGCGGCTGAAATGAGTGCGTCCTGTCATGTCGTACATCATGTTAAGCAGCTTATTGCGCAAGAAGAAGAGGGAAGGGGAAGGGGAAGGGGAAGGGGAAGGGGAAGAAGAAGCAAGGGGAGAAGACGAAGGAGAGCAGCGAAGGAAGGACTCGAATACAAACAGTCGGGTTTTTAAACGAAGGACACCTTGAATACGACTAACGCGAATTCGGTTTCCAAACAAGATTCCAAATCACTTGTTAATCCGAAAGTCGATTTTAACTTTCCAAACTCGATTCCAAAACGCTTGTAAATAGAAAATCCATTTTAATTTGATAAAATCGAAATTCTAAACTGTTGAAAGACGCATTTCGAGTGGAAATTCCGCCGTAAACACGGCAGCGGGACGGCAGTGAGTGGAATTCCATTGACGTCTTCGAATCTGGTCAAGAATCCCCCAGCGAACCGCTTCGTTGGCAGCCTTTGCTGGCAAAAACAGACGCCCCGCAGCGTAAAGAAAGCGCTGCGTGTTGATTTATGACTTAATTTGCAAGGAACGCTGGACCGCTTCGCCTGCCGCGTTCTCTCCAAGGACATTTCAGTGAAATTCGCAGCGGCTCGGCGGCCGCCCGAAAGTAGGCTCGCGTAATAATCGCTCTCTCGGCTTCCGCGCGGGAATTCAATTAATTACCTCGCCGCAACTCATCAAACAAACCGCCTTTTTAATTACCAGCTCGACGCGCTTAATGAAGGCGCTGCTGGGGAGCGCGCTGCGCTTTCCCACCGTCTGCGTTTTCTAACCTTAGGCGCGCCGAGGCCGGCGAAACCACCGCTCGGACATCTAAATTTGCGGAGACGTTGACGCCACTGAAGCGCGATGCCGAGTGCTGCATGCGGACGACGCTACACGCAAGAGTCACGCACAAATCCCGAGGCGCGCCAACCAGTAATGCAACGCGGGATGATCGCCGCATTAATTAGAGTGACGGGCGGATGGACGGGCGGACGGGCGGGCGGACGGACTGCCCGGATTGAATGCGAGTTTGCTACAAATAAAGCGGCCATCAAGAGGAACATTTTTATGTTGTGCCGCCTTCAGTTGCGATTTCCTTCGAAGCAGCGGCAGCAGCACACAACAAAGTATTTTTATGGAGCCACCGAAATTATTTGCCCCACGGTGCGTGATTAAAGGCGGCAGCAGCGGGCGACTGGCTGCTGAGGTGGCGCATGCAAGTCAAAGTGACGAATAATTGAGCACTCAGCTCCACTCAGCGCGGAGCTGCAGCACACTGAGAAAAACCGCACAGGAAGCCGCGACACGTAAGACGAACTCGCGCTTTTTCCTCAGTGTGATGTGATTGTTCATCGCAGAAACCTGCAGCGTGCGCTGAAATTTCGTGATTCCCTCAATTAGGCGTTCACTCGAAACTCGGCTCTGCTCGAACCGCCTTCCGCCAGCGTCCTTCCCCCTCCCTCCACCACCCACCCTTCTTCTGCTGCCGCACTCCGCCCTTCCGCGCGTCCACCTCTCGCAAGCACACTTAATTCACTTTTGATTTCTGCTGCGCTTCATTGCGGCAGCTCACGCAGTTAATGCAGCGGCAGCAGCAGCAGCAGCTTGTTTTCGATGAATCGCAGACAGCAGCAGCAGCAGCATCAGCAGCCGTAAGGCAAATCCTTGATTCGCTGCGGTAATCGTTGCGTTACGTGGACTGCCGCGAAGTACACACGCTGCGGTGTCACTTTAGCGCGCGCGCAACTATTTCGCACTTGAAACGAGAGCAACTCGATCTCGCGCAAATTAAACGAACGGCTTCGAACATTTTAAAGCTGACAGGCCGACTTCAGTTCACGAGTAACGCCAGCCAGTTTTAATTACGCCAGCCTTCACTCGGCGGCCGGCGGCGGCGTCAGGGGCGTCATTAAAAGTGCTGGCTTACGTGGAGCTCGACCGGGTGCTACTGGTCGCCGGCTGCAGGTTGTCTTGCGCTGGCAGGTCTCTCTCTCGCGAAGTCGAACAGCGCTTAACTCCACCGCGCACGCCGAAGGATATTTGCATAAGGAATTAAAGAAATGAAATGTTATGACTGCCTTGTCCGGTCGTTGGCAGCGGGCGGCGGCGGCGGGCGGCGGGCGGGCAGTGGCGGCGCGTCGTCGCTGCGTAGCGTGCGGTCGCAGCTCACTCGGTGCAGGACATGTGGGCAAGGTCAGCTTTAATTAAGGCTTTCGACAATTAATTGCTGCGAAGCCGTCGCAGGGTTCGCGAATTCCGCGGAATCCATTCGCGCGAGCTGACGAGCTGACGAGCTGAAATCGCTTTCGGGGTCCAGCGTCGGGCTGGAGAGGCGGGTTTGGAAACGCACTTCCACTCGCACTGTAAGAGTCGATTGCTGCTCGCTGCAGCCCCGCTGCCCTCCTGCTTCAGTTCACAGCGATCGAGATCGGCGACGTGCATCACCATGCAAATCCTTTGCGGAAGCAGAGGCTGAAGTGAGTGAAATCGATTTAATGGCTGATTAGCATGAAAATAATCGAGTCAGCGGAGGATTGCTTGCTTCGAAGCGCAACCTTCGGCATCTCAGGCCTGCCACACCGTCGGCTTGTTGATTTGCGGCCTGGAAACACCGCGGAGAGGGCAACCCTTCGCGCATTAGACGGCAACCCTTCTGCTGAACGCCAGACGCCTACAGAGCGTCTGCATTGCAAACACTCGACCGAGTCGATCGCAGCGTCACTCAGAAATCGAATTTTATTCAAATCCCTTGCTTGCGCGCCTGCATTGATTTGTTGGCGGCGCATCCACGCCTCCAGCGCTGCTCTGTTTCCTCACGTTCTGCTGCGCGCTCGATCGATTAGGATCGAATGGGCTTAGCGAGGATGTGCAAGGATATGCGTGAGCGTTTCCACGCACTCTCGTGGGAATTTCGGAGCACAGGTTTCTGATTGATTTTCGGAGATCAATTTAAACTGAAGCGGAAGTGAATTTAATGAGTGGAAATGGGGGAGTGGATTTTATATGTGCAGCAGATACCTGAAGGAGTGAATGGTAATGATTTTTTGATATGCTTGACATGTTGAAACGTCGTGGCAACAAAAAAGGTTGAATTTTAAATTCCTGCCACGGATAATTTAAAGTAAGGGAAGTTTTCAAGCAAAGTTACTGGGAAAAATATATTTTGTTTCTAAATTCGAATACTATTTTATTACTAGAAAACCAGAACAACATGCTACGAGTTTCAAAGCAGTCTTTCGTTTGCTCTCTCTCCCTCTCTCTCTTTTAGCACGAATTGTGCTCTCAAGCAGTTTGCGTCTTAAGTCTTTTGTGTGGATCCACACATTTTCGAGTGAAATCAACTCTACAGTTTTCAGCGAGACATTTTCGCTCTCCAGAAGAAGAAAGCGAGCAACTTTAGTCTCTAGCAAATGATTTTAAATAAAAATTTCAAAGAGCTTCGAATTACTTAATAATTCTGTTTGAATTCCCACGTAGATTTCGGGCAGATTTCGAGCGTTTTTATTTCTCCGGATATTTCTTGTGCGTTTCAGCTAAACTAAATCTCTCTACTTTTCGAAATCCATAAATTCAGATAATTTAAGAGTTCCGCTCGGCCACTGATTGCAGTTGTCAACCAAATCGAAAGGTCAACCCAACCAAAATAAATAATCAACGAAGCCGAAAAATATCGGAAACAAATAAATTTAGTTTCGTCCTCTCGGCAAAATTGATTAATCGGCTCGCTGCGCTTCTGTGCGCAAATGCAAATCGATGCTGCGGCGCAGGAGGGGCAGACGGTCGCATCGCTCGCTGCCGCAATCCGCGACGCATAATTCCCGATCTAACTAACGATGAGCCGCAGAACTGATTTTGCGGCCGCCGATCGCTGGCCGGCGCGCTCTCGTCGTTAGCATAACAGCAATCATAAGCAGAAGATGTCAGTCAGTGACGGCGAGTGGTTGTCCGACGGCTGCCGAGGGCTTGGCTGTCCCTCCACCACCGTCACGGCTGCTGTTGCCGGTGTCCCCGATGCTGCCGTTGCTGCCGGTGCTGCTGCACACAGGCTTTTGCATGTTAATGATGTGGCTGCTGCAGTCGTAGTTGGCTAGAGTTGTCAAGATGACAGCGCAGGTTGTTAACAACGCGTTTGAAGAAACGCAGCCACCGGAGCTGACGTCCACGTCGCCGCCGCATCGCCATCGTTCGGGAGCAAAAACTAATTACGCATGCGAGCTTTAACTGCTTTTTGCGGGCTTCAACTGCTCCCTCCTGCAAGGATGCGCTCACTGGAGGCGCTTCGTTGACTTGAGTGGCGATTCGATTTGACTCCCCTGCGAAAAATGGACCAAATTGAAATCTAGTATTTCTTCGTCTTCCTCGCCTGCGTCGCCGAGTGCGCCGAGGTATCAAAGCAAGAAATTATGTCTTCATTACGTCGCCGGTGCTGCCCATTCGGCCCGACCGCTCCTCCGCTCCAAACCCCGTGGACTTCTTTTGTTCGCCGGTTGTGTTTATTTATGAATGTCATTCAATTTATTATTTCTGCCCCGCCAAGAGGGCGCGGGAAGCGGGCTGCGCCGCACGCAGCTCCAGCACTCATCAGGCCGCGCGGAACCCGATCATTTAATAATATCTGCTCGCCGCTGTGGTTGGCTGCGCTCTCGTGACTTTCAACTCGTGTACGAACGCGGAGCGCGGCCCTGGCGACACAGCGTGGCGCTCCCTAAGCGGTCCCCGTCGCCCCGTCGGGTTCCTTGCCTGCCCCACATTTGCATTGTGGGCTCGCAGCTCGAAGGTCCGTCCGCGGTCCGGTGCGCTGCCGTGGCTGCTGCCGTCGCCGCGTGCACCATCCTGCGGCGAGCCGAACCTACGCACGTTGAGACGCCGGCGTCCCGTATGACTTATTCAGCCCCACAAGCGCGGCGAGCCCGAGAACGCGGCCGGCCGAGCGCGGAGTCCTGCGGGTATCAAACTGTCAACTCGGTTGCATAAGCAAGATATTCGCTCCGCTGTGATTTTCCATCTTTCGAAGTTAATTGGCGATCTCGGTCCGATTTATGCATCCGCCAGTTTCCGCAATTGCGTGGCTCCGCCGAACGAGCGCTGCGCTCTGCTGCGCTTGCGATCCGCAGGACGCTACACTGCGCAGAGAATTCTCAACTTCAGCTTGAACACAAATACCGAGCACAATTCAGCATTTAATTGCGTTAAAAAGTCCCTCCAAAAATAAACTCTCTGAATTCTCTTGCATTTCGTGGCTCCCTTCATGTTTGGTTGGTTTTTTTCAGTGCACTCGTCGAAGCCTGTCAATGAAAACGTCGTTACGGGTTGCAAGTGCGTCTTTTAATATTTTGCTTATGCTATTAAGTCATTTTAATTGAATTGTCCGGCGTACAAAGGCGACCGCAGCAAGGACTCGTCGAAATGAGGCTGCATTAATGCCCCGACTGCTTAGGGAGGCCAGATGAAGTCATTACAATTGAAATGAGTGCTCGGTCGTGGTTGCCTGAGTGCTCGCTCGGCACTGCAATATTTCGGTGGCTAGATGGGCGAAATCTCAGATTACTCAGCTCGGGAATCCTTTACATACGGGAACCAGTAATGCATGGATAATTCATTATCTATATGTATTTGGATTGATGTTTGTGTTGTTTTCGTCGTCGTCGTTGTTGTTGTTGTTGTTGTTGTTGTTGTTGTTGTTGTTGTTGTTGCCGCTGCTGTTGGTCATGCTAAATTCATATATTGCTGCTTTAAAGTTAAAGGCTTCGTTTGCTCGCTGCCACTCAAAATCCATTAATGCAAAATTATTTCATTTGTGTTTTATTGCGGCAACAGAAATCGTTTATTTTAAACACGTTTATGCCGCCACTGTGGTGCAACTCGACAGCTCGACTTGCGGCAGAGCGCGTTACAGTGAAATCTACGATAATAAAACTGCATTGATTGACGATGGTGGCGGTGAAACGTACAAAATTCGAAACACAAATGAAGAAACACAAAATCTCTCAACGAAAAACAGAAGAGGTATTAAATTATGACTCCAATAATTACTGCAGAATCCGAATTTATAGAACTTCCACTTAATTTAACTCTGCTTAATCCACTCAGTGTTCGCAGAAGTTTATTACGAGATTTTAAATCCGTAATTTATCGACTCGTATTTAAGTCAGCATTAATGGCCGCCACGCTCGCCGTTGGCGCAATAAATGTGGACCATTTTCAACGCCAATAAATAGCAGAAATAGTGGAAAATCGCGCTTTACCTCGATTTAGATCCTCAGTTCCTCTGCGGCCGTATGAGGAATCGAAGGAACTGTCGAAATTTCCTTTCGCATCCGTGCTGCGCTCACGCCTCCTCACACCGCGCCCGAAATAAATATTTACTTTTTATTCGCGTCGCAGGCGAAACAATAATTAAATCATAAATTAAAACTAAAATTCCCCGCGGTTTTCCTCCTAAGCGTTGACCGCTGGCGAGCCGAACGCCGCACGGTCACCCCAGCCAGACACGCCCTCTCGCCTAGTTAGCCGAGTGGCCGCCCCCCGCCACTCAGGCTGCCGCAGGACCGCGGCTAATTTATTGCTTCATTTGGAAGCCGAGTCCTTCGGCGGGCGCTACAGAGAGCAACGCCAGCCATAAACAAAATCAAATTCGCTCCTACGGCGTCAAAGGACTGGCAAGGAAACACTTAACAATTAATTGGCTACCGATAAAATCAGTTGCGTCCGTCGCGGCGTCAGTGAAGGGGTGCGAGCGCTGGATCGCTTGCCGCTGCCGCTGCGAAGACAGCGGGTGGCGCCTCGCTGTGGTTTGCGCCGCGTCGTCGCGGAGAGGGAGTGACCTGTGCGAGGGCAGCGAAAGGGTTCCTCGAGCAGTCCTACTCTACCAACTTGTGCTGTTCTTTATTTTCCTGGAACGACTCCGTGTTGATGCAATAAAAACAGGACTGGATGTGGGAAATCCAGCAGCCGAAAACAACGAACTGCATTTTTCCGTGGAAGAAATCATTCTTCTGTGGAAAAACGGAAAAATGTTGGTCGGCGCAGCGCGACCGCCGTGGCCAGCGGCCGCCACAATTAACAGTCAATAATAAATTCCCAGAGAATTCGCAGCATAATCAAGAAACTTGCAGGATCCTTTGTGCGCCGCTGCTGCACTTGACTCGCTTCGTTCTTTGCTTCCTTTCTCTGGAAAAAGGACCTTCGAGCGAATGCGAGGTGCCTTCCATAGAATGTGAGGTTTGTGTTGGACAGTGTTGTCGTTGTTGTTGTTGTTGTTGTTGTTGCCTTCTCGTAGAACTCCTCTGTGGAGCGAAGAACGCTCGGTGAGAACGCAAGTGTGTGCGAGGAAGCGCTTTGAAGTCGGCCGCCCGCTTTTCTAAGACAGCGAGCAGGGTGACCCTTTTGGCGAAGCGGTTCGAATGGCGAGAATGGAGGTGCAAAGCGTCGGAGCACTTTATTCCGTACGTAATTCCGCAGTGGATTTAAAACGGACCGACAACTGCAGCCAGACTTTCTAATGAGTTTTCCTCCATTTGGTACTGAAAGTACAAAGAAACGGTCACACTGGCCACGAATGACTACTGCTGTGGGTATCACGTTCCTGTCATGAGGCCGCCTCGTACTTGTTAGCAGCCGCACGACTAACTGGAAAACGAAATACGGAAATCAATGAAGTCGATTTCCATTTCATGCTTCTCAGCCTGACTTGCTGATCCCGAAAAAAGTTGCACTTTCATTTAACCTTTTTTCGGGTGCGGAGTTTCCAATTGAGCTGTTAAACACTCGTGGATTTCGCACCTTATTAACTGCCGACTCACGCAACAAGTAGCAGTTTGTGCGGGAGCAGACGTGAGGCATTCCTCATCCTGGAGATGTCGGCTGAGAAGGGTTGCGTGTCTCGTGGCTACTGTTGCTGATGGACTTTCGATGTTTCAGGAAAGCCGAAGCGTGGTAAGCGCACTGACTTCACTGCACGAGAAGGCGTCTGCTGTTGCACGCAGTTGTTGCTGACGTTGCCGCTCCTGCGTCGTTTCACATGCGGCTGGAACACGCAACGCGGAAGGCGCCAGAGGAGTGCTTGCAGGTCAGCGAGGGGTATTCGAGCGGTAACTAGAAGATACTTGAGATCCTGTTGACTTGAAAGTGCGGCAGTCGAAGTCGCTGAGCTCGCACTGGACAACATTTCGGAAAAAATACCGGGCTCTGCTGTGATTCCTCTTCGGCGATCGTCGCACACATCAGGACGATGATCATAATTTTCAGCCCCATAAATAGCAAAGGATTCCCTGTCCTTCGCGACTCCTCTCTCCCCGTGACTTCTGCCGCAATTAATCCTCACATCTCATGTGCACCGAAAGGTGCCTATTTTTGCATTCGAAAACTTCAATAAAATCCTTTTTTCCGGGCACCAGGTGTGCGCGAATCCGTTTCATGTTTTGCACACTCATTCCGAGCGGCGTTGACACTGAGTTCGAATGCCAACTGGCAGGACTTCCATCGTGCATTTGAGAATGTCGTCGCCGAAACTGTCATCGCAGGCCAAAATTAGCTTCAGTGAAAATGCCGCCTTCTATTGTCTCGCAGGCTGAGTGCGGTGCTGCGGCGTGCATTGAGAACCCTTTCGGTCTCGTTGCTGGGTGTCCTTCAGCATGAGTCGTCGCTATTCTGAGAGATATTCGTGAATATTCGCTCGAATTCTGCACGCACAATACACCGGCCATTTTTGCAATTCAAACAGGAGCAGGCGCAGGATTAGGAGCACGAATAGGAGCGGAATTGTGAGCGGAATTAGGAGCATAATTACGATTACGATTAGAAGCAGGATTAGGAGCGGAATTAGGAGAATAATTAGGAGCAGGTTTAGGAGCGGAATTAGGAGCAGGATTAGGAGCGGAATTAGGAGCATAATTACTAGTATGAGTAGGGGCAGGATTAGGATTAGGAGTATGATTAAGAGCAGGAATAGGAGCTGAATTAGGAGCGGAATTAGGAGCAAGATTTTTCTTTACAGCAGGGAGCTATTTCCTCTTATAAACTCAGAATTTGTAAATATGAAAGTGTACCAGTAAATATGAAAGTAATCGTAGGACAAACCTGGAGATCCTCGTACGCTTTTTGAATTCTAGAGTCCACATAAGGATAACTAAGCTGAGCTGAAGACACCGGACCCCTTCCTGCCTGCCGTGTGTGTCTACGAAGTGTCGCCCTCGATTGGATCTGCGCTGCAATCGGTTTTGAGGGACCGATGTATTTGCACGCATGCGGAATCGCAAATCGCCGATATCGGCTCAGAGATAAGCTCACGGGGAACAAGCGATCGAGATTAATTGCTCGCAGATAAGCTGGCAACACGGGAAACGAGGGCACGACGCGCAGGCCAAGGCAAGGCGGAGTTAATGCACGGAAAGATGCCTTTAATTAAATGAAGGAAAACAATTCCTGTTAAGACGGGACGGGACACAAGGAGCAGCAGGAGGTCGGCGGTGCGTCGGTGAATTGCGGCGATCAGCGACGCCTGCCAAGGCAGTGTTGGGCGCGGTGGAGGTGTTCGCTGCAAACGCACCTCGAGATGGCCGAGCCGCGCGTGTCCTGCGACAAATGAGCGCGGAATTGCAAATTGGTGTTTAGCTGCGATAAAAGAGCGCAGATAAGCCCTCCACCAGCCGAACACAGGCGACTTTAATCAATTAACAGCGCGAGAAGTTCAGCGTGCGTGATTTATGACGAAGAGCGGCGAGAAAAGCACGAGAAATTAGAAAATCAGACAGCAATTGCAAGGAGAAAATTTGTAGCGACACCGCAGCTAAGCGGAAACTTGCCTGACTTGGCCGACTTATCGGAATTAGCGGACGAACTTATCGAGTTATCAGATCGGCGGCAGCTGCTAACAAGTCGAGCGAGAAGATATTCGATGCGGGTACGCGAAGCGTGCCGAACTCGTTCCCCGCCGCGACTCAACCCGCCAGCACTCGCTTCGCGTGCTGGTTGCTCGTTTTCGGTTGGTTTGTCTTAATTCCGGTGCTGCTGCTGACTTATTTGATTTACCACAAATTAAGCGGAGGTTTTAATTTCTGTTATTACCACAATAATTTCTCCGGGTTGCTACTTGTGCGCGACGCATTCACTCATCCGCTTGCCGGCTCCTTCTTCACGAATTTCTCCTCAAACTGGCCGCGCTAATCTCGCGGCTGCTGCAGCGGCAGGTGCAGCTGCTTCCTGCGAGCCGCACGGCGAGGCGAGGCGACGCAAGTCGGCGGCGACGCAAGTCGAGCAACCGTCAAAAGTGCGCACTTGTAAACGTGCTGCGTATTATTTCGTTTCGCTGGAAAACAACTTTGAAAGTTCGGATTTCCAGTAGAACTCAAGTCAAGCAAGTGAAAGAATGTTCGAAAGTTGCAAGGAAAGTCCGTAGCCAACGCAAGAACCGCACACAAAGTAACGATACGCACCGCGTACAGCGATGCTTGCTGCAATTAACACTTCGCAGGATTATCGCTGAGTAACTCAGTTCCACTGCGTTTCCAGGAACCATTAAAAAGTTAATACTCACTTCTATGATGTGCAGGAGCGGAGGAGCCCATCATATGGACGTTTTAATTAATGGACAGCACGGCGGGCACGCAGGAGGCGCAGGAAACCGAATCCTGTAATCAATCCTGAAATGTTACAATAAAAACAACGCGGCGACGCACCCGCGCGCGCTGCGTTGAGCGCTTGTTGAGCCGTCGGAGAAAACAGATGCATTTCGAGGGCGCTGGTATTGGTGAAGCGCAGACACACACGCGCGCGTCCACACACGCAGCCAGGCATCGGGGAGTGCGCAGGGCAGCGTGGCAGAGGGGTAGAGGGGCGCTTCATGCATAAAAACGAGGGCATTCGAGGGGCAGAGGCGAGCAGACGGAGGACGAGGAGCTGACTGTGTGGTTCCTGTGTGAAGCGAGGGCAGATGTTTTTGGCACACGCAGGATGAGCGCGGCGGCCGCAGAACGGAGGTTAAACGACGTCGCCGCCGCCTGCGCGCCTCGAGAGTGCTGGCAAACAACACTGCAAAGCGGAGGGGCAGCTAGGACCCCGCAACCAGGATACAAAACGTGGACGCGCACTCGACTCGACTGACAGTCGGAACTTGAGTGCGGACACGTTCGCCTCTCCAAGATCGGGGCTGAGCACACATTAAGCCGCCGCCGCCGCCGCCGCCGCCGACGTCGCCGCGGTGGACGCGTGTCCTGTGTGCTCTGCATGTCCTGATGCCGGCTCATGGTTGGAGGCTCGGTACGTGCAGCGGCATCGGCACACCTTGCCGCCAACGGGCCAATGAGGAGGCCGCGTCCGAGCGGCTGGACGCGCCTGCAGGAGCGCCCGGCCGGTCGAACACGAGAGCAATTAAGGCGAGCCTCGAGACGAGGAAATCGAATTTGCATTAACTGCCCGCTTTGAACGTCGGCGCGCTCATTAAGCGCGTTTTTACGATGTTTGCACGGAGTCACCACTGAGCGGCCCGCTTAGGACGGGTTAGGGCGTGGCAGGGGCGCGGGTGCGTCCGGAAGGAGGGCGACGACATGCAAACACGGCCGCAGAGACTCGGTGGCGACAAAGAGAGGATTTGATGCGGCCGCCACCCACAAGCACAACAAGAGAGCGAAGACGATGCGGTTAACAAGGCGAGGAAGACGCGCTCCTTGTTCGGCGCGCCTTCACGCCTTCACGCCTTCGAAGCCACTCGTCCTGGCACGGTAGCGCTACTCTCTCGAGGAAACAACAGGAGTGAGTCAGTCGAACGACGGGAGCAACGCGAGGAACAAAACGAAGCGGAGGATCAGAGTGCGCAGGACAATGCAAAGTACTTTGCGGACAAATGCCAGGCACTCGACTCTGCAGTGGCGAAGAATGCGATGTCCTGCTGCGCGCAGGACGCACTGGTCGCTTGACGGAGGACGAGATTTGAGGATAATGAGATTTCTGACGATTGTCACCCAACTGCAAATGAGGCAAACGAAGACCTCAGTGCAGTCGTGAAGTTCTACTTGAAGCGAAGTTGTTTGCGTACTTCTCAGCCTTTGCCGCGCACACCGAGACACGTTCGGCCTCACATCCGCGCCCGAGAGCCCGTGAAAAAGCCAACAGATGAGCTTCACTCAGTCTTGCGCGACGACCCGAGACTCCCGCGGCTCAACACCTACGTGAACGGCACGCGTGCGCGGGTCGAGAGCGGCGAGCGGACGGCCAGCCAGTCGAGATAAATAAACAGCTTAATTCGCAGCCCGTCGCACGCTTAACTGAATAAAAGATTTAATTCTTTGTTTGCTCACACCTCGGGCGCTCGCAATTAACACCTCAGCGGCTGCCCGTCAGGTGGGCGGAGGTGCGAGCCGCCGCCGCTATCGCTGCCTCCGCACCACCGCCACCGCCAACGCCACCACCGCCGCCACCGCCACCGCCGCCACCGCCGCCACCGCCGCCACCGCCGCCACCGCCGCCACCGCCGCCACCGCCGCGTGGATGCCAATCAGTGGCGTGCCGAGGCCGCGGCTGGAGCCGACTCGGCTGGAGCCGCGGGCTCACAGATGCCCCTGACGAACAAATATTTATACTGCTTGAGATGCCGGTGCAGCAGCAACAGCAGCAGCCTGCAGTGTGTGCTGCGCCCGCGTAGGCTCGCCACTTTATTGTTAGTTTTCGCGTTGCTTTGGTGGTTGCGCGAGTGACTCGAGTGCGAGTGAATTCTCGCTTCAGTCAAATTGGATTAAGTTGTTAGGTTTGGCGCTGCTTGGCGTGGAATCGCCGCATCGCGGACGCCTTCGAGGAGGTGGAGCGCGTGCGCGTGTGTGTGCGTGTGTGTGCGTGTCTGCGAGTGTGTAAAATACTGCTTATTGCGGCCTGCGGGCCACGGCTTCGCACAGAATTTATTAGCCACGAAATGCGAGGCGAAGAAATCCCTTCATTTGATTAGCTCGCCGCTTCTTCTACGGCGGACGCTGCGCGAAAGGGAAGCCGGAGCTCCTCGCGACCGTAGATGGCGCACTCAGCTCGGGCGGGCGGCACGTTTGCCTGGTATTCAAAATTTTCCCTTGCATCTCACTTTTATTTGGCGCTGAGCTGCTGTTTTTGCTCCGCTTCCGGCTGCATCGCAGATCCCACGAGTTGCTTGCGGTTTAACTTCGAAGCCGCTTAAACGTATCAGATTTGACTTCTCTGGCTGCACAAGCAGCAGCAGCAGTAGCAGAGCGCCTAACATGTCCTGGCACATCCTGGCATGTGTTGCGTGTGTATCTCAGGTTTCAAACCCGCGCCGCGCTGCCCGAAACAGCTTCGTGCGCAATTGCTAATTTAAAGTAGCGTCCAGCTTAGCAGGCGGCGTGAAGCAGGCTGAGAAGCCGTGAGCCGCTTAGAGTTGCCGATCTGCCGACCTGCGATGGCCACGGAGGCCGTCGGCCAGCAGCTCGGGCGGATTTGTTTTTGTCACTGCGGCGTGTTTAATGCAAATCCTTCGAAATCTTTAAATTACATGCGGCGTTTCTTTGTTCCGTCCTTTGAAATGCGGAGCAAAACCTTGTTTACCACGGAAAATAGAGTAAAAATGCAACTTCCGCAAGGAGAAATCAGAGGCGCGGTTGGGGGTGGGGGAGGAGGAGGGTGTGTTGCACGCAGATATTTAGATTTTAATTTATCATTTATTCAGAAAAACGATTACTCTTCTTTACAACGTCATTTTAAGAAATCTCTTCGAACTTCTTGTTGAGTTTTGAACATTTGAGTTCAATTGAAGTTCGTTGCTCTCACCTTTGCTCGGAAATGTCGCCGCGCCCCCGCGACCCCGCTCCCCCTATCGCAAACGCCTCTGTACGACTCGGAAGAGCGATTCGTACAGAAGAGCGACTCGTTTAAGCTGATTGCAACGAAGGGCAGGCAGTTTGCAGGGAGGAGAAAAGAAGAAAAGATCACAACAATTTCGGGCGAATTAAAGCCACAAAGCAAAGCGACGATTTGGCCGCAGGTCACACGCGGGTTGTCAAAATTCCTCCCCTCATCTTTCACTCTGTATGCAAATTCAACTTGTTCTTGTTGTTGTAAATTTAATTTGTTAAATTTAAGCCACAAAGGACAACAGGGACAGATAAACTAAACAGATCAGCAAATCGTATTATTCTCGTTTATTACAAAAGAATTGCTTTACTTGTGTGAGCAAAAACAAAAGACTTAAGAAACAAACGCCCCTTTCTCTCGACTGCGTTTCTCACTGTTCGCCAAACAAAAGACTTAAGTAACAAACGCGCCCTTATCTCAAACGCGCTCCTCTCTGTTCGCAAATACAAAAAACTTAAGAAACAAACGCGCCTTTCTCTCAAACGCGTTTCTCTCGTTTCGAATAGATTTCCGCAATAAGTTTCAATACACAAATATTCTCAAATTCTGCAAGAATCATCAAAATAGATGAAAATATCATGCAAAATGGAAGAAAAGTGAAAGATTGTAGACAACAACAAATGAACAAGAACAAGTTGGAGCTCTTAACGCTTTTACTGCAGCGTTTCCTTCATACAAAATAGCTAAAAAGGCTGCATTCTGTATTTAAAGCTGGCAGGAGCTGCTGAAAATAAGGAAGCCAGTTAAAAGAAGTGACAGCTTGCGCTGGAAATGCAGTTAAAATTTGAACTGCTTATAGCGAGCACTTTCACTTCTCAACGTCAGACACAACAGACGCCGTTTCGTTTAATGCTGAGCGCAGCCGCCACAATAAAATCTTAAGACGACATTCAAACCGCCCAGTCAGTCAATCCGACGCTAAAACCGACATGCTAAACAGCGATGACAGCGCGACTCTTCAAAGTGCTTCTGGAGCAACTTCGACGAGTCGGCGAGTTCGGCGAGTTCGGCGAGTTCGGCGAGTTCGGCGAGTCGGCGAGTTCGGCGAGTCGGCGAGTTCGGCGAGTCGGCGAGTTCGGCGAGTCGGCGAGTTCGGCGAGTTCGGCGAGTTTGGCAAGTTCAGCGAGTTCAGCGAGTTCAGCGAGTTCAGCGAGTTCGGCGAGTTTGGCAAGTTCAGCGAGTTCAGGGAGGTCGGCGAGTTCGGCGAGTCAGCGAATCGACTAGTCGGCGAGTTCGGCGAGTCGGCGAGTTCGGCGAGTTCGGCGAGTTCGGCGAGTTTGGCAAGTTCAGCGAGTTCAGCGAGTTCAGCGAGTTCAGCGAGTTCAGCGAGTTCGGCGAGTTTGGCAAGTTCAGCGAGTTCAGGGAGGTCGGCGAGTTCGGCGAGTCAGCGAATCGACTAGTCGGCGAGTTCGGCTAGTCGGCGAGTTCGGCGAGTTCAGCGAGTTCAGCGAGTTCGGCGAGTCGGCGAATCCGGCGACTTTAGTGCGTCATAATTAAAAGTCCGCAAGCAGTGCGAATGACTTTGCGGACGGACAGATCCGCTCAAAAGCCTCGAGCGAGAAATCCCTCCCAGCGCGACAGTAGGAATGGCAAATCCTTAGAAGTCAGCAAGTGCTCGTGCTGTTTGCGCTCTCATAAAAATGCCTTCGCTGGCAATTAAGTCGTTCTCGCAAATAAATTAAATGATTCACGAAAACAACGCTGCGCCACTCGCTGTTGTTGTTGCTGTGGTTCGCGTTGCCTCTGCTGCACACTTCTGCCACTCGATGCAAACGGAAAGTTGAAACCCACCGAGAAGCTCACACGCTCGCGTGCTCGCGTTTGCACTCTCACTCGCACTCTCACTCGCACACGCACTCGCACTCTCACTCGCACTCGCGCTCGCACACGCACACGCACAAGCACTCGCACACGCACACTCACTCGCACACGCACACTCACTCGCACTCTCGCGCCCGCACTGCCTGCTCGCGAAATTGCGCGTCGCGTCGTTTATTTCCATTCTGTGGCCACGAGATATTTATTTTGTGCGCCCAAATTCGCCGTAATGCAGGCGCATTCGCCTCGGGAGTGGGGTGGACAGACTGCCATTTGTTTAATTGCGTCGCAGCCCCGAGCGACGTTTTAACGTACGACGGCCGCGCGGCGACATGACGGGCGCGACCGTCGCGATGGGCGTTCGCAGCGAGGTTGCGAGTGCAAGTGCGGTCGGGCTCGGCATCTGCGTCCGCGCAATTTATGAGCGTCGTTAAGCGTGTTTTAACTGCTGAAGGATTAGCTGCCGTGTCGATCGGTTGGCTGGCTGGCTGACTGGCTGAGAAGCACAGAGGACGCGCTTCGAGGTGCTGGAAGCTCGAGCGCAGTTGGCGACGCTGCAGCGTATGTGGGAAAATATTTGGGTGCCATTTAACACTCTGCACTCGCGTTTCTTGCTCTCCGTGCGGCGCACGAGCGAGGAGCTCGAAGCGAAACCGTTTCCTCCTGTCAATTAAAATGTTTCTGTCAGCTTAGGCTTCTCGAAGAATTCTCGGAATTTATTGTGCTGAAGAGTTTTAGAAAAACATCCCTCGGCCAGTCTCAGCCAATTAGGTGCCAATCAGTGCAAACTAAAGCGGATCGAATGCTCTGCGACTGCATCTGTGCGGCGCACACAGCGCGACGTCTCAATCTCGACGACTGTCGCGCCGCGCCTGCTTCTCTAACCGTCGTCTACTGCTGCTCTACTGCTCGCTGTCTGTCTGTCTGTCTGTCCGTCCGTCTGTTTCTGCGTCTGTCCATCAGCGACGCGGCCTGCGGTCGGAGTGATTGATTGCGCGGCTGGTCGAAGTCGCGTCTGCCCGTCTTTTTGTGCGCGCTGCAGCCGAGGCGGCCACCGTTTGGCGAGCATTTTAATTGTCCGCTCCGCTTGCTGGCATCAAAGGGTGACCGGCCTCGGCCTCAAGGCCGGCATCTGTCGCGCTGGCAGCGCCCCGGTTCGCTCACTTCCAGCCGCCACCGCGTCGAGCGTCGCGCTGGAGCGGCGCGCGTTGCTCGACTTTGGATGCGACATTTTTATTTAGAAATTTATTACGTGTGGTCGCTGAAAAATTTGACGGCCGTAAATCAAGTGTGAGCGCGTTTGGGCAGGCGAGGCTCTGCTTCGCTCTGCTCCGCTCTGCTCGACCGCAACTGGACTGCGCCGCTCACTGCAGCGCACTCACTGCGCGGCGGAGTCGAGGAGGGAGCGCGCTGCGGACTCTCGACGAGACGCAGAATAAATTGTTTATTGAATCTGAGAACTTCAATCATGTCTGTCGTCGTAAAAATGTTCAATAAACACTAAAATCGCGGCTTCCACTCGCGACGCCGCGCGGCAGCCTCGAATTAGCGGCGATAAAAGCCGGCGCAGCGAAGTCGGTAGTCGGTAGTCGGTGCCTAGCAGTTGATTGCTTTGATTAAGCCGCGCATTAAACGTAACTGTTGATGCGCACACGCAGTGTTGTTTCGAGCGCCAATCAGCGGATTGACAGCAAGTATGCCGCGCCGCCGCGCGATCCGCAGCCGCAAGTGCACACGCGTCCTTGGCGCGCAACGCAGCGCGACGCCGCGACGAGTGCCTGCGCGAGCAGAGAAATTAAAAGCAGTTGCTATGTCGTCAGCTAATTTGTTGTCATTACGCAGCGCAGAAAATTACACCGCCGCCGCCGCCGCCGTCGCCGCCCCAGAAGCCGCTTTGAGCGCGTCGTTGCCGGCTCGGGCGACCGGGAGCTGTCGAGCTCGCGCGACAATTTCGCCGGTGCAGTTAATTGGCAGCAATTACGGCGGCCGAGGACGGACGGCCGACGAAGGGCTGGCGAGGATGGGCAGGCGAGCAGCAGCCAGTGCAAGCAGGCAAAAACGCGCTTCATTGAGGAAAATCATAGTTAACACCAACCGTAACGCGCAGCAGGCGACGCGAACTCCTTCGCCCTCCACGAGATTCGGCGAAGAATAGTTCTGCGAGTCGGCTGCGGCTTGTAATGAGCTGCAGGCAGCAACGTCAACGCAATAACAACAACAACGCAGACACACGGAGCACTAAATGAAGTGCGAGTCACGCATAAAAGCAATTCGGGAGTCGCGCCGCGCTGAAGAGAGGAAGAGAGCAAGAGGCCGCAGAGCAGCCGCCTCAGCGGAATATTAAAGTTGGCACTGGACTCTGCCGACCGTCGCAGTGCGGCTCCACTTCAAGCGTCCAACCTGCGGCGCTGGTGTCAACGTCACGAGTGAAAATGCTCGGGCGACGCAGCAATTCGCGAAGATATTCGATTATAAAACTACGAGTTGCAGCAAATTGCGGCAGAATCTCGCGCTGGCCACGGCCGTGCGCGCTGCGAGTGAGCGGCGAGCGCAGTTGAAATTTGTTCGCTACAAATTGCTTACAACGGATCGGAATTGCTGACGAGAGCGCGGCTAAACACGGCAGCGGCTTAGCTGCAATCGATATCTGCCGGCGCGTTGTTCGGCGAGCAATTTTTCAGAAATTCGCTGTACACGCCGCGGTGCCTCTGAAGCCCCATTCCGGCGACGACCGGACTGCGTGGAGGTCAAGTTCAACGGCCGCCTGTTTTTTGCGAAATGCGCTTCATTAACGATCGCGTTACGAGTCGATTCGGCCACCAATTGATTGCCGTGGCGGCCAAGGCCAACGCGCAACTCGGTCAGCGTTGTTGCTGCGAAAGCGAAAGACTGCGGCTGCGAACTTGAAGCGCACGCAAGGTGACGACAACGGCAGGCAGTGGAAATGCGAACTTCTGAAGAAAAGTTTGGTTTTTGTGTTTTAATTGCTTTCCCTAATTATTTACAATTATTCACAGTAAACTGAATTCATTAATTTCGCCCTAAAATGACGCCTCCGATCTTCTCTGTGGAAAGCGATTCCGAAATGCGGTCAGAATCGCCTCGAATTGCCAAGACCAGAATTAATTCCAGAGTTATCGTGTGTTTACACAAGCGTGGCGCGCGCACAGAAGTGGCAAAATAATCACGCGTAATGATTCATTCGCCGCAATCAATCAGAAAGAAAGTTTTAAGTGTGAATGCCGCACTGCAGGGCACGCGGCGGTCGTGCACGCGCGCGCCACTCCGCGCACGCCGCCGCCGCCGCAAGTGCCGCCGAAGTCAGTGGCGACCCTCGGCGCAGCGCTTTCAGCGCCCTCAAGTGCGCGCAGTGACGCCAGTTAATACGCTCGAAAGTCCCGTTCGCCGCAAGTGTCAGGTGGAGAGGCGAGCGAAACGCGTCACGCATGCGCTGCGCCGCGAAGAAGCGCAACGGAATCACGATGCCGCCTCATAATTCAATCGTGCCATCGATACCACGTGCAAGCGAAGGCCAAGGAAGCCACGGAGACCGCGGAGGCAGCCGACTCAGTAGCGGTAAACGCGCTCTCTTAATGAAAGATTAACAACACGTTCCGGCTGGCGGTGCAATTTAAAGGCGGCCGCCTGCTTGCGTTGCCCCAGTTTTCGCCCCTTTTTGCGGCTGGCTTCGAAGGCTCAATTTCTCATTTTCAAGTCGTTTAATTCGATTAATGACGTCGATTTCTGCACGACTGCTTCGTTTTTGAGAACGAAATCCCTTCACTACTCCGGCGAGTCCCTCACAACTGTGACTCCTTTATATTAACCGGATTTTCACCCAAAAATGTCGTCCCAGTGGTCCGAGTTTGTTCTAAGTATGCAAACATCTGACTTCAGAGCTGAGTTTTTAATGCATTCGCAGTGATTGCAGTCTTTTAAGGCCATTTATTTGCCTCCCCTGCGACAACCATTCGTTGACCACCTTGTGAGCGCCTTGGAAATCTTCAATGAACTGCGATCCTCCCCGATTATCGATGGTCAATCGCTCGATGTCGATGTAGTTATCAATAAAAATCCAATTAGCTGCCGGCGAGTTGAGCCCGAATTACCGCAATTCAAAGCGACGATTGCAATCATGGCGCGCTGGCCGTGCGGCTTAGCTGTTCATCCGTTTGTTCGACTCGCCTGCTGGCAAGCGGCGACCGATTTACACCTGAGCTCGTGATTTCGGGCGACGCTTCTAGTCCGAGTGCTTAATGAACGAATGAATAAACGAGTGCTTAATGAACGTTTTAATTAAACGCACCCCGTGTCTCTCCTCGCGCTCCCAAGATTGAAATCGTGAAATGCACTCGACATGTGAGGCGTAAATCGGCGTAAAACGGCTTACAAAAGCGCGAGAGGAGACGATAAAATCTATTTGCAATCGAAACAACAACACTTTGAGGTGGTGCAACGACACACACACACGTTAACCGAGTGGATGTTGCAAGAGTGTGCAATGGAATTCATTGCTGGAAGGACATTCGTACGCACAGAACAGCGCGGGAACTTCTATACAGCAACAGCAACTGCAACCAAAACTGGAACCAAAGTAACCGAACCGCGTCCAAGTTTCCACCCGAGAATGATCAATGATAGCTGGCGGTGTAGTCGTTGTTGTTGTTGTTGTTGTTGTTGTTGTTGTTGTTGTTGTTGTTGTTGTTGTTGTTGTTGTTGTTGTTGCTGTCGTTGTTGTTGTTGTTGCTGTTGTTGTTGTTGTTGTTGCTGTGCTGTGTTGCTGTTGTTCTCGATCGTGATTCTCTCTCGGCGGAGGAGAGGCGAGCAAAAATGCGCCACATCGCGCAATTTAAGTGGGTTAAACTTACACAAAATTATAATCGATCTACCGACGCCGATGTAGTTTGTAAGTGTTGCTGTTGTTGTTGGCGTTGTTGTTGTTGGTGCGGTGTTTGTTGTTACTGTTGCGCTGGTTACTCGAGTGCAGAAGCCACCGGTGGCTCCCGTTGAGCGGTCCTGCGACTGAATTATCTCGTCGCTGTCATCGATTAAAAATAACCTCGAGTTATTGTTAATTGGTAATGAAAAATATCCGTCCATTACGATGTAATTCGATTCATTTCGACGTGGTCGGCGCAACTCGTTCCGTGGGTCCGATTTCAGGGTTTGCATTCGCGCGAGACGAATTCGACGCTTCGGTGCGATTGAAAAAGACTTCGACAGCATCTGTCAACTATTTGCCGGAGTAATTTGGCAGAACTTCGCTTCACTGACTCCGATTAAAGCGGCTGAAAACACCGCGAAACCACTTGAAATCACTCAAGTCTCGTTACATCTCGACAGCGATCGAGTTGCATGGAAGGAGCAGCCAGCGGAGTGTCATTGGAGTGACGAATTAATGGCTTGAGAGCTGAAACTTTTGTACCACAGCTCGTCACTGTTAGCATCGGGAGCGGGAACCAACAGCGTCTCGCAGTTCGATGGAATCCGGCGGCGCAGCGACCGCACGCGCTAACAGCGTCCCACTTGCGGCGACATGAAACGCACCGCAGCCCGTCCCGAGTTTTCCACCATGTCACCGGCTTCCAATTAGTCATGGCGACCCGACCATCTCAGCGCGGCCACTCTCTGCACTTCGGTTCACATGCGAAACTAGTGATCACCTCTTTCCTCCCGAGGGCAGCAACGGAGTCTCGTGTTCGTTCGTCCTCTGCGGCGGAAGCCAGCCTGAGGTCAGTCGCTCGGTGCAGCCCGGGCCGCACCATCTGGTCTGCCTTTGTGCGGCGTATTTTCCGGCTTTCTTTTGTCCATCGGCAGGCGACGTCATTCGAAGGTCATTCGATGGCTATTCGTCGCCGCTCCTGCCCTCGCCGTCGCTCCTGCCCTCGCCGTCGCTCCTGCCCTCGCCGCCTGCCTGTTGTTTCTTTGCGCAAACAAAGGACGACACAAAGGACGACTTGGCTGCCGCGCACAACAGGCGTGCGCCAAATCAATTTCAAGCTCCATATAAAACGTAGAGGACGCAGTATTTTCCGGTGCATTTTGGTGATTGAAGAGGAAGATCGAACTTTTGGGTGGCATTGCAAATTTTGACACGGATGGCGGCGGAATTATGTGACTTCCTTTTACAGTTTCTGCTTTAGATTTGCGTTTTTCACGCACACGAAGCTAACATGGAGGTTGTGAAAGTCCTTTCCGTCATGGAAGCGAGGTTTCCACAGTTCTCACTGCTGTCTTCGGTCCTCGTTTCCCACTTCTATTTCGATGATTTACATTTTCGAACCTCCAGCTACCACTTCGCTGGTTCTTTGCACTCGAATACCCCCTCCAAGCCGTCGATTGCACACGGAATTGAAGTTCTCCGTCTGTAGAAAGCGAGCAGCCTTGACAAACCTTACAGCAGCAGTGTGAGGTACGCGCTACAACGTCGCGCTGACACTCGGACACTTGCAATAAACGTCAATAAATCATCCTTCATGAAGTCGTATAAATTTGTAAAAATTGCGGCGCGATTCGCAGTGCGAGTGGAGACACGACGCACACGAGTGCTGCTGAGTGATCGCGTGTGTCAGAAAAATTGTAAGTATGAATTTATAACGTGCCAGCATAAATTGCAATAAATGTTAACGCAAGTAGCTGCCAAGTATTTTTGGCGAATGCTTCCAGAGGCTGTGGGGTCGCGGGCGCAGAGGATTTCTTCACGGCGCGGCCGAAACAGAGCGTCTCCGCGAAATAAAAGCACTGAAAAGTGCGATTTGCAGGTGAAATTTTAGGTTCGGGCGAACTGTTGTGCAGCCGAGGTTTTGGAGGCCCTTTTTGCGCCGGCCGTGGTGTTGCCTGCACACGTCCCTGCTTTGCGTGCAGTATGAATTCGTAAAAGAGAAAATTCAGCATAATATTGCATTGCATAATCTATGTTTTGTGGCAAGAAAGCCTTCATTTGAACAACTTTTCACTGCCTTTTTATCATGTGAAAATGTCTTCTCAATCTCCTGCTCCTCCTGCTCCTCCTGCTCCTCCTGCTCCTCCTACTGTTTCTCCCCCTCCTGCCTCTACTCCTCCTCCTCCTCATCCTTCTCTTGTTGAAACCCCAGCAGGTTGCCGCTCAACCGCAACGGAAGTGAATGAATCAATCAACGGACTCACGAAACACTCGCCTGCGTGCAACCGTCGCGTCGTTGAGAGGCCAGTCAATCAATGAGCGGTTGAAGTGTCAGCGGCCGCTTCTCTCACCTCACGGGTGACGGGCATCATTGACAGCGTGTTTTGGCCGCTGTCCCGGCTGTTGTTGTTGCTGCTGCCGCTGTTGTTGGCGCTGCATTGACTGACTTCTGTAAAGGATTTAAAAAGGATTTTATTACTTGTTTAAACGTTTATTGACAGCCCGCAGCGAGGTGTGGTGAGGAGGCGGCGGCGGCGGTGGCGGCGGCAGCTTCACTGCGGTGATGAATACTTCTGTGGTTTCAGCGCGGATTCATCAGTTGCGTCCTCATGCTGAGTGACGCCACTGACTGCTGCTGCGGCTGCCGTGGCTGGTACGGCTCCAGTTGCATGCATGCATTTTTAAGATCTGACAAGTGCGAGTGCAGAGAACAACAACAATGGATTCGATTTTACTGATCCGTGATGTTAACATGTTTCAGACTTAAGTCGTTGCTGCCCTGCCCTCGTCGGGGATCGCGTAGCACTGCAGCGGCGGATGATTCGGTGATGATGGTTCTGGGAATCTGCTACGAGTGCGGAACATTTAAATTCAGCCATGGAAATTTTTCTTATCTTGTGATGTAGAAGGATATGCGATCGTCGCTGCGTCTTCGGCGATGCGCCAAATACGCAGTTATAATTCACACTCAGTTTACGCTGTTGAGGGCATACGACGGGTTTCTACATCTTTGAAACGGACGAATCTACTGAAATGCACTAGTAGTTGCCGACCAGTCGAGGAATCGCGTTCATCTCTGCAGCAAATCAAGTCGGATCACAACTTGTAGTTTTGCTCCTCCGAAACTCGAGCCTCACTCGGCAAACAAGTTAAGTTGTCTCGACAGTTGCGACTGACAGTATCCACCAGCATCGCTGACATTAACATGACATAAGCTAATTTACGGAACGGGCTGCAACGCGCGGCTCCTCTGCGCGGAACGGATGCTGTAATGAAGAAACAAACGGCCGCCTCGCTCCCAGATGATAATCGATTAACAACGAGCTCACTGAAAGCGTCAAACTGAAGCCCTGCAGCTTCCTTAATCCCTCGGCGATCCTCGCTTCTTCCTCGTCGCAGCGGCCGCAGCGGCATCAACTGCCGGCTGGACGGGGGAGCGCGGAGTTGCCAGTACGCGACGTGATATATTTTATGCAGCCATTAACAAATTACGAGCGCCGCGACCGTCCACCGCCTCGCTCGAGAGGACCGTGAGGAGCCGCCACTTTGATGGCATCCAGGTTGGTCTGAACTGATCCGCCGCCGCCGCCGACGCCGCCGACGCCGCCGCCACAGTTGGCATTGATCTGCGGCAGCAACAGCCAGCCGCCTCAGCGAGCAACTTAATTTGCGAGACGAACTCGTGCAAACAATGGGCCGAAAAACCGAACTCGCGACGAAGGGGGACACGGAGCCGCAGAAACGGCGCTACAATCGAAAACAAAATATTTAGTCAATTATTGGCCAGCGTTGCTGCAATAAATTCGTTTACCGCCGAAATCGTCGGAGCGCCGATCGCAGTGCGCAGATTAAGCTATCCTGGTGATCGTCGTGCAGTGCGCTGGCAGAGCGATCGATCAGTTCGCCGGCGCGCTTGTCCTGGTGGTCGCTGCGGTGGACATTCGCATTGTTCTGCTGCACTGCGGCAACCGCGCTGACTCTTGCGATCACCGCAACAAGGCTCGTAAAGTCTCGAGGAGTGAGTTGGACCTGCTGGTGGCTCCATTCAACGCAATGTAATGCGTAACAAGCTGAGTGATTGGTACTGGAAGCCACACAGGTTGCCGCCTGCGACGGTGGGAAGGGGGAGGGGGCGGTGAGAGGCGGTCTCGCGATGATAGAGCCATTAGCGCAGATCAAGCGTGCTTCAGGGCAGCCAGGAAGCAAGAAGCTCTTAATTTCCAATTAATTGAAGTCAGTTATTGGATCGGAGTATCGCGGAATACTGAGGTGATTACTGATGCGAAGTAAACGTGGTCTCGTCCTACTAGGATAATCGAATCCTGTCTCTCTCTCCACCTCTCGCCCTCTCACCCCCTTCGCCAGCAGGGAGAGAAACACTGCAGCACGACCTCCCAACATGACATCGCCTGACTTTTGCTCATCACGCCAAAAATCTCGATTGCAATCGCGAGCGAAGGTAATCGCTAATGTTTGTGGAGTACAATTTGTTGACAATCACGTGAGTTTGTGTGGAATTTTTATGCAAATCGACCGCTCACAGGCCGACCACACAATATTCGCGTGCATCGGCGGCCTTAAGAAATCCTATCAGCAGGAGCGATCGTTGATCGGGTTGAGGAAAATGCTGCAGGTTGACACAACCTGCCTTCGTGACACGCAGCACGGGCAATCCCAGCCGTAGATATGCGGAATTCAATTAGGAAACATTGCGCGCATGCGCAGCGGTGGTCATGCACACGGGCGGATCCGATCACATCAGTGATTGCTGGTCGCTGTACGCTGGACGCTGGTCGCTGATCGCCGATCGCTGATCGCCGGCAGAGCAATCACGTTGCTCGCGTGCGTGAGCAGAGTGAGCAAAGTGTCGCCAACGGGTGACACTTTGATTTTCAATTAAAAAAAATTATCCATAATAACTGCAGAGGTGCATCAGGGAGACGCGACCAGCCGCGATGGTGAGCACTGGAGGGAGGGAGGGATCTGCGCTCCTGGCCAACTGCAGTTCTCAGCCAGGAAGCGGCTTCTGTCACTCGGTACAGCGTCTCATCGGAGCTCTAATAACACCCTCCAATCCTCTGCCGCCCCAGTAACCGATCTCGCCGATCTGGAATCAATTCATCAAGCTGCGCAAGTCGCCATCTTCCTCTGACACCAACAACGCAGATCAAAGTGCGGATCAATAAATAAACGCGGCGAGCGTACGCATCGTATCCGGTCCGGTCCGGCCGTTCGGTCCGTTCGGTGCGGCCAGCAGCCAGTCTGGTGAATGAACCTGCTCGTTGCAGCAACTGATCTCATTCTCCGCTCCTGCTTCCCGCGCCACCTCGGTGCCGATCGCTGCGTACTGCGTCGAACCCGAGTGATGGATGTTGCAATAATTTTAAATAAATGATCGAGTTGCTGCTGGCACACGGCCGCGCCGGCGCTGGCTTATTTGTAGGTGTTTCCGTGGCGCACTCTAATGATAACCCCGTGCTTAGAGGTCAGTTAGGGGGCGGGACGCGTCTCGGAAGCGCACGAGTCTAGCGCAACTGAATGACCTGCAGCCGTGAATGACAATTCCGGGAATCGTTGCAAATCCGAGACGGGCGACTTGAAAGTAGGGCTGGTAGCCGTAATGAATTGTTTTGCTGGAGTGTCGCCTCTTTTTGCAAAGTGCGGCCTGCTCTTCAGGGAGTTGCCAGGAGCAAATGATACGTTCGGGCACCACTGCGCCCGTAATTAGGGCTCTATTAGCTCGAATTGTAGCGTACGTGCGTGGCACGCATTCTATTGGGTGTCTCTTGTTCGGCGCAGTGGGCACAGAAGAGCACGAAAGCGAGGAACGAACGGCTGCACTTTACGGGAAATTAAGATTTTTATTGGGTTTTAGTGGGTTTTAGTGGGTTTCGCTAAGGAATTCGTGGAGAAAAAGTTTCGGGAAAGCTGGATCGGCAATTTTTCTGAATCCTCCTCCGCAGAAAAAGCAGAAAGCCACGAATTTGCATTCACAGAGACACCAGCCTGCATACGAATCCAAATGCGCCGACTTCCGGATCAGCTTTCGGATGCAGATGAACACGAAATGCATCCCTCGCCGTGCGTCCACAGACAGGTGCAAGTTTTCGATCGAAAAGTGTGTCAAATAATGCGTGCAGCACGATTTCGAAGCAGCCGAGACTGCCAGGAGTGGAAAGAGAGACGCAGAAGCAATCAAAACGCCCTCCGAATGCCGTCGCTACCCCTTGGCAGGCAGCCTTGAATCGCTGCCTGCCCTGCGAAAGGTGTTCCTCTAGTCCCAGCTAGAGAAACGCTTATCTACGCATTCCGACGCACGCAAAGGGTTCGAGTGCAGCGAATCCTTTACGTGAGGACTTCGTGTGCGCCGCGCATCGGATTCCAGCAAAGGTGCAACTGGAAAGTTGGCACATGTTGCCCGCACACTTCCTGGCGTTGCACGCGGCCGCGGCGACGCGTACATGCTAATATTTGCTCACGTTATGCATTTTCCGGCGTCTGCCACCGACAGCAGCTGCGCGTCAGTCAACAAACAGGAAAACTCCGCGCCGAAGGACATCGATGAGTATCGAGTGCCGGACCCCGCTCTGGCGCGGGATCTTTTCATTAGAGCGCGGCGTCGAATTCGAAGTGTGTGTTTGCCTGGCACGACTTCGATAAAAAGCCTCGTGACTTCCCAATGGCAGATGATACGGTTGCGACGCGATGTAGACTATTTAGGCGTGGCAGGACGATGGAATTCGGTCCGTAGGGGTTCGAATCCCGACAAGAACGCATATAAAAGCCGACTTTCTGCAGGGAACTTCTTTCACGTTTACGTAATCTACGAGTTTATGGGGATCCTTGGGCCGAACGTTGTTCGAATCAATACCCTGAACTCAGTAGAGCGTTACATCCATCGGCATTCGGTGCGGGGAATGGAGTTAATTAATGGAATCCGGACTTCGAGGACTACAAAAGCCCCTCCTCAGGGACTCTTTGGAGCACAGAAATCCCTTTAAATTTGAAGATGCCAATGGCCTACTTCTCCTCCCCGTTCTTCCTCGTGGTCTCACACTGCTCGCCAGTGGCATCCGCGCCTCCCCTCCATCCTCTCTGACGGGCTAATTAGGCCTTGTTTTCCGAAGCCACCCTAGCTCAGGTATTTACATTGATAGGCAGGTATTAAATAGCCACATCCAATTGCAATAAAATAGCTGGCCGTGCCTGCGCGGCAGCCCAGCCGGCGCTTACAATGTTGCCAGCGTTCGAGGACATAAAAACGTAAGAAAGCCTGAAAATTAAGTCATTCCGTGGGCCGTAAAAATATCATATACACCGCCACTGTAAACGACGTTTATGGCGGCAACGCAGCGAGCGATCGATTTCGTCCGAAACATTTTTCGAACAATATAAAAATTGATTTTACATGAAGGCTCTGGGAAGCGGCGGTCCGCCAGATAGCGATGCGCGAGGCAATCGCAACGAGAGCACCAACAAAGTCAGCCACAACAAAAGCGGGCATTAAAAGCATAATTAAAATTGGCTGATTAAACTTTTTATGGGCCGGCGCGCGGCCGGGGGCGGCGAGCGGCCAGCGGCGAGCGGCACGGCTGCTCCCGGATTATCTAGTCGATTGCGCGGACCCGCCGATCCAAACGCGATCGAAATAGATAGAAAAACAAGACAGAGCGCCCAACAAGGCGAGTTGCGAAGGAAATCGTTCAGACCAGTAATTAAAGTGCAGAATTTAGAAGAAGATCAGCAGAGGATTTGCCGAGGAACACATAAACATGCAGACGTTGTGTACACAGCGCGAGTAGCGTGCAACAAATTATGCAAATCTTAAGCCGCATTTTCAATTCGGCAATTCAGCAACCCGGCCACTCGGCCACGCGGCATTTCTTTGCGGGCGAACTGGTCGCACGGGCGAGCGCTGCTGATAATCACTGCTGATAACTTTAAATCTCATCAAGAGGAGAACAGAGAAGAGAGGACCCATTCAGCATTAAGCTGGGTCGCGTATACACGCTTCTTACGCGGCTAAGTAAACCACAGGCCGATCGGTCGCTAGGTCCATCGGCCGACGTCAGAATCCGGTCGGTTTTCTGCAATTGCTCTGCCCTTGATCTGCAGCGATTTCCCCATGTTCTGCAAGAAGTCGTTGGCTTCCTACCCGCTACTCTGGAGATACGCGTTGCTGTTTGCGTGAGACTGCGCGCACAGTTTTCTCTTCGCAGAGGGAACACTCCGTGGACTTCCGTAATCAGCAGTTGGCATGTGCTTGGCAAGGATGTGCGATCTTTACTTACGCTCCTTCCATGAATTTCCATGATCCTGCTCGTGTTGCTCCTCCGCCAGGTTTATGTTTGCCAAACTTGCCTTCTACGGCCGCGAGCATGTAATCTGAGCTCTTTGCGGCCTGAGGTTGGCCTCTGAATCGGACAGAAGTTACATTTGCATTCTCCTCGCCTTCCTCACACATATTGTTCTCGTGGCGCGGGCATGCGGATCGTGTGAATTTCGGGAAATGTAGCTGATAAGCTTTGAATCGCAGTAGAATCAAGCGCACGAGTTCGCAGGAATCCAATTTGATAACATTGCTCTCCGGTGCACTGGCCAAAGGCACTCGCATCCCTAAGAATCTGCGAATAATCGCAAACGAGACTCTGGCCGCGCGATGTGTGGGAAGATGAAGGACGCGGATTCCTGCGTGGAGCCGTCGTAAAATCGCTTTACGTCTGGCCAAGCTAAATTGTGGCGGCGGGACTTCGTTAGACGAAAGCGCGAGCGATCAAGTGTTGCTGGGATGGACAGCATGAGGCGCCCCAGTAAACGACGTCCAACCCCGTATTTAAGGTGCTCATAACAGGCCGCCGAGACCGAGATCAAGACCGCGGCCGAGGTGTGATGACGCAGAGCGAGCCAGAGGCGGACCGGCGTCGGAGGGGTAGGCGCCGCGAACGCCAGTTGTACTGTGCGGCGTGCAAATTTTATGCATTCAAATAAATTAACACGACGTGAGGCGATGGCGGCGGCGATGGGCAGGAGTGGCGAGAGGGGCAGAAGGCAGAGAAGGACAGGACTCGAGCAGCAGCTCCTGCAACAACAGCAGCAGGATTTGAGTTGGTCAAGGTGTGATATGGTGTTTCATAGAAACAAGGCAACAACAACAAGAGCAACAGCAACACCACCACCACCACTTAATGATGGTGTGAGAATTTAGCACCTTCATGCCTTTCAGTTTTTGCTATATTTTGACATCATGCCTGGCTAAGCCGCACACATGCATGTCTGTCTCTCTGTCTGTCTCTCTGTGTGGCTGTCCGTCCGTGGCTGTGGTGTCTGCAGTTTTATATGGACTTTTAAGACCTTCTCGCTCTTTTTTCACACTTAGATGTAGTTAAGAGGGTGATTAATGACTTATAAGCTACATTCACGCAGTGCTAAATATCAGTGTGTGTCTGTGTGTCTGTGTGTGGCAGGGGTTCCAAAGCCACGGCTTTCTAAAGTCCGGGCATTTTTGCGAACTGAGAAAAAGGTGCGCAGATTCGGCGATTCGCTCCCGAAGAGAATTGTAGGGGTCACACTTCATTGCCTTGTCTTTTCCCCTCAAAATGTCTCCGCTGTCCGGTATTCTCGGGCTGAGTCATCCAAATGCCGGCATTTGCCACTCCTAACATTAGCCTAGATGCGGGAATTCCGGGACGGGCAGCCCTAGTTGGCGGCGTGTGCGTGTGTTTGCTGGCCACTTAATTGGAACGCGTGAAGAACTGCTTAAAATTGGCCACTAATAGGATTAGGAGTTGGGCCTTCGAGGACCACGACGACGGCGACGACGACGACGAGTTGAATCCCCGTCTGGCATTCCTAGGCTCCGACGGCCAGGAGTAGGCGTGGGTAACTCGACACCTTTTTAGCTTAATTAGTCGTCGCCGTCGTCGTCGTAGTGGTTTCACATTAAATTCAGCTTGCTTTGCGGGTAGAAACGCCATTAAAATGCAAGGACGATGCACGGTGAGCGGTGAGTCGACGACGACGACTGCTACGGCTGCTCTTGCCACTGTTGTTGTTGTCGTGCCCACTGGAGTGGCCCGGGCATCAATCAAAGCTGTTATTGCCAAATTGGCCGATATTATTAGTTAACACCTCGGCTCGGGTTGATTGATGGATCGGCATTTGATTTCATTGAATTCTGCACTCCTTCGGATTTCCTAGAAGGTCCCGCTTATAACGGCAACGCAGGCATTCCACAAAAGCCTAATAATTGCGGCGAAGTTGTGTTGTTAACAGGAATTCGCAGGCGACGTGAACGGACGAGCAGTCGTCTTTACTTGTGTTAATTTTTCACTTTCCCTGGCCGGCCGGCGTGCTTCCTGCTCGAGCTGAACTCCGTCGAACATCAAAGAAGTCATTCGGCGCAAATTAGGACTTTCATTAAAAATCAATAAACAGCAGCTTCAGCAACTCCAGCAGCTCCAGCAGCCGTGTCGTCAGCCTGTGTCGTCATTAAAAAATTTCAATCAAGCCTTATTACTCGACTCTGCTCGAGATGTCGAGCAACGGCCACGCCACGCAACGCAAACGCTGCGCAGCTCGTGGCCGGCGCGGCGAACGAAGGGGCGAACGAAGTCCAGCCATCCTGTGAGCCGGCCAACTCGAGTCATCGACTTGGAAACAATGTTACAAATTTTATGTGTTTCTCGATTAAATGATCGCTCAGCAGATCGCGCAGATCGCGCAGATCGCTGCAGATCGCTGATCGCAGAGCAAACAAAAACTGATCTCGATTTAATGCGGACCAAAATTGAGCAATCAACTAATTTCGCTTTTGTATTCGTCGATTCAGGAGCCGCGCGTCGTTATCGCCGCAACAAGCGGCCCCGGAGTCGAAGTGTTGTCTTGTGTCTCTCAATAAATGTGTTTCTTGCTCTCTTTGCTTTTCTTTTCCGTCAAGATGTCGCAGGGTCGCCAGAGTTTCCTTGAAAACTCAGCACTTCATTTGGCTGAAAAGGAATTTCGCTGCAATAATTAACAGGTTTACGTTGCGTCGCAGTGCGCGGACGGAGCAGGGGAGGGAGGCAAAGGGTTCTTGGGTATTAGCTATGCATGGAAAACAATTAAAACGAAGTGGTTGGCATTCTGTGGACGAGAAATGAGAATATTCATTAAAGTTCAGACCAAAATATGCGATCCGCAGAGGAGTGCAGAAGATGAGCATGTTGAGTCTAAGCCGACGTCCACTTTTGAATTAAATTACAATGAAGAGTTCTATTTTTATATCTATTCGTCTGCCGCACACCGCCAGGAGTCGCTGTAGCCCAGCTCGGCCTTCCCTTCGGCAGAAACTTGGCTGGAATGTTCGCTGTTTCGCAGGCAAGTCGTAGTTGAAGATGATTTTCACTGCAATTTCGCGCATAACTCGACGCCTGCATCAGATCTGAAGGCTCCATGTGGAGCCATTTCAAGCCCCCGCTAGACTTCCAGGAATTCAAAATTCGCTACAGGATATTAAATTCCAGAATATCCTGTGCGCAGAAAGTAGGCGTCGCCCGTTCCCACTATGATTACTAATAGAAATACGTTAGTTTAAAAAAAAGGAGCTACAAAGTAACGCAGTTTGAGTAGCAAAGGGTTTTCGCACTGGTTTAGTTCTGCGTGCCCAGAAAATGCCCCTTATCTGAAGTGCCCGAATGTCCTTTCCGAAGGCGCAGCTCATTCACAACTGTAATTGCCGCGTTACGGACCGTAACGGAGCGATCCGGACACGTGTGCCGCTCTGATTAAAACAGCTCTGAAAACTCGCGATACACAACAGCATTCTAAGGTGTGGAAGACCAACAACAACAGCAACAACAACAACATCAGCAACAACAACAACAATAACAACAACAACAACAGAAATGACACCACAGCAACAGCAAATTACTTGTTGGGTTCTGTTTTCAATTCTGTTTGTGACCCTTAACCTTTTGAAGCGGAAAAAACCAAACTAGAAAACTTCAAACAGTGGCAATTAGATACAAAATACAAGAACAACACCCTCCTTCCCCCACACCAACCCACTTTTCCCCGCAAAACCATTCAAGTGTTTCATTTTGTCAACAAATTCATTTAAAATGCATCCGGGGTTTGTTTTCCAAGTAGCACGCATCTCAGTTCGACTCGTAGTTGAAATTTCAGTTTTCATTAAGCGTACCCAACGCTGATCCCGCTCCCGATGCCGATGCCGACCCCGTGCTAGTGAGTGGGCCCCACCGGTGCACCGCCAGCGGCGCTGACGGCGCGTGGCAGGTGTATTTATGAGAAACGCGCGCGCGCGCTGCCAGCAGCAATGGAAAAACACGACAGCGAGCAGCAACGGCGTCGCTAGGGGTTGCGCTAAACAGGGGCAGCATTTAGTGCGGTGCCTTCTAAACAGGTTGTTTTCGCTTGCAACCAAAACTCGTTTTCTCTCGCACGTTTTTCGGCTTCTTGGCCGGAACTCGAAATTACTTGGGGGAGCGAGAAAAAACTTAAAACTACTAAGTGTTCGTTGTTGTTGCTAATGAATGCTGATCACTTCTCGTATTTACTTTTGCTCTTATCACTGCTGACCTCGCGCTGACGTCAAGGTTCCCTCGTAGGCCGCTCTGATGATGGCAGTCATCACGCAGAGCGCTGAGGACTCGCTGCGCGGCTTTAATCGCGCTGCTCCTTGACTTGCTTCATCTTATTATGCTTTTCGGGCTTCTTCTCGTCTCTGCGGCCTCGGCTGTTAGTTTTGGACGACTTGGCTCGGTTGCACAGGCCATTAGATGCGGTTAACTGAAAAACATCTGCTGCGTGCCTTGGCAGCCGATGGTTTTTGCTGCCACTGCCACCACTGCTGCCTACGCTGCCTTCGCTGCCTCCGCTGCCTTCGCTGCCTCCGCTGCCTCCGCTGCCGTCGCTGCCTCCATTGCCTTCGCTGTCTCCACTGCCTCCTCGATGATTATCATTTTTCTGACCAATAAGCTTCTATGGTACGCGTGCCCCTCATGGATCAGCGAGGATTTGGATGAATTTCAAGGCTTTTATTTGTGTTTTGGCAACGCGTGGACGAGGGGCAGCGTGAGGATTAGGAAGAGTTTTTCGATGGTAAATTGCTGAAGAACTTTTCATTGGAAATTGCCAGGAGACTTTTTGGGACTTTTTGGGGATCTCTACTCTCTCTACTCTGTTTGGCCCCGGCATTGTATCGGATCTCGACTGTCACCTCGACATCTGAAAAACCGTCTCGACTTCGACATCTCCCCTCGAATCGGCCATTAGATCGATTGAAACTCCAAATTCTCCACACTTCATCTGCGTTTTAGATACTATTGTACTCTTGCAAGCGTGGAAATCATGCGCGGTTTCTTCTCAAAAGGATTCCCACTCCCATAAGTTCTACCTGAAAATTGTCTGCACTCTCAGGACGGCCAAGATATCATCATATTTTGGGCTCCTCTGCATTTCCATAGATTATAAATGACATTTCGTGCACTTCCCGCTTTCAGATGGAGTTTTTCTCGTGCTTGGTATACGAGAATACAATAGCTGGCTAAATCAATTTTGCTATTCACGTGAACCCTTGCGAAAATTTGCTTGGTTAAGAGTCCACAACAACAACAACAACAGCAGCAGCAGCTACTCTAACAACAACTCTAACAAAAGGCATTTTCCGTGTGATGTGGTGATGTGTGTAGAAGGACGTCGTCTGTAGACGCGGGACGCAGTTTCGGGTTGTCGGGTTGTCTGTCAGGCTGTACATCGATCAGGGCCTGCCATTCGTCATTCGTCCCACCAGCGTCAAGCATGAGTGGCGACTACAAAGAGCATTTAAATCGTCCCCGATGCAAGGGGTTGAAATCGAAAGAAGTAAACAAAACAGAGAGGACGCGTTAATGATTTCCACAGGAATAACAATGCAGCGGTTAGGATATGCGAACCCCGGCGAATCGGAAGAGCAAAAGTGTAACGAAAGCAGATGAATGCAGCCGAAATGTGCGCGGCGGCGGCGGCGGCGGCGGTCCTCGCTAGTGAAATCTATCAAATTGCAGACTATTTTCTCGATACGCACTCTGAGCACGGGAAGCGGCTATTTGCGGCATCGTGCCCCTCTCAGTCCGAAGGTCAAGTTACAACACCTGGACCGAAGGGACCGACAGCAGAGGGACAGGACGCGTTTGGGTGGCTCCTCGGTGATTGTGTTGATTTTGTCTCCTGTGAACGCTGTGAGCCTTTTTGGGCGCAGGAGGAATTTCAGACTCGAACTCATCAAAATACCAACTGAGGAGTGGTTGTTTCTGTTCTTCATGCTATCGGATTCCCTTTTAATTGAGTCAGCAAGGACCTGCGCACGCGCGTACTTGTCACTGCCGGCAGTCGACGCGATCACGGTCAATCCCGCGATCCCGCCGGCCGCTTAATTGGACGGATGGCTGGAATCGCGCGAACACCTTCTGGCATGAGGAGCGGAATAGCTAAGTAGGCGCGGCCGATCGGAAGCAACAGCTTCCTCGTCCCTGCAGTCGGAAGGCGGCGCCCAGAGGACCGGCCGCACGGGCCTGCGGCGCTCGCCTGCAGTACTCGCGTGCATGCCGAAGCGTCCCAGGCGACATGGCGCGTCCCGGCCGGGCGCTAATGAATACGGGCGATCGTGAGCTGAATCGCCTGAGCGAGCGCATTGATTGAATGGCTGCAGTTAAGTTGATTAACACAGCGCCGCATTTTTCGGCAAACGGGCCGCCAAAGGCCGTCGCGGACCATCGTCGGTTGCGCAGTCGTGACTGAGAAGGGCGCAAAATATCTGAACTCCTCTGCAGCGCACGCAGGAGCGCCCAACTGCGCGACGGGCAAGAGGGGGAACCCGTCTCCTGGCGAATAGTCCGGCACGCTAGAACGCCCTTCGATGGAGGAAGCTGCACCTCCGCTGCTCTCGTTTCACTTCGCTGTGGCGCGGAGTTCGACTTCTTTAATAGTTTCTTTCACTTCGGGCTTTTTCTGCTTTTATTTCCCCGCCTGCCTGCGGCCAGAGCGAAATCTACGATCGAGGTGTCGTCCGAGTCGTCTTTATTAGCGACTCCTGCACCACTTTGTTGCAGCCACACTGATCAACGCAATCAGAGCAGAGTGTCAGCGCTTTTGAGGACATCTAAAATTGCGAAGGCCTTCTGGTGGCTGCTACTGCCTCGCCTCCTGGCACGACGGCGGCTCTGCGTGGCTAACAAACTCATTGACTTAATTTGCAGTCATCTCGAGCAGATTGGATAAATGTGATCAAGGAGCGCGACGTCGGCGGCGAGGTTGGAATCTCGCAATGCTAGCTTTCAGCCGGCCAGTCAGTCCGCTGCTACTCGTTGCCAGGAGTCGTTAAACCGCGTCAACGATAAAAAATCCCTTTTTGACAGTTTTGGAATGCAAAATTGGAATACAAAAAGCTTATCACACCCCGCTGCATTCGAGGGATGCGAGGGAATGGCTTTCGGTTTCATTTGCATTCTTAAGGTGTCGCCAAGTGAATCCGATCTACCGAAATATTTTGCAAATCGCGAGGGCTTACAGACCGATCGGGGCTCCTTCATCCTCGGCACCCCAGCGACGGCCCGTCCTTCCCTCTCGCGGTCGTGTACAACCTCATTTTTTACTTCATTGCTCTCGATCTAAAAATGATCGCAAGAGATGATCGGCAAAAGCTGTGACCGCTGTGGCGAGACGAAACAATTCCTGATAATTATTCGAAGGAGGTGAAAGGTTTTTGGTACCGTCTTGATATCCGTGTCGATATTTGTCTCGTAGTTACTCGATATTCCTTGCAAATAAGATTGACATTCTTTCCGAAAACTCTTTCTCCACACTCAGCGAGTCTTCGAAAGCCACAGCGTTGATGATGCGTGTGGCTAGATTTCTGAAGGAACAAGAGAGCCAATAAGAACGCTCGTGCAACTTCGGCTTCAGAAGAGTAGCGGCAGTAAATCTCAGCAATACGAACGCTGCAAACATCCAGAACTCAGTCCAAGCTGTGGATGATCGGTGAAGACATGGAAAACCTAAAGTAGGGTCTGCAACAATAGCGAGAGAGTTAGAGAGAGGGAGAGAAAGAGTGGCAGAGAGACGAGAGACATTAGGTAGGGGAAATGAGAGATGAGAGCCACTGTGTTGGGGAAACACGGTGGTGAGTAAAGTGGGAACAGTTTTCAAAACTCGAGAATGTTGACAAACCATTACCAAGTACTCCGCAAACTTTCTACCTGAATTACTACGGGGCAGTACGTGTTTTCGAGAGCCTCGATCAATCATAATGGATCGCGCTCCGCCACTCTTCTCTCCCTGCAACACAGACCGTCGCTACCAGCTCTTCCCACTCTTGCTGCCGTCTCCTCTTTTATGTCGGACGCATAGCTCGTGTGGCTCACATTCTGGCGCTCCTGCTCTCCAGCGCGTTCTCTGCTCTCTCGCCGTTTTCTCGCTCGTTGTTATGGTTCCGATTTTACCTGTTTATCACGCCGATCGCAGGTAGGCCGACTCGGCACGCACCGCGGTGAGCAGCACCGTCATGACGACCGCCGCTGACGGCACTCGCGAAGGTACAAAACGCGAAGGCTTAGGACGAAGGGACTCATTCTCGTGCAAGGTGTCGTAGGATCAAGTTGAGCCGCTTCACTAGTTCCGAAGTTCTCGTTCTGCGTACTCGAGGAAAATCGTCGCCTCCGAAAGTTCTGAAAACCGAAATTCGTCAGTCGAGCCAAGTGAAAGAAATCATGCAAAGTGTTGCTTACAACCCGAAAACCAACGCGTCTTCCACTGCGCCCACTTTTGGCGTCGTCGCCAGCAAGATGCTGAAGTACCAGCACATCGCTCCGGCGCCGCTGCCAGGCTGCGGCGGCAACGCGCTGAAAGTCGCGCCACGCAAGTACACGCCACGCGCCTCGAACGCCCCCTACAGCGTCGACCAGACGCAGTCGGTGCAGCGCCGCAACGCACGCGAGCGCAACCGCGTCAAGCAGGTGAACAACAGCTTCGCCAAGCTGCGCCAGCACATCCCACAGACCATCATCGCCGACCTGACCAAAGGCGGCGGCCGCGGGCCGCACAAGAAGATCAGCAAGGTGGACACGCTGCGCATAGCGGTGGAGTACATTCGGCGTCTGCAGGACCTCGTGGAGGACCGCACTGGCTACTGCAGCGCCAGCGGCAATAACGCGAGCAGCAACCTGCTCACCGACACCCTGAGCAACATCTCGTTCAGTTCCTCGATCAGCAGTAGCAGCGGCAGCTCGTACGAGGCCGGCAGCTCACCCTCGCCACCGCCAGCGTCCGCACCGGCCGCCACAACCAGCACCACCGCCACCGCTGCCACCGCTGCCGCCTCCGCCGTCGCCTCGTTCTACACACACGCCACCAGCGCCACTCCGTCACTGCTGCCCGCGTACCAGCAGCAGTTCTCGGCCTCGCTTCTCACCCCGGTCTCACTCAAGTCGCACGCGCTGGACGAGGGCTGCGCATCGCCCACCTCGTCCTTCAACTCTAGCATGTCCCTCGACTCGGGCACCTACGAGCCCGCGCCGCAGCCGAGCGGCCAGAGCAACGCGCACATGGACGCCCACCTGCAGCTGAAGTTCGAGCCCTACGACGCGTTCCACCTGCAGGAGGAGGACTGCCAGCCCGACGACGAGGAGATCCTCGACTACATCTCGCTGTGGCAGGAGCAGTAGGGACCCAGCTCAGACCCAGCGACTCGCCCGCTTGTAAATACGAATTCCCGCTCTTCTAATCTAGTCAAACTAGTTGAATTGTACGCACTCTGCGGGGGACTGGTGACTCCGACCAATTAGTGACTCCGATAAGTGCCTCAGTGCGGTAATGACGCGTTCGTAAGTAACCCGTAAGCTTGTTGCAGGAAGACAATGATTTAGAAGTAGTTGTACGACGGAAGACTCCGCGTGGGGGTGTATTTTAAGTACCTCACTGCCAACACGCGTTCGCATTTAGTAGTAAGTAAGAAAAAGTGCTGCTCTACCTGTAAGTGTCAAATTATTTCCCAATAAATATGCTACGAAATATATATATGTAAAAATGTGTAACGAAAACTCAGTTTTTGTGTTTATCTCTCCGTTATTTCCATTTCTTGCTGCTGAATTGTCAAACGATTAACATGGAGACCCCAGCGAATTTTAGTATTTTTTTTAAAAAATACCTTTTTAATTGAATTGTGTAACGAGGAAGTTAAATTGTTTGAGCAGAAATCTAGATACAAGTGAGAAGTTGTGGTCGCAGTGCGACGGTCGAAATAACGAAGTACTTCGCTCGAAGGACTCAATTCGGTCCAAGGATCGGTCGAGTGAAGCGTTATATGTATTTTTTTTCTTCTCTTGTGAGCGTGCTTGAACGCTTCAAGTCTGCAGTCAGGTAGGACGTCATTAGCTTTTATATTAAACGCCGAATACAAAAGTCAATAACGAAACAATAAAACAATAAAATTTGGTCAAAAGTAGTCCTGAAGTTAACGTGTATAAATACATCGTGGCACATGTTAACTGACTGATTACAGAAGACCTTCTCGGAAGTGCGCCTTCCACTTGCAATGAATGCCCCTGTATAGAAGAATAAATCGTGGGAGTGCAAAATAAGTTTTAATTTCGGTTTTGATAAAAATACCGGGATATCACCTTGTAAAAATAAAAAGGTTGCGTTAGAACTTCTCAAAATTAAATACTAAATAAGCAGTTAAAAACCTGTTAAATAGTGAGTAAACAGTCAAAAATAGTCCATTCCTGAAATAGCAACGTCTAGTAATTTATATGGACCACATAGCAGATGTTTTGGTACGTCATCGCAAAATCGAAGACACTGGACGAAAATTGATGAACCAGGACACTGAGATTAGTCGCCAGTTGTGCGTGTGTATGTGTATGTGTGTGTGTCGATGTAGCAACAACAACAACAACAATAACAAGGTCCATCGGTACTCGCACTACTTCTTGAGACTTCAAATCAGAGCAGAAAAGAAGCTCCTTCAGTGATGACAATGATGACGATAATGACGGCTTGGTTGTCAGAGACCATATATATGTATATATGTATATATATGTATGCGTGTCGGTTGGTTCCTGGTGTGGTGACACCATTAACTTTCACATGGGCTGTGTATAGAAGCCGGTGTAATTTCGGGGAAAATGGGACAGCTAGCTGAAATAACTAATTTATTACTCGCTTTCGGGATTTCCCCTTATTTTAGACCGCGATAAGTTGGGTGTAGCATAGATATATAGATAACTATGGCGTAGATAAGTAATGCGATTCTGAATAAATGTGAGAGAAGCAATAAAACCAAAACAAAGTTTTGTGATCCACATGCACTGGAACACTCGTAGCCTAGAAATAATTTCACTTGATAGGTTAAGTTCGGCGTAACCTGTACGCAACCGCGGTAATCATCCTTCTAAGAGTTTGCAACAATCAATTACCGCACAACTCATCAATTATCTGAAAACCCTACTGAAGTCATCTAATGGTCGTCGAAAAACTTACAATTCAGCGGAAACTAACGAAGTGTTCTTGTCTTCTATCAATGTTAGGGTTAAAAAAGAACCCAACGACCAAAGGCAAATTTTTATTACAGGTTGCCCGTCTTATAGCGGATTTTCGCTGTAAAGAATCATCTTCGGCTCTCGTATGCTCGACCGAAAAGCTTGCGACGCTGTACTGGTTGCTGCTGAGATCGCGCCTCTTCGTGATCATCATCACGTTGCTGCTGCTGCTCCTACTGCTCACGATGATGACGATGACGACGACGACGACGATTGGGAAGACGCCGGGAATGAGAACCGATAATGATGATGAGGTGGACGTGGCGACTGATGGGAACGTGTTACTGAAGCTGGAGTGAGCCAGCGATCGCGCGTATGCGGCTGCGGCTGCGGCTGCGGCGCGGCGCGGCGCGGCGCGGCGCGGCTGGGCACACGCAGCAGACACACGCGCCTCGATGGGAAGCAAATCCTGTTTGTGCAGCACAAGGCTTACTTTGATTTAAATTTTTCCACAGTTTTTAGCATTTTTTTGCCATGAGAGAGAAGCAAATGCATTTGCTTCATCTTCTTCAGGCTGTAGTTAAGGTTGTTGTTGTTGTTGTTGCTGTTGTTGTTGCTGCTGTTATATTTGCAACAAGTGCAGCAATGTAATTATTAATTTATTGACAGCATACAGTGGAATGACGTTCCTGCTGCTGCGCTCGCTGTTGTTGTCGAACTTTGTATTGCATAATTAAGATCAATTGACTCACTAGACTCACAGCAATCCGCACACGAGTGTACGTGTGTGTGTGTGTGTGTGTGTGTGTGTGTGTGTGTGTGTGTGTGTGTGTGAATATGAGCGTGTATTCGTGTGCATTGCAGAAGACCTTCAATAGAACGTCCTTAACTTAGGTCGTCCTAAGCTGTGCAGCCAGCGGACGCACTCGGCTCTGACTGCGCTCGCTTCTTCCTCCTGCAGACACGATCGCTGCTTTCCAGCTCGGCCACGCCCTCTGCTCCTCCGGGCTCTCGTTGCGACATAACTTAAGTAATTGGTGATGAAATTAATGGGCGCAGCACATAAATAACCCCGGCTGGCGGGCTTCATTACGATTTCTTTTGCCCCCCTTCAGTGTGCGCAGAAGGTTTTCGTCTCCTCCAAAACGCTTTTATTAATGAGTGTGCTGTGAATCTGGCGGATGCGTCGCCAGTTGTGTTCCGTGCTAGCCGCGCGCGACAGAGATTAATGTTGCAGTTGCTGTGCAACTCGGCACGGATGCTCACGCGGTATTGTCGTCGTTATCAGCTCTGAAAGTGAGAATTTATTTGATGAAAGCACATTTACGCGAACTTGTACTCAGTGTGCGAGAATAAGAAGCCGAAAATGCGAAAAGAAAGCACAATGCAGGGGCAAAATCTGTGTTGTCGTCAGCTGTAATCTGGTGTGCGAAAATATGCGTTTCCCACCGACGCTTCTCTATGTTGGCGGGACTGCCTCGACATCAGTTACCGTCTCGATTCCACTAGGCTTCTCGATCCCGTCAGTTCACTTCAGTTCAGCGTTAATCAAATCCGTAATGAGAGGAAGGCTTCCTCGTTCTCGCTTATAATCTCGACTGCAAATCGACTTCTCAGTTAATTACAAGTGCCGAGATCCTTCTTCTGATTAAAAAGCCGCGATAAATATTAACAGATACTGAACTTTATGAGTTATAGCGGGGGTGTAAACCAATTAAACTTCATAATTAGGCGACCATATCCTGGAAGGCCAACCCAAATCTCAACCTGTACCTACGCGTCTCCGCACTCTTGGAATTTCGGTGCGGAAAACAGGTAGAATTACGGAAACGGGTGGGAATGCACAACAACTTCAAGGGAAATCCGCAAATCTCAAAGGATTCACTAAGTGGTTTCGCTTTAGCTTGCCTAAAAGGTTATTTATGCGTTTTACTTCTCTCTCTCTCTCTCTCTCTCTCTCTCTCTCTCTCTCTCTCTTTATCCTAGACGGACCATTTTGCCTTTCAAACCTTAAATAGACCGAAACTAACGATGAAATTATAGACTTTTGTCTTGACTGGTGTAATAATGTTTTTCTTTCCCACATATGGTTGCTCTTTGTGAGATTTGAAGGAGATCTTTACCTCCTTCCTTCCTTCCTTCCGCCTTTCAGTTGTTTTTCTTTTTTCTTTTCGCTAAATAGTGTTTAACCGGATGTTTACTGGCTTCAAACAACGGTACACGACGAAATATCACTCTGTCTTCTGAACACTTAAAAACTGTTTGTTTAGCACGCATCCCTGGTGACAGTTTTAGTTTGTTCCCTTCTACCCGCGACAGTGCTTCGCGTGTCCTTAGCTGCCCCCTTTTCACGAGGCACAAATTTAAACGTGGTTGTTAAACCAAACGGGACCACGATAGATTCGCGTCCAAAATGATCCATGATGAGAGGATCGCTGAGCTCAGCTGGAGGTTTGATCGAAATGAGATACATATGAAGTCAAGATGCAAAAAAATTCGATAAAAGACCGATATTAGAAAGAAACTGAATCGAAATATGAGAAAATTAGATAGATGTAAGATTGAGATAGGATCGGATGGAGATCGCGACGAGATCGAGGTACAGTCGAGAAGTGATCGAGAGGGGACAAGACAAGATTTATAGACAATCGATACTGTCTGCAATCCACCGGAATGTGATGTAGTTCTCTTCATCCACAGAAACATGAAATCTGAAGGCGTCAAGTTGAAATCCAAAGTCAGGTCGCGGTGAGGACAGGATGAGTTCGTGTGGAAGTTGAAACTGACACAAGATCACACAATGAAGAGGCGATATGTAGCAAATCTCATCTTAGATTCCCATTCACACTAGAGGAATAATTTTCTAATATCTTCTCATAATCAGAATCTCATTTGAATTTTTCGATTTCTACGCTTAAATTCTTCTTTTAGAATAATAGGGACACCTACACTGAAAGAGAAACTCCAGCTTGTAGAGCATTGTAATCGTTTTCGTTTTCATGCTGAAGCGTTTGAAGCCAGAAGAGGCAGGAATTGTTTGCCATGAAGGAATTCTTCCCCAACGCACGGGGACTCCTTGAGAAAGTAAAATCTGACAAGCGCGTCCTACAATGCGTCGCATCCATTGTCTCGGTGCGCGGATTCGTCGCATAAATCATCGTCAACCGAAAACTTAACACAGCACCGAGGCGTGTATGAAGGAGTCGCCGTGAGTGGTTTTGTTCTGGTTGCTCTTTTGACGGCCGCCACTCTGCCCCGATCGCACCCACTCGTCGCTCGGGTCTGGAGAAAAGAGTTGCTCGACTGTCGCGTCCTTTTGTTCGAGCACATAATTGCTGCAACTCGCCCGCGCAGCACCATCCAGGGAAGGATTAGAGCGCTAGGCGGCGGCTGTCCCACGATGCGCGCGGAACTTTCACCTTCACTTCCCACGGAACCGGCAAACTGGGCCGCCGAAGAGGTCCTGGCTGGCTTTATGCTCTGGTGGCTCTGGTTCTTTGTTGACGTCTTATGCGTTTTTAAGTTGACAGCTTAATAGAGTTGGTAACAATCGCCGCAGCACCGGGGACAAAGCCGTCCTCAACGCCGGTCTATTTGTTTTGACAGGTCGGGAGCGGAACACCAGTGCATCAGAGGAGCGCCAGCTGTGCAGAGAGTTCATGGAAAGGGAAATCCACGCACTGGAGTTTTCGGTGAAGAGACGAAAATAGTTCTATACTCGTATCTGCAGGATTTCCGTGCTGTGGGAAGAAAACGATAAGAAACCCCTTCGCTCGTTAAATACACGAAAAACGGCTTCACTTTTCACTCTGCAGTGCGGCGTTCGTTTTTTAATGCCAACCTTTTTGTCATCTCGTAAATCAATTCGAAATTTGCCCAAATTACAGGCTTTTAGCGGACTAAACAGTCGCTTAAGTACAAACTACGCATTCAGCTTCGGCCAGCAACAACCGCAGTGTGGGCTCTGGACTTTTTAACACCTCGGGCGGCAGTCCTTTGATTTGGTAGCCTCTTCGCCGACATCGCCGCCGGCGCGATGGTATTTTAGAGCTGATGCATTGACGAATTTCAATACGCGCGGATTAAGCGCGGATTATGCGGTGGTCTACCACCGCAGCGCAGCGCGGCCCTATTAAGGAGGGTCGTCGCAGGGGTCGCGGGACGCCGCATGATTAGCGCGTATGCCTCGAAGTGTTAATAAAATGGCAGTCGGCGAGGCGTCTGTTTGATGTTGGCCCTCTGCGCGCGCCCCCAACAGCAGGCTTGTGCTAATATTAGCGCTCTCGAACACGAAGAGGGCGTTATTAATTAAGAGCATGAATTATGGATTGCAGGATTTTTGGGTGTTTTACTCGGGACACGAGACGCTCGAGAACACATAATGCGAAAGGCTGCGACGAGCGTTCACAGCGAGCATAAAGCGGTGCAAGAATGCCAGCTTTAAAGTCAGAGAGAGGGAGCGAGCCAGAGTGGAGGGAGTGCTTGCGTAGGTGAGGGGAAGGGATTCGCAGACACGGATGCAAGACCCTCAATGCCTTTGCTTTTTCGGCCAATTCTACTCTAACGATACTCTAACGAGTACATTACAACGAGTGTCGAACACTCGCTCTTTTCCACTGCATGCTGCAATTAGTTGGGCAAATACTACAGAATTTTAGGAATCCCAGATAATCGCTGACTTAAGGAAGAAAGGAAACACAAAAGAATAGAAGAAGGGACAGCGAAGGACTTGTTTTATTTCTGCTATCAGACGACGACCACCAAGTGAGAGCGAAAGACTTCACTGAAAACACGGTTTTGCAAAACTCATGATGTTTAATTTCAGAGGAGAGCGGAATCCCACTTACTAACTTGAGATTTCTTCACACCTTGGCCGTGATGGCAGTCTTAATTGCTGAAAAGCCTACAAACCGCGCCTGCGGTGAGGAAGGAACGGCGTGACCACCTCGAAAACTCGACGACTTTTGCCTACTCGCCCGAAATGTGCTTATTTATTTATTTTACGCGCTTAGCTTACTTCGGCCGTGTTTTCGTAGAGGTGGCAACGTCTGCCTCGCCATTGTTTACTTAGGCGAGCGCCAGATAATTGCAGGATTTTCTATTTTTTTTTGCTAGATTTGCTACTTTTAGAACTCGAACGGAAACAACATAATTAATGGATTCGATCGAAAACGTCTCGAAGTCGTCTCGTGGACGAGACGGGTGCACTTTCGAGCCGCGAAATTTTGCAGTGCTAACATTCCACCGCCGCGAGCACTCGAGTGCGCTGAGCTACACAAGTGGCACCACTTTGGCATGTTTTTGCATGCGGGTCGACTATTAATAGAAACCCCATTGAAGGGGAAAAAGTAGGCAGCAGAAAGCAGCCGAACATCCTCGCAGCCGCGCAGCAGAAGACCGGGCGAGCGAATTATTTGGCACACGTCTTGAGGCGGCCGACGGAGCTCCGAGGCCAAAATAATGCTTAATTGAAATTCCCGAGCACGCACGCCGCCCGTCTGATGCACGCTTTGATGGATTATGTGGATTTCGCACATAAAACTCCGCTGCAGACGCACAGATGAAAGCGACATCGCGGCACCGGCCGGCGGGAGGCCCTCGATCGCCGCGCCGGACAACATGTGCTCTCGAGTTGAGTGGATGAGCACTGAAGTGCGAATTTTCATGAATGACTGCCAAGTTGCTGTCTGCGGCCGCGGCTCTGCTGCTGTCGCTCGAAGTACTTAAGAGAGCGAAAACGCACGCGTAACATCGACGGAAGGCGGCAATCGGCAGTCGGAAATCGCCATTCGGCAATCGGCAACAAGTATCTGCAGAGTGAGCAGCATCCACTTCTCGCCGGCTGAGGAGGAGCAGCAGAACTGATCGATCAATCGGCTGCCAGACTCTCGTCCGTTTAGCATCCGACACGCAGAAGGAAGCCGGGCCGCGCCGAGTCGTGCCGCGCCGGACTGGTGGTGCGGCATGCGAGTAAGTGGCCGCGAAGTTCACGCGGCACAAGCAGCGATAAATCAGACCCTGCAACAGCCGGCGGCGCGTAACACAGCGCATTCGGACGTATCGTGGGTGCGACGCGGGATGCGTGGCACTCGAGGCCCCGCGTGAGTTGGAGGAGTTGCAGGAGTCGGGTTCTTATTTCGGGTTGCGATTTAAGGGATTCGGCAATTATGCCGGTTGCGTGTTGAGCAGCAGCAGGCAGACGGTAGGACGAATCTGAGAAATAATGCAGCAGAGACTAGAGTTCAAGCGGATTCGGTTCCGTCCCACTGTAGTGCGCGCCTCGTAGCCGAAACTTCGCGCTTATCGCGAACTAGAACTGCAAGTGCTACTTGAGTTGATTTATTAAGCCGCGACCCAACGTGCACCGCTGGTGCCGAGAACGCGACGGCGGCATCCGTCCGGAGCAGAGCGGTGGCGCGCGCCCTTCGCCGCCTGCAATTTGTATGCGCGGTTTATAAATATTTGTATTCGCACGCGCTTTTGCGTCGTCGAACATGCGTAAATAACGCGAAATGCGAGGCGTGAAGTCATGCACACCCAACAGCTCCAAAACAACAGACCAAAAGTCAGCACAACACCGTTTGCGGCGAAGTGTTGCGGTAGCGGAGGCGCAACAAATTTCGGCCAACAAGCAGCCGCAAAAGAGTAACAAAACAAGCGAACGAGGAAGGATTCTTGCTGCACTCGGCCGATTCGGAGAAGCACTGCGAGGAGCGGCTTTGTCGGCGCGTCGCTTTCCCCTCCGAGAGGCGATGCTGTTGCGGCGCAGGCGCGCGCGTTTGATGTGCCCACAGCACACGTAATCCTGCCAGCGATCTGTAAACATGTAACGGCAACCCGCTTCTGTTGCGGCCCGAAAGGATTCTTCGGCAGCGCTACGGAGGCCAGATGATGCTGGCTTATTGAGCGCGATCCGAAGATGACCACGCAGTTCCTTCGTCACTCGCTGCCGCTGTGAAGGGGTTGCATTTGAACTGCGTTTGTACCGAGTTGGCTTAGCTGCAAGCACGAGGGATCCTTCACTTGAGGGATTCTTAACGCAACTGCAGCCACTCAACACTCCTCGCCTGTTTCTGCTGACTTCACACCCACTTGAAGCGGCGTTTGTTTATCCTTGCAGTTGTTGACTGCATGTTGCAAGTCCTTCGGCTCTCGAATCCTTCGCCGTCGCTCCTCCTGTTTGCCTAATAATGCCGATTGAGTAGACGGATTTCTGTAATGAGGTGCTCGCATGTTGGCACCCTCTTTGCCCGCATCGTCAGTGTTTGAAGTGCTCTTGACGATCGTTTTACTGTGGACGCGAGAAGACACGCCGTTCCTGGAATTCGGAACTCCAGCCGAGCAGACAGGCGGGCGCACGGCCTGAATCGGCTCAGAGGGTGAGGCTGAGCAAGGACATGTCTACTTCTGCACTTCTATCTTGTCTCCTTATCTGCGTCACACGCTCTCCCTTCGGGTGCAGGGTACACCAAGCGCTGTATTGGGTGCAGTGTGACTGTGTTGCCACCTCGAATGAACGGGAAGCCGTCCAGCTGGCTGCTTCACTGCTGGCTTGCCTCGCACGCCCTTTCGGGGGCGAGGAATCAACTGCTGGAACTGCATCCGCCGCAGATCGCAATTTAGTGCGCTCACTTGAGCGGAAGTTCGCATTTATTGCGGAAAAAGAGCAGCTAAAGGAGCCGAAAACAGCCTAAAGTTCTGGCGAGGACGCAGAATTTCGGCGTGATTAATTGAAGCGCGCAAGTACAGCGTACAGCGCTCGAGGAAGTGAAGAGCTGCAGCCACTGCAACGATTGCTGCGGTTGCTGCGCTGGCTGCTGCCAAAGACGTAGCTGAAATCGAAGGTCTCGGAGCAGCAGAAGCGGCACAGACTTCGCTCAGCCACCTTTTTGCTCGCACGAAGTTGTGTGCTGACCTTGCATTCGAGGCGGAACAGCGAGGAACAAGTGAAGGTCGCCTGCTGTCCGCAACGAGGGAGCAGCAGGTACTTTTTTTAAATGGAAAGTAATGAGTTTCCTATACCGTCCACTACGTGCTAAGCGACGCTCTGAAGACCGTGTCACGGGTGTGACCGACCAAGTGGCTGCAAGGGTCGAAAGTTCAACAGCCTGCAAGGAAAGCGGAGCGTAGCTGAATCGATTTACTTTGTCCTGGTTGCAGAAGGTCGAGCTGCTCTTACAACTCGAATCAAATTCAAATTACAGAACGACAAAACCGAATTCGAGTTGACAAACTCCGCCCGTTGCTTGCACAGCTGTGAGACGGACTCTGAGGAGGACTGTGAGGAGGACTGTGAGGAGAGCTGCGAGGAGAGCTGCGAGGTGAGCTGCGAGGAGAGCTGCGAGGTGAGCTGCGAGGAGAGCTGCGAGGAGAGCTGCGAGGTGAGCTGCGAGGCGAGCTGCGAGGTCAGCTGTGAGGAGAGCTCTGGTCCGGCGAATGGTCCCCTCGAGGAAGACTAACGCGGTGCGTAGCCAATGCGCTGCAAAATATTTTGACAAAACGGCAACGAGCGTAAGAATTCAGCCCACGAGGCCAGCGCACCGAATTGCGGACCCCAGCGAGCCGAACGAAACACGCACGACGAGAACTCGAAGTCCGAAAAAGAAACCAGACTTCGTAGTTCCCGGGCTCTGCAGCGCTGCTAAATGGCTTGCAAATTAATGCGCACCATTTAGCAGACTGCCGGTGGGTAGCACAACAACAGCAACAGCAACAGCAACAACAACAGCAGCAGCAGCAACGCAATACCACAAAATCGGCTCACATTACGACGCTCGCAAATAGCCACAAACTTACAATTTCCTTTTACGGCTAATAAATCTCTCAAATATCACCGCAGATCCTTGCAGGCATCTTTCGTCTCCGACTCCGACTCCGACTCCGACTCCGGCTCCGGCTCCGGCTTCGGTTTCGGTGTCAGTTTCCTTCTCGCAGCTTCCTTCCCCGCGCAGCTGCGCCAGTGCACGCGCGGCTCCGCAGCGCAATCGATCGCGTACATACAAATTGATTGCTATTTATTTTGATAATTGGCTCGGACTTTTGTGCGTGCGCACTGGGCAACACTCACCCACAGGCGGAGCGGGGCGAGCGGCACGGCTGCGCACAGGAAGCCCACCCAAATGCGCTGCGAGCGCAATTGAAGCGCGGCCGTAAAAAGGCGGAGGAGTGGGTCCGCGTCCGCGTCGCTGGCGGTGCTGCGTGGAAAATTTGCGGAACACAATCGCAAGGAAATAAATTGTGTTCGGAGTAACGAGTGGTAGGCAGGTGGTAATCGGGTGTTCAGTGACGAGGCCACAAGTACTTATGAGCGCAGAGGCATCACGTTACCAAAACGAGAAACGGGCGAAACAAATTGAAGTTGTAATTAATTCGTAGTTTGCCGCGATCTACATAGAAACTGAGGAAATTATTGGACTTACTGAATATTCTGCTTTCATTCGCTAAGATGGGCAAACTCATCGGATACGCCAACACTTGGGTCTTCTTGAAAGCTGATAACCGCAACGCTTTCCACTGCAACCACTTAATTTTTGCAACATTATTATTACAATAATTAGATTTCTCCGAAGGGACTCGCATTGCATGCTGCAGACCCTTGCGATTAAATTGCTCTTCGAAAACCGCGAGCAATCACTTCTCGATGAGGCGTGTGAACCAGGCATTCGAAGCCTTAACAGCCGCTTGTTACCACGCGTCAACTGTTCTGCTGTGTCTGCTATTTAGCTGGCGGTGTTACTGCTGTTGTCGCTTCTACACGCGAAGCTTGTGAAGACGCCAACAGCGGGCTGATAGACTGAAATTGGCACGATGATTTATGGCTTTTTAATGTCATGGCGGTCACCGCAGCGGCGAGGATTCCATCTCAATAAGCAAGAAATCCGCGAGACATGTATGTAAATGTATAATTTAATTGTAATATAATGACAGCTCAAAACAGACTCGAACGCACTGCATTGGAAAGAATTTGGCAGTAAAAACTGAATTTTTTTGAATTTTGAAGCTGCTAGGAATCCTTTTGGAAGGATTTTGTTAGTAAATCCTTTTTGAGTACAATAGAAAAATCCGAATCGAGCAGTGAAAACTCTAGATCTCAAGAAATTGAAGAAAAAGAAATTGAAATTGTAAATCGTTTCGATTTAAGTCGCGCCCACACACGCGTTCCATATTTTACGCCGCCCGAAACTGTCACACCTCATACTTGCTGCGAGCCAATTAATTTACTTTAAACCTCTTAAGTTACAACAGATTTCTAGATATCAATTCCAAGTGAGATCCCAGATAACACTTGCCGAGAGAGATCCTTCGATCGCGTATCGCTTTTGTAACAACTTAATAGTTTAAGCGGATGAAAGTCTGAACTCCGGCACGACACAAGAGTGACCAAGCAGCGCAAGGATTCTCCTATTGTCCGCGCCTTCATGTGCAACTCGCAGCCCCAACGTGCATCAAGACGCGGAGAAAAGGATTCTGATGGCCGCTCATAACGATCGCTGATGCGATGCGTACGCGCGATAAATACGCTGATATATAGGACTGCGTAGCGGCACGAAGCAGGAGTGATGACTTGCTGCAGCGGACTTGCTGGTTCTCCCCTTCCGACGGCCGACTGTCCACCAGCGCGCACAGAGTCCTCTGCGGTTTGAGGGCGTCGAGTGAGCGACTGGCTGCGCTTAATAACTTCATATTTTCATTGTTGTGCGAGTTCCGCAGCCTCTTCGGGTTCCGAACAACATCACAGTTTCGAGAATGATCGCTGTGCTGGGCAGAAATATGCAGGTATCGGCCGATTTCAGCCGATCGCTGAGTTGCAGTGCGATCGACGGGACGGCCGAATCTCAGTCACCCACAGAGTTTGCTGGAAAATCAATAGGATGTTTGTTTTAATCTTCATTAGGGCGCTTAAATGCCGACGCAACGCAATGAAGGAATAATGCCCCCTATAATGCGCCCTGCGAAGTGGTAACCGTGCCTGCTCAGCTCGCTGGCGGGCCAGCGGGCAGCCAGCCATTCGTTCTCACATCAAGCAGCTCTTGTCAGACGCCAAGCGCAGACGCAGACGCAGACGAATTTATTTGCGTGTATCCCGGAGGATAATTATTCGCGGTGAGAATTCGATATTCGCTTTTAAATCGACAATAAAGCGATGCAACAGCTATAAAAGCACAGCAACAGCAGTAACAATAAAAGCAACAACAACAACAACTACAACAACAACGTATAACATCCATCCGCCAAATCGTGGCTCCTGGCGTTCGGTGTAATATTGCTCAACACTGATTCGAACAACACTTCGTCCGTCTTGCGCGATCGCCGAACTGGCGAAATACGATCTTGAGGCCGGAGGCGCAACCTTTTGTTTCACGTTCTTCATCCGCTCGTCCAACTGTGCGCTTGCGTGTTGATTTCAATGAGTGCGCGCACTGTAATTGGATTTAGATTAATTACGGTTACCGCTGAAGGCCACTGCGGCCCCAAGAACAGGAACAGATTGGCAACAAATACGCCTGAGATTATTTCGGGAACACACTGATCTCTTCAAACCTTTCGCTGCCGATAGACACTTTTTGGAAAGAGCCAAATCGTGAGGAAGAGTCAAATCGTGGCTCTTCCCTCATTCTAGAGTCATCATGTCGATCGCTGAGGCCGGCTGGCTCACCAGGATCATTGCTGAGGAGTGCATTTCACAGAATTGAAAATACCGAGTGATAAATGCGCTCGGTCAGAGAATTCGATGAAATCTGTTCTACGACTTTGCACTTCTTGCTGAATCATACATCACCACGTGCCACATGCCGCTCATCGAGCGACGGCACCAACATTGCTGGGAAAAGCTGCATTCTACACGCTCCACAGTAGTTTTCTCGAAAAATCACACATCGCGTTCGCGGCGCGCTTCTGCGACCCACTTCTTGATCTCTTCTGCCCTTCCACTGGTTCTGCGTTAATGATCTTGTAAAGATTGTTGATAACGAGGATCATAATATATGTTTTACATATCCTCGCCATGGGTTTGCGATCAGCGTAATCTCCTAGTTGACGTCATGCTGGTTTCGTTGGCGGCGTGGTTGCCGCCGATGCAGCGCCGGCCTCCGATCCTCTGATCCTCACTGCTGCTTCCTCTCTTCGTGCAGTATTTCTGTTGCAACGAACTCGTGTTAGGCTGCGTGCACCCAATTTGTTAGGTGGCGCTAAGGGTTCTGTAATTAATTGCAACTGCAGCGCACGGTTGCACTTGTCGCTCGGTTGGGTGTACTTCGTGCCGAGGGCGCTCCGAAAGTACGGTGCCTGCGTGTTCGTGCGGTAGCGCGTGCGCTGAGTTGAGAGGTTAATGGGACGTTCTTGTCATTTTTCACAAAATGATGAACGATCACGCGATCATGCTTAATGAGCTCATTAAATTACTTTGATTTATTAATGCGAGTTTGATTTACCCTGCGAGTCTGTGAAACGAAACATCGGGGGTCTTTTTTTATAAAACTTGAGAATTTAAGAAGAAAAAAGCGTCAAAGTTGCCATAAATACTTTGCGATCGCTAGTTTAATAGTTCTTCTAGTTTGGAAAACTCAAAACTCTAAATTCGTTATTCATGTATTGATATTCAAGGAGTTTTAAGCGTATTCCCCACTTCATTTAAATATCTAAAGGCAAGACTTTCGGGAATCTTAAAATAATAATAACGTCTTCATTAAAATATGTTTTCGTGCGGAAGATTTTACACCTTGAACTTGAAACATCTGCAACAAAAACCCTCGACCCCTTTCACGTGAGCTACCTTCAAACAAACTCGTGCTTGCCAACAAAAAACCAACAGATGCATTTGTCACCCTTTCATTAGAAAACACCCTGAATTCCTCGTGGCGTGGACGAGCACGATCGCTCTACAGATGTAGCGATCTGCAACAATAGTTCAGTGCATTCCAACTCATTCGATCTGCGTGAATAGAGAAGATTGAGAAGAATAAGGAAAGCGGAAACGCCTCACCTTGATAGGAAACAAGCAGCCACCGAGGCAGGTGGCATGAAAATCAAAGGAACGCGTCGGTAGCCTGTCTGCATCTCATTCAGACGCTGTTACGAAACGCTAAACTACCACACAGTTGACAGATTCAGTCCGAAGTGTGGTAATCCACGCGTGTGGAGCCGTTACAAGACGCCCCAAGGACTCGAGGACGAACATTTTAGAAAGTTATTTTTCGCTATAAGAATGAGTAACGGCACAGTAAACTATTTTGAGGTTTCTTGCAATCGCAGACGAGGAATATATAACTGTAGATCAGAGATAATTGGAAGAAGCAGCTGACATCTCAAGGAAGGTGGCGACAGGATCGTGTTATCTTTCAGATGTCTTTCTTTCGCGCACAAAGAGAGAGAGAGAGAGAGAGAGAGAGAGAGAGAGAGAGAGAGAGAGAGAGAGAGGGAGTAAGTAGAGATCGTTAGAAAGTACGGAGAATAGATTTCTAATAATATTTCAAGTTACTTTTGAGGATTGAAGTTCTCTAAAGTTTCCTTCCGTTACGTTCCTGAAAAGCACCGAAGATTTCATCAGATTGAGTGGAGACCTTCAATGATAATTCAGGATATCTGATGATCACTGCCTTTTCTAATGGTTTTCAGGCCACTAAAACACCTGCTATATCTCTATAAATTAGCTCAATATTTGCCAACATTACAGTGATCAACAGTAACCACAACGCATGAAGGAAAATCCAATCAGGATAACCGTAACCCTAATAACTCCTTCGCTGCACGACCAATCGTAGGATGTGGAGAACTAAAAACATCAGGCGACGTGGTGATTAATTCGGACGAGTGCCCCGTACACACTTCTGTGAACGCAACGTGCCCTCCGTTGTACACACGATAAGTGGAAGCAATCGGTGTTTTCAGATTTGTGAGATCGGCCAGTGACAGCGGCACGATTTTCTTGAAGACGTGCTGCGTGCCAACTCCTGTTCAAAATTCCAGGATGCACCACTGCAGTGGGCTTCCGTTTGACAGCCAATCCGTTGGCCTTTTTATGGGTGTCCCGATATGTCAGCCCTGCAACTCGTAGATTTCGAGGCACCGAGGATCTGTGTTTGATATGATCTTGTAAGAGAATCTCGCCGATTCCTCCGAAAACTATGGAAGGAACATCTAATCTGCAGTGTAAAATTCAGAATACCGGTCACGGTGAGAAGAATTCAACCGCCACTTGCGATTGATGCGTCTCGTCGACTCGAGAGCGTGACATTGAAATAAATTCACATATTTTTTGCATCACAGAGTCTCTGCAAATTCCAAGAAGCAACCATCGAAATTTATCACTTGCTTTGATGGCATCGCGGCAGCGATCTTCATATCCGATAATCAAGCGAGTTCCATATTCAAAAATCGATCAACGATAAGCATCTCTGACCTGGAAACAGAATGACCAACTCCTGCTCCGGGTTTCACAGAGTTTAAAGGCTAAAAATTGACATCGCAATCGCGCTCGATCTCAGCTTTACGTGAAGCCGCGCGTCAGTCTGATTAAACTGACACCTTTCGCGGCGTCAAAGTGGTACAGCTGCCCGGCGCCGCCCTGGATTTCGGTCTGTCCGAAGTGAGAAAAGTGACCCTCTTTCACAGTTGGACACCGCCGCGATGGCGAAGATCCCGATCCGATCCTGGCAAGCCGCGGGCGCTCACAGACATTCTTTCGTTTTCAATTTTAATTTGCAGCCACAAGCGAGCCGCAGTTACAGCCAATATTGCGACCAAAGCAGGCGACAGAGGATGGCAGAGTCCACGATCGCGCCTAATAACGGTAATTTGCACGCGCGGCGATAATTGCGTCAATATGGTGTGAAGAAGCGCTTCATCAACATCAGCAACGCCGGCTCGGAGAGCGGTTACTCCCGATTCGGCTGCACTGTACGCAGCCGCAACACCTCCGAGGATCGCTGCGGATCGGCCAGGATGCGGCGAGGTGTTGACAGGAAGTACTGCGGTTGCGCCTCCGCCCGCCTCCGCCCCCCGTCCAGATACACCGCGTACTAACCAGCAACCACCAACAAATTGCTGATGGAACCACTGCGATAAGCTCGTCGCGCAAAGAGGAGTGAAGTTCGCGCGCGGTGCAGCAACAAAAACCTGCTTCCACCAGCAAATTAGAAGCTGCAAAGTGCGAAGAAATGCGTTCGAGGTGCGAAAATAGCCTCTCGGTTCCCCATTCGCCCTGTCATGCGGCTCCGCGACTCCCAACGCCACGCTGGCCGTTGCGTCGTTGAAAGGCTTTTGGCGTGCCGTGCCGCATTTAGTTGAGTTTTCTGTTTTCGGAACTTTAACGATTTTCGGCAGATCGCGCTGGGCTGATGTCGAGGTGTTAAAATTACCCCTGAGCTACATAATAATTAGGTACCTTGAATTGCAACAACAACAGCAACATCATCAATAACTACAACAACAACAACAACAACAAATCAACGCACGGCAAAAGGACCTCCAATGAAAATTAAAGACATGCGCGACTTGTGAAGAAATTTGAAGTTGCTGCCGTCGCCGCCGCCGCCGAAGCAGCGCACGAACGTCTTCCGTCTCTTACTGAGTAGCACAGCCAAGAGGCGGCTAAGAGGGCCGGGGGCGGTTGTGGAGGTGGGGATGACGGGGCCGGCTGGAGGAGGAAAGGTGCCGGCGGGATACTGCTGTGCGTCAACGTGGCGAATTTTGTGTCAGCGCGTCGTTTCTCCTCTGCACGCTCGACAACGCGGTGTCCGAAATGTCGCTGCGGGAGGCGCGCGGACAGCTGAGTCGCCGTCAAGATTCATTCACACCTTTTACACCGATAATAATGTGTTCTCAAATCCCGGCGCGACAGGCAGACTGAGGCTTTATTATGTTTGAACACGGAAGTCAGTCGTTTACAAACGAACGACGATGGGAGTGTCAGATCCGGGATCACGGGGCTCGAAACGCGAGCAGGCAAGGGCTGGAATGGCGCGCTACTGAAGGTGTTCGGCGTGGAGAGATGTTTGCGATAAAATACAAATGAAAAGCTCTTGAATTTAGCTGATCATGTATGTGAACATCTCGAAAACGTCGCTCGAAAATGCCACGAGAAGTTGTTGGATTCGGCATTGACCCACCCACACATATCGTCCTCTGCAGGATAGTATGGGAATTTCGCGTTATTCTGTAGGTCTTCCTTTCAATCTTCTATCACAATTTAAGATAAAGATTCCAGCCTTTTTCTCTCACTGCATTTGACGCTGGATTTGCATATCACACGCAAACTCGCCCCATCCGGTGATGTCGCAAATACGCACGGAAAACCTAATGACAGACCAGGCGACCGCGAGTTGTATAAATTAGGGGGCACCCAAGCGACTTGGACATTTCGGGAACCTCATTCTGAGTACTGCAATATTGGCAATTTGCCGCGTGTTTTATTGCTTCCAAAGAAACTTTATGACAGTGAATGGCTTCAAAGTTCGGCTTTAATTAACCCGCAAGCCCCCGTTCCCACTCCTCCCCCAGATTCACCAGTGATTCCCGAGTTATTATGCAAATTTGCGGCATATCAGTCCCCGTGGCAATCGAGGGCTAGCTTCGCAGCCACTGCTTGGTTGGCGGTCCCATGCCAATTGAAGAGGCGTGGCACCACTAAAGGCTGCCCTAAACACGGGCGGCACAAGATAAATGCGGCTGAAAGTGAGTGGAGTTAAACGGGTGAAGAGCGACGGGCGACGGGCGATGAGCGGCAGGCGACGAGTGGCAGGAGACGGACGAGGACCGCCGGTTCTGCCTCGGCGATGTTGTGCTTTCTATCCAGTTAATTGATTGCAAACAAGTCGCGTTCAGAGTTAAGCAGCGTGTTGAAGCTAATTACGCAAGCCGAATTCAACGGTCGGCGGCAGCAGCGGCGGCACAGCGGCGCAGTTGGGTAGGCAGGCCGATCGAGCGCGTAGAAAGGCTCCAGCTACCAGAATCGGTGCTGAAGGTGAGAAATATGGCGATAATTATAAAGCTTGTCCCTGATGCGTGGAGCGATAAGAATGTGTGGCTGATGTAAAACACTTTTCGGCTTCGGCTGCGGGCGCGGAAACTAAGGTTAGCGAAATGATCGAGCGACGGATGGATGTGACAACGCGTGGCTCGCTTCGGAGAGGCGGAGAAAGACGAGAGTCGGCAGCAATTATCGTTAAAGCAACAAGCGACAGTATGTTGTTGAGGGGCAAGAATTGATTGTGGTCGAGGTTTTATTGATGTAGTTGATGTGGTTGTCGTTGTGGTTCTTGACGACCACGCTGTTTGCGGGAATGAGGATGCAGATGACAGTGTTGTCGATGATAATGAAAGTGAGATGAAAGTTGTCGGCAATGGATAGGGAAACACAGAACGAAGGGGGAGTGTTTCGAAGTGAGTCTTCTGTTGAATACCTGACCTGCGAACACCGACTGAAGACCGGACGCGACGATGGTCACGCGACACTTCCACGGATCCTCCAGACGACGTTTGCTAGGAAAATCCTTCGCGCGATGAGTGCGTGAGTTAACCCTGAGTCAATTAGAAGAAAGTATGCATGAGCAGTCATCCACTCGCATACTCACGTGTGACTCCTCACAGCGAATCCACAAACGACTCGACGATGAAGTATTCTGAGACAAGAAGTTGCCGCGTTGCACGATGCCCGGAAAATCCCTCCTAATCTGAATCAGCAGTAGCATTCTGTGATCCAAAATAATTGCGGAGTTCCTGCTCGAGAAAAATCGAGTGTTTTTAATCGAGGTTTTAAAATTAGCCTCACACTTCAATCTGATTCACCCGAAGCGCCGCCTCCGCTCTGTGATGCTCTGGAACACCCATAAAATCGTTGATATATTAAACGCTATCAAGACGAAGTGCCGCTGCCCCTTCGTGCGGACGGGGAAAACGTGCTCGAATTTTCTTGCCAAACACGTCTGCTGGAAAACGAAATCACGCAGCACGAAATTTACGATCTCAAGCACTTGATAACAGCGAATGTTGGCAGGCTGCCGATCGCGTTGGTCGCCGTGCGGGACGACGGTAGCGACAGACTTCCCGCAATCTGCGGCCCGCCGACTCCAGACTGCAGATCACCGTCAGGAAGTCGTGCACCGCCAAAGGAGAGCAGGACGGCAGTTACTCCTCAAAACGTGCCACAGACGACCGACATAATGCGCTCTGCACGAAGACGGCGAGGAACGCAAAGTAGAAGCGAAGTAAGCAAAGCACGACTGCTGCACAATCTCGGCCTCAACCACCGCATGTCGGCTTTCAGCTCGAACGTAAGTCGTGCGTATCCTTCACTGCTGCGAAACAGCGCGCTCTGGCGCCAATTGCTGGAAACACTTTTCTCCTGAGAGTCACCGCTCTCGAGTTCTCCAATAAGAAAGCGCATGGCACGCCTCAACCGCTAGAGGTCCTTGCGCTCGGTTGGGTTCCCTTCTGGTTGGGTTCCTCGCAACTCTTATAAGATCCGCTGTAACCGCATCCTGCATGAATTCCAACAAGGGAAGCTGCAAGCAAAGTGTCCTCGAGAAGAAACCCCGTATTTCCCCGTATTTTCTTGCCACGAAAGGGCGATGAGAAGAGAAGAAACGGTTTTTCCTTTCTCAGGATAATCAATCAATTCGAGCGACACAGGCAGCAACGGTAGCTGGTGCTCCGTAGTCATTTCTACACACAGAAAACCCCAGAAAATCTACAAAAAATGCCGACATTCAATTAAGTAGCTTCCCTTTTTCCCTTTTAAAATCCAATCGACTGCGGACAACACCCACAAGGAGCTGTAGGATCCTTGGAGAAGGACACGCAGCGGATTTTCCTGAATGAGTTGGGGCGGAAGGCTTGAATGATGCCAGCGTAGCAGAGCGATGGACGCTTGCGAGTTGCTGATGGTAGCTGCAGTGGGTGTTGCAACGATGACGCAAGCATTTCAACATCGGACACCATTTCCTCCGACCTTTTTCTCCTTTTAATTAAATTACAGTGTTTTAAGCATGAAAGAGTTTGTTTTTTCTACTACCGAAAGTCCTTTAATACGGAAAAACGATTAGAAATTCATTAAAATGCATTTATGAGAAGTCTATTGCTGAGGCAAAATAATTACAGATTTCGCTTTGATGTGGAGGTACCTGGCGGAGAACTCGAGCTCAGAATCATTTGGTTTGGTCGGGATGATTATGCGGGAGTGGAGTGGAGTGAAAGTTTAATTAAAATCGGAGCGGGATGATATTAGAGTATCTGAGAATCAAATCCGTGCACTAGTTCGTCATGATTTTCGATAGGGAAACCCACGTCTTTCCAGTGTGTGGACAATTAAGGTCCATATTTTTCAAGGATTGTCCTGGTAGCAGTCAGGGAAAACCTCATCTAATTATGCCTTCCAATGAGGCAACTCAAATCGCTTTCGAGGACTCGAAAATTCAAGCAACAATAACTTTCTCAAGACTTTCGTGTTCATTCTGTGCATGTTCTCGCAACTCCGTGCCTTTTTTAACTCTCCCTCCCTTCAATAAAGCGCAATCAACCGAGGATATCCGTTGCTCCGTTGCTCCTCAGCAGAACGCGACGATTTCTGCAAACACACCAGCAGACCGCGAATCGTGCGAGGCGAACCGCGAACTGAAAGCTAAGACTGAAAATAATTATTGCAATTTTGTTGCACGCTGCAGCAGTAAAAGCAGCAGCGGCATAGTCACTCTATTTCGGTCGGCCAGCATCGTCAAGCGGCAACCCGTCGATAAAAAGCCGAAATAAAAACACTCGATCGACGCACTCGTGACGCATGCAACGAACGGATCGGATTTGCATGCGACACACGGTCGTGAAGGGGAGCAGAAAGCGCGAAACCGCGAAACCGAATGACGCCGACTATTGACACGCCGGCTGCCTCTGGCGACGGTGATGCCGAGGACGGTGCTGACGGCGATGACGGCGATGACGATGCTGACGGCGATGACGATGACGACACTGACCATACGCAACAGCGCAGCGGCCCCCACATCGAGTGTGTGCTGCTCGCACTGAGGGACGGCGAAGCGTGAGCGACTTCATAGACGAGCGGCAGACTGCGTGCAGACGCGTCTCGAATAATTGCAGCTGGGCCCCCATCTTGGATGCGCGGCGCTGATATTGGCCGCCTGACTGGACGGCACATGTTGGCGCACAAGCCACAAGTCATCATCGTCGTCATCGCCGCGATCGCCGTCATCGCTGTCGACGCGCTGCTGACCACTGCGATCGATCGGCGCGGGCGCGCGCTCATGTCGCGTCTTCATCTTCGTCGTTTGATTGTCAACGACGTTGTCAGCGCTCGGCGCGATTTTATGGCAAGTAAATTGTGGAGACACCCATGCCGATTGCGATTGCCATGTGCAACGCGTGCTGCAATCGACTCGGCCGTCACGTCGCTTCATTTAGCTTCGAGTAGTTAATAATTCGCTGGGGCTTCGGCAGCAACTCAGCAGCAGCAGCAGCAGCAGCAGCTCCACTGCGATTGCCGCGCATGCGTAACGAGTTGCGATCACTTGTTAGTCAGTGTGTGTGGCGTGGACAGGGCTGTGGGTCGAGCGTCCAGAGGCACTTGTAACCGTCTGCCGTCCGCCGTCTGCCGTCCGCCGACTGCGTGCGCCGTCTGCCGTGCGCCGTCTGTCGTATGCAAATACAACAGTAACTTCACGCCACGCTGCGGAGTTGCTGTGGTTGTTGCTCGCCACTTTCTTCGCTTTATCGGAAGCACGTGTCATGTGGGACAGTTAGCTGGTTGGCCGGCGCGTTGTTCCGATGAACCATCGAGCCCGGAGGCAGTCAAGGACAAGGTTGCGCGACGCGCCGGCCAGCAGTGGTGTTCCGGCGAAAATTATCGACTCGGCGCACACCATTATGAACTACAAAGTGTTCGTGTTTCATGTTCAAGTTCATGTTTGCACTTTAATGCTTCCGAGGAAATGCAACTTCTTGAATGTGGACTTGTAAGGTTCTGCACTTTTTATTGAGGCGATGCTGGGAGATGCAGGTTCTGACTGAAAGCCGTTGGTCTCATTTTGAACCGCGATATTTATCCAGAAGTGAATATTTATTATCGTTATTCATCGTCTGTGAATACGATGACGCGGAAGGCGTGGGTTTCATTGACAACCACGATATTGAAGTTGAAGAACACGGTTTTCTTTATATTAACAATAATTTTTCATCGCATTGAATACAGAAATGGACACAAGTGTCTTTATTTTGACAATCAGTTGTAAAATGTCGTCGCTAACAGCTGAAAACCTCATAAATCCACATGAAAAAGTGTTCGTGAAAGGGGTTGTTCTAAAAAAAAGGCCATTTCAATTACGATTATAGCCTCGAATAAGAAAAAGCTATCTCTACCTATATCACCATCGCGAGAGAAGAGTCTCTCATTTTAATAAAAAAATCCCTCACGACCGTGAAAGTCGTTCGAAACTTGATTATATGTTAGTCTAGAACGCGAAAACGTGGCATGCAGAGGGAGCTACTTGGGAAATTTCGGAGGCTCAGTTATGCCAGTCCATGAATTAATGAAGGGGGATTTTTCGCAATTACAATCCATGTAGGGTACGAAAAATTAGACTTCTGAAGTGTGTAGCTGAAATTAATACGGAATTCCAAACCGTGATGATTAAATCGTGTATGGTATTCGTTTTGGGAAGTACTATTGCATCTTTTATTACTTCTCAATCACCAATAACGGATTCAGAAATCAACTATTGGAATCCCTCGAAAGGCTTCCGTATACTAGAGGGTCTTCACTACAGCTTTTCTATCCCGAAATGCTGACAAGCCTTTCGAAACATCTTAAATATCGTCTCCGTCTCCTCTCGCGCTTGAAGTGCAACATCGTCAGCGACAGTTCAGCATCTACTAGCAGCGAACACTTGCCAGGATCCAGAAAGGACCTCCAGTCTCACTTTCAATTTTGTGTTTTCGCTATGAGATTTACAACAACACGAGTTATCCTGCTAACGCAAAGAGGAAGAGAAAACAAGAAACTCCTCTATTGTCGAGCAGCATAGAAGAAATCTACCAACAATCTTAGTGAAGATCAGATTTCGTTTGTATCTGGGAATCCTGCTCGAGCAACAACAAACCGGGACACGAGTACATGGAAAGAAAGCCAAGGATGCGAGGGACAGTAGTATACACGAGGAAAAGTATATAAGTGATGTATATAAGCTGCAACAACAGAAGTATGTACGGGTATTGTAAGGGAAAGCATTGTGAAACTTTGAATAGTCCCGGTCTGTCCATCTAGCGGAGAGAGGATTGTAATCCGCGGAGGTGGAGAGAATGTGGGAAACAGCAACTGGAACGCTGGGAAATCCGCAGTGAGGGCTTCTAACAGAGCGGCCAGCAGGTAGCGGGCTCACAGGCAGAACAGCGCACTGTGTGCCGGGATTTCTACAGAACCTGTTAAAGTTAAAGGTTAATTTCGGGATTGCAGAGGTCGGCAGGTAGCGCACTGAGTGGCACGCGCCTGGCTGGCGAGAGAAGCCCACTCTCAGAGAGAGTATTGCAGACTTCGCAGGCAGACAAATCAACAACATAAACAATCTACTGATTTATAATCCACTGATCTAAGTTCACCCCAGTCTTTTCACAATTTTAAGCGAACCTCTCTGGAGTTGCCAACATGTAGAATTATTTGCTGAGAGTAAAAACAAGACTGCAGAAAACGACTCAGGAGTCATTTCAGCTACTCATTTTGTCTCTGATTTTAAGAGGTTTTTTAATTCAGTGCTCCATCATGAATTTTTAGTGAATTTCACACTTCTAGTAACGCATTTCACTTGCAAAACTTAAGCAGAACGTTATTTCTGTTAGCCTCGCTCCACCCAATCTGTCGTGAGTGGCGCTCAAATCAGTGCTCCGGACGCTCCGAACGAGATCAGCTGTTGATCGCAGCACACACACTTGCCGTCGCAGCCCTCAACTGAGCGCTCTCACCAGCCACTTACAGCCTCTCCACGGCACTCTCTGCATCGCTGATCCTGCTGCTGACGCTCTGCTCTGCCTCTCTTTCTCGCCAACGACATCACCACTTCAGCGATAGACACAGACGATCAACCTGAACTCAGCTCTGAAAACCACCACCGGCCGCCGCAGCAGCAGCAGCGGCAGCAGCACGGAAGGGTACTTAAGGGCCAGCCAGAGGACGAAGGGTATCATTCGACAACCTCGCTCCACAGAGTAAACGCAACTTCTCCCAAGCAGTTGCAGCGCGAACGCTTCGTTTGTCTCGCAGTTACAAGCAAGTTAAGAACTCTGAAGTCTCGGTCGCACCGCCAACCAGCGGCTCAGTTGTTTACAAACGACCGTTCAGTGACAAGCAACAGCAACTCGGTTGCTGCTAGTGAAGCCTTGGAATTGTTTCACTCGGCCGCGTCGCCGTGGATTATTAGCACCAACAACAACAACAACTGTAGAAATGGCCAGTCTTTGCATGCCGCAGGCGGGTTTCCAGCAACACCACCACTTACAACAACAGTTCCAGCTGATGAACGGCAACATGTTGCTGCTGCACCAGCAACAGCAGCAGCAGCCGTCGCAGTACAGCAGAAAACAGCAGCAGCAGAACATCGCGCCCGCCGCCACCGGCACGAAGCCGCTGGGCACAAGCCACCTACAGAACATCCAGCCAGCTGGCGCGCCCCGCTCCGGCGCGGGTCCCATGGTGGCCAAGAAGAAGTACACGTACGCCAACATGCCGTACGGCGAGCAGCTGCCCTCGGTGGCCCGGCGCAACGCGCGCGAGCGCAACCGCGTCAAGCAGGTCAACAACGGCTTCGCCAACCTGCGCCAGCACTTGCCGCAGTCCGTAATCAACGCGCTCTCGAGTGGCGGCCGGGGCGCCAGCAAGAAACTCTCCAAGGTCGACACGCTGCGCATTGCCGTGGAGTACATCCGCGGCCTGCAGGACCTGCTCGACGACGGCACGGAAGGCAGTGTCTCCTCATCCGGCGAGTCGGTCTTCCTCATGGACGACGCCAGCAACGACGGCTACTCGTCCGTGGGCTCACCCACTGAGCCGCATCAGCTGCCGCAGCTCTCGCAGAGCCACAAATCGGAAGCGTCCGCCTCGCCCACTCCTTCCTACACCGACTCGGACATCTCCATCGGCGGAATCAACTACTTGCAGCCCGTCGCGCTGGAGGAGCCATGCAGCGGCCAGGCGCAGGAGATGCAGTTCAAATTCGAGCCCTTCGACAACTACGACCAGCTGGCCGGCGACGAGCAGCCCGACGACGACGAGCTCCTGGACTACATTTCCTCGTGGCAGGAGCAGTGAGGCGAAGACTCCGTCAGCGCGAGACACCCGCCACGATTCCACCCCGACGCCGCCGTCCCAGTACTGCCCGCACGAGATCCACTCAGCCCAGTGCCACCGCTTCGCTGCGCCACTGCGGTCTCCCCCGCAGGGATCGCACGCACCACGAGTGCTTTGAATGCTCAGTAGTTAGTTTCTGTGTAAATATTGTATTTTAGTGCCTTTAGTATTACCTCGGCTCCTAAGGTTTTAGTTTTGAATGGAAGACAATGATTTAAAACTACTTTCTAGTTCTTAAGTAGGCTTAAGCGCGGAAGACACTAAACTAGAGTTAAGCGAACCCTTGTAAAAGAAACTGTTATTTTTGTTTAAAAAAATTCAGATATATATTTTACGAACAATTTAATAAATTATAATTATTGTAAAAAAATATACATCTCTTCTTATTTTTAAAGATTTTCAGCTCGAATGAGGACCTACTAAAATCTGTTTTCCGAAATTGAGTTGAGTTTGCTCAACACTTCGGTGATTGTTAGGTGGAAATTGTCGTATTGACGAAAGAATTGTATTCACAGTGAAGCAGATTTTTATAACAAAAACGACGCTTTACAAGCGTTTGTCAATGTGAAGGGCTTTTTCTCTTCGTAATGTCACTATGATGACCTAACTTAGTCGGAAACCACGTTCTTCAAGAGTTATTTCTATATTGCCTGTAATGGAACTCGCATAAAGCTTCAGCAGTAACACTCAGTTTTTAGAAAATTATAAAGAACTTGAAGTCCTGCTCTTAAACTGATAGATATTGCAATAAAGTTGAGTAGATTTCGGTGACTGCGATAATTGTTGTCAATGTGAAGTACTTTCTCTCTTCATTATGTTGTATTCAGTATGATGACCGACGATTGTTAATATAACGAACAAATCTGGAACCGTATTCTTCGAGTAGAATAGCAGGGTCTTCTCTGTGGAAATTGGAAATCGACTCAGAAAGGGCAATCATTTCTTCACCACATCGAACTTCTTATTTGAAACGACATATATTTTCGTTTCTGTAAGTCAAAAGCTAAAGCAAGTATGTTAATTTCTATTAGGAAGTGCTATAATAAGCCTTATAATTTGCACTGTATTACGAAAAAAGCTTCATCTGTCTCACAGAACTCCAGAATGTGTTGATTCCAGCATGAGAATGAAAGTAACAAGCTGAAGAAGGATTTCGGAATGTGAATGTAAATTTCTCGGTATTTTTACTAGGGTGTGAGATGGTATGAGATGAGACTGTACCTTTTATGCATGCCAAATCAACACGCAACAAAAGCAGGAGTTTCCAAGGTTCCCCCTCTTCTTCCCTTACTTCAAAAGTCCTTCACGGGGAGGTTTCTCCGCAAAACTTGATTCATATTCTTCGCTTCACTGCCGAAAGCACATCTTGATAACCCGGCCAACTGAACTGCAACTCGAGATACGCTAGTTGAGAAGGAAAGGTGGGATACGGCACAGATCGCGACTAGCAACTGGCACACGCGCAGAAGCGTGTTACGCCCGAAGCGGAAGTAAACAAAATAAACTCAATTATTTGAAATTCAAATTGAACAATTGGTGCGCAGCGGAAATAACCAGTCACGCCTCGCGGACCGGCAGCAGGACCAAAACCAGGACCACTCGCCGAACAATGGCTGGCCAGAGGTGCTCGGAGTTCTGCTTGCTAATGCACTTCCGGCGAGTAGGAATGTAATTTGAAATAACCAGAAACGAAAACACTCGGCACAATTGAAGCGAGAAGCGTGTGCGCTGAGCGTGCAGGACACTCAGCCACCCCAAAGAATTACCATAACCAGATAGGCATGCCGAAGAAATGCGACAAAAAAATACCAACAGCAACGAGGAAATCGCAACAGCAACCAACGTGATATTCCTACAAGAAGGAAGTAGCAACAGAGTGAAATCAACACCTAGCGACGGTGAGGTCGGCAAGGACATTCAACGCTGCTTTGTCAACCTCGATTGAAATGCTCGAAGACGGGAGGGATCGACGTGGCGATCAACACCCCTCCGCTGAGGAAAGTGCAATTCTTGCTTTCTTGGCTCAGTTCTGGCTTGCAAGGAAGGACTTTCGTTAGATTGAAATCAGCGCCTTTCCGAGCGCATGTAACACGATCGTCACTTATGCAAATAGCGGCAATCACAATCGCGTGCGGAACGAGCGAGCAAGTGCTGCGTGTTGCGTGTTGCGTGATCGCAGCCGTGAAGGGCTTACTTGCGCTTTGCCAGGCTGGCGACGCGCAGGACACGCGCAGCTCCGGAAGTGGGCGTGGATGGCACACACGATCAATGGTGGTTGCATACATACGTCACCCCTGACTGCCTTTAATTCGAATGGCATAACAGAGTGGCGAACCGTGCGGTACAGTAGGGCACAAATGCATCGGGTAGACATGAGTGGGGTCTGGTAGAGGGGAATAAGGAGATCTGAAAGCTTATCATGCCCGATCGCAGAGCAGTAAGTTGTGTCAGGAGTACAGTTTCACTTCATGTCAACGTGGAATGAAGATCGCAAGTTTTCAACTTCCTCTGATGGTCCCAGCAAACTTTGTAGAGAGTTGAAATGGCGGATTTAAAGAATTGCTAAATAGTTAATACAATCGCTTCAACTCATTAAGAATTCAGTCATTCCTTCAATAAAGATAGCCCACGTGCCCAATTGGAATGAAATTTCTGCAATTTATACTGCAAATACTACAATTTTTCAAAGATTTCTTTTATTCCATCCTTATGCGCTCACAACCAGCTCACACAGCTATCGTTCTAAAGTAGTCCATGAAATACATCAGTGTTTCCCTTGAGGGAATTAAAATTTAAACTATTTAAATGAGTTTCTCGCGCAAATGTGGAAGAAAGACTCCTCGTTAACAACTCTTTCGGGGCAAAGCCGACCGAACCTAATAGCACGCTTCAGTACAATAACAGCTCACTACGACGAGCTCAAGTGAGAATTTTTACAAGTGACCGCTGCAGAGGCTGGCATCCTACTCACATGCACTACGCAGTGGAAGTGTCAGGATTCACGAGAATTGTCACATGTGCTGTGACAAATGTCCGACTGCCAGAGTGCCATAAATCTATAATAAATCTCAACTCCGCGCTGGAAACTGCTACTAGGCGTCGCCGAGTAGACAGCGAAAAGAGGGACTCCTGGAATTTATGTGACGCCAGCCACAGTTTTCGCCATACTTAATGCAGAAGCGCTATTTACTCGAACGAAGACTGCTACGAGTATTCTGCGTTAGAGCGGGAAAAGGACATTCAGACAAGTCGCGCTCGAAAGTGCTGTTTGAATAGGCAATTCTTTGAAGTTGCCCAGGAAGAAACAACATTAGGCTCGAATTTCACATGGAAGAAGAAGCGGCCTCCCTACTCATAGACAGTTCATAAAAATTTGTGTAACATGCACTTGAAAACAATGTACTGGAACGAGGACGAGGACAGGAGACGAGTCTGCAAAATAAATAAGCCACTTCCTGACTCTCGGTGCTGCCGAAAATAGTCCGTCGCAGAGGCGAGCAAGAAAGCGAGCAACTTGTTTCCTCGTCGCGCTGTGCGCGGATCCTGCGACACGAGGACATCTCATGTGTCTATATAATGTATTTATCGAGAATCTCCGGGAAGCCAAGGATTATCCTTGCCCTGGGCTGAGCTAGAATTGCATGAAACTGCGCCAGCACACTGCCAACAGCCCTCGCCAAATATTACGTCATTGGCTCAAGCGGTATTTTGACACCTTTGGATATCCGGCTTCGCTGCCGTGCCCGAGGTTAGCAAGGAAGTGGCTGCCTCCTTCAACTCGCCAGCTTCTCGTCAGTTCGCTGCTTACGTTTCGAATCGGATTCTTAAGCTGGAGTCTTTAATTTCAATCGGAGCAGCTAAGTAGGGACGCTAGCCGACGATGACGGAGAAAACGTAGAGATTTAATGACAATTATCGCAGTTTTAGCATCAAATGTTTGCAGGAGAAAGAAATAATCCCTGCTATTCTCTTGCTTCCTGTATATCCTTCACGGACTTCCTTTGCAGCACAAGACCTGCTTCGCTCTTTAAAATGATCGCAGTGGAAACGGAAGGTTTCTGCCTTTATTTCTGGAAGAAATATGAATATAAAAGATGCTATTTTTTCAGGAGTTGCAGAAAGAATAAGAAGAAGAAAAGACGGGAAGAAGAACGAGAAGAAACCGAAAAACGGAAGGAATTGTAAAAAACTACCTTTTAATCCGACATTTTATGTTAAATCCGACATGTGAAATTAAATTATGTTATCAGATAATAAAAATGATTTGTTTTCATATAATAAGTTAATCACGAAAAAGACGATATAAAACCAGATAAAAACAAAAATTGAAGAAGTTGATATGGAAAAATTATATAGATTTTGTAGTAAAAATGATTATAGATTTTATAACGATGTGGATTTTAGATAATTTGGATAATTATACGTAGTAAAATATTCTTACACTTACTATGAAAATAAATGAGAGTTAATAAGAAATGTCATCAAAAGTTGTGAGAGTTTGCGAAAAGCTCTCAGTATAACTGACAGACAGAGATGGACGAAGACTTCTAGATCCCCATTGCTCTCTGGTAACTCCTCTTCCAAACCATGACTAAGCATTAAAATCACAATAACAGCATGAAAACAATGAACGATTACAACACTCGCTGACAATCGTGTCATTGACAACCACGTGTATCACGTTCCCCGCTTGATTTCACCCTTCGCACCGCCGACAAGCATCACTTTCGCTATTAAATCAATGCAGTCAATTAATTATTGCCATCTCAATGTCACTGCAGCAGTTTCCTTTCACTGCATTTGACTGCGTGTTGACAGTTGATCGAACCGCAAAGTTATGAAAATGCATTCTTTTCCAGAACGGTAACCCGCGTTAACGAAAAAAACGAGCCGAAAAAACAAACACAAGTTAAACGATTGTTCTCCGACTGCATGTCCTGGAAGGAAAAAATCGGAGTTTGTATAGCACATCCTGATCCCGATACACATAAAAGAGCGAGACTTTTTCCTTTCAGTCGAAAAATATAGTCTACCCGTAGCTATTGTTGGCAGCGCCTTTCCCTGAATGGATGGAGTCCCCTACTCCTGCCTGGGATCCTTTCTCTATTATTGCTTCGATTCATTTTCATATATTTTGATCTTTAACCTTGTCTCTGTGATTCCTCGATTTCCATTCCGACTTCAGATACACTTTTGACAAGTACAAAAAGTCTTTTGTTCCAATTGTTTGCCCTGACAATCACAAACTTTATAGTCGTATGTTTCTATGCGTTGGTGTCTACTGTTGTTGTTGTAGTTCGGTGTTCCGATTTCGTGTAGAACGAGCATTAATTCTTTGTTGCTGCTATTGATTGTAAGGGAGCAAATAGGAGCGAGCAGGAAAGTACGCAGTTTTTGCGTTCACTTTAGTTTTATTGAGTGAATTGTATTTTTCGTGATGTCTTTTGACTTCATACGAAAAGAACGCGATCAGTGTGATCGGCTCACATGAGTCTGTGGTTCGTAGATAAGTTGGCTGAAGTAGGAGCTTCTCAGTTCACGAAAATCACAAACAATGAGTTTGTTGTCCAGGAAGCAAAGTGTACCGCGTAGACCGTTTCGTCGATGAGATATCATTCTCAGACATAGGGGATCTTCGCTCTCACTCTGTTGCTTCGGCGAGAAAAAAAGTCAAATGTATAAGTTTTTCAAATATAAATTGAAGTTACGAATGTTTTAGGCCGAAATATTGCTTTAGGTCTTCCAACAAGGGATCATTTCGCTGTATTTAGAAATATTTCGTGTATATTAAGAGAACTTCCCAAACTATCCTGATCAACTAAAGTAAATCTAAGCAGATAGGTTAACATTAGTTAAATTCTGAGTAGTATTTGCATACGTATCGCGTATTTCGAGTACGAAATTAACTTTTAGACTAGAGACATTTTTCCCCAAGGTATTTCTTAGGAACACACCTCCGTCAGACTGTCAAAACTGTTTACCCCCGACTATAACTCTTGCTTAAATCTAATCCACTATACAGTGAGTGATTTTAATCTGTTCGACCTACAAAACTGTAAGCAGAATCATAAGCCCATGACGAAAACATCCTCGATGACAAAACCTATCATGGCATTTTAAAACAGGTTTTAAGGATTCGAATCTCAAACAATGTTCTCTATTTCTCTCAACCCGATTTAGATTTTCTTTTCGAAATAGCGACGAAAATAAACAACGAAATATGTTCCAAGAGTGCCATTTTACGTATGAGTCGCAACAGAGGACCAACTCCGGGATTCGCTAAGCCAGCTAGCGAATTCGCTGCGAGTTGCGAACAAAAGCCAAGTTCGTTGATCCTGAGTCCCGAGCCACTATGCCATAGCTAATGTGAAACATGCACGACTTCGGCGAGGAGTTGAAAAGGTTATGGCTGAGGTAACTGCGCAGCACCGGCATCAAAGCCGGCAACAAGTAGAGCGCAAAAATCCCTAAAAACAAGTGCGCACTGAAGGGAAGAAGACGCAAACAAAAGGATTTCATGCGCAGTTAATGCAGAGTACCGCGCCGAACAGTTAGGACTACGCTGAAAACGGCAGGAGGGGGCGTTGCGCAGCCAGAGTAATTCGGGAAAACAGGCGGCTTACTTAGTCTGCAGCTAATCCTGGCGCATCGCAACGTCGACATTTGTCAGCGGAGTGCCGCAACTACCTGTTTGCCGGAGTTTCCGCGACAAGTTAGTGTCAAAACCTGTTGTGTGGAACGAATTCGAATTACAGGGAACATTTTCCTGAAGACTCCCTGCATGGGCAGGATCATTATGCGCATTTCAAGCTTGCATCAAGGACCTTATTTACTCTTCAGTGCAGATTTTACGGCATTTCCTTGTTGCTTCTTTCACTGAAAGCTGTCGAGATTGCAATTAACTAATTTGTAGGAAACATTCATTCCTAAAAGTAAAATAATGATGCGGAAAGTTGTAATATGTACGAGTATAATTTCTGAATAATAGGATATATTTTCGATTAAATATGGGGATTTTTGGTAAAACGCCATGAAACATTATCCAACTGAGCTATAGATACAAATTTAGTAATAATATATTGCATGTCAAGGACACACATTTTATTAAATGTGGGCGGAATGCCCTACTTTTTAAACAAAAAATTGCATTTGCATGCATTTTAAAACGTCAGAAAAGGTTATCGGATCAAGATGTAGCAACCAAACTGGGTAGTTTTTTTTTTTTCTATATCCGAGTTCAGGAGCTGCCAAGCTTCAAAGCTTCTTGTGCTGAAAGCACGAGCTCCTGTTAAGGGGGATTGATCGAGGGGAGGGGAGTGGAAAGTTTTTTTTTTTTTTGTTTTTTTTTTTTTTGAATTGTAGAACTATTTGTTTAGTTTTTGTAGAACTAATAGCGCTAGGCTAGGCCTTAAGTACGCTGAAAACAACACAATTAACATCCATGCCCAAGGCGGGATTCGAACCCACATCTCCGGAGCTCGCAGCGCGGTTATCACCCATTGCGCCACCGAGGACGGCAAGTTAGGCGCTGCAAACGCGTCTCGAATACCGTGCCAAAAATGGACGCAATCCAATAAGAGACACTCCCAATTTTTGATTTTTGAGAAAGGGTGATTTTTGAAAATGCAATAAAAGGTCGTCGAATTGACATATAGTATATCGACCGAATTCGGGACTGTACTATAATTAGGCACATCTGATATACGACACATTTAGCTGACAACAAAAGCCTCACAAACCGACTGCTTTTCACGATCTCACTGTATTTTTTATACGAAAGTTAATGAACTTTTGCAAAGCGACAGCAATTGATACGATAGTGATCAACATTCTTCAATTTTACTCCAAGCCTTTGATCTTCTCCTCTGCATACTCATTGCATACCTTCGGTGCTTCTAGTTGTCAGTACGACGCGATCGATTAAATAGATTGCGCATGCGTAGAGACAGAAGCAGCACTTAACCACAGCCGAAGTATTCCGTGTATTTTATGTAGGAAAAGTGAGATTTTATCAATGAACGGAGATGTGGTTCTCTGAAGAAGCTTGAAGGAGCTACCACGCTGTACTCTTCGCAAGGCTTCTATAGCTACAACTATATGTGTTTGTAGTATTTAGCTGTAGTAGTGAATCTCCCAAGAAAATCTGACAGCGAAAAGTATCTACTGTAAATGAAATAAACAAGAATCGTAAATTGCAAGACTGATTTCCCCATTGTCGTGGCACCCCATATGTTTCTAAATATCGAATTGAGAAAAGTCATGCCCGAAAAACTAAAACTGCAACTTGAAATCTGCCTGTTATCAGCGCAGGCTGCAGAGGGAAATAATGTTGCCCAACATTTCCCAGAAGGAAAGAGGATCAACAGCGAACCATCGCACAATGTGATGTTGGGGGTGGATTATACGGCGTATAATTCAGAACAGAAACAAGCCAAAATCGATTATTGTCCGCAATCTCCGCAAACACGCTTCACTGGACCTGCATAATACGCGTGGCGCGCGTTTGCGCAACAGCGAGCGGCTACCACAAATGCCGCCGAGCCAGATCAAGCAGCCAAATCGAATCTGAAGCACTGGAATCCGAGATCACAAGCCAAGATCGGGAGGGAGACACAAAAGCGTGAGATATCGGTGAGAAGAGGCGGTGGCAGAGGCCACTCCTTCGCCGAGGACCGAAATTGCAGCACGAAAACCGAAATTTGTCGCAGTCCGCGCCACAAGACCAAAGAAACCCGCTTCAAAGCAAACGCGCCGCAGCGACCGTAGCCAAGTGTTAACCACAAAAGCGAGCGGCAGGTTCTTTTTCTCTGCGGCCTCGGCCGAGTTCTTTGAGTTTTGCCTTCGCCTATAATCGATTTATCAAGAGACACTTTTATAGTGCAGTGCAATTTTTTAATCTAATGTAAAGTCAGCAGAGATGCGATCCGAAAAGGACTCCTCGGCTCTCCTCGGCTCTGAATGGACGTCGAACGGAGGGCGGCGGTTTCATTTGCTACAAACGCACTGAAATGCTGCTCGCAAGACACGATGTGATGCTGTGCGCGTCCTTTTGTTAGCCTCCGAAAAAAATGGTTTTGCAAATGAATAGCAGCGAGAAGAAATGAAAGCCGAAAAGAAGACATAAAGTCGGAAAAGAGCAACGCGCATTATGTGGCCCATGAATGCTGAAAGGCACCCAGCAGCCCTGCAACAAAGGACTCTTGCTGATGTCCAGCCAGGACTCTTCGATTGCCGCTGACAAAATCGAAATCATTTAGTAATCTGTGCCGAATTCTAAGCGTCTCGGCTCGACTTGGAAACCCCGAATTCACTTCGGGAACTCGCTACAAGCGCTTTATTGCCTGGTAGGCAGCATTGTAAGCAGCTTTGTGAGCGTTTCAGACTTGCGAAATACTGCCTCGGAAATCTTGCACTGCGACCGAATTGCAGCATCTTCGTCGCCTCTGCGCTGAAATTTCTACAAAGCGGTTCGCCACGGCAACTCCTACTTTTGCTGTTCGACTCTCTTTGTTCCTGCTTCCACAAACATCTTCGAGTGGGTGTGGTTTTGTGGGCGTTAATTGCATAGTATTTCACACAAACCATTTAGGCTCTGCTAATATTTTCTCGCAATGATTTCGGTTCTGCTCCAGCATTATATTGATGGGTTTTTATATGCGGGTTTCCTTCAGTTTTATTGCAACTGCGATCACACCCTCAACATTTTATTTGCTTGCATCAAAATAGGGAGCTGCATTCAGGGAATTCGGCAGATGCTTTCATTATAAACTGAACCATCAGTGGATTTCCTATGTGATGCTGTATTTATATTTGTGGGATTACAAATCATATTCAGAATGTAATCGATAAAATCGTTGCTTCTTATGTAAAGTCGAGGCGTGATTTTATACCTCGACGATTTATGTACACAAAACTTGACCTTGAAAACTTTATATCTCACCAGTTATGCGTCCACATGCCAAGTTTTCAAGACGAGTAGACGAATAGCTTCAATTGTTAAGTTTGTGCCTTTAAAAAGTTATTTCCAGCTCTGAAAACCAAAACTTTCTCAACATTTATGCCTGAACATTTATGCCAAACATGATTAAATAAATAAATTTATGCCAAACTGGTAAATGTACCTTATTTTTAACAGAAAAATCGTTACTTTTCCCTGCAAAGGATTAAACTGCATCGAAACTGCGGATTCTCAAAGCGTCTCAGAATAGTAAATACTCAGCTTAAACCGCAACTGAGTATAAGCTGCGCCCTCAAGGCGTCTAGAAACTTCCAAGTGTTACTAAATTCTTACAAAATCCTTCTAAACCTTTACCTCCATATAATTCTCAAAAGCCAAAATCCTTAAGATACTCGCAAGTGTGAGGTTCTTGCAAACTCCTGTTGCTGCCAAGTGGAGTTTCTAAGTTCTGCTGGTGACAAAACATCACTTTTAACAAACAATTCGCACAACAGCAGGACATCCCAGCTATCCGAGACATACAGATAAGCTGAGACAAAGTTACGACCCGTCTTAGAATCCGTTCTTTTGATTTTCCTATTAATTGGGTATCGTTAACTACAAGTAGACTGGCGTTCGAGTGAGTTGGATGTGTAAAACTAGATATCCTGTTGTTATCCTGTCGTTATCCTGTAATATGAGGGCTGCGAGATGTGATTAAATGTTAATCAGTTAAGACTGATTTTCCGTGAGATAACCTAACGTCTGGGTTACAGACATTGCCAGGTAGGCACGAAAAGGGTCATCTGTGCAAATCAATTGCGAAAGGACAGCCTCGTGATCCTTCGCTTGAAAGAGTAATTAAGTCTTAGTTGCTGCAAGATAATGCACTACAAAACTCTCCTTGCTTTTGGCACGTTCCTTCACTGCACTGGAGGCAGAGTTGCTTGCTGGTGGTGCATTTGGTAACCCTATGCCCTATTTTATTTCCTAGATGACAAAATGTTCTGGTTATTTATGGTATTTGCACAGTTTGTGGCTTGATATGTCGGTATATTCTGCGGGTCGACGATTGTAAAATGATGAGGTGATTGCAATGCGGATATTGTAGTTTCCACTTCTGGGTGGTTTCAATTCGAGGAATGAAAACTGGATTCGTACCAGAGGCAGAGCATTCCTGGAATAGAAACTCGAACTTAAATCCTTTCAAAATGAGGTATTAAGATGTAGAAATACACTATAGTGTATATTATAGAATAAAAGACCATATTAAAGAATGAAAGTAAAATTGCAATCTTCAGCTTGAAGATTTGAAATCAATTGCCTCATATTAATACTGAAAAATAGTCTTCAAGAATGAATATAAGTTTTCTATGAACAATTCTGTACCGCATTTTCCTCCCCAAAAATTTCCCAGCACCTCCCTACCTTCTCGCATAAATCATACAGCGGATATGGAGTGTATAATCAGCAAAAACGAACTCAGTGATAATTTATTATGCAAAATAGCGGCGTTCCATCCTCAAGAAGACCTCCATTAAACGCCCCTTCGTGCCGCCTACCCCACCAAATACTGTGTGAAGCATTTATGTGTGGAATGATTTAAACTCATAGCCAACACCTCTCCAGAACTGGAATAACAACAACAACACCAACAAAAATGGGGAAAATTCAACGAACACTTCCGTATACCTTTGTGATCGAATATCATTCCGAACATCAATGAAAATGCCGAAAAGCCGAATTAGGACCAATAAATTTCGAATTCTGGGCGGCGAAATATTTAAAATGCTTAAGAAAATATTTTCGAGCAGAGAGGCCCACGGAACCTCAACAGAGAGCCGCCGCAGACGCCATTTAATTGGCTTAATTAGAGGATTGGACGTGGTGCCAATGAGTTTACAAAATCGAGCAAAATTGCTGTCCTCACACCGAGCACAGCTAAATCAATAAATTTTTCTGAGTTGTCGGATAGTTCGAGCAAGTGTTCGGATCGTTCGCAAAGCAGAGTTTGCGGGAGACGATCAAAGCGGCAGATCGAAGGAATAGTAGTGGACCTGTACGGGCCACACCCGTTTTCACGGCATGCTGTGGTGTCGGCGGCATGGAAAACAGGATGAAAAGAACTGAATGAAACTCTGAAGGTTAATTGACACCATTTTAAATACATGAATGGCGCAGGCACGATTTCAAAGAAAGGTAGCGACGTTTCGCAAGCAGTGAGGCCTTTCAGACTGCATTTTGCTGATATAATTTCATCTAAAACAATGTAAACTCACGTTCTTCAAAGTTTTCTTTAAAATATTAAACTCCTCGAGAGCGTAGCGTCCGATCGTATCTAAATGTTCAGTATCTGTCTTCGCACTTTAACGTCCAAAATCCCCTTACCCACTTCCATTACAGATAAACGTCAAACTCGCCCCTTCTTCGCTTTCTTCGCACATGCCAGTCACTTCGTCAGTCCATCGAGGTCGCCTCGCTTAATAGCGATCCAAGCCGTTAATTGACTCGTCTAATCCGTGGCATGCGCTCGATGCCAAGCACTTCACAAGTTCGGGTTGTACTTGTTCCACGCGATGGCGTTTCCTTGACGTCTGACTGACAGCCAACACGTGCTTATCTCTGCAAACGGCCAGCTACACAGGCGCTTTAATGCTCCGGTTGCATTCGAGCTCGAGCAATCAGCGTCGAGTTTAATGGCTGTGAAAACAGTTCTATGTGTGATATTCAAATATGGACGCGTGCTTATTTCTTTCCAGATAACAAGTATTTTTATTGCGCTTGTTTTGGGTTTTATTGACCGAGAAGGGAGCGGGAAGGTAAGTTTTGAATGAGTTTTTGATTGCATTCAATACTCCGTGTGTATTTGAGAGGTAACATTGTAGGAATGCAGTTGGAAATGGGAAGGTATGGGGGAAGTTTGAAGAGCGTGCGACTGGAACACAAAAATACAGCGTTCGAAAGTGTGCAAACACGAAAATGGATGCGTATATATAACCGAATTTTCATTCCGCAACTTGAGCCAATTCTGTGGAGAGAAACTCTAGAGTCCTTTCTATATTTCAAAGTTCTTTCTATATGAAAGTGAGAATGTAAGGACCAATATCTTGGTGAGGTGATAAAACACGTTATAATCCTGTAATTACTCAGTCCACACATCCTGAAATGCGATCTGTGAGTAGGAAATGGAAATTGGTGATCGTGTTAAGCGCGATAAGATTTGTGCGTGGAAACTGAACGTCCTACTCTAGCTGGTCGTCTAACCGACGGATTCGACTTATCAGCAGAATGCAGGCCATAAACGTGTGCAGGAAGAAGAGGACCGCCAGAGGGCACGTGACTTGAGGGCGACTTAAAACGTGAAAACGGCTGCGACGGCCTCACGAGTGCACCTCGCAGCAGAAATGAAGACCTCACAGCAGAAATTGATTGGGAAAGCAATTTTATGGTTGCATTTCGTTGATTAACGTGGCAAATGCAGCGACAGGCCATGCGATGCGAGTGACGGAAAGAGAATTGTAAGCAGATTAGGGCGGCGGCGGACGAATAAGAAGGGACGAGCGAGTGAGGGGGGAAAACGCAGGATACCATTATTGTGGATTTGCTCAATTTGAGAAATTTCACACCTTCCAAAGGAAGTGCTGGCAATCCTATGGCAAAAATGTGGGCAGGACTTCTGGAGTTTTGTTGAAACTCCACCGGCTCTTGGTAAGGAACGGAGCATAGAAATGAAATAAAGGCGTGGCTGGAGTTTTTCGTTGCAACGATACCCGCCTGCTCAAGTTGCGGCAGAGCGGGGCGGCGCGCCGAGCAATCATACGCTTCCAGTTCGTTGAAATGCGGCAAAATTACCCGACACTTTCCGGAAAATGTGGCACGAATTTTCAATTATTTGTGGAGAAATACAAAGTAAAGTAAAAAACATAATTTTAAGGACTTTTTAGTGCAAAACGTTAAAGGAAGTGCCGGAAATATGTTTCCGCTTTCAGCGAGGAGTCATGAATGTCCCTCATTAGACTGCGAGTCCTTGCGAAAGCACGTCCTGCTGCGCTTTGGCATGAGCCATTCACAGCTTAATCCTGCCTAATAGACATGTCCTTGCAGCGCAGCAGCCTGATGAGCTCCCATAAAGCAGCTTAGAAACAATGAAATCCCAATCTGACTGCCTGAATGCAGGCCGTTCTGCCTCTACTGCGCGTCCTTGCCATACCTGTGAGCTGTGAGGTCCTTCGATACGTTGCTCGTTTGTTTTGTCTTCGCAAACAATGTTTTGACCACAATGCAAACCAATCTATACGACATCCAATTCAGAAGCGAACAATGCGGCCAGGATTCGCAAGGACGAGGATTTCATTGTTGCGCTGCAGCAGTGAATGCAGTTGGATTTTATGGCTTTCGAACGCAGCTACGAGCAATCCACGGTGGTCACTCCTCCCTCGTCGTGTCGTCTAGCGAAATTGATTTGCAACCTTCGCAGAGTCCCAAGAGTCCTTGTTGGTGGTCCTGCGCGCAGTTATGTGACGGTTTTGTGTGCCAGAGCGGGTACCAACAATCGCTCATTACTTCTGTCACTCTGTGGATGGTGACAACTTCTTCGAAGACGATTGCAATGCGAGGTTTTCCTCAAATTGAGGCATCACGTTGACTAGAGTCCCTGGCTTTGTTTACCCGACTTGCTGGCTTGCTGTTGCTCACTTTTCCACCATAAATTGTGGGCGTTTCTATAGTTTTGATGTTCGCATATTAATTACTGAGTCCTTTTCAAGGAGTTCCTGCGAACATCTGGTGTGGTTGTGATTCTTTGTCTTCTTCCTCTGAAGGCAGCAACTGGAGAAAGCGATTTTTTCAGACTACTGGCTTTTTTACGGAAAATACATAATTTTGAGAACTACAAGACACAGCTGTGCTTGATCATCACAGATTTTTGTCAGTTTTTCTATGACTTTTTTCATATCTGAAGTTTACGCGTTGAATTCAGAGCTCGTAATGAGTGGGGATTTTTTAACCTATGAAATTCTTGAGGCAACTCATTAACTCAATAATTATCAAAGGCAGTAAAGTTTTTAAACGACTCATGCAACAACAACGATTACAGCAGCAACGGGACCGCTGAAAACCTGTAATTGGCGAAGTCTTGGCGAAACTCACTCCACCTCATCCTCATCCTCCACCTCACCATCACCCCCACCACCAACTCCATCGACAAGCAGAAGAATTTTCGGAATTTTAACGAAAACCAACTGAAGATATTCAATCACGCAATTAGTATCTGCAAGATGCGTAATGTTGCCACGAGGCGGCGCAGAGGGGGAGAAGTATAGAGTCGGGCATTCAGGCAGACGCTGTGAACACCTTCGGAAGGCGCGAATTCCGCGTGGCGCACACGATGCGGCGATTACGTTAAATTTAAGTAGCTTACCGTTCAGTACAGCGAGGTTTCAACAGTTTCTGGCCAACAAGCAGAGGCGTAAGAGCGAAATACTTATACAGGGAATTTTGCTTTAAGGCGATTGACGTTTTTTCTACTTAAACGGAGTGAAACAAGTGAGAATTACAATGCGCGGAGAGCTTGAAGGCCGCAAACTGCCAACGAAATACGCCACTGCCAACAAGTGCCGGTGAAGGGAAGCGAAAGCCATTTCCTCTTATTTTCCCTTTAGAATTGAACGACGCATTAAAGAAATTTAGTAAATTTCAATTTGTTGCGCGCTGATTTTCGCTGATTTTGCTTTCAAAAGTGAAATTTAAGGTACTCGCAGCTGATTAGGCGGCTGGCATGCGGGTCCAACGCGATTGCGGTGCCAAGTGGAAACGCAGCTGGAAACGCTGCCCCAAGCCGGGAGGGGCGCCGTTAGCAACGAGGTTTATGACGCCTCTCTGAGTTGGCATGCGTTATTCCTGCGAGCAGAGCGTGCTGTGCGGGTTCGTCTTCGTCTTCTCCACAAAACGTTTGAATCTCGAGCACGTTGGTGGGTTTTTCGGTCATAAAGAGCGCGCTAGAATTAACTTTGTTGGACGGAAACCGCAAGGCGTCACTTGATCTGCTGGTCCTCGGGAATTGAGTTGACAATTGCAAGCCTGCGAAGAATGGCGTGAAGTGAATGAAATGCAACCGCTTCGACTTCGGCCAAACCATTAGAAGCCCTTAACCAGGTGCGCCGTCAGGTCGCCCGTTCCTTGGGCGACCTGAACTGCAGTGGGTTCTCTCGGCACAGATGTGCGCTGTAGATGGTCCGGAGTCCTGCGATTTGACCACAGGACTTGATTTCTTCTCTGCTCTACCGGATCCTCTTTAGAAACGGCTTAATTTTCATTTGGTTTTCGGAACTGCCTCCCGCACGGCTTCCCTTGGCAGGACTTTATTCAAATGGCCCTGCGGGCTCTTGGCGTGTGCCTGCCGGGTTGTCCTTAATTTTATGCTTCCCCATTAAATCGCATTGTTTGCACTGACAAAATATTTCCAAACAACGCAGTAATGACTTTCGTATCGTGGGACGTTTCGATGTATGGCAAGCAATGGCGCCCTGCTGCTTGTGTTTTGCCCGAGGACATGCTGTCCTGCATCCGAGCAGGCGAGAGAACACGAGTGTGCTTGGAACCGTACAAGTTGGAATTTCAGAGTTAGTTACACACTAACCGGTAGTCCGTTTCCATTTGTTCCACGTGGAAGGTGACACTTTATAATTCTCTCCCTTCGGATATTAAAATGTACTTCTTTTGGCCTAGAAAACGCCAATTGCATCCGTATCCTGAAACTCGCAGTACGTTGCAACTTTAAGCTGCATGTAATCCACGGCTTAACGTCAGTCAAGTCGAGATAATTAGAAATCCCTTAGCCTCTCTAGCTGCTCGGCCGGGTTAACTAGGCGCACACCAGCCTACAATGGTGCGGTTGTCCACACAAAGCAACTCATTAGTCAACAAACTAGGAGAAGTAAAAAGCCTGCTATTAAACACTGCAGAACGCCGAACAATAGCGGCATTCATATCATCATTTATCACAAATCACGGCTTAAACCGCAGTGCTGTTCCGGAATGACCAACACCAACTTCTGCCGGTCCGCTGCAGTCCTTTTCAGTCCTCTCGCACAAATACTTTCATATTGATGTTCTTTTCCGCTGCTTTCTTGCCGGAGACCAATGATCGATGGCACACTCTACAAATAATCCTGCGCCCGAGCCCGTACTTCCGCCCCATTTTCCTCGGAAAGAGCAAAACTCTTTGCTTTCTTATCCGTGATCGGAAAACTAACCCGACCGCAACAATTAGAATGACAAAAGAACAACAAAGCAGCCTAGGAGGATCACTCATCTTCGTCTATATTTCCATTTATTTTGACAGCTACTGTTCTCGTGCATGTTTCTTCAGAGGCTTCCGAGGAATTCGGCTCATTGTTGCCGCCTTCGTTTCTGTGGTTCGGATGTGGTTAGTGGATGCTGCTGCCTCCAAATACTCGGCTGCCCGGACCGCATCTCGGCACACGGATGCGGCGCGTGAATTTGCAATATATTCAACTTAGTGACGTTAATCCTTTCTTCCTCCGACTTCCTGAGCTGCCGAGCGGAGTTCTCAACTCTTCCGTTGATCTTGTCTGGCGTATTCTTCTGCCGTGCATCACGGTGTTTGTAGGCTGCTCCACGCTAAGTGGTTTAAAGTCGAAAGAGTTGTGTTTTGGCACGCTTGTGAAGCTGAACCCGCTCGCAGTATTGTTGTCTGACACGCCCATATGTAAATAATGCCAGAAAGGAAACCACTTTGAGAAGACGCAGAGGACTTGGTGACATACGGCAGACGGGGAAATGTTATCTTTTGGAGGAACCCGTCGTACGCGTACTGATCGTGTGTTGCTTTCCGCGAAGTCTTTCCACCGCGTACAGTACGTGGACCGAAAGTGTTTTCCGCAGAAGAATTCCAGGGAAATTCTGGATTTTCTTGAAAAGGCAACTCTGTGCTGTGACTGAAGCAAAAGTTTACAGGAAGCGGAAGGTTTCCAGCCGTCTTCGAATGATCCTCTCGCAATTTAGTATATATTTTTCGATACTGCTTCATTATATAGTACTTCGATTAGTTGCGTCATTCACTGAGTGTTGATAACCTTCTTCACGTTGTTAAGAATCATTGCGCAAACGATCACCGATCGTCGTCGCTTTGGTACCGCGTTTGCCCTTCCAGCCGCTCTGAAATCTCCGCTTTCAACTCTTCCACCCCGCCAACACATCCACCGACCGGCCGCACACCGATCACAGCTCGTAAACAATATTAAATTGGACCATCAGATAATTTGAGAAATTGTCACTGCCGCCGTTTGCCGACTACAAATTAAATCAATGGGCTCTGCATGCGTGCGTAGTTGGTTCGTGGAAGGAGCTCGCGTCGTCAGCAACAGAGTTGCCGCCGCGATCATCGGCGATCACTCGCTGCAGGACCACCATTCCGCCACGATCGCGGCTAATTTGCGTGCGCTTTATGCTGAGCGGCTTGGCAGATTGAGGCGACTCGGCCGACGCGGGCAGCCGCGAGTGAGTCTGCTTCTTCAGTGGCAGCAAAGCAACGATCTTGCCGCTAACTGTGATTATTATAAATTTAACACAACTCTGTGTGTTGGCGCGAGCAGCTTCAAGGGAAAAACAACCAACGCCTTCTGTTCCAGTGATGCGCGCCGCTCTCGAGAGCGCGCCGTAGATTTCACACGATCGTTAATTCGATCGAAATTTTCGGGCCGCATTTTTGTCGTTTTGCTCGAGCTCTCAGAGACTTCTGCGTAAAGCGCGAATTAAAGCCAGCCAATTTGTCATTTATTCGCTGTAAATTCTTTGAAAAACATCCACTCCGCCTGCCCTTGTCGGTGGTCACAACGAAGTGTCCCTAATTAAATAGCCGTCGAATTCGTTTGCATCTGTGCGTGCGTCTGACTAACAAAAGCCGCTTCCTTCAAATGAAGCCGCTGCTAGTGCGGTCGCTGGGAATGTTGCGGCGGCAGGAATAAAAGTATTCGGCAAAACGGTCGTTAAAATGGGAAGAAACGAGAGCGTAATTATGCAGTAATTCTAAAATGTCCTTGAATACTGGAAATATATTCCTACTTAATTACTGAATATTGAAATAGCGCTCAACTTCTCCGCTTCACAAGATCACAAGATCGGCTCCCTGTGCGCTCCTTCCGCAGGTCGAAGCCGAAGGACCCAATTAAGAGCGGGCAATTAATAAAGGACGCGACACCACGTTCGAGTGTCGGGAAGTAGAGCATCTCGCATGGGTGGTCCGGCGATCGTTGCCGCTTTCCTTTTCTCTCCGGCCGCTTCATTTATTTCGGAGTCTCTCGTTGTTGTTCTAAGGTCTCGAAATCCCAACGCCGGGATGCTTCCTTCGTCGATTCAGCCTTCGTGTTTTCCTTTCTTTCAGCTCGGAAAGCAGGGACTTAGAGCTAATTTTGGTAGAGATTATTATGCAAGCGAGCTACTAATCCAATTCAAACTGAGCCCACACACGTCCGTCCGTTCCGTTCCGTCCCGTGCTGGTCTGCTCTCGTTCGCTCTGCATCGCGAGGTGAGCAAAGCAGGACGAGAGCTCGTGTGTTATTTCAAGGATCAGCTTGGGTTTGTTTCGGAGTAGAATTCATGTCTTTATTTCTCCAAATCTGCGCAAATATGCAACCTTTTCTGAGGCAGCATTCTGATTGCTGTAGCGAATGCGCTTTGCTTTCTCCGAGTGTCTGTGCGAGAGAAAGGATTGCACATGCCTCTTCTTCCGCTCAATATGCTGTGTTTCGCTGAGCTCTCTCTTTGTTCTCCCGAGCAATTTTCCAGATCAATTGAGCGTTAAGATTAATGCGCGATTTAATTGAAAACCTCTTGCATTGCGAATCGTTTCACAACAAAAGGTATTTCTAAATATTTACTTAGAAAGCAAAAGAAGTCCTTCATTGATTTCGACCTTTATTGTTGCTCAACGGCAGCTGCGACTTCAGAGTAACTTCCGAAAATCCCGGGATTCGATTTCTTGTAGATCTCTTACAGCAAATATGAACTTCCATCAAAATTTCGATGAAACCAGATCTCCAAGTTACGCTCTTTCGCACCCAAACCTGTTATTTAATTGCGGCGGAAATAATAAGACGCGATTAATTGGCACTCCGTGTTGCCGCGTGTTGCAGTGGAGTTGCCAGCCGAAGAAGTCGTCAGCGTTTGCCGAGGCATCCAGTGTTTTATGGCGAATTAATTAAATCGAACTATCGCTGCCCACTAAAACACGATATGGTCGCGAGTGACCTGCGCCTGCTGCTGCAGCCGCTCGCTGTATCGCTGCGATCGTGTCTCTGGGCGCAAACACTGCGTCGCGATAATAATTTAATTGCTGTTGACGCGCACAGCGCTGCGTCGACGCGCAACACCTCGCTTTTACGATTTCCACTGCGGAGGGAAGCGGCCAGGCAAGGAAATGCAAATTCCGCGGTCGCCCCTCCTCGGAAGGCAATCAATTAAAATCGTGTTCTTGATTACAATTAATGTGGTCAGAATTCTGGTTGGTGCGCGAGCAGGTCGAAGAAAGCGGCTGGCAGAAGCGCAGTTTACGGAAGGAATTCGTTCGGCACCCTCTGCTCGCGATTTGCGCCACTGCAACGTGCAGCAGAATCGCGAGGTCGTCAAAACCGAGCAGGTACCACTTCATTTGGCGGTCGCATCTTACGCGGCGGCCAAACACGACCATGGGGTTCGTGACGCCGAGTGAGGTGGCTCAATCAACGCCGCCGAGATTGCAGCAGATTGCAAAGCTTATCATCGCCGACGAACGAAGTACACGGAAAACCGATTCCCGGGCGAGATACGGCGTGATTAAGCGCTAATGTACGAGCGACCATCGATCGATCGATCGATCTGCTCGCTGCGACGCGAGTCCACGGGGCGATAACTCATTTTACGGCGCACTTGCGTTAATGAACGCGGACTTTTATTGCAGCTCGCAACCACTCAATCGACAGCTCGGAGAATAGCCGAGTGCAACATTTTAATCGGCGCCGCAGCTGCCGCCCGCGAGAGGACAGCCGCCCGGCGGACCGGCGAATGCAAAACTTCAGCCAGCCGCGCTGCCACTCCTCGTCACTTGGTGATGCGGACCGCGTAGCTGCCGAAAAGTGCGGCTAATGCCGGCCAATAAAGCGCAGCACTCAACTCTCGAGCACCCTGTCCAAGTGCAGCGTCATTTAGTGCGTTTTAATGCCCTCTTAATGTGCCCGAGTCCCCTAAGTGCTGGCGAGCCGCACGCTGTGCCGCACGTTGTCTCATCTGAGGGAATGGCATTTGCAACAGTTGGCAGAACGCAAATGAAAAGTAAACAAATGCGACGCCAGGCCAGCGACCGCAGGGATCAGCTGGAGAGGCATTAGCCGTGTGCTCGTCGAGTGCAGTGGTGGGTGCGGGTTATGTAATTCAGTGCAGATGTGCGCGTATGCGACACCCACTGTGCGGCGGCGGTGGAACGAATCGCTGGCTGCATGGATGCAAATGTCTTAATTCCACACTCGAGACCAAAATGAAAGGAATCCGTCTCTTCTGCGCCGGGAAACTCCGGCTCTCCTTGTCTCCTTCTTACTGCTGGACACCGATTTGCATTAACGATGATGACGTTAATTGTTTTGTATTCCTTTTTTCGAGTTTCCTTACAAAATATAAAAGAAAACAGTTTTTTCCTCGCAGCTGAGATGACAACCTTAAGAAATTCATTCGTTATGAGCTGCCAGCGAAAATAGTTTCCAACATTTGCATTCACTTCCACTTAGAAGGAAACCACGTGGCAACCTAGGTTAAATTAACGAAGTTTCGACCTTCATTTCACATACATTTCTGCGCCCTTCTAACTTTCACAAGTTTTTGATTTCCTCAGAGTTGATCCTCCTAATGTTGAGATCGATATAGAAGGCAAAAGCCATTAAAAACCCTCAAAATACGCTGAGCAGCGGAAGTATTGCGCCCTAGTAACCGATATCTGCTGGCAGAGCTATGTTTGCCCGTCATTTCGGGGAAACGAATGACTTGCTCACCTCTGCATTCTTCTTTCCCTGCCGAAAACACCTACATATCGAAGAGCACCCATCGTAGGAAAGCGCTATCTTACTTTCGCCAGATAGGAAGTCGGTAGGTGTTTGCCAACATGGTACCGAATCCGCTGCAATGCCCTCCACTGTACCCTCATATCTGGAGTGTTGTAAAGTCCTATTTGAGCAACGCGCAACGAAGCAGGCGAACACGTGTCTCCCCAGCACACGTTTGGCTCGCGGCCTGTGCGTGTGGTACATGTTTACCCACTGGAAGATAAGATTCCTGCTATGGAAAGTCAAGGAAAACAAGGGCCGATAAGATCGACTTGAGAATTCAAATTTATTTATTCCACGCGCTAGATGTTGCTTCTTATTTGCTCATAATGAGTTAACTTAACTCGGTTCGTCGGTCGGATTGTTGGTTTTAATAAGTAAATAAGTGAATTCGACGCGTGGGCGGATTAATCAGCGCGACAGCAACGCACGCCGAATGTACGTCATATCGTGCCACGTTGAAAACGTCATGTTTGTGATGTGTGCGTTCTGTGGCCTTTGTTTGCGCAGTATATCGGGCACCGCAGTCAAATAACGAAATTTCACTCGCAAGCAGCACAATTTTATTTTCAGAAAAGGTGACGGAAAACCCTTTTTCTGTGCGCTCTTCAAATTCATTTGCTCTCAAAGTACGCACAGTAATAAATAAAGAGCGAAAAATAACCCTCTCTCCCCGAATCCCATTCTTCAAATTCAGGATTCTGCAGATCAAAAACTTCCATCCATCGTAAAACTCATCTGATTGCATTTAATTTCAACCAACCGCACAACGAACGATTCGTAGTTCGAGGGTCCTTGCGATCATTTCAGCTCAGACGGTTTTGTGAAAATTTGTCAAATAAGGGCCTCCAGCCCTACTGTGATGTATGCTGCGGAGTCGTGACTCGTGCGCGCAGATACTCTCGGCAGCATTCGTATCTATGATGGATGCGGTCGCCTCATCTGCATATACGTCAGCAGCCAGTGATGTATGAACGCCGAAATTGCCCAATCATCGTAATAATTCCGCCGCAGATCACTGCCAGAACCCACAGAGCATTAGCTTCGGATTCCATGAGCGAACCAGCACCACGCACGAGCCACAGAACTCAGCAGCCGTTGATGCAACAGTTGAAGGTGTACCGCTCCAGGCAGCGTGGAAGTTGCGGGCGTGCAAGGCGGACGCGATGCGGGGATCGTTGCCAGTTTCCAGGAAAGCGTTGAAGGTGTTTGGAAAAACGCTTCCAGTATTTTGCGATGCTACCACGCGGCGGTGGCGGTGGCGGTGGCGGTGGCGGTGGCGGTGGCGGTGGCGGTGGCGGTGGCGGTGGCGGTGGCGGTGGCGGTGGCGGTGGCGGTGGCGGTGGACAAACGATGCCGCTTCAGTAATGGACTTTACGAGAGGATAACGCACGGCAATCTAATGGATCACAGAGCGCGGATAGTGAAGCACTAAAACAAATAAACGGTCCTTAGCAGCAGCCGCCTTCAGCATCGTCGTCGTCCTCGTCAGCATCGAGTGACCGCGGCGAGCGCAGAGGAGGGGATGCGTTGCCGTTAGCAATGCGTTTCGCGTTGTGGAGCCGGCAGCGGAGGCAGGCAGCAGGACGGACGCGCAACGCCATCCACTTGCTCCACTTTGGATCCGTCAGTGCTGGACACACGGAGTTCCGATCTCACCGCAAGTATTTGTGGTGCTCTTCGGTGATCGAGCCACAACGTCAGCGGCTGGCCAGCAGCAGCAGCAGCAGCAGCAGCACGGCGGCCTGATGAGCGGCAGTCACTCAGCACGCACGAGTCGAGAGCCTCTGGGCCAATCTGGTGCAGCATACCTTCCGACAGTAGCGACCGAGCTGAGCGCTCCGGCTGCAGTTCGGCCTGGATCGCGCGGGAACGCACCGGTCAGCCGCGGCTGCGGTTGGCGTCTGCTACTCTGTCGTCGTCATCAATAAAACTGTTTAACATTTTAAGGTTGATGGCTGCTGCTGCTGCCCCACGCTCCGCCGCGCCAACTGCGACGGCCATAAAGTCGACAGCAACAACAACTCTGTTAGCCCGTACTCTGATTTAAGTTGCTGCGAACGGAGTCAATAATTGCGTGGTGCTGCTGCGGCGCGACCATTATTTTTTTACGAGGCTCATTTTGCGTTGTAAACGATGACGGGCAGTTATATTGTTTCAGTGATATTGAATTAAAGTACAAGTTTGTAGCGCGCGACCGAGAAAGAGCAACAATAAAACGCATGGACACAATTGCAGACTCGGCGGCTCTACTAGTGGATCGTGAGGGATCTGCGGCCCGGGATAGGGTGCAGTTTAATGAGTCGGAAGGGTTTTTTAACGGCTGAACGTATTTTGTGAATTGTTTTATATGTCACTTGTGAATCTGAGTGAGTTCTTCACTTCATCAGACCCCACACTCCCGGGGGAGAGGATATGTGGGTCCACATGCAGTGTATCGATTCCTAGTCAGCATCAACTATTTCGGTCAGCCAATGAATGATTTCGCTTGTCTTTCCTCTGCAGTCATCAGTTATCACAGCCGTTAATCGATCGTCTGAATTGATCGCATAATGGCGTTCTGTTCGAAGGACTCTCTTTCAATTTCTCTTTTGCAACGGCAGAAATACTCACACTTTCTGCGCCGATTGTCGTTCTCACACAACAAGCGCTCGAGTGAATTATTAGATGGCCCAGCGTCCCCGACGACCACAGAAGAACCCCTGAATCGAAGGTTTTCTCGGAAATTTTCCACAAAAAGACAGCCCGCGTCTTTGGCCCTGAAAACTGCTTTATATCCACTCCGTGGAAGATCGTGTGGAGCGCGGTGACACTTCAGTGCATTACGTTTTGCTCCATATTGATTTGCGGTTGAGGCGAGCGATCATCGATCCAATTTCGCTCGGTCGATTGCACTCGGCAACGAAGACGAAAGTCACTTGTGTTCCGCAGCGTTTACACGAGCAGCCTGCGAGTGGCGACGACTGCGAGTGTCTACTGCATTACAGAGACCGCAAATATTTTCAGTTGAGTAAACAATGCAATACGGAGCCGTCATGCGACGATTTGTGGCCGCGGCTGTTTGCGGTTCCCGCCGTCGCAACACTCTTCGAGACACACTCGGCTGCTGCAGTGCCGTTCGCTGCCTCTTCAAATCCAGATCTAATTTGTTTTGTATGGCTGGTGGTTATTTACGAGCTATAAAACCAGAAATAGACACGCTGCAGGTAGGGCAGTCGACGAGTGGTGGCAGGAGTGCAAAAACCGAGGAAAATGTTAGATTCCGAACGAGGCAAAAAGGAGGGCGAAGATAATGGGCGAGGTGTCCTGGAATAGTTGTAGAGCGACCAAGAAAAAGTTCTTAAATGCCTTTCCTCGGGTGGAAGTTTGACGACTTAACAGCGCTGGAATCGTTCTACAGGGTGGCACATGCGGACTTTGGGCGAATTTCGCGTGGTACACCGAACTAAAGCGCTTTAAGTTAGATTTGCTAACTTGTATTTCGAATATAAACGCGTACAGCGTTTTGTGGTGATGAAAACCTCAGTACACTTTATTGTACCACAAGACTGCACTTCATTATGCTTCGGAATTTCCGAGCATTTGGTTCTCTAAGCAACCTCAAAGCTCTTCTACTTTCCTTCTTCGAAGTCCCTTGCCGTTCTCTGCATACTCGTAACTATGGCCAACCGGTACTGGTTCCTGGCCAGCAAACTGTAGCATTTTCGCAGAACTGCTCCAGCTTGCTGCCGAGACCTGGCCGAATTTATGACGCGTGTTCCTGAATTCAAATCCTAACATCCTCTAGATCATTTTGTGAACCTCGTAGTTTATCGCACGATCGCCGTGTGCACCACAACCACTGACTTCATCTCGCATCTCGTCTCTTCCCACAGCATGATTGATTGCCTTGCGTCCTCAATAAAGAAGCCGAATAATGGACGAAATCAGTACCGCATTGAAAACAATGAGTTCCGATCGCTGTCCCTGCGACCATCATAATTTCACCTGTATCCTTCCCGTTGACATCGAGTGGTATCTGAGCGAGGCGATCGGGCGTATACAAATCGAGTCGTGGAATACATTAAAAACGAATGCATCATCGGAAAATGAGCGCCTGTCAGGGCTGGAGGGAGGGAGCGGCGAAGGCGACGGCGGCCGAGCCGATCGGCCGAAGGAAGCAGCAATCAAACTCCAGATAAGACCACCCAAACAAAGAGCCACTTCTGTGTAAAAGCTGGGAAGTAATTTCCTTCTTCGAGCTGCGCACTCGGTTTCTGTGCAGCCCGAAATGCTGACATCCCGAGAGGGCGACACCGACGGCTCCGAGCAGGTCGCCGCAAACCGGCTGCTCTGCGCCGCAGAAGCCGCTCTGATCGATGATCTTTTAATCTAGCAGCCCCGATCAGGCCACGACGACGCGGCGGTGCGGCGGTTTGGACGGCGAAGGCTACTCAATCCCGCCGGTTGATATGGAAATCAAAATGATTGAATTGTGTCTGTCGATCGCTGCGTTGACATCATTCTTTGCGGCTGTGCGAGGCGGATAGTCGGCGACGAGATCAGTGGACGAGATACGCGACGACGCGGCTGCTGTGGCGGAGTCGCAAGTGAGCGCGGAGTGTTCAGTTGCGCGATAAGACGGACCAACTAGTTTGCATACGGGACAGAGGATAGTTCACTTGCCTCGTCGTGCGTTGTTGTTTTGCGGAGCTACTTTATTCAAAGGGGACGCCCTTTTCTCCAGCCATGCAAAACAGCGATGGACGCGCCGCAGTCGCCTGGACGAGGATTTGTCCGAGGACTTTCGCGCGTGTTGCAGCCCTTGACAGTTTCACAACAAATTTGATCGGCTTTTGCAAATTTTTATGAATTGATTTTTGATTGCTGCAGCAGATTGATCTGAATAATGATCCGTTATCGCATGCAAATACGTACGGACGCACATGTCGTTGTCGGCGAGATCGCTGCTCGCTTTCTGGTCGTTGACCATTTTTGCTGCGAGTCGGATGAATTCGGTTCCACAGAAACTTGTGATCACCGAAAATCACTGACATCTGGTGCTGCAAATTAAAGGGGACGGATTATATGAGTCTTCAATCGAGTGGTGATGATCACTGCCATCACTCTCGACTTTTACACTCGATAATCTTGCTGAAGCGACCGAAAACCAGCAAAAAACGAATAAGTTCGGAAAGAAAGTTTAATTGAATCAAAAGTGTGCCAGTGTGCCCTGGCGATCCGCGCCTGAAAAAACCCTGCTAATTGAAATCCGAATCTCTTCCATCAGACGTACGAGCGGCACCGGCGGGCTACTGGCACCGCACTGGATCACGTACCTCATATAATCCACACTTGCGCTGGAATTAATCGAATCCGGTGCGTTGCTGCCGTTCGGTTAACCCAAGCTGACCACCGCATGCAAGAAACCGTCGGCCAGCAGCGACTACTCTCGCCCCGTACAGAGTGTCGGTGGAAATTGCAGAAGGTCTCGAGGTAATACAAGTGCAGCGAGATCCCAGCGCGCTCGACACGCACGAGTGCCATGTGCGATTTTAACGCTTAACAAGGTAGGCGAGGACGGTTTGTAATTTTCTCGTTACCCCCACCCCGTCGCCCTTCCCCGTCATCCTACATACCATTCTGCGAGATCAGTAACGTTGGTTGCTGCCATTAACTTCGAGCGTGGATCGAGAAAGTAGCCAAGTAGATCAATTGGGCGGCTACCACTTTTAGGCTTTGTTTTTAATCAGTCCGCGAGGAACAAAGCGGGCTTCCTTGCGCGTGCCCAACGAGGCCTCGTGGGGCTTCCACTGGCTGCGAATGCGAGAAACGCAGCTCGAGATACGCCGCTTAATCACGCTCGTGTTTAAGTAGCTTATCGGCTTCTGCGATCGTTTCTTATAAAAGTCGTCTTAAATGAGAATTAATACATCTTTAACCACCACCACCACAACAACAACAACAACAAACACCAGCACCGACAACAACGGCACCGACAACAACAGCAACAACAACAGCAACAACAACAGCAACAGTCGCCGTTTTAAACCTGAAATCATTTTGACTTTCCTTCGACGGTACGGGAAGATCGCTCGGCAATTTCAGTCGGTACGCCGTTGCTTCAATTAAAGGATCGTCAAAATGATAAGATGTGGTAAACGTTGCTGGGGAAAAGTATCGTACGAGTATCGCGAATCTTGTTCTTCTTAAATCTCATTGTTTCAGTCGGGAAAAGGCGGCCACTGATCTCGCATTTGCTCGTGCTGCACACCGCGTTGTGTCTGCTGTCCTCACTGCAGTGCAGTCGTTGCGAGGTGGGTGTCTGCGGGCCGCGGTGGATGCAATCTGCGCCGTTTTGCACGCATCTAATCCCAGTCCATTAATGCACAGACCCGTAACTCCGAACGACCGAACAATCCGCTGCTAGCGAGCATCCTGTGCAACAAGTTTTTCCCCAAGATCGCCGCTGCCGTCTCGGTGACGAGTTGCAACGACTTGTGACTGCTGTTCGCTTGTGCCTCCTTGTGTCTCAGTTACCGTACAAATGATTGCAGCAGTCCGACCACCACCTCCTCTGGTCAGGCCGACGATCGTGTTGCCACTTGACATGTTAATTCTGGCTGGAACTTCATCTGTGCTCATGCCGGGACAACTATCGCTGTCACATTCCACCTCCTGCTCAGAGAGCTCCAAAGAGCTGAAGTGGCGAGTCAACTCCCGATCCGCGTAACTATTTCTTCTTACGATCGATCACTGGCCGCGTCGGCTTGCAACCTCGCGCACAGCTTGACTCTTCTTGCTGGCGAGACACGAGTTTGCGCGGCTGTTGTCCTGCTGCCTCGTCGCCGACAACCACCACAGTCTCGTATATCTTACTTCCTGAGACAATTGAGTGATTTAACTGAAATCAGTCCGCTTTTTGCTGCTTGCTGCCTCCGCCGAGCCAATAAAGCGAACAGCGATCTTCATCGTGCGCGGAGGCGCGCGATCCCCACTCAGTCAAGCTGGATCATTCCTCGGTAGGGTTTTTCGGCTCCGCTGCCACTTGTGCACTACGAACCAATTAATAAGTGAATTAGCTGCATGTTGCTTCGTTGCTGAAGCTGTAGTGGTGGTTGCTGAGTTGGCTGCACTACTTCTGTCCGAGGTTATACGGCAGAATCGAGCTAATTGTGTCTGGTGCTCCACTGAACCGGCCGATTTCTAGAGAAATTTGCTTAAGATTTGTTTGCGCTTTAATTGGTTTCGGTTGTTTTTGCAGGGACGCGACTGGATTCGCTCTGCCAGTCGAGCACCCACGGTGCGTGGGGTCCCGGCGAAGGTCCTGCACTCCGTGTCTGCACTGTTATTGCACTGATTATTTTGATTGCGATTTATTTGGCTGGCTGCGTCTCATGTGCGTGATTTATCGAAAATATTATTGTTAGTTTATTGTTGCTGTTGCTGTTGTTGCGTTGTTAAGGCTGCTGTAGAGGTGGGTGATACGAGGTTAACTGGCTGGCGGCGGGGGATTAGGATTTATGTGTGGATCCTGCAGAAGTAATACACTGCCGCGCAGGTACCTAATGAGGGCAATTATATCGTGCATTTACCATTTTGTTTACTTTACCCTTCTGATCTTCGGCTTCGTCTTCATTTGAGTCGATCGGTCGATGGACACTCACCGCACTCACATCGAAGATCACTGTGTGGGAACGCGTTTCGAGGACCACCGGCGAGCGGTAATGCAGGTCGCAGGAGCTATTTTTTGGAAGATATTCGTCTTTTTTCTTTCGCTAGGAAGACATCATATAAAAGTAGACATTTCTCCATATTTCCAGAGCTTATTGCCATTCCAGCCTCTCACCGCACAACTAAATCTTCTCACAACTGAAAATCGCGATTCCCGCCCCTTTGTAAGCTCATCCACAATCGATTCGTACGATAATTTTTATCACACTTAATCTTAATTCGCATTAAAATACCGAACAACACCGGCCGCAGAGATAAGGAAAGGCACGCTGCGATCGGTTATCGTATCGCATCGTATCGTGATTAATAAGGCGACTCGCCAATAAGCTCCCAACTCAACTAACAATCGAAGCCAATAAGAACAGAATGCTGATTAACAGCAGGAACTTGAGGAACAACAACAACAACAACAACAACCCCAGCAGAAGGTGCAACTCAATGAAAACCTTAACGATCATCACGATCATTATAAGTATCTGCGTCAATGTAAATTTTTAGCTTAATCTGATTTAAATCTACGCTTAAACTGCGTGTTGTTGTTGTTGTTGTTGTATTTTTGTTGTTGTTGTATGTAGATGCAGCTCCACGCTATATCTCATCCTCCCATCCATATCTTCATCAAATACTTAAATTTAACAAATCTCTCGTCTTGTTCTGCTTTGCCGCTTTATTATCGGCGCTGACAATTTTAAATGTTGTGAGTGACCGCTTCCCCCACTGCTGCCACCGCCGCCGCCACCGCCGCCAACGCTTGCACCAACGCCGAACTCTAACCGAAAAGGACGCATCTCCAGCATCTTCCGCGTCGGCTGCTAGCGCGGCTGCGGGATTTCAAATATGCAAATGAAATGTAAATCAGCCTTCAACTATTCAACCCCAAAGCTGCCTTCGGTTTCGGACGAGCTGCACCGGGCCGCATCCACCAGAGCGAGCGGAGCTGTGATGCGATCGCACCGGATGAACGCTGTCCTCGCTTTTGTGGCATTTCGCTGAAGTCTTTAACAAGTTTTTAGCCAAATTTAACAGTTTCGCGGAGATAAGATGAGATGAATCGATTATGCAGGAGCGACAGCGAGGAGGAAGAACTCGAATGGATGGCTGGAAGCGAGGACGATCGAGGTTAAAGGGAAGGCGGATCCAAAAAGTAGGAAGTGTTTTGATGCAGCTAATAAGAAATGGAAACTGAAAACTCTAACTTTAATAAGTTTGTAGTTTATTACAAACCAATTGAACACCTTCGGCCGATCTGGCAAGTCCAACTCTAGGCGATCCTCGCTGTGTGTGTGCTGCAGTGCATTAAAATTCCGCAGCAACTGATCAACTCCGCTTACTCGTGGTCACGCTGACCGTCAACACCTCGAGCGAGCAACTAATAAATCTGAGCAGCAGTAGCAGCACCGCTGACAGCAGCAACAACGATCGCCAGTAAGACATTTCGACTGACAGTTTTTATGCCTTCGCATGACACTATGAAATAAAAACGTTTTTACGATCGACGATCGACAATCGACGAAGTTTGAGCGAGCGAAGCAGCGTTCATCACGCGGCGGCGGCGATCGAGACTTTTGCTGTCAAGTGACAAAATGTCGCAACAATCAATAGAATCAAAACGAACATGAAAATGAAGGGAGAAGCCAGCAAAACACAGCATTTTTCAAAAAACAAAGGATTTTCGGTGCAACACGAGGGACGCGTCTACCGGCGAAGGGAGTCGATGGTGGCGACGGCGGCGGCGGTGCCGACGGCTCGCAAGCAGTTCAATCAATTTTAATATGCTTCAGCGATTTTGACACCTCTGGGTGTCACGTTGTTGCTGCTGTTGTTGCTGCTGCTGCTGCTGCTGCTGCACAGAGGCCTCTTGCGACATTCTTTGATTTTGCAGTCCTTTCTGCTGCTTTTCCGCCGTTGTCACTTTTGTCACCTCGTCCTCATGCTCTTGTGTTAAGAATCGATTTGCTCTGGCTGATCCTGAACAGTTCGGCCGGCATTCCAGACGGTTGAGGCGACTCGCACAGAAGCCGACGGCCGACAGCACGACAAAGCAATCAAATAAATCCCGCATTTCGAGTCCTGCAGCCCGAGCATTCCGTGCGCTCACCCAAGCAGGACCCACAACATTCACAACTATTCGTTCGGCTCCGGTGGATCACTTTCTTCACGCCTAATCAAAGCGTAGCGCAACCTGTGCCTTTGTGGCTCGAAAGTCCTGCTTTGTCGCAGCACCACCGCCGGCCTTCTGCTCCGCGCGCTGCGTCGGATTTCATTCACAGATTCCACGGTGATGATCGTGGGTTTTGCATGATCTGCTTGATCCTGGAGTGCATACTAAATGAAGCGCACGTAACTTGTGCAGAGGCTCCTGCAGCTTCCACTTGGTCGGCCCCTTTCTTCGGCGTTCCGCGGTAATTTATTCAGCTCGCCCCAACCTCTTCCCGGTCGCCGAGCGTGGTGATCAGTAGCTGGTTGTGGGTTGTGCAAGGAGGCAGTCATAAATTTTCCGGCGAATTCGTCATGCGCTGCGATGACAAGTTCATTAGCAGTTATTGGAGACAAAGGGATTCTGGGTTCAGAGGAGAACTTCAACTTCCATTTTCCCGAAGCGGTTCCTCTGTACGCTACACGGGAAGTTCATGGATCTTCATAGGAAAGGACTTTTTAGGAATGTTTTTATTGAAATTCTCTTATGAGTTATTTATCTATTGCCAGTGTTTCTCGAGAGAGGAAGCATCTGAAGACGGGAAGTCAGTCTGTGATGAATTAATGAAGCTGTAAAGAAGACGGGAAATATATCTAGAAAGATAAAAGCAGTTGCTATAACTTCTACAAAAAAGTTACGTTTGCATGCAAGAATCTGTAGAAAAAATTCGTTGTTTTTTCCATTCTTCAACTCTCAGCACTGGACAGCCATTATTTCGTCACTCCTGTGCTTGGAACCTGGAACTGCGGCATCTGAGGCGAACACCTACTGCAGGCAACCGCTTCCTCACACTCCCTGCTAGAGTTCATAAAAGTATCGCGGAGGAGAGGACAAGTTTTCCAGTGCGAGGACCTTTTCAAATTCCCCACCACCAAGCTGAGTAGCTGTGGGATTTCAATAACGTTTTACTTAATGCAGTCCATAATATCTTCGAAAGCAATTAACCCCCAGCGTGTATATAAAACTCCCCGATCGCCTGATATCGCGCAGCCAGCCTGCTGTGGCAACCATTTATTTAAATTTTTATTTCTCTAAATATTCGCAGACAATCGCCGCATTATCGCTTGAATGTTTTTTGTGGAAATAACTAAAGTACAGCCGACCGCTATACGCGAGTGGCTAGCAAACCCGTTTCGCGAACATCTTTATAGGGGTCCACGTCGTCCCGCCCGCCCGCCGCCCCACTTCAGGTGGAAAAGCCAGTTTCTGGCCGCTCCAATTAAAAATAATGTTTCGACTCAAAGCTACACGCTGGGACCCCCATAAATTGGCATAATAATCGACTTTCAGCACCTTCATAATGAAAAAATAGACAGGACCGAAAACAGAGAACCACCGTCAGTCCGATCTCTTCAGGCGCGCGCACTCGCGTCCTCGGCTCCCCAATAAACTCCGATTTAAATTGATTTACTACTGCTTTCCCTTATTGAAAACGAAACTGAGTGGAGCGTTTTGGGGCGCAGAAGTAATGAAGAGCTTAGTTGGCACTTAATGGCGCTCAGAACGGAGTCGGTCTTGGTGCGCGCCGTCGCAAAGCAGCTTGACGATCACGGCCAACACTTGGGCGGACATGTTTGGCTGTGGCGGGAGCCCGTGGAGGCAGCCCGCTGAGGCAGCCCACTGTCCCGCGCAGAACGCGGGCTGTTCGTGCGCCTGATCAGTTGCAGGACTTAATTGGGGCAGGAATGCGTGCGCCGAGTCGTTTGTACCGAACTCATTTCGTCCTTTGCAATACGGGCGCGTTTCTCGAACCTTAACAAGCGCGCAAGCGAGTTCGCGCGGAAGTACGTGGTTAACAAGGGAGGCGACGTTATAAAACGGCGAGAAAAGCACTAAAATAGGAACTCAATCAGGCAGCCGAGTAGTCACGACGTTCACGACGTACGATTACGTGTGACGAGTTGAGTTGGCTCACTGAAACCGCGATTTGTGGACCACGTTTATAAAGTAGAATTAATGGAGAAATTCGTTTCGTGTGAGGAAATGCGTTCCCGGATCGAGGATTAACCGCGTGCACCTTCATGTCTTTATAAACACCGTTAAAGTCGAAGTTCTTGTTTAATTCACGAACGCAAACAAAGCTCGAAGCGCCCCGTTTTGCCCCCACCAATTTAGCCCTCGCACCGCCGAGTGGCACAAAGTCCTCGGTAACTCAACGCCTTCGCCTTGCAGCGCATTGCGCATGAGTGCGCGCGCACTCGCTGCTAAATAGATTAAGCCAAATGATGGGAATCACATCATAAATCCAACATTCGATTTACACTGCGCCGTGGGGCGAGGAGGCGGCCTCGTTCGCCACGCCACGCCACGTCGTTGTTGTTGTTGTTACTGGTGTTGCGTTGCGTTGCGTGTAGGCGGACGGAAGAAGCGCACGAGATCGGCGGCGAAGGAGTTGTTGCTGCCGCCAACAAGCTGCTGATCTTCGCGGCTCTTGCGTTTCTCTCTTTGCTGGCCGCAGTTACGGTTTGCACGCCGACGCCACTCGAAGCGAACGAGGTGACGCAGGCTCAGGAGGACCGTGAGCACCAACACTGCGTTAAATGGCACTGCGCGGCAGTCCAGCCGGTCCTCGAGTGCGGCATGGCTGGAGCGCACGCGGCTCTGCCGCCACCACCGCAATTATTGCTTGCACCGGCGGCATTTTTGGGAGGTGACTGAACTGCGCCGATAAGATGCGCAGCGAGCGCTTGGCGTGCAGAGCAAATACGAGGAGGCGAGTGCACGCGGTGCTGAATTGATATGCGAAAAGCAAATTCAGAGAACACCAGCCACACACACCACGCCGACTCGCGCCTGCGCGGGAAGCGTTCGCTCGCAGCACCCTGAGACGTAATAAATTTCGCGTTAAATACAAAACACTTCGATCTGCGCCGGATTTGCGTGCTAAAATCGATCAGCAGCGGTGGCGGTGGTGGCGGCGGTGGCAGCGATGGCGGCGGTGGCGGCGGTGGCGGCAGTGACGGTACTGAAGTGCTGTTGTGCGAGTTAAGATTCGCACGCTCTTGCCACGGCCGTCCTCTCGATCATCCGTTTGGCTTTTCCGCGCGGTGTGCCGACGCTCGCAGATAATTCGCCGCGGTTCGGCACGGCACGGCACGGCATGCGGTGGCGGCAAGCGTGCGAAATCCTTTTGAAATTCGATTCGAAACAACTGGAAGCCTAAAGGAAGGCAGGGACACCGTTGCCGCAATCGCTCTGGCGATATCGTATGGGCGAAATGAGTTCTTACCGCGCCGCTTTAGTTGTGCGAGGATTTATCACGGTTCTGCGGCTCATTTGCTTAATGGCTTCTTCAGGTGTGATTCGCACTTGAAATGCGTGTTCAAGATGCGTTTTCCTCATATATCTCAGTTAGTTGGCGAGTTATCTACTGGCAGAGATCGGGCGAATCTAGTGATAGAGGTATTTCGGATGAATTGCTGCATAATCATGCTGTCCGATGACAATTCCGCGGACGCAACTTGCGAGAACGCGCCACTGCAACAGGCGTGACCTTCCAAAGGGCATCCTGCACCGCTGTGTTCTCGCTTTCTCTCCTTTTTTCTTCATTATGTGTTTTATTCCCAGTCCCCTTAATTTGTAGAAAGGATTAGTTTTCCTCTTTTAACTAAATTATATATGAAGACGACATCAAATAAATTGCATATAATGGCTGCAATAAAAAGTCTTATCACTGCAAGTATCTCATCTCGAAGCACTTGTAATGTCCTCTCTGTTTGGTGTAAATATCCCTCGCAGCAGCGGAACCACCAGCAGAAGTCATAAAAATCTCAGAAGGTACAAAATATTTTACCACACTGTCAACGTGCGATGAGCTGTTGTGTGTCCTTCTGTCCTCTCAGTCGCTAGTTAGAGGCAGGACCCTCCACGTAGTCCTGCGATGCTCGTTTGGTGGCCACGTACAAGCCTGAGCTCCTCACTAATTAAGACGAGCTGAGAAAACATGTTCGCCCTGCGGAATTTCATGTCGTCACAACCCTATTCTTCGCTCCATCTCTAGGAACCACAAGGTTTTCTTGCATTTGAACCCGGTTTTGTGGATCCTCAGCTTGTACGGATCCTCTGGAAAGCAGGACAACGCATAATTTGACCGATAATGTTTTTTAATAAAGTCATATTCATCATTTTACGCCACAAATTAACCCGTAACGCTAACATTTTCTGGTGCTCCACTGAGTTTGTTATTTCTTTTGTTTTTTGCTGCTCTGATCCAACCAAAAATTAGGTCAGTAATTTATGAAGGGAACACGGACGTTGTTGTTGTTGTTGTTGTTTGCTCCATTTCTGCTGCGGTTCCGTTCCGGGTCGTCGTACCGACGCGCCGGTACAAGTAAATTTGGCAATTTCAACGCTGATGAACTCTAATTGATTGTTATTAATATCGAGCGCTTGTGCGCGGTCCCGTGTGCCGAGTTATTACAGCTAACTGTTTCGCGGCGAGCGAAACTTCATCACTTCGGCTTAAGCGTCCGCGTTCATGGGTTGCACGTTCCCGATATACAATCACTTTGCCGCGCATCTTGCATCCGCGCAGAGGTCTTCAGTATAAAGCGAAGCAGGCGGCGACTTGACGTTCTCTCAACGATCTCTTCACCGCGATCTCTTCACCGGTTTCTGCATGGATTAAGCCACGCTGCGTTCTCCTGCTGCCGGAGCCGTGTTCTGGCGCAGAGGATTAATAATCGTGCGGTTTTTAATTTGAAATGCCTTCGCTGATATGATCGATAGACTTCGATCACTTTGGCTGCTGTTGCTGTCATGCACGGGTCGGTATTTAATTTGTCTGGCCAGCGTGGACCACCCAAGTTGTGACGTGCGTCAGGGCGAAGTGTGGCGGCTGCCACGGCGCCTGTTTTGGCAGTTATCGCAATAGCAACGCCCTCAGTCGATCGGATGAGCGCAGAATAATTAGTGACGGCACTGAGATGGTGTACCTGACGTGTTTTATCATAAAGTGCAGTACAATGTGGCATTGTAAGCAATGATATGGAATTGTGGAGTGTGCAATTTCGTATACGACAAGACAAAATTCAACGCACATCGCTGGGCCGCCCCTCCCTCAGACCACCGGGACTCCAAGCCTTAAATATCCGAGCGAACAGATAATGACGGCTCTGAAGACGTAGGTGGACTGCAACAAACGCAGGACGACATTGCGAACTCCATTAGAATAGCGAACAAAGAAGGCCGTAGGAGCCGCAGGAAGTGCTCGTCGAGTTCCCGAATGCCCAGCATCGGCCGATGTGTGGTCCAGTCCGCTGTGCGAAACGTCAGTGCTGCGACGCAGTGAGGCAAGCAGAACCGTGGTCAGCTCGGTGGCAGGACGACTCAATTAGAGGTTGACAGCCAAGCGTGGCCGAGCTCGGTCGAGCCGAATTGTTATCACTGCACTTCCGGCCGATGAAGACGTAAGAATGCGTCCACAGAATTGTTCACTTAAGCAATTGCGAGGGACGGAGTGAAGCCAGCCAGCGAAGGATGTCGGCAAAAACGCAGACAGGTAAACGAACTCCGTGTTCTCTTCTACGCCTGAACTTTTTCCTTCTCAAGATTCCGTCCGTCGCTCTGCGCATAAAAATTAATTATGGATTGCGGCCTTGACGGATATCCGGAGCAGCAGAATCTAAGCCAGGACTTGAGCTGACGTCTGGCAGGATCCACGAGGACACTTGGTCATCCGAGGAGCCTGCAAGAGTGCGGCTGGAGGGGAACAAAGACCGAATTGCTGGCACTTTTCTCGCGCAAACACTGACCTTTTGTTCGCCGTGGAATAAAACCTTCATTAAGTGCGTTAATGGATCCTTTTCAGTTTAATTTCATCTCCCGACTCTTGTTCCGGCACAACAATGCGGTGTTTAACGCGTCCATTGTGCGCCGGGACGCTTCGCAGCCAGGCTGTCTGAAGCCGTCCTTTGTTCTCCTCGAGCGGAACGGCCACCCGCTACAGCTCTACCACTACGCGCCACGAATACTCCGCTCTCTCTCCCTCCGCTGTGTCGTTCCTTGTCGCCCTCGCCGCCTTCCCTCACAGATTTGCAACTAGAGACTCCTTCGGCGCGATGGCTGTCGTGCCGAACGAATCGATCGGCTGCAGCGCAGGGCTCGTCGTTGCGCTGCAATTGCGCCGGCTTTATCAGGTCTTTTGTTGCCATTATCGCCTCTGTCACTGCTGGCTGTCACTTTGTTTTGTCTCGCAGTGTCGCAGTTGCACTCTTCGATCACTTTTCTATAGAAATCGCATTAATTTCGAATTACTATCGCTCAGATGTCCATTGCGAATTCCTCTGTTCCGCTCTGTTTTCCAGCATGATTTCGCCGAATCGATTGTATGGAGGGCGTTTCTCAAATCAATTCGCTAGGCTGCGAGCCAAAGTAGCGCAGACCGTCGATCCTCACCGAGCCTGAGCTGAGTTCTGCCCTAGGAGCGCCGCTGATTTATGGGGAGACGTCGGCAGGCCAAAAACGCAGCTAAAAAACAGTCTGCCGTTTTTAAGCCTCCAGCTTAATCGCGCACTGACAAAGTGATCCAATTAACGTTGTGATTAATAACCGATTTAATCGCATAGATTAATTTTTTTCGCGTACTAGCAAAACCTCCAACTAAAAAAGGTTGTCTCCCCAGCGCCCCTCCGCCCCTCACCCTACGCCAGTCTGTCGCTTATCGCTTTCCGCAGCCTGTCTTGTCGCTGTCATTCTCCTCACAAAGCGCTTGCTTTGTGAAGACTTCATCTTCAGCTCGTCGCCGGCGAGCACACTGGCGAGCTTTGTTCGCCGCGTTTCGTTCTTTTTTCGCGAAACCTGTCACCGCTTTTCGCACAGCATTCGTGCGCATTGCTGGCCGAGTCGCCCCCAGCTACTCCGGCCAGCGCCACGTCTCGCTTCTATCCGCTTCAGCTCGCTTCCACTCAGACTCCCTCCTCGCCGACTGTTGGCTGACCGCATTCTCGGCGTTTTTGTGCGTTTCCTGCATAAAACTTTTTATCTGCGCATAAAAATTAATAATGAATTTAGCGAAAATTGTTTATTAACTTGATTGACTTGCCTGCGTCTGAGTTTAACTGCTGCTGCTGCTGCTGTCCGCAGATGCTGTTGTTGGCAGCGAATCTGGCGAGCTGCTGAGCTACTGAGCCAGCCAGCCTGCGTCTTCTCGCGACTCGCTCATTCAACGATCGCATTAAAATTTGTCATTTTAATTGAGATTTCTTATTACTCACGACAATCATGAATTTCAGTATTTTTATGCTCTGTGTGTGCACGAGTGACAGCCAGTGCGGTATGCGGAGATATTCTGCACTGATATTCCTTTTTGAGCTTCAGCTATTTCGGAAATTTCCGGACTTCTTGATAGACATCGCAAGATTTCAGACGGCTTCTGTTTCAAGAGTTCACGTTGTTAGTGTGTAACGAGAGATTTGTGAAGTGGAAGTCTTACAATTTGATATTTTAACTGAGATAAACTAAAAGTAATCCTTCTTCTGAGAAAATAGAGAGAGAGTTTAGACGGCACATTTGCGAAAAACTGGCGCGGATATTAACATTTTTACGAATTCGATCGGGATTGTTGGAAACTAGAGTTCGAGAGAGAGTAATTGCACATGCTTTCCCGACTTCTGCTCAGAATAGCCAGCGCTACAGCTCAGAATAACGGGGAAATAGGTCTACAGAGTGAGGAGCGCTGATTTGGAAAATCCAAGTCAAACCGATTTTCTACCGCACCATTTTGCAGAAACTTCGCTAACATGAAGGAGTTATATTACCGAAATTTCTGGAACTGCATCTGCTTGGGTTAAAAATCTGGTACAGTTCTGCCCCTCACGAAACGTCCGGTCTGTTGCGAGCAAAACAGATACCATTCCTCTTCGCACAGACACGACCGTCATTTCATTAAGCGAACACAGCGAATTTTGTGAACTGCATACCAGAAGCGAGTCCTCGGCTGAGCACTGATGGTGCCATTTCCACACCGCCACCAGATGAGCCACTAATAAATGACTTAGAGCTTCCTGAGCAGCGGCTCGCAGTAACGCCAGCTATTAACAGTAATGCGGCTGCGGTGCCGCTGCCGTCGCTGCGGTAATCCGCGACGGTATCCTTGAGTGGCGGCCGCGTGCTCGAGTGTTGGAGCTCATCTGCGGTAATGACGGGTAATTATGAGCAGCAATTGGCGCGCACGCGCTTTAGTCCTCGCTGGCCGCTGATGTGTCCGCGATCCGCGAAAAGCTGGCCGGCTGACTGGCTGGCTGGCTGTCTTAATCGCGAACGGCGGATGAGCAGACTGCCGCGTCGCCGTTGTTAGCAAAGCCGGCCGACCGACCCTGGCTAAAATATATGATTAACTCGATTCCGAGGGTCCATTAAAGTGGAGCAGAAGCAGTGGTGGCTGGGCTTCCACTGCGGGTTGCTTGTCCGACTCTATTTCCTCGTTTGCGCACCTTCTGCAGAATTGTATTACTGTTGCGGGGCGGCCAATTATTGCGAGCAGCAGCTCTGAGAAGAGCTTCCAACGGTGAGTTTTACACTGTTATAGCGCCTTCAGATCGAGCACAAGCTTCTTCACGACTTAAAACTGTCGACTCTGGTGGCAGTTATTGCGACAAATGTGGAAAAAGTTCTATTTCACTCGTAGGAAGCTTCGTTTAGTACGAAAAAAGTTCCATTTCTGCAAACGCACACTGAAAGAAGGTCTTTCAGCACAAAGGTTTGACTTGCACTGAAGCCGCTATTCTCGTACATTCATTGCTGAGAATTTTAATTTGCGTTCGCATCCAACCGTGCTAAGAAACCCGAATTCGATTGATGAATGCGTGCTTGCCACGCAACGGTCCACCCAGCCGACTCCAGCCTCCTAGGCGCGTCCTGCGACCATCCAGACTGAGTCCTGCTGAACAGAAGCAGCAGCAACGAGGCTGCCTTAAATTAATTTATGTGCTCTGACGTCAGATGACGCGTGATACTCGCCACGTGATCGGCGTCTTCACACCCAACTCGAGTTCAGTGAGCAGTCGGTCGCTCGTCGCTCGAGTTGCAAGTGCGTCTGCGTGCCGCTTCGCACTTCGCTCACTCACCTGAGTAACGAAGGAGCTTCCTGCCTGCACTTCACCTGCCGCCCCTTCCCCCTCCACACTCCCTGCCCGCCATCACCACGCCGCTTCATTCACAGTTCGTGTTTAGCTGCAATTAAGTCCTCATCTGCGATGGTTTCGCATTCAACATTGAAACCCACTGAATCTGAACGCAGCAGCACGATCGCCAGCCGGTCGCGCGACGGCACCGCACTTGGGCGCGGCACTGGATGCCGCATGTGGCGGTGGTGCGCCCTCAGTGGTGGTGCGACCGTTTCTCGTGTTGCTTACGTGCTCGCAGCGACCGCAGCGAGGAATTCGGGTTCTTATTTGCCTCTTCCGTTGAAATAATTAGCACCGCGCTGCTGGATCGGGCACTGCCTGCGAGGACCTGGATTATCGCACTCGCAGCGATTTGTTCGGTGCGAAAACACTGGTGGATTTAATTGTCGCACGCCTACGGTTGCGCTTCGTTTGCTGCATGTGCAACGAAGGGGTTTTGATCGGAGTCAGGAGAGGAAGAACCACGACCATCGAACAAATCGAACCAATCGAAAAATCAGATATCAACGATTTTAAAATTACGAGGAACTCAAACCAACACATCAACTCTGCGTAAACGACTCCGACGCCGCGATTAGAGGATGAGAAATTAAATTCCTCGTTCCCTGAAAAGTTGCCTGTTAACTAGCGGTGAAGCAAGGAAACAGAAAACACCGTTGAAGCAACCTGTCAGCAGATGCGTCTTCAGCGATTAGCGCGTCCCTCAGTCGACCTGGTAATTGAAATTCTGGCCGCTGACTTTGCTAACGCGGCCGATTTAATTCTGTGTTTCTGTTACGCGGCCTGGTAAACCAACAAACGATTACATCAACTCATCCGATAACCGTAATGAAAGCAAACGGTACTTCAGCTGAGAACGCTCGCCGTTCGCGGCGTCATTACGTCAAGTTTGCGCAGAAATTAAATCCTGGCGCTGGCCGACTTGGACGGCAAACGGAACCACTGCCGACTCACGCATTCAGCTCATCGTGCTCCACACTTTTGAAGTGATACGCCGCACTCGGCTGCGTTTTTATCAATTTAATTTCGCTAGCGGTTTTGTTTTTCGCCTCTTCATCACTTCGTGCAGTGCGACTCTTTCGGCAGCCCTTCGAGGCATCGCATGCCGCCGCCACCGCCGCAGCAGCAGCAGCCGCCGCGAGTGTCCACTGATAATGGTACTCCGCGCCGCGCTCAGCATGATCTTCTTAAGTGGAAAACATCGGCCTGCATCAACGTCATCGACTGGTCGAGCATCATAATCGAAGCGGACTCACGTGAGCGCACAATCGCGCCGGGGTCGCGCGGCGCGGCAGGCAGGATATCAGCGCGTACGGCAACAAGACAAAGCAATGCAAGTCGCGACTCTGCGGGAGCGCGCCACAACTAACGCACCCAGCTACTCCAGAAGTTGGCTGCAACCGTAGCGGCAGTGGCAGCAGCAGCGGCAGCAGCAGCAGCGTCACTTTGGCAGCTCATAATCCGCGGTGATGCGCGATGATCGTCATCCGCGGTGATGCGCGATGATCGTCATCCGCACTGACGAGGACGTGTTTCGCGAGTGAGTGTCTGCGATCACAGCTCGGTTCCCTTTTAATTACGCTCAAATTGCTGATTGCGAAGGGATCCGATCGGCGTGAGCTGGCGCGGATCCGTCGGCGCAGACCGACGAGAGATCGCACGAAATCGAGCGGATAACAGTCGTCGCATCGCCGTCGTCGTCGTTGTCGTCGAGTGAGGGCACTCAGCGGTGTCGAAGGATCTTCTCCGCGGATACACTGGGAACGTTGCTTTGTTATTACTCCTGATTGTCAGTTCGAGTACATGCGGCTCCACTCCCTCGCCACGCCCCTTCGGCTTCTCCGGCTCGGAGCCAAATGCTTTTCTACGTGCGCCCGACGGCTCGCAGCTTGTATGCGCCGGCATTACACTGCCGATTTGCGATAAGCGCCGTGCTACACATCTGAGGGCGCTCGCCTCCTTCGCTCCGCTCCCCTATCCCGCTCCCCGCCGCATGACGGCACCCGTTGTTGATGCTTCTGATACCAGTTTTGACGTTTGCGTGCTAAGCGCTGATTTAATGCGATTTAATTACCGAAATGACTTTGAGAAGGATGAAGGAGTCGACCGTCCTAGCGGTCAGCAGATTGCGCACGCTGAAGCTCTGCGGGCTTCTCGCTGTTACGGATTTTATGCCGTCCTCGAGAGCTTTTTCTCTGCTTGAGGCCAAGTTGTGACCATGTGATACTTTTTAGAAGTTTGCTGGAAATCCAGGCAGCTTTTATAGTCGAGATGACATTCGAAACCGAGATGACATTCGAAACCGAGACGACTTCTCAGTGGAGACGATAATCGGACGGGATTGATAATTAAGCAGGATCGAGACAGAGTTCTTCGATCGGGACCATAATCGAGATCAATGAGGCGTTTCTAGCCCAGCAATCGAGATCAAGTCAGACTTTCGAAACCCAAACGACAATCCAGATCGAGGGATTATCAATCATCCAGATGATAATCATCCAGACGATAATGACCGCGATCACTCTTCGAAGACGAGAGAATCCTTCGAACTTTCAACTCCACAGCACTCTCCTGCCACACCTGCCTGCCTGCTTGAGCTGACAAACGGTTAATTTTAAAGGCACTTCGAAGACGGCCTACCACAACGACGATCGCCCTCCTCCCCTTCCACGCCCATCGTCAAGCCACGCCGACCGTTGACAACCCGTGGAAACGGCGTCCAAAATGTGTGGTGGCCAAAATTTGATTTCTTAGAATTACGGAGGATCCTTGAGGAGGCGCAGCTCACTTCTCGATGCCGTTATGTGCGATCGCAAAGGACACCAGAAGCACCGCCCGCCTGTAATTTGAAATGAGGGTTCATTCAAGATTTCGATCGCGACTGGACTTGGCGCTTGGCTGGCACTGCCACCAGCATGTGGCGTCCTCCGCCGAGCTGGAGCGAGCAGGGGCGCGGACCGCAGGGGTAGCCAAAAGGGCGAGGAAGGCAAGTTGTTAAGTGGTACCCTCAGGAACGGGTGTGTGTGCGCCGAGAGTACTTAGTGCGTCTTAATGGAAAGCAAATACTATGCAAAATCACAGGATCAATTACAAGAAATGACAGGAGGCGAATGACTCCCGACGTTGTTGTGGTTGCTGTTGCTGTCGTTGTTGTTTTTGCTGTTGTTGTTGTTGTTGTTGTTGTTGCCACTGCAATGCGGGCACCATCACTTCACGTCGAGGTGGTGATGATGCGATGATACGATATTTGATCGTGCATCGCGATCCCGATGCCGCTGGTACGCCGCACTGCTGTCTGCTGCGGACGAGTCCGTCCGTCCGTCCGTCCGTCCTTCGGGCCGCGTGATCCCAGCGACAGATACGCGAGAGTGCGCGTGCTGCGAGTGGCTTTGGCTTTGTGATCAAGTGATCTGCGGTGATCGCCACACGACAGAAGTCTGCGCCACAACAACAACAACAACAACGGCGCTGAGTCCGAACATGTGTTAACATTATTAAAGTTTTTCTGCATGTGAGTTTGCGCTGACAAAACCGAAGGCTTGAATTACCTAATTGAAGCTACTCGACGCAACAATTACGCCCTTGAAAGCGGCCCGCGGAGTACACTGAGCCTGAGTCACTGCGCAAGAAGAGGAGAAGGAGGAGGAGGAGGAGGAGGAGGAGGACGATGAGCAGGAGGAGCAGGAAGAAGAAGATTGCGAGGAGAAGACGGCAGATCTGCTGGTACTTCAACCTCGTCGGCTGGACGACGAGTTGATGGTGAGCATTTAGCGGAATGATAGAAAGATATTAACAACAACAACAGCAGCAGCAACAACCACAACAACAACAAATAAAGAAGAGCAACGACAGTAATAAAGCATTAGTGTGTTGTTGTTGTTTTTGGCTCTTTAGGCTTCACTGCTGATAGAGAGAGAGAGAGAGGGGGGATTTTTCGCTGTCTTCCCGTATTTTGCTTTCATTACAAAGAACATTTTAATGTCCGTCGCATCGAAGAAAAACGCTGCTTCATGTCTTTCTGATGCTGCTAATTATTTAAGGACCTCCTTTAGCAGCCTTCAGTGCTTCGAGGCGCCTGCCACGCGTACTTCTGCCATCCCTTCATCTGCGAACTTCCGCGCGGCCGCTTGACTTCGTGAGGTCTTCTTGCGAACATCGTCAGATTGCCGGCTCTGTTGTCATGTCTGATGTAATCTTGTTATCGATTTTCGAAGCTCGCTTCCTGTGAGCTTCTTCTTCTTCTGCGAGTTCGGCACTTGCACTCTTAAATTGGCGGCGGTTGTCCGTCCCCAACTACACATTAACTGTTATGCAATCAACTGTGAGTGGTTGCGTGCGACCGCCAGGCATGTGAACATTCAGGAAACGCGTTGCACCAGCACGCAATCGGCTTCGGTCGGGATGAAGTTGTGTTAGCTGAGTTCTTGCGCACTCAAACGTATAAAACGTTCGCTTGATTGTTTAATTTCGTTCGTTTTAATAACCGTTCTGGAGCAGGACTGTATTCCTCTTACAACGCGACTGCATTTGCAGTGATAAAACACTCGACTGCCGAACTCCTACTGATATCCGACATCCCTTGTGACTTCTTTCCAATTGCCAAGATTGTAAAGCAGAAAACGGGCGGGACACACGATACTTAACATCATCAAAACGAGATCATCGAGCAATCGCAACACATCGATAGCAACTTCAGTAGAACTGCGACGACGACGCACAAACCAGTAAATCAATGAACGACATTTAAGGCCACTTAGGCGACGGGGGACACGACAATATTTACGGGAGCCGTAAAAACACTGCGTGGCCTTCCGAGACACGGCGCTGACGATCTAATAAACGGCTGCCTGCTGACATCACGGGCGTGCATGCAGATTTCTATCGCAGGAGCAGATAAATCTAGTCTGGGGGAAACAAGGTGTGCACCAGTCCTCCTCCGAGGGTTGCCTTCAGGACAGACATGCGGTCGGGTAGCGTTGACATCACCACAGCGATATTTTAATAACGTCACGTGGGGGAATCCAAGGCAGGCGCAGAGGACGACTTCATCAGCGACACGAAGGCGAAGATGTACCTGCTGCGCCCTTCACGGCAGACTTCCACGACAGACCTTCACGACAGACCTTCACGACAGACTTGCACGACAGACCTTCACGACAGAGAAATGGTGTCAGCCGAGCAGGCAGGGAAAGGATAACGAAAGGATTCCTGGCAGTGAGCTACCAACGTCAGCTCGGCAGCCGCCTACTGCACTCGGCAACGCACGCACTCGAGCGCGCGGCTGCTGTGAGACTCCAGCGACCGGAGGGGAGTTCGTGGAAAACACAAGTGTTTCGAAGAAGAGGGCAGGCTATAAATTAGAAACTCGAGCCCCGTCCTCTGAATGGGGAAGGACACTCGGGTGCTGTGGCCCGGCTTGCGCAACAAATTAGCTGCTGTCGTGTAGTGCGGGTTAATTAAGCGGACGCATGGCTGCAGCTTGAGTTGATCTCGTGTTGACCTCGTGTCGCGCGAGAGCGCAGCGCAGCGGGTGACGTTGGCGGCTCGGCTGCACATTTCAGTCGAGACGTTTTCGATTTTCCTAACTCCTTCAATGAAATGCCGCTGAAAATTCGGGCAGTCAAGGACGTGTTTTTGGTATTCGTATTTCCCTCCCAAATTTCCGTTTGCACTACAGTCGTTGCCGTTTTTGCCGTTTTCCTGCTCTCATAATTTCTACATAACATTCTGCCCCTCGCGACGCACACCACGTCTACGCCGCTGCTGGTAGACCTCGGTTTGGCCGAAGGGAATTCAAGAAATCCCCTCTGGAAATTCGGAGTGCTCAACCGAGGAAAGCTCCTCCCTCGGCGAGATTTGTTGATCTAATTCTAATTAATGCGATCGAGTCCTCTCGCTGAACTAATTACAATTAATGGCACCGCAAATCTGTAAATATTTTGAGTCGCCGCTCAGCAAGCACGCCGCGGCACGCACGGCACGCACGGCGAGCGTGAGCCGCACTCTCGACTAGTTCGCCGCCAGCCGTTTGCACTCCCGCCACTCTCGCGTCGCAGCGAATAATTAAGCGATCGCGCGCCGACTCGCAACGTACGGTAAATAAAATACGGGAATTTATTCGATTATTAAATTAAATAAAGTAGTCGCGGCAGAAGTCGCAGGCTCGCAGCGGCTACCGCGCGCCCCGCAGAAGGCGCACGACCCATTACCTGGATTGAGATATTGTGTCAGCCCGCATGCCGAGTCGCACCGCGCCGCGCCGCACCGCGCCGCTCAGCACCTCGCCGCGCCGGACGGATTATCGCCTCTGCGCGCGCGCATTGTGCAGCGCTGAAAGCACTTTCGACTAATCAAATAATAATAATCGTGCGCGTAATCATTGCGGTCCGCCTGAAATGGAGGTCCTCCTAAATTTAGTGCGCGCGGCAGACTGCCGTGTGGCACAAGCGCGAGTGGCGGCTGCGGCCGATTGCACTGCGCGTCGCACGAGTGCCGATGTCAGCCTGCCGCTGCAGCGCCGCCGCAGTGGTGGACGAGTGCGGCGGCCCAGCACAATTAAGTCATTCGGCGCGGTCGGCGGCCGGCCGCTTGGTTCGCGTCGTCGTAAACTACGATTATTTTAATTGAAGTCAGCTCAGCGGACATGATAATCATTGGAATTTATGAAATCTGGCGCGGACGGCGGCCGGCGGCCAGCGGCCGGATTTGGAGGTTTTCGAATTCCGACAGGCAGACTTCTTCAGATCGCCGTCTCCGTCGCCGTCGCCGCCTTCGCGCGATCTTGCCACTTGCTGGCCGCGCGATCCCACTGGCGGAGTGGAGCTGCTCAAAGGCCGCTTCAGCTAGGAATAAATTCGGTTGTTTACTGCTAATGCGGCTGCGCTTCTTTCCGCCGACACTTTTTCAATTACAACAAAAATCCCGCAACGTCACGGGCGATGCGGCCGCTTGCCGGAAGTGCGGTCTTCGTTTCCATCACCGCTGGCGTGATGACGCGCCGCAGTGCTCGTTACTACGACGCTGAATCGGCCGTCAATCGGCTTTTGCCACTTCGTCCTTTGTCGACACCGCGCGCAATTAGTCAGCGGACAAATCGTGCTTATCATCCGCGCACCCTTGCGAACCCACACGGAAGCTGGTGCCGCAACACCGTGCGGGGCTGCTGATCAATTTTGGCTGCTGTGACGCCGGCGTCGCTAATGGCTGATGGCTGCCGGTCGGCCGCTGCCGGGCGATAAAGTCGGCTACTTAATGGACCGGACCACAGACCCGTCGATAGCGGCGACCACACAGCCGCGCGCACTTGCGGCGGCAGCGCAATCGACTTGTTCGTTTGATTAACGCGGCCGGCCGACGAGGCGAGCTGCCGTAATCCCGGATCCCGTGTTTTATTAGCTGCCGGCCGGCGTGCCTTGTTAGGCGGCTGATTGAGTGGCTGTTCGGGGCGCTGCGGCCGACTCGGTGGCCGGGGAGCGCGACGTGTGGTGCTACTGCCTGGCGAGGACCACCCGCCAAAACCGCAAGAGGGCCGCTGCGACGCGGCTCGTCTTGGTGTCTCAATTAATCAGCTCCCAAGTAGCCGTGCGACTGCTGCGACGCGCTGCGTGGACAGTCGGTGTTTTGCCACGGACGAGTTGCGAACAAGTGAGGAAGTACACATTAGCAGGCGACTAAAGATCTGAGAGATACTCCTGCAACTTCTCTGCGTTGCGTATTGGACAATTGTGGAGTAATTTCAGTGAATTTCAGATAAAAACCTCTTGTGTACTTTAGATCCTCTCAATTGAGGCAATTATAAGTCTCTTCCTCACGAGCAACACGGAGAGACACAAAAAACAAGAGGAAATTAGCGGCGGCAAGATCACACGGAAGGACGAAAGTAAATGGAAAGCGGCAGAGGACTGGGAACAAGCAGAATTTCAAGTACGAAGTCGAGGCGCTCGATTACAGGCGTCCTTTAGAAGCAGCAACCGACAACAGAGAAGCGGAATTAATTGCTGTGACAACAAACAGCGGAGCGGGATACAAATGCAAACAAAAACATCTCAGCCACTTAGCTGAAGAGGCCGCTCTCGCAGGACACGCAGCACACGCAGGACAAAACAAGTGCGTGTCCTCGACGGGACGAGACGTCTCGGATTCGTCGCTGACAAAATTGCACTTGTACCGGCGCATCTACGCGTCTACAGAGAGCGCGAGGGGACAAAAGGAGGGCCGCCAACGCTTCAAAAACAATGCAAACTCAGCGAGTCAAAGACGGACGGCTTCTGCGCGAAGGGATTTCCAAGCAAGTGGAAGGCAGCAGAAGGATGGTGATAAATGTAATGGAGAGGGCAGACTGCCGCGCCATTTAGAAGGGAGGCTTTGGTCGCCACCCCCTCAAACTGCCCCCTGCCCACCAAAAAAAGAAGGCAACACACGACAACAGCAGCTTTCAGGATCAAGTTGTTCTTGACTTCTATATTTGGCTCAAATGACATTAATGAATTGAATATATTAACAAATTTCTTGTACTTGTATTTCCCTCGTCGTTGTTGTTGTTGTTGCTTGTAGAAGACCCCCGCTATGGCGGCGTGCGCGCGTGTGTTTGCATCTCTCCACGTGCACCCGACGGTTTCTGTCGTTATCAAACAAATCCATCTGAGCCGCGTTGCCGCATTAGCAGTCCCGGCAGATGCAACCGAAACACGCGCTCAAAAAGCAACGAAATCCACCTCCAGGATGTTTTTTCCGTATCTGTTTCATAGCCAAGTACGATTTTTCTGGATCCGATAGTTTTTCTCTTTTCTCATTTTATTGACTAAATGAAAAGAATGTTCGGAGGGATGTGTGTGTGTGTGTGTGTGTGTGCGTGGGTGCGTACGTGTGTGTGTGCATGGTTGCACTCGCCTTCCCTCCATCGCTCACTCCCTCGCTTCTAAATAAAATCATCCATTTTGGTCCCAAAAAAAGGTCCGCTGCATCGTACCACGCGATTGTTGCTTCTCCCGCGCGGATTTGTAGGGTTCACTTGGAGTCGTTGGTGTCGTGGTGGTGGTGGTGGTGGTGGTGTTGCCGCTACGTGTCCCTCTACACCGGCACTGCTGCAGTCCTTCATCACGCAGCGATCGCTGGCTTGCAACTGTGATCACAGTTTTTACTCTGCTGCCGCTGCACAGAAGCCAAAATTATTGTAACTCGAAGCGAGTGCGACAGCGTTGATGAAACGTTTCAGGGGATATCGGGGGTGGGCGGGAAGGGGAAGCGGTGCTGAGGAGGAGGTGGCGAGGCAAGCGAGTCCGGCGGATGGTACAAACGCGAGAGTGAAAAACGAAAGACTTGAGCGAGCAACTCGAGCCAAGCAGCGAAGAGAATCTGATTCACTTGAGTTGCCCGCGCCAGATCGACAGCCACAGTCAGCGAGCATCACTCGCCAGCAAGCTGACGGATCCACGTGCAAGCGTAACTCACACGGTGGAGACGAGAGTCGCTGTGTGTTCCTCTGATTTGCAGTGGAATCTCCACTCCACCACTGCACTCAGCCAGGACTCACACACGGCGTGCTACGAGTTTCCCGCGCAACAGCCGGGTCGCGCGAATGCGTGTGTGTGCGTGCGTGTGCGTGTTGCTGAAGACACCAGCAACAACAACAACCAACGCAGCAACGGCTACTCAGCAATGAATTATCCCAATTGTCCTCGGGTCATCTTGTTTGGCTTGCAGTTTATCATGTTTTGTTTTCTCTGAATATCAGTTCTCGCTGGCGAATCTTTCATTTTCTTTTAATTTGTGTTTTTTCCCTTCGTCTCCAAAAAAAGAAACAAAGAGAAACATATGAATGCAACTTTTAAACGATACGTAGACTTTTATAACGCCACGTTTCTGAGTCTTCCAGGGTTTCCAGTCGCGGGATCCGAACTGAATTTATGAAAAATCCCAGCAATAATAACCGAACTTTTCCTTTTTCTCTGTATTTTTCATTCGTCTAAAAATCCTCCACTCAATTCGTAGACTTTTCTCGTAAGTTCCAAAAATACCAGACCGGGAAATCGCGTCTGTGGGATTTCGCAGCCCACATAATGTTCAAGTAGCACGGCAGCAGCAACAGCAAAAGCAACAATAACAACAACAACAACAACAACAACTGAACTCGCCACTCGCCCGCTTACCAGCCTTAAATCGCTAAGATGTATGTTAACGGGAAGCGAATGCATTCACTTCAAGATGGACATCAATATCGAGCGTTTCCTTCACTGAATTGTAGTTGAATATTGTTGTGGTTGTTGTTGTTGTTGTTGCTGTTGTTGTTGTTGTTGTTGTTGTTGCCTCTGTTGTTCGTATTCAAGTTGGCGCAGGCGGAGTTCACGCAGTAAAGAGTAAAGACTCGCGTAATCGTGTGTCTGTCTGTCCGTCCGTCCGTCAGTTATTTGTGTTAGCATGTAAAATGTAGTCATTGTTGCTGTTGTTGTTGTTGTAATACAGGTACGAGTGCAAATTTGTATTGCCAACTTCAATCTTGATTCCATGGCGAGCGATACGATGGCCCAGCATCAACCGCATCGTTGCGCGTCGTTGCTGGATGCTTCGACCAGCAACAACGCCGCAGTCTTCAGCGCGAGACCTGCAATCGGATCACTCAGCCAGTCTGTCAGTTCGGCCGGAAAGGGAATTAATTTCGATATGATTTCCGGTTGTTGTTGCGAATCTTTTAGGCGTTCGGCGAATGCGTGTTTTTTGCTGAAATTTCACTTTTGCCGCCGCAAAATGCAGGGAATTCCGTTGTTTAGCGCAATTTATTGCTACCGGAAGAAATCCATAATGCGAGAGAAATGTTTTCCGATTTAATGCGATATGCGAAAGTGTTTGAATGTCAGGCGAAAGTGTGAGAATGTCGCAACGTCAATTGTAATGAATTAATTGCAGCAAAATGCTTTGGTGGCTCTGTACGAGTTCGTGTCTTAAGTTTTTCGTTTCTGAGACCGCCGAGTCCTTCGGAAATCAGAAATTCTTCACAAAAGTGAAGGAAGAATAAAATTGACGAGAGAATTTCATACTTTCTGAGTTATAATTTTGGTTTTTTTTTGTTGTTTCCAATTTAAGCCGAATCGAAAGGTTGAGACCTTCAAGTCTCAAGAAGTTGCTACTTGTGGACTGCAACAATTCGATCGTCCCCTCCGCCGTCGCTCTTCCCCGACAACACCGAACTCAGGGACCTCTTGAGCGTGCCACTCAGACAGCGCTTCATGCCACTGCCACACTTGAGTGCCGCAGAAACGTCAATAACACGCAATATTGTTCGACACCCGCTGATTCGCGCGTTGAATTACTCTAAAACTGCGCTCTCCGCTGCTGAAATTGAGTTCTTCGAGAGATTGTATCGCCCCTCGGCTTCTTTTCTCTTTTTAATGCACTGCGCGTTCACGCCCTCTCGAGCGCGGCACTCCAGCCTGCCTCCGCATCCGTTGTTAATTTATGTGAAAAACTAACAAATTGTTACCTGAAAGCCGAACCTGCCGGACTCGCCGAATTCGCCGCGAGCCCCGCAGCACAAGTGCGCTCGCATATTTATAAAGTCAATGAAACATTTTTCTTCTACTCGCCAACAGTCGCAGTTGGTTGAGATTTATGTGTGGCGCTTCAGTTGCACGTCCATCGCCTGCAACTGTTTTGGTGGCTGCAATTAAAAAGGCGATTTCGCGTCCTTAATTGCCGCCCTGCACCGTTGAAGGCGTGCGGCGGAGGGTGGGGGGATGCACGCGTCTTTTAGCAGTGAAACGATGGTCTGCTCTGCGTCCGATGCTGATGGTTAGGCTGCTGCTGTTGCTGAGGCTGCTGCTGCTGCTGCTGAGGCTGCTGCTGGTGTTGAGTATTGCAATTCATTCCTACTTAAGAACTACAGTTTTCAATTTATTGTTAATTCTTAATTTGCGACCGCTACCTTAAAACTTCGCCTGAAATTTGCCATCTTGATTTGAACTCGAACTCGCTCAACTTTTCCCACCGTCGGTTCTCACGAGTTCGCTGAAGTAGATGATTTTTTTAGCTTTCAACTGCAACAAACAAGGATTTCATGGAATTCCAACAGCAGCAACTGTTGTCAGAGCTGACAATTCATACAGATCGGTGACAAAGGCGTGAGTTGTGAGGTGAGCGAGTAAAGACAAGGCGTCGCCCATTTATATGAAATAAAGCGGAGGATTTTCATTATTTTCTGACGTCGAAAGAAAGAGAAAACATCAATAACGCCCTACAATGAACGGGCGCTGGTGGTGTCTACGCAGTTCTGTCCATTCACTGGCGAAGCAACTACTGTACGCGCACTCCGGCCCGTCCTGCCGGCCGACCTTTTCAGACGGACACAATTAATTGCATGTAAGGCAGCGTCCTGAATTCTGCTCAAGCGAACAAAGCAGCGAGCAACTCACTCCTCTGTTCCGTGTCATTGCCTGCGATGTTTACACTACATCGGCCGCGTCCTTTGTGCGATTGTTGCTGGCGTTGCTACTGCGGCGGACATGCAATTCCTCGCAACACTTGTTTACACATCTCTACGAGGAAATGCTTTTCTCCGATCGCTTGCTCTGCTTGCGACGCGCCGAAGAATGCGGAGTTCAATTAAAACTCGTGGAAGACTGGCCGTCTTGAAGAAGCTGCAGGGCTGTTGTTCGCCGAGCTGATCAGGCAGCAGCAGCAGTTACAGCAACGTCGAAAATGCTCCCCGCCGCTTCTATCTTTTGTCTCGCTGGGCAAACACGCACGTGAAGCGACTGCTCGAGCCTTTTGCTCGTCCTGCCAGGATTTGTGCTGGAATCAACTCCGCTTTTGTTCGGGTTTTGATTTTTTAACAATATTTGTTTTGGATTTTTGGCAGGCATTTTTCGCATTGCTTTCGTTGTCCGGATACAGGGTGACCCAACGTGGAATTTACTACGCATGAGTACTTCTAGAGAAAACTTATTATTTCTCATCTTTTGTTGAGTTGCAGATTTCCACATCGATTAATCAGTGAAATCCCTCTGCTATTCCAGCCATCACTCGACCAGAAATCAAACGATTCATCAGAGAACGGTGAGTGAAGAGCCATTTCTTCCTTAAATTAAGCAGACAGTCTAACAGTCCATCAAGAAACGCGCTTCGGAGCTGCGGTCTTTCACTTGCCACTGCACCCTGTAGCCAAGTAGGAGACGAAACTTCCCTCCGAAACCCCAATATCGTTCCATTAGAGGCAGAAAAGAAGTCGCTGCGCCCACAGGATGTTCTAGACGTGCAACACAATCGACGGCTACCGTTCGAGGCAGTGAAATGAAATTGCGTACACAAACTGCGCTGGCCATGGACGCGGTCCTGCCAGTCCTGCGCAGCGAGCAGGGAAGCCTGCGAACTCTGCGCACCACGCATTGTTCGCACTATGCGCTGCAACAATATTTGCACAGACCACAAGCAGGACGCGCAACCATTGTCGCTCGCCGAGGAAGAACGCGCTTCCCAGAACTGCTCGCTGCATCCCATCGCAGTTGCAGACGAAGACTGTGATTGCTTTTTGCGTTGACAAATTGGAAAATGTCTTTGTGCGCAACTTCTTCTTGGTTTTCTTTCTTTTTTCCCTCACTTCAAGGAACCTCGTTAGCAGCAAAATTTATTGAATCCTAAGCAGATTAATAGGAATTATCAGATCGATGTCCTTCGAAGTGGAGAGAAAGCGAGACTTGCAATCTGGTGAAAGACGGTTTTTTGAGGGAAAATCGCTGATCGAAGACGGCCACGTTATTCGCTGTTGCTGCGATGTTCGAATGTGAGGCAAGAAAGGATTACATCGAGGCCAGTGGAGGGGGAAATATGTGCGCTGCACCCTTTCGCCGGGAGAGGGAATGAGTTTCACTCTAGCGTTCAGAGAAGAAATGTATCGGAACATCTAATAGGATTAGAAAAGTCCCGAAACTGTCGCGAACGGACGACAGTGTGGCTGCGGCTGAAATGGGCGCGAGGTAGCGATTTCCAGACGCTGGCAGATCAGCGGCTACATAATCCTGGCCAGGCTGCGCACACCCGTAATGCGGGGAACCGTCAGCCCACCATCGGAAACCTGGGAACATTCGATTGCGTCGAATAGAAGAGCCTAAAACGGAACATTCAAAAGGTCTTCCGACTGATTCACTGGGAGAAAACTAGCGAAATTTCCACTACTGGAGAAGCACTCAAAACATTCCTTCCTGATTTAGCCAAGCAGTCTCTGGGTTAAATAGTCGCGCGTGTAGCGTAAAAATACAGGAGAACCCTTAATACAGAGTTGTAAGTATGCAAGCATGTAAACTATTTGAAAATACTAATCATCCAGTCGGCTTCTCGCCACTCATCTCGGCGACGAGCCGCTTCTCCGAACTGCCGAAGCCGATTCGTTGCTCGTAAATCGCCCGCCTTCGAATGCGTAATCTTATCGGTGCAGCCATAATTCGTAAAACCGACTCTGTTAAGCGAGCCAACAGCGGCGGCCACGGCTTCAAGGAACGCCGAGCAACACGAGTGCGTCTTATCGCGCACTCGAACAGCATGTGCAACGTGGCCGCATGCCGAAGTGCTAGGAATTCAATTAAAACATAATTGCAAGGATCTGAATAGCTGTCGACGACATTCACTCGACGCTAGCTGGGAGCGGGACACCCGTCGGCGTCGGCGGCGGCGGCAGATAATCGAGCCGTCGTTGTCCCTGCAGGATTGAGAGGTACAGCAGCATCTGCAGTGAAAACAAGTGTAATCGCTGCCAGGCTGCTGGCACTCGTCCGTCGGCTGCGTCCCTCAGATAACGCAGCATAAGTTTATCAACCGCAAAAGTGACTTAATAACAAGAAGTCGCAGAAGGAACGCCAGCAACGGCGGCGGCAACAACTAAGCAGCGCTACTCTGCGCAGCTGTGAATCCTTGGAGAAGCGAAGAAGTTGCTTCTGTTGCTGGAAAGGCCGTTTTTGCAGGCGCAGAATGAAGCGGTTGTAGCTGCAGCCAAAAATCCACTCGACGGGAAACTCCGCACAAATCATTTCGAACTCAATTCGTTTACAATCGATCGCGAGAAACACAAGCAACCGCCTTGCGCGTTCCAGGCAACCCGAAATTAATGGAGCGTGTACCGAATAACCTTTAATTTTTCCTCCAAACCCTTGAAAAGGATGAGAAATTGAAGAGAACAAGGAAAGAATCGCCCAACTCAAGGAACAAATGCAGCGGGATCCCGGTCGATCCCTAAACGCAGCACGAAAATCGCAATTAGGCCAACAAATCAAGTGTACAGTTAGCTAAACTGCCCCGTTTTACTTTCTCAGCTCGCAGATATTGCGGTGGTTCCGCAAAATAAACTCCAGAAGAGTTGCAACCCCTTCGCAAGGACTGCGCAAGGACTGCGCAACAAAAACGGATCCTTTTTTTTCCAAAAACGGGATTAAGACTCCACACACTATAGGTTTCGGCTGAAGTTGCTGTAGTTGTTCTTGTCGTTGGATGTTTTGTGGATGATGTGAAAGAGAAGCGATTGCGGTTGAAAGGTCTCCTGCGAAATCAGTGTAGGCCGCGATAAAAAAGGGACACCAAGAAATGGAACACAAAATTTACCTGGCACACTAAAAATCAGATCAAGCGTGTTAAAAACGAAGATCGACTGACTGATAAGCGGGAGCGCTTTTATATATCTATCGAGGTATGGAGGTATTTAACACTCGAGCACACAGAGGGCCCAGTAAATAGAGCAATAAGTATATTCCTCTATTTATAGTATACAGAGGACCGAGTATATAGAGGTAGTAATATATATCGTTCATACCATGTAAGAAGCACGAGTTTCCACATCTTGAGAGTTCCTGTCTGAGGAAAGGCTAGAAATTCTTTGCACCGCTTTCGAGATATCGAAAAGCTTGCAGTTTCCCAAATATGTTCTCCCTCAGCTGCCAATGCGTCGCTTATTGTTTTCGACGCTTTTAGAACCGTAAAATTAAGAATACCATTACAATTTTAAAGAAAAGTTCAAAAAAAACCTAAATAAAATAGCAAGAGCCGCACAATAACCATAATTAGATCAATTCTTTCGCAAAATTCCAGAAATGTAAACGTTTCCACTTCTTGCACGTATTATCGAATTTATTATTTTTACTCACATGAATTTGAAATCAAATAACAAAATTTAACTACCAAAATGTCACGTAAAAATTTGGTAAAATGATTAACTGCTACGACGGCTTCTGGAACGCCTACGACGTCCGCTGGAGCTCCTTTTCCGGCCACTTGACTTCTTGCGCCGGCCGCCACGGGACTTCCTGCGGCTGCTACTTCTACCTCTTCCATGACGTCGTCCTCGTCCACCGCACGCGCTACAATCTACCAAAGCTTCGAGGTCACGGACTTCGAGATCGTGGGCATCGGGATCGCGGGCTTCGGTGGTCTATAGAAGAATGCAAAGGTGTTCATTTAGTTTCCCCACGCCCCTCTACAGGTCCCATTACCTTGCGATTCGCTCGTCGCTCCTTCGTGTTGTCTTTACAATCGCTCTCGTCCCTTATCCGATTGTCCTTGTTCATCTTCAGCTATTTTAATATATTTCACAAAAATTTTAGGTTATTTTAACAAAACACAAAAATACGTCTATAAAATATCACGAAAAATTTTCAAATGAGGTATAATAACAATTTTCTCAGAAACTGCTTTCAGGCATTTAAAATATCACGACTGATTTCCGATACAGTTGAAATCGGCAAAGTGTACTGAGTATATAGAGGGCCGAGTATATAGAGGTAGCAATATATACCGTTCATACCATGTAAGAAGCACGAGTTTCCACATCTTGAGAGTTCCTATCTGAGGAAAGGCTAGAAATTCTTTGCACCGCTTTCGAGATATCGAAACGCTTGCAGTTTCCCAAATATGTTCTCCCTCAGCGTCGGTTATTGTTTTCGACGTTTTTAGAGCCGTAAAATTAAGAATACCATTACAATTTCTAAAGAAAAGTTCAAAACAACGTAAATAAAATAGCAAGAGCCGCACAATAACCATAATTAGATCAATTCTTTCGCAAAGTTACAGAAATATAAACGTTTCCACTTCTTGCACGTATTATCGAATTTATTATTTTTACTCACATGAATTTTAAATCAAATAACAAAATTTAACTAGCAAAATGTCACGTAAAAATTTGGTAATATGATTAACTGCGACGACGGCTTCTGGAACGCCTACGACGGCCGCTGGAGCTCCTTTTCCGGCCACTTGACTTCTTGCGCCGGCCGCCACGGGACTTTCTGCGGCTGCTACTTCTACCTCTTCCATGACGTCGTCCTCGTCCACCGCACGAGCTACAATCTACCAAAGCTTCGAGGTCACGGACTTCGAGATCGTGGGCATCGGGATCACGGGCTTCGGTGGTCTATAGAAGAATGCAAAGGTGTTCATTTAGTTTCCCCACGCCCCTCTACAGGTCCCATTACCTTGCGATTCGCTCGTCGCTCCTTCGTGTCATCTTTACTGTCGCTCTCGTCCCTTATCCGATTGTCCTTGTTCATCTTCAGCTATTTTAATATATTTCACAAAAATTTTAGGTTATTTTAACAAAACACAAAAATACGTCTATAAAATATCACGAAAAATTTTCAAATTAAGTATAACAATTTTCTCAGAAACTGCTTTGAGGCATTTAAAATATCACGACTGATTTCCGATACAGTTGAAATCGGCAGAGTCTACTGAGTATATAGAGGACCGAGTATATAGAGGTAGCAATATATACCGTTCATACCATGTAAGAGAGCACGAGTTTCCACACCTTGAGAGTTCCTGTCTGAGGAAAGGCTAGAAATTCTTTGCACCGCTTTCGAGATATCGAAAAGCTTGCAGTTTCCCAAATATGTTCTCCCTCAGCTTCCAATGCGTCGCTTATTGTTTTCGACGTTTTTAGAACCATAAAATTAAGAATACCATTACAATTTTAAAGAAAAGTTCAAAAAAATCTAAATAAAATAGCAAGAGCCGCACAATAACCATAATTAGATCAATTCTTTCGCAAAATTCCAGAAATGTAAACGTTTCCACTTCTTGCACGTATTATCGAATTTATTAATTTTACTCACATGAATTTGAAATCAAATAACAAAATTTAACTACCAAAATGTCACGTAAAAATTTGCTAAAATGATTAACTGCTACGACGGCTTCTGGAACGCCTACGACGGCCGCTGGAGCTCCTTTTCCGGCCACTTGACTTCTTGCGCCGGCCGCCACGGGACTTTCTGCGGCTGCTACTTCTACCTCTTCCATGACGTCGTCCTCCTCCACCGCACGCGCTACAATCTACCAAAGCTTCGAGGTCACGGACTTCGAGATCGTGGGCATTGGGATCGCGGGCTTCGGTGGTCTATAGAAGAATGCAAAGGTGTTCATTTAGTTTCCCCACGCCCCTCTACAGGTCCAATTACCTTGCGATTCGCTCGTCGCTCCTTCGTGTTGTCTTTACAATCGCTCTCGTCCCTTATCCGATTGTCCTTGTTCATCTTCAGCTATTTTAATATATTTCACAAAAATTTTAGGTTATTTTAACAAAACACAAAAATACGTCTATAAAATATCACGAAAAATTTTCAAATGAAGTATAATAACAATTTTCTCAGAAACTGCTTTCAGGCATTTAAAATATCACGACTGATTTCCGATACAGTTGAAATCGGCAAAGTGTACTGAGTATATAGAGGACCGAGTATATAGAGGTAGCAATATATACCGTTCATACCATGTAAGAAGCACGAGTTTCCACATCTTGAGAGTTCCTATCTGAGGAAAGGCTAGAAATTCTTTGCACCGCTTTCGAGATATCGAAACGCTTGCAGTTCCCCAAATATGTTCTCCCTCAGCGTCGGTTATTGTTTTCGACGTTTTTAAAGCCGTAAAATTAAGATTACCATTACAATTTCTAAAGAAAAGTTCAAAACAACGTAAATAAAATAGCAAGAGCCGCACAATAACCATAATTAGATCAATTCTTTCGCAAAGTTACAGAAATATAAACGTTTCCACTTCTTGCACGTATTATCGAATTTATTATTTTTACTCACATGAATTTTAAATCAAATAACAAAATTTAACTACCAAAATGTCACGTAAAAATTTGGTAATATGATTAACTGCGACGACGGCTTCTGGAACGCCTACGACGGCCGCTGGAGCTCCTTTTCCGGCCACTTGACTTCTTGCGCCGGCCGCCACGGGACTTCCTGCGGCTGCTACTTCTACCTCTTCCATGACGTCGTCCTCCTCCACCGCACGCGCTACAATCTACCAAAGCTTCGAGGTCACGGACTTCGAGATCGTGGGCATTGGGATCGCGGGCTTCGGTGGTCTATAGAAGAATGCAAAGGTGTTCATTTAGTTTCCCCACGCCCCTCTACAGGTCCCATTACCTTGCGATTCGCTCGTCGCTCCTTCGTGTCATCTTTACTGTCGCTCTCGTCCCTTATCCGATTGTCCTTGTTCATCTTCAGCTATTTTAATATATTTCACAAAAATTTTAGGTTATTTTAACAAAACACAAAAATACGTCTATAAAATATCACGAAAAATTTTCAAATGAAGTATAATAACAATTTTCTCAGAAACTGCTTTGAGGCATTTAAAATATCAGGACTGATTTCCGATACAGTTGAAATCGGCAAAGTGAACTGAGTATATAGAGGACCGAGTATATAGAGGTAGCAATATATACCGTTCATATCATGTAAGAGAGCACGAGTTTCCACACCTTGAGAGTTCCTTTCTGAGGAAAGGCTAGATATTCTTTGCAACGCTTTCGAGATATCGAAACGCTTGCAGTTTCCCAAATATGTTCTCCCTCAGCTTCCAATGCGTCGCTTATTGTTTTCGACGTTTTTAGAACCGTAAAATTAAGAATACCATTACAATTTTAAAGAAAAGTTCAAAAAAATCTAAATAAAATAGCAAGAGCCGCACAATAACCATAATTAGATCAATTCTTTCGCAAAGTTCCAGAAATATAAACGTTTCCACTTCTTGCACGTATTATCGAATTTATTATTTTTACTCACATGAATTTTAAATCAAATAACAAAATTTAACTACCAAAATGTCACGTAAAAATTTGGTAATATGATTAACTGCGACGACGGCTTCTGGAACGCCTACGACGGCCGCTGGAGCTCCTTTTCCGGCCACTTGACTTCTTGCGCCGGCCGCCACGGGACTTCCTGCGGCTGCTACTTCTACCTCTTCCATGACGTCGTCCTCGTCCACCGCACGCGCTACAATCTACCAAAGCTTCGAGGTCACGGACTTCGAGATCGTGGGCATCGGGATCACGGGCTTCGGTGGTCTATAGAAGAATGCAAAGGTGTTCATTTAGTTTCCCCACGCCCCTCTACAGGTCCCATTACCTTGCGATTCGCTCGTCGCTCCTTCGTGTCATCTTTACTGTCGCTCTCGTCCCTTATCCGATTGTCCTTGTTCATCTTCAGCTATTTTAATATATTTCACAAAAATTTTAGGTTATTTTAACAAAACACAAAAATACGTCTATAAAATATCACGAAAAATTTTCAAATTAAGTATAACAATTTTCTCAGAAACTGCTTTGAGGCATTTAAAATATCACGACTGATTTCCGATACAGTTGAAATCGGCAGAGTCTACTGAGTATATAGAGGACCGAGTATATAGAGGTAGCAATATATACCGTTCATACCATGTAAGAGAGCACGAGTTTCCACACCTTGAGAGTTCCTGTCTGAGGAAAGGCTAGAAATTCTTTGCACCGCTTTCGAGATATCGAAAAGCTTGCAGTTTCCCAAATATGTTCTCCCTCAGCTTCCAATGCGTCGCTTATTGTTTTCGACGTTTTTAGAACCGTAAAATTAAGAATACCATTACAATTTTAAAGAAAAGTTCAAAAAAATCTAAATAAAATAGCAAGAGCCGCACAATAACCATATATAGATCAATTCTTTCGCAAAATTCCAGAAATGTAAACGTTTCCACTTCTTGCACGTATTATCGAATTTATTAATTTTACTCACATGAATTTGAAATCAAATAACAAAATTTAACTACCAAAATGTCACGTAAAAATTTGCTAAAATGATTAACTGCTACGACGGCTTCTGGAACGCCTACGACGGCCGCTGGAGCTCCTTTTCCGGCCACTTGACTTCTTGCGCCGGCCGCCACGGGACTTTCTGCGGCTGCTACTTCTACCTCTTCCATGACGTCGTCCTCCTCCACCGCACGCGCTACAATCTACCAAAGCTTCGAGGTCACGGACTTCGAGATCGTGGGCATTGGGATCGCGGGCTTCGGTGGTCTATAGAAGAATGCAAAGGTGTTCATTTAGTTTCCCCACGCCCCTCTACAGGTCCAATTACCTTGCGATTCGCTCGTCGCTCCTTCGTGTTGTCTTTACAATCGCTCTCGTCCCTTATCCGATTGTCCTTGTTCATCTTCAGCTATTTTAATATATTTCACAAAAATTTTAGGTTATTTTAACAAAACACAAAAATACGTCTATAAAATATCACGAAAAATTTTCAAATTAAGTATAATAACAATTTTCTCAGAAACTGCTTTGAGGCATTTAAAATATCAGGACTGATTTCCGATACAGTTGAAATCGGCAAAGTGTACTGAGTATATAGAGGACCGAGTATATAGAGGTAGCAATATATACCGTTCATACCATGTAAGAAGCACGAGTTTCCACATCTTGAGAGTTCCTATCTGAGGAAAGGCTAGAAATTCTTTGCACCTCTTTCGAGATATCGAAACGCTTGCAGTTTCCCAAATATGTTCTCCCTCAGCGTCGGTTATTGTTTTCGACGTTTTTAGAGCCGTAAAATTAAGAATACCATTACAATTTCTAAAGAAAAGTTCAAAACAACTTAAATAAAATAGCAAGAGCCGCACAATAACCATAATTAGATCAATTCTTTCGCAAAGTTCCAGAAATATAAACGTTTCCACTTCTTGCACGTATTATCGAATTTATTATTTTTACTCACATGAATTTTAAATCAAATAACAAAATTTAACTGCCAAAATGTCACGTAAAAATTTGGTAATATGATTAACTGCGACGACGGCTTCTGGAACGCCTACGACGGCCGCTGGAGCTCCTTTTCAGGCCACTTGACTTCTTGCGCCGGCCGCCACGGGACTTCCTGCGGCTGCTACTTCTACCTCTTCCATGACGTCGTCCTCGTCCACCGCACGCGCTACAATCTACCAAAGCTTCGAGGTCACGGACTTCGAGATCGTGGGCATCGGGATCGCGGGCTTCGGTGGTCTATAGAAGAATGCAAAGGTGTTCATTTAGTTTCCCTACGCCCCTCTACAGGTCCCATTACCTTGCGATTCGCTCGTCGCTCCTTCGTGTCATCTTTACTGTCGCCCTCGTCCCTTATCCGATTGTCCTTGTTCATCTTCAGCTATTTTAATATATTTCACAAAAATTTTAGGTTATTTTAACAAAACACAAAAATACGTCTATAAAATATCACGAAAAATTTTCAAATGAAGTATAATAACAATTTTCTCAGAAACTGCTTTGAGGCATTTAAAATATCAGGACTGATTTCCGATACAGTTGAAATCGGCAAAGTGAACTGAGTATATAGAGGACCGAGTATATAGAGGTAGCAATATATACCGTTCATACCATGTAAGAGAGCACGAGTTTCCACACCTTGAGAGTTCCTGTCTGAGGAAAGGCTAGAAATTCTTTGCACCGCTTTCGAGATATCGAAACGCTTGCAGTTTCCCAAATATGTTCTCCCTCAGCGTCGGTTATTGTTTTCGACGTTTTAGAGCCGTAAAATTAAGAATACCATTACAATTTCTAAAGAAAAGTTCAAAACAACGTAAACTAAATAGCAAGAGCCGCACAATAACCATAATTAGATCAATTCTTTCGCAAAGTTCCAGAAATATAAACGTTTCCACTTCTTGCACGTATTATCGAATTTATTATTTTTACTCACATGAATTTTAAATCAAATAACAAAATTTAACTACCAAAATGTCACGTAAAAATTTGGTAATATGATTAACTGCGACGACGGCTTCTGGAACGCCTACGACGGCCGCTGGAGCTCCTTTTCCGGCCACTTGACTTCTTGCGCCGGCCGCCACGGGACTTCCTGCGGCTGCTACTTCTACCTCTTCCATGACGTCGTCCTCGTCCACCGCACGCGCTACAATCTACCAAAGCTTCGAGGTCACGGACTTCGAGATCGTGGGCATCGGGATCGCGGGCTTCGGTGGTCTATAGAAGAATGCAAAGGTGTTCATTTAGTTTCCCCACGCCCCTCTACAGGTCCAATTACCTTGCGATTCGCTCGTCGCTCCTTCGTGTTGTCTTTACAATCGCTCTCGTCCCTTATCCGATTGTCCTTGTTCATCTTCAGCTATTTTAATATATTTCACAAAAATTTTAGGTTATTTTAACAAAACACAAAAATACGTCTATAAAATATCACGAAAAATTTTCAAATGAGGTATAATAACAATTTTCTCAGAAACTGCTTTCAGGCATTTAAAATATCACGACTGATTTCCGATACAGTTGAAATCGGCAAAGTGTACTGAGTATATAGAGGGCCGAGTATATAGAGGTAGCAATATATACCGTTCATACCATGTAAGAAGCACGAGTTTCCACATCTTGAGAGTTCCTATCTGAGGAAAGGCTAGAAATTCTTTGCACCGCTTTCGAGATATCGAAACGCTTGCAGTTTCCCAAATATGTTCTCCCTCAGCGTCGGTTATTGTTTTCGACGTTTTTAGAGCCGTAAAATTAAGAATACCATTACAATTTCTAAAGAAAAGTTCAAAACAACGTAAATTAAATAGCAAGAGCCGCACAATAACCATAATTAGATCAATTCTTTCGCAAAGTTCCAGAAATATAAACGTTTCCACTTCTTGCACGTATTATCGAATTTATTATTTTTACTCACATGAATTTTAAATCAAATAACAAAATTTAACTACCAAAATGTCACGTAAAAATTTGGTAATATGATTAACTGCGACGACGGCTTCTGGAACGCCTACGACGGCCGCTGGAGCTCCTTTTCCGGCCACTTGACTTCTTGCGCCGGCCGCCACGGGACTTCCTGCGGCTACTACTTCTACCTCTTCCATGACGTCGTCCTCGTCCACCGCACGCGCTACAATCTACCAAAGCTTCGAGGTCACGGACTTCGAGATCGTGGGCATCGGGATCGCGGGCTTCGGTCGTCTATAGAAGAATGCAAAGGTGTTCATTTAGTTTCCCCACGCCCCTCTACAGGTCCCATTACCTTGCGATTCGCTCGTCGCTCCTTCGTGTTGTCTTTACAATCGCTCTCGTCCCTTATCCGATTGTCCTTGTTCATCTTCAGCTATTTTAATATATTTCACAAAAATTTTAGGTTATTTTAACAAAACACAAAAATACGTCTATAAAATATCACGAAAAATTTTCAAATGAGGTATAATAACAATTTTCTCAGAAACTGCTTTCAGGCATTTAAAATATCACGACTGATTTCCGATACAGTTGAAATCGGCAAAGTGTACTGAGTATATAGAGGGCCGAGTATATAGAGGTAGCAATATATACCGTTCATACCATGTAAGAAGCACGAGTTTCCACATCTTGAGAGTTCCTATCTGAGGAAAGGCTAGAAATTCTTTGCACCGCTTTCGAGATATCGAAACGCTTGCAGTTTCCCAAATATGTTCTCCCTCAGCGTCGGTTATTGTTTTCGACGTTTTTAGAGCCGTAAAATTAAGAATACCATTACAATTTCTAAAGAAAAGTTCAAAACAACGTAAATAAAATAGCAAGAGCCGCACAATAACCATAATTAGATCAATTCTTTCGCAAAGTTACAGAAATATAAACGTTTCCACTTCTTGCACGTATTATCGAATTTATTATTTTTACTCACATGAATTTTAAATCAAATAACAAAATTTAACTACCAAAATGTCACGTAAAAATTTGGTAATATGATTAACTGCGACGACGGCTTCTGGAACGCCTACGACGGCCGCTGGAGCTCCTTTTCCGGCCACTTGACTTCTTGCGCCGGCCGCCACGGGACTTTCTGCGGCTGCTACTTCTACCTCTTCCATGACGTCGTCCTCGTCCACCGCACGAGCTACAATCTACCAAAGCTTCGAGGTCACGGACTTCGAGATCGTGGGCATCGGGATCACGGGCTTCGGTGGTCTATAGAAGAATGCAAAGGTGTTCATTTAGTTTCCCCACGCCCCTCTACAGGTCCCATTACCTTGCGATTCGCTCGTCGCTCCTTCGTGTCATCTTTACTGTCGCTCTCGTCCCTTATCCGATTGTCCTTGTTCATCTTCAGCTATTTTAATATATTTCACAAAAATTTTAGGTTATTTTAACAAAACACAAAAATACGTCTATAAAATATCACGAAAAATTTTCAAATTAAGTATAACAATTTTCTCAGAAACTGCTTTGAGGCATTTAAAATATCACGACTGATTTCCGATACAGTTGAAATCGGCAGAGTCTACTGAGTATATAGAGGACCGAGTATATAGAGGTAGCAATATATACCGTTCATACCATGTAAGAGAGCACGAGTTTCCACACCTTGAGAGTTCCTGTCTGAGGAAAGGCTAGAAATTCTTTGCACCGCTTTCGAGATATCGAAAAGCTTGCAGTTTCCCAAATATGTTCTCCCTCAGCTTCCAATGCGTCGCTTATTGTTTTCGACGTTTTTAGAACCATAAAATTAAGAATACCATTACAATTTTAAAGAAAAGTTCAAAAAAATCTAAATAAAATAGCAAGAGCCGCACAATAACCATAATTAGATCAATTCTTTCGCAAAATTCCAGAAATATAAACGTTTCCACTTCTTGCACGTATTATCGAATTTATTATTTTTACTCACATGAATTTTAAATCAAATAACAAAATTTAACTACCAAAATGTCACGTAAAAATTTGCTAAAATGATTAACTGCTACGACGGCTTCTGGAACGCCTACGACGGCCGCTGGAGCTCCTTTTCCGGCCACTTGACTTCTTGCGCCGGCCGCCACGGGACTTTCTGCGGCTGCTACTTCTACCTCTTCCATGACGTCGTCCTCCTCCACCGCACGCGCTACAATCTACCAAAGCTTCGAGGTCACGGACTTCGAGATCGTGGGCATTGGGATCGCGGGCTTCGGTGGTCTATAGAAGAATGCAAAGGTGTTCATTTAGTTTCCCCACGCCCCTCTACAGGTCCAATTACCTTGCGATTCGCTCGTCGCTCCTTCGTGTTGTCTTTACAATCGCTCTCGTCCCTTATCCGATTGTCCTTGTTCATCTTCAGCTATTTTAATATATTTCACAAAAATTTTAGGTTATTTTAACAAAACACAAAAATACGTCTATAAAATATCACGAAAAATTTTCAAATGAAGTATAATAACAATTTTCTCAGAAACTGCTTTCAGGCATTTAAAATATCACGACTGATTTCCGATACAGTTGAAATCGGCAAAGTGTACTGAGTATATAGAGGACCGAGTATATAGAGGTAGCAATATATACCGTTCATACCATGTAAGAAGCACGAGTTTCCACATCTTGAGAGTTCCTATCTGAGGAAAGGCTAGAAATTCTTTGCACCGCTTTCGAAATATCGAAACGCTTGCAGTTCCCCAAATATGTTCTCCCTCAGCGTCGGTTATTGTTTTCGACGTTTTTAAAGCCGTAAAATTAAGATTACCATTACAATTTCTAAAGAAAAGTTCAAAACAACGTAAATAAAATAGCAAGAGCCGCACAATAACCATAATTAGATCAATTCTTTCGCAAAGTTACAGAAATATAAACGTTTCCACTTCTTGCACGTATTATCGAATTTATTATTTTTACTCACATGAATTTTAAATCAAATAACAAAATTTAACTACCAAAATGTCACGTAAAAATTTGGTAATATGATTAACTGCGACGACGGCTTCTGGAACGCCTACGACGGCCGCTGGAGCTCCTTTTCCGGCCACTTGACTTCTTGCGCCGGCCGCCACGGGACTTCCTGCGGCTGCTACTTCTACCTCTTCCATGACGTCGTCCTCCTCCACCGCACGCGCTACAATCTACCAAAGCTTCGAGGTCACGGACTTCGAGATCGTGGGCATTGGGATCGCGGGCTTCGGTGGTCTATAGAAGAATGCAAAGGTGTTCATTTAGTTTCCCCACGCCCCTCTACAGGTCCCATTACCTTGCGATTCGCTCGTCGCTCCTTCGTGTCATCTTTACTGTCGCTCTCGTCCCTTATCCGATTGTCCTTGTTCATCTTCAGCTATTTTAATATATTTCACAAAAATTTTAGGTTATTTTAACAAAACACAAAAATACGTCTATAAAATATCACGAAAAATTTTCAAATGAAGTATAATAACAATTTTCTCAGAAACTGCTTTGAGGCATTTAAAATATCAGGACTGATTTCCGATACAGTTGAAATCGGCAAAGTGAACTGAGTATATAGAGGACCGAGTATATAGAGGTAGCAATATATACCGTTCATATCATGTAAAAGAGCACGAGTTTCCACACCTTGAGAGTTCCTTTCTGAGGAAAGGCTAGATATTCTTTGCAACGCTTTCGAGATATCGAAACGCTTGCAGTTTCCCAAATATGTTCTCCCTCAGCTTCCAATGCGTCGCTTATTGTTTTCGACGTTTTTAGAACCGTAAAATTAAGAATACCATTACAATTTTAAAGAAAAGTTCAAAAAAATCTAAATAAAATAGCAAGAGCCGCACAATAACCATAATTAGATCAATTCTTTCGCAAAGTTCCAGAAATATAAACGTTTCCACTTCTTGCACGTATTATCGAATTTATTATTTTTACTCACATGAATTTTAAATCAAATAACAAAATTTAACTACCAAAATGTCACGTAAAAATTTGGTAATATGATTAACTGCGACGACGGCTTCTGGAACGCCTACGACGGCCGCTGGAGCTCCTTTTCCGGCCACTTGACTTCTTGCGCCGGCCGCCACGGGACTTCCTGCGGCTGCTACTTCTACCTCTTCCATGACGTCGTCCTCGTCCACCGCACGCGCTACAATCTACCAAAGCTTCGAGGTCACGGACTTCGAGATCGTGGGCATCGGGATCACGGGCTTCGGTGGTCTATAGAAGAATGCAAAGGTGTTCATTTAGTTTCCCCACGCCCCTCTACAGGTCCCATTACCTTGCGATTCGCTCGTCGCTCCTTCGTGTCATCTTTACTGTCGCTCTCGTCCCTTATCCGATTGTCCTTGTTCATCTTCAGCTATTTTAATATATTTCACAAAAATTTTAGGTTATTTTAACAAAACACAAAAATACGTCTATAAAATATCACGAAAAATTTTCAAATTAAGTATAACAATTTTCTCAGAAACTGCTTTGAGGCATTTAAAATATCACGACTGATTTCCGATACAGTTGAAATCGGCAGAGTCTACTGAGTATATAGAGGACCGAGTATATAGAGGTAGCAATATATACCGTTCATACCATGTAAGAGAGCACGAGTTTCCACACCTTGAGAGTTCCTGTCTGAGGAAAGGCTAGAAATTCTTTGCACCGCTTTCGAGATATCGAAAAGCTTGCAGTTTCCCAAATATGTTCTCCCTCAGCTTCCAATGCGTCGCTTATTGTTTTCGACGTTTTTAGAACCGTAAAATTAAGAATACCATTACAATTTTAAAGAAAAGTTCAAAAAAATCTAAATAAAATAGCAAGAGCCGCACAATAACCATATATAGATCAATTCTTTCGCAAAATTCCAGAAATGTAAACGTTTCCACTTCTTGCACGTATTATCGAATTTATTAATTTTACTCACATGAATTTGAAATCAAATAACAAAATTTAACTACCAAAATGTCACGTAAAAATTTGCTAAAATGATTAACTGCTACGACGGCTTCTGGAACGCCTACGACGGCCGCTGGAGCTCCTTTTCCGGCCACTTGACTTCTTGCGCCGGCCGCCACGGGACTTTCTGCGGCTGCTACTTCTACCTCTTCCATGACGTCGTCCTCCTCCACCGCACGCGCTACAATCTACCAAAGCTTCGAGGTCACGGACTTCGAGATCGTGGGCATTGGGATCGCGGGCTTCGGTGGTCTATAGAAGAATGCAAAGGTGTTCATTTAGTTTCCCCACGCCCCTCTACAGGTCCAATTACCTTGCGATTCGCTCGTCGCTCCTTCGTGTTGTCTTTACAATCGCTCTCGTCCCTTATCCGATTGTCCTTGTTCATCTTCAGCTATTTTAATATATTTCACAAAAATTTTAGGTTATTTTAACAAAACACAAAAATACGTCTATAAAATATCACGAAAAATTTTCAAATTAAGTATAATAACAATTTTCTCAGAAACTGCTTTGAGGCATTTAAAATATCACGACTGATTTCCGATACAGTTGAAATCGGCAAAGTGTACTGAGTATATAGAGGACCGAGTATATAGAGGTAGCAATATATACCGTTCATACCATGTAAGAAGCACGAGTTTCCACATCTTGAGAGTTCCTATCTGAGGAAAGGCTAGAAATTCTTTGCACCTCTTTCGAGATATCGAAACGCTTGCAGTTTCCCAAATATGTTCTCCCTCAGCGTCGGTTATTGTTTTCGACGTTTTTAGAGCCGTAAAATTAAGAATACCATTACAATTTCTAAAGAAAAGTTCAAAACAACGTAAATAAAATAGCAAGAGCCGCACAATAACCATAATTAGATCAATTCTTTCGCAAAGTTCCAGAAATATAAACGTTTCCACTTCTTGCACGTATTATCGAATTTATTATTTTTACTCACATGAATTTTAAATCAAATAACAAAATTTAACTGCCAAAATGTCACGTAAAAATTTGGTAATATGATTAACTGCGACGACGGCTTCTGGAACGCCTACGACGGCCGCTGGAGCTCCTTTTCAGGCCACTTGACTTCTTGCGCCGGCCGCCACGGGACTTCCTGCGGCTGCTACTTCTACCTCTTCCATGACGTCGTCCTCGTCCACCGCACGCGCTACAATCTACCAAAGCTTCGAGGTCACGGACTTCGAGATCGTGGGCATCGGGATCGCGGGCTTCGGTGGTCTATAGAAGAATGCAAAGGTGTTCATTTAGTTTCCCTACGCCCCTCTACAGGTCCCATTACCTTGCGATTCGCTCGTCGCTCCTTCGTGTCATCTTTACTGTCGCCCTCGTCCCTTATCCGATTGTCCTTGTTCATCTTCAGCTATTTTAATATATTTCACAAAAATTTTAGGTTATTTTAACAAAACACAAAAATACGTCTATAAAATATCACGAAAAATTTTCAAATGAAGTATAATAACAATTTTCTCAGAAACTGCTTTGAGGCATTTAAAATATCAGGACTGATTTCCGATACAGTTGAAATCGGCAAAGTGAACTGAGTATATAGAGGACCGAGTATATAGAGGTAGCAATATATACCGTTCATACCATGTAAGAGAGCACGAGTTTCCACACCTTGAGAGTTCCTGTCTGAGGAAAGGCTAGAAATTCTTTGCACCGCTTTCGAGATATCGAAACGCTTGCAGTTTCCCAAATATGTTCTCCCTCAGCGTCGGTTATTGTTTTCGACGTTTTAGAGCCGTAAAATTAAGAATACCATTACAATTTCTAAAGAAAAGTTCAAAACAACGTAAACTAAATAGCAAGAGCCGCACAATAACCATAATTAGATCAATTCTTTCGCAAAGTTCCAGAAATATAAACGTTTCCACTTCTTGCACGTATTATCGAATTTATTATTTTTACTCACATGAATTTTAAATCAAATAACAAAATTTAACTACCAAAATGTCACGTAAAAATTTGGTAATATGATTAACTGCGACGACGGCTTCTGGAACGCCTACGACGGCCGCTGGAGCTCCTTTTCCGGCCACTTGACTTCTTGCGCCGGCCGCCACGGGACTTCCTGCGGCTGCTACTTCTACCTCTTCCATGACGTCGTCCTCGTCCACCGCACGCGCTACAATCTACCAAAGCTTCGAGGTCACGGACTTCGAGATCGTGGGCATCGGGATCGCGGGCTTCGGTGGTCTATAGAAGAATGCAAAGGTGTTCATTTAGTTTCCCCACGCCCCTCTACAGGTCCAATTACCTTGCGATTCGCTCGTCGCTCCTTCGTGTTGTCTTTACAATCGCTCTCGTCCCTTATCCGATTGTCCTTGTTCATCTTCAGCTATTTTAATATATTTCACAAAAATTTTAGGTTATTTTAACAAAACACAAAAATACGTCTATAAAATATCACGAAAAATTTTCAAATGAGGTATAATAACAATTTTCTCAGAAACTGCTTTCAGGCATTTAAAATATCACGACTGATTTCCGATACAGTTGAAATCGGCAAAGTGTACTGAGTATATAGAGGGCCGAGTATATAGAGGTAGCAATATATACCGTTCATACCATGTAAGAAGCACGAGTTTCCACATCTTGAGAGTTCCTATCTGAGGAAAGGCTAGAAATTCTTTGCACCGCTTTCGAGATATCGAAACGCTTGCAGTTTCCCAAATATGTTCTCCCTCAGCGTCGGTTATTGTTTTCGACGTTTTTAGAGCCGTAAAATTAAGAATACCATTACAATTTCTAAAGAAAAGTTCAAAACAACGTAAATTAAATAGCAAGAGCCGCACAATAACCATAATTAGATCAATTCTTTCGCAAAGTTCCAGAAATATAAACGTTTCCACTTCTTGCACGTATTATCGAATTTATTATTTTTACTCACATGAATTTTAAATCAAATAACAAAATTTAACTGCCAAAATGTCACGTAAAAATTTGGTAATATGATTAACTGCGACGACGGCTTCTGGAACGCCTACGACGGCCGCTGGAGCTCCTTTTCAGGCCACTTGACTTCTTGCGCCGGCCGCCACGGGACTTCCTGCGGCTGCTACTTCTACCTCTTCCATGACGTCGTCCTCGTCCACCGCACGCGCTACAATCTACCAAAGCTTCGAGGTCACGGACTTCGAGATCGTGGGCATCGGGATCGCGGGCTTCGGTGGTCTATAGAAGAATGCAAAGGTGTTCATTTAGTTTCCCTACGCCCCTCTACAGGTCCCATTACCTTGCGATTCGCTCGTCGCTCCTTCGTATCATCTTTACTGTCGCTCTCGTCCCTTATCCGATTGTCCTTGTTCATCTTCAGCTATTTTAATATATTTCACAAAAATTTTAGGTTATTTTAACAAAACACAAAAATACGTCTATAAAATATCACGAAAAATTTTCAAATGAAGTATAATAACAATTTTCTCAGAAACTGCTTTGAGGCATTTAAAATATCAGGACTGATTTCCGATACAGTTGAAATCGGCAAAGTGAACTGAGTATATAGAGGACCGAGTATATAGAGGTAGCAATATATACCGTTCATACCATGTAAGAGAGCACGAGTTTCCACACCTTGAGTTCCTGTCTGAGGAAAGGCTAGAAATTCTTTGCACCGCTTTCGAGATATCGAAACGCTTGAGTTTCCCAAATATGTTCTCCCTCAGTGTCGGTTATTGTTTTCGACGTTTTAGAGCCGTAAAATTAAGAATACCATTACAATTTCTAAAGAAAAGTTCAAAACAACGTAAATAAAATAGCAAGAGCCGCACAATAACCATAATTAGATCAATTCTTTCGCAAAGTTCCAGAAATATAAACGTTTCCACTTCTTGCACGTATTATCGAATTTATTATTTTTACTCACATGAATTTTAAATCAAATAACAAAATTTAACTACCAAAATGTCACGTAAAAATTTGGTAATATGATTAACTGCGACGACGGCTTCTGGAACGCCTACGACGGCCGCTGGAGCTCCTTTTCCGGCCACTTGACTTCTTGCGCCGGCCGCCACGGGACTTCCTGCGGCTGCTACTTCTACCTCTTCCATGACGTCGTCCTCGTCCACCGCACGCGCTACAATCTACCAAAGCTTCGAGGTCACGGACTTCGAGATCGTGGGCATCGGGATCGCGGGCTTCGGTCGTCTATAGAAGAATGCAAAGGTGTTCATTTAGTTTCCCCACGCCCCTCTACAGGTCCCATTACCTTGCGATTCGCTCGTCGCTCCTTCGTGTCATCTTTACAGTCGCTTTCGTCCCTTATCCGATTCTCCTTGTTCATCTTCAGCTATTTTAATATATTTCACAAAAATTTTAGGTTATTTTAACAAACCACAAAAATACGTCTATAAAATATCACGAAAAAATTTCAAATTAAGTATAATAACAATTTTCTCAGAAACTGCTTTGAGGCATTTAAAATATCAGGACTGATTTCCGATACAGTTGAAATCGGCAAAGTGAACTGAGTATATAGAGGACCGAGTATATAGAGGTAGCAATATATACCGTTCATACCATGTAAGAGAGCACGAGTTTCCACACCTTGAGAGTTCCTGTCTGAGGAAAGGCTAGAAATTCTTTGCACTGCTTTCGAGATATCGAAACGCTTGCAGTTTCCCAAATATGTTCTCCCTCAGCTTCCAATGCGTCGGTTATTGTTTTCGACGTTTTTAGAGCCGTAAAATTAAGAATACCATTACAATTTCTAAAGAAAAGTTCAAAACAACGTAAATAAAATAGCAAGAGTCGCACAATAACCATAATTAGATCAATTCTTTCGCAAAGTTCCAGAAATATAAACGTTTCCACTTCTTGCACGTATTATCGAATTTATTATTTTTACTCACATGAATTTTAAATCAAATAACAAAATTTAACTAGCAAAATGTCACGTAAAAATTTGGTAATATGATTAACTGCGACGACGGCTTCTGGAACGCCTACGACGGCCGCTGGAGCTCCTTTTCCGGCCACTTGACTTCTTGCGCCGGCCGCCACGGGACTTCCTGCGGCTGCTACTTCTACCTCTTCCATGACGTCGTCCTCGTCCACCGCACGCGCTACAATCTACCAAAGCTTCGAGGTCACGGACTTCGAGATCGTGGGCATCGGGATCGCGGGCTTCGGTGGTCTATAGAAGAATGCAAAGGTGTTCATTTAGTTTCCCCATGCCCCTCTACAGGTCCCATTACCTTGCGATTCGCTCGTCGCTCCTTCGTGTCATCTTTACTGTCGCTCTCGTCCCTTATCCGATTGTCCTTGTTCATCTTCAGCTATTTTAATATATTTCACAAAAATTTTAGGTTATTTTAACAAAACACAAAAATACGTCTATAAAATATCACGAAAAATTTTCAAATTAAGTATAATAACAATTTTCTCAGAAACTGCTTTCAGGCATTTAAAATATCAGGATTTCCGATACAGTTGAAATCGGCAAAGTGAACTGAGTATATAGAGGACCGAGTATATAGAGGTAGCAATATATACCGTTCATACCATGTAAGAGAGCACGAGTTTCCACACCTTGAGAGTTCCTGTCTGAGGAAAGGCTAGAAATTCTTTGCACCGCTTTCGAGATATCGAAACGCTTGCAGTTTCCCAAATATGTTCTCCCTCAGCGTCGGTTATTGTTTTCGACGTTTTAGAGCCGTAAAATTAAGAATACCATTACAATTTCTAAAGAAAAGTTCAAAACAACGTAAACTAAATAGCAAGAGCCGCACAATAACCATAATTAGATCAATTCTTTCGCAAAGTTCCAGAAATATAAACGTTTCCACTTCTTGCACGTATTATCGAATTTATTATTTTTACTCACATGAATTTTAAATCAAATAACAAAATTTAACTACCAAAATGTCACGTAAAAATTTGGTAATATGATTAACTGCGACGACGGCTTCTGGAACGCCTACGACGGCCGCTGGAGCTCCTTTTCCGGCCACTTGACTTCTTGCGCCGGCCGCCACGGGACTTCCTGCGGCTGCTACTTCTACCTCTTCCATGACGTCGTCCTCGTCCACCGCACGCGCTACAATCTACCAAAGCTTCGAGGTCACGGACTTCGAGATCGTGGGCATCGGGATCACGGGCTTCGGTGGTCTATAGAAGAATGCAAAGGTGTTCATTTAGTTTCCCCACGCCCCTCTACAGGTCCCATTACCTTGCGATTCGCTCGTCGCTCCTTCGTGTCATCTTTACTGTCGCTCTCGTCCCTTATCCGATTGTCCTTGTTCATCTTCAGCTATTTTAATATATTTCACAAAAATTTTAGGTTATTTTAACAAAACACAAAAATACGTCTATAAAATATCACGAAAAATTTTCAAATTAAGTATAACAATTTTCTCAGAAACTGCTTTGAGGCATTTAAAATATCACGACTGATTTCCGATACAGTTGAAATCGGCAGAGTCTACTGAGTATATAGAGGACCGAGTATATAGAGGTAGCAATATATACCGTTCATACCATGTAAGAGAGCACGAGTTTCCACACCTTGAGAGTTCCTGTCTGAGGAAAGGCTAGAAATTCTTTGCACCGCTTTCGAGATATCGAAAAGCTTGCAGTTTCCCAAATATGTTCTCCCTCAGCTTCCAATGCGTCGCTTATTGTTTTCGACGTTTTTAGAACCGTAAAATTAAGAATACCATTACAATTTTAAAGAAAAGTTCAAAAAAATCTAAATAAAATAGCAAGAGCCGCACAATAACCATATATAGATCAATTCTTTCGCAAAATTCCAGAAATGTAAACGTTTCCACTTCTTGCACGTATTATCGAATTTATTAATTTTACTCACATGAATTTGAAATCAAATAACAAAATTTAACTACCAAAATGTCACGTAAAAATTTGCTAAAATGATTAACTGCTACGACGGCTTCTGGAACGCCTACGACGGCCGCTGGAGCTCCTTTTCCGGCCACTTGACTTCTTGCGCCGGCCGCCACGGGACTTTCTGCGGCTGCTACTTCTACCTCTTCCATGACGTCGTCCTCCTCCACCGCACGCGCTACAATCTACCAAAGCTTCGAGGTCACGGACTTCGAGATCGTGGGCATTGGGATCGCGGGCTTCGGTGGTCTATAGAAGAATGCAAAGGTGTTCATTTAGTTTCCCCACGCCCCTCTACAGGTCCAATTACCTTGCGATTCGCTCGTCGCTCCTTCGTGTTGTCTTTACAATCGCTCTCGTCCCTTATCCGATTGTCCTTGTTCATCTTCAGCTATTTTAATATATTTCACAAAAATTTTAGGTTATTTTAACAAAACACAAAAATACGTCTATAAAATATCACGAAAAATTTTCAAATTAAGTATAATAACAATTTTCTCAGAAACTGCTTTGAGGCATTTAAAATATCAGGACTGATTTCCGATACAGTTGAAATCGGCAAAGTGTACTGAGTATATAGAGGACCGAGTATATAGAGGTAGCAATATATACCGTTCATACCATGTAAGAAGCACGAGTTTCCACATCTTGAGAGTTCCTATCTGAGGAAAGGCTAGAAATTCTTTGCACCTCTTTCGAGATATCGAAACGCTTGCAGTTTCCCAAATATGTTCTCCCTCAGCGTCGGTTATTGTTTTCGACGTTTTTAGAGCCGTAAAATTAAGAATACCATTACAATTTCTAAAGAAAAGTTCAAAACAACGTAAATAAAATAGCAAGAGCCGCACAATAACCATAATTAGATCAATTCTTTCGCAAAGTTCCAGAAATATAAACGTTTCCACTTCTTGCACGTATTATCGAATTTATTATTTTTACTCACATGAATTTTAAATCAAATAACAAAATTTAACTGCCAAAATGTCACGTAAAAATTTGGTAATATGATTAACTGCGACGACGGCTTCTGGAACGCCTACGACGGCCGCTGGAGCTCCTTTTCAGGCCACTTGACTTCTTGCGCCGGCCGCCACGGGACTTCCTGCGGCTGCTACTTCTACCTCTTCCATGACGTCGTCCTCGTCCACCGCACGCGCTACAATCTACCAAAGCTTCGAGGTCACGGACTTCGAGATCGTGGGCATCGGGATCGCGGGCTTCGGTGGTCTATAGAAGAATGCAAAGGTGTTCATTTAGTTTCCCTACGCCCCTCTACAGGTCCCATTACCTTGCGATTCGCTCGTCGCTCCTTCGTGTCATCTTTACTGTCGCCCTCGTCCCTTATCCGATTGTCCTTGTTCATCTTCAGCTATTTTAATATATTTCACAAAAATTTTAGGTTATTTTAACAAAACACAAAAATACGTCTATAAAATATCACGAAAAATTTTCAAATGAAGTATAATAACAATTTTCTCAGAAACTGCTTTGAGGCATTTAAAATATCAGGACTGATTTCCGATACAGTTGAAATCGGCAAAGTGAACTGAGTATATAGAGGACCGAGTATATAGAGGTAGCAATATATACCGTTCATACCATGTAAGAGAGCACGAGTTTCCACACCTTGAGAGTTCCTGTCTGAGGAAAGGCTAGAAATTCTTTGCACCGCTTTCGAGATATCGAAACGCTTGCAGTTTCCCAAATATGTTCTCCCTCAGCGTCGGTTATTGTTTTCGACGTTTTAGAGCCGTAAAATTAAGAATACCATTACAATTTCTAAAGAAAAGTTCAAAACAACGTAAACTAAATAGCAAGAGCCGCACAATAACCATAATTAGATCAATTCTTTCGCAAAGTTCCAGAAATATAAACGTTTCCACTTCTTGCACGTATTATCGAATTTATTATTTTTACTCACATGAATTTTAAATCAAATAACAAAATTTAACTACCAAAATGTCACGTAAAAATTTGGTAATATGATTAACTGCGACGACGGCTTCTGGAACGCCTACGACGGCCGCTGGAGCTCCTTTTCCGGCCACTTGACTTCTTGCGCCGGCCGCCACGGGACTTCCTGCGGCTGCTACTTCTACCTCTTCCATGACGTCGTCCTCGTCCACCGCACGCGCTACAATCTACCAAAGCTTCGAGGTCACGGACTTCGAGATCGTGGGCATCGGGATCGCGGGCTTCGGTGGTCTATAGAAGAATGCAAAGGTGTTCATTTAGTTTCCCCACGCCCCTCTACAGGTCCAATTACCTTGCGATTCGCTCGTCGCTCCTTCGTGTTGTCTTTACAATCGCTCTCGTCCCTTATCCGATTGTCCTTGTTCATCTTCAGCTATTTTAATATATTTCACAAAAATTTTAGGTTATTTTAACAAAACACAAAAATACGTCTATAAAATATCACGAAAAATTTTCAAATGAGGTATAATAACAATTTTCTCAGAAACTGCTTTCAGGCATTTAAAATATCACGACTGATTTCCGATACAGTTGAAATCGGCAAAGTGTACTGAGTATATAGAGGGCCGAGTATATAGAGGTAGCAATGTATACCGTTCATACCATGTAAGAAGCACGAGTTTCCACATCTTGAGAGTTCCTATCTGAGGAAAGGCTAGAAATTCTTTGCACCGCTTTCGAGATATCGAAACGCTTGCAGTTTCCCAAATATGTTCTCCCTCAGCGTCGGTTATTGTTTTCGACGTTTTTAGAGCCGTAAAATTAAGAATACCATTACAATTTCTAAAGAAAAGTTCAAAACAACGTAAATTAAATAGCAAGAGCCGCACAATAACCATAATTAGATCAATTCTTTCGCAAAGTTCCAGAAATATAAACGTTTCCACTTCTTGCACGTATTATCGAATTTATTATTTTTACTCACATGAATTTTAAATCAAATAACAAAATTTAACTGCCAAAATGTCACGTAAAAATTTGGTAATATGATTAACTGCGACGACGGCTTCTGGAACGCCTACGACGGCCGCTGGAGCTCCTTTTCAGGCCACTTGACTTCTTGCGCCGGCCGCCACGGGACTTCCTGCGGCTGCTACTTCTACCTCTTCCATGACGTCGTCCTCGTCCACCGCACGCGCTACAATCTACCAAAGCTTCGAGGTCACGGACTTCGAGATCGTGGGCATCGGGATCGCGGGCTTCGGTGGTCTATAGAAGAATGCAAAGGTGTTCATTTAGTTTCCCTACGCCCCTCTACAGGTCCCATTACCTTGCGATTCGCTCGTCGCTCCTTCGTATCATCTTTACTGTCGCTCTCGTCCCTTATCCGATTGTCCTTGTTCATCTTCAGCTATTTTAATATATTTCACAAAAATTTTAGGTTATTTTAACAAAACACAAAAATACGTCTATAAAATATCACGAAAAATTTTCAAATGAAGTATAATAACAATTTTCTCAGAAACTGCTTTGAGGCATTTAAAATATCAGGACTGATTTCCGATACAGTTGAAATCGGCAAAGTGAACTGAGTATATAGAGGACCGAGTATATAGAGGTAGCAATATATACCGTTCATACCATGTAAGAGAGCACGAGTTTCCACACCTTGAGTTCCTGTCTGAGGAAAGGCTAGAAATTCTTTGCACCGCTTTCGAGATATCGAAACGCTTGAGTTTCCCAAATATGTTCTCCCTCAGTGTCGGTTATTGTTTTCGACGTTTTAGAGCCGTAAAATTAAGAATACCATTACAATTTCTAAAGAAAAGTTCAAAACAACGTAAATAAAATAGCAAGAGCCGCACAATAACCATAATTAGATCAATTCTTTCGCAAAGTTCCAGAAATATAAACGTTTCCACTTCTTGCACGTATTATCGAATTTATTATTTTTACTCACATGAATTTTAAATCAAATAACAAAATTTAACTACCAAAATGTCACGTAAAAATTTGGTAATATGATTAACTGCGACGACGGCTTCTGGAACGCCTACGACGGCCGCTGGAGCTCCTTTTCCGGCCACTTGACTTCTTGCGCCGGCCGCCACGGGACTTCCTGCGGCTGCTACTTCTACCTCTTCCATGACGTCGTCCTCGTCCACCGCACGCGCTACAATCTACCAAAGCTTCGAGGTCACGGACTTCGAGATCGTGGGCATCGGGATCGCGGGCTTCGGTCGTCTATAGAAGAATGCAAAGGTGTTCATTTAGTTTCCCCACGCCCCTCTACAGGTCCCATTACCTTGCGATTCGCTCGTCGCTCCTTCGTGTCATCTTTACAGTCGCTTTCGTCCCTTATCCGATTCTCCTTGTTCATCTTCAGCTATTTTAATATATTTCACAAAAATTTTAGGTTATTTTAACAAACCACAAAAATACGTCTATAAAATATCACGAAAAAATTTCAAATTAAGTATAATAACAATTTTCTCAGAAACTGCTTTGAGGCATTTAAAATATCAGGACTGATTTCCGATACAGTTGAAATCGGCAAAGTGAACTGAGTATATAGAGGACCGAGTATATAGAGGTAGCAATATATACCGTTCATACCATGTAAGAGAGCACGAGTTTCCACACCTTGAGAGTTCCTGTCTGAGGAAAGGCTAGAAATTCTTTGCACTGCTTTCGAGATATCGAAACGCTTGCAGTTTCCCAAATATGTTCTCCCTCAGCTTCCAATGCGTCGGTTATTGTTTTCGACGTTTTTAGAGCCGTAAAATTAAGAATACCATTACAATTTCTAAAGAAAAGTTCAAAACAACGTAAATAAAATAGCAAGAGTCGCACAATAACCATAATTAGATCAATTCTTTCGCAAAGTTCCAGAAATATAAACGTTTCCACTTCTTGCACGTATTATCGAATTTATTATTTTTACTCACATGAATTTTAAATCAAATAACAAAATTTAACTAGCAAAATGTCACGTAAAAATTTGGTAATATGATTAACTGCGACGACGGCTTCTGGAACGCCTACGACGGCCGCTGGAGCTCCTTTTCCGGCCACTTGACTTCTTGCGCCGGCCGCCACGGGACTTCCTGCGGCTGCTACTTCTACCTCTTCCATGACGTCGTCCTCGTCCACCGCACGCGCTACAATCTACCAAAGCTTCGAGGTCACGGACTTCGAGATCGTGGGCATCGGGATCGCGGGCTTCGGTGGTCTATAGAAGAATGCAAAGGTGTTCATTTAGTTTCCCCATGCCCCTCTACAGGTCCCATTACCTTGCGATTCGCTCGTCGCTCCTTCGTGTCATCTTTACTGTCGCTCTCGTCCCTTATCCGATTGTCCTTGTTCATCTTCAGCTATTTTAATATATTTCACAAAAATTTTAGGTTATTTTAACAAAACACAAAAATACGTCTATAAAATATCACGAAAAATTTTCAAATTAAGTATAATAACAATTTTCTCAGAAACTGCTTTCAGGCATTTAAAATATCAGGATTTCCGATACAGTTGAAATCGGCAAAGTGAACTGAGTATATAGAGGACCGAGTATATAGAGGTAGCAATATATACCGTTCATACCATGTAAGAGAGCACGAGTTTCCACACCTTGAGAGTTCCTGTCTGAGGAAAGGCTAGAAATTCTTTGCACCGCTTTCGAGATATCGAAAAGCTTGCAGTTTCCCAAATATGTTCTCCCTCAGCTGCCAATGCGTCGCTTATTGTTTTCGACGTTTTTAGAACCGTAAAATTAAAAATACCATTACAATTTTAAAGAAAAGTTTAAAAAAAACCTAAATAAAATAGCAAGAGCCGCACAATAACCATAATTAGATCAATTCTTTCGCAAAACTCCAGAAATGTAAACGTTTCCACTTCTTGCACGTATTATCGAATTTATTATTTTTACTCACATGAATTTTAAATCAAATAACAAAATTTAACTACCAAAATGTCACGTAAAAATTTGGTAATATGATTAACTGCGACGACGGCTTCTGGAACGCCTACGACGGCCGCTGGAGCTCCTTTTCCGGCCACTTGACTTCTTGCGCCGGCCGCCACGGGACTTCCTGCGGCTGCTACTTCTACCTCTTCCATGACGTCGTCCTCGTCCACCGCACGCGCTACAATCTACCAAAGCTTCGAGGTCACGGACTTCGAGATCGTGGGCATCGGGATCGCGGGCTTCGGTCGTCTATAGAAGAATGCAAAGGTGTTCATTTAGTTTCCCCACGCCCCTCTACAGGTCCCATTACCTTGCGATTCGCTCGTCGCTCCTTCGTGTCATCTTTACAGTCGCTCTCGTCCCTTATCCGATTGTCCTTGTTCATTTTCAGCTATTTTAATATATTTCACAAAAATTTTAGGTTATTTTAACAAAACACAAAAATACGTCTATAAAATATCACGAAAAATTTTCAAATTAAGTATAATAACAATTTTCTCAGAAACTGCTTTGAGGCATTTAAAATATCAGGACTGATTTCCGATACAGTTGAAATCGGCAAAGTGAACTGAGTATATAGAGGACCGAGTATATAGAGGTAGCAATATATACCGTTCATACCATGTAAGAGAGCACGAGTTTCCACACCTTGAGAGTTCCTGTCTGAGGAAAGGCTAGAAATTCTTTGCACCGCTTTCGATATATCGAAAAGCTTGCAGTTTCCCAAATATGTTCTCCCTCAGCTGCCAATGCGTCGCTTATTGTTTTCGACGTTTTTACAACCGTAAAATTAAGAATACTATTACAATTTTAAAGAAAAGTTCAAAAAAACCTAAATAAAATAGCAAGAGCCGCACAATAACCATAATTAGATCAATTCTTTCGCAAAATTCCAGAAATGTAAACGTTTCCACTTCTTGCACGTATTATCGAATTTATTATTTTTACTCACATGAATTTGAAATCAAATAACAAAATTTAACTACCAAAATGTCACGTAAAAATTTGCTAAAATGATTAACTGCTACGACGGCTTCTGGAACGCCTACGACGGCCGCTGGAGCTCCTTTTCCGGCCACTTGACTTCTTGCGCCGGCCGCCACGGGACTTTCTGCGGCTGCTACTTCTACCTCTTCCATGACGTCGTCCTCCTCCACCGCACGCGCTACAATCTACCAAAGCTTCGAGGTCACGGACTTCGAGATCGTGGGCATTGGGATCGCGGGCTTCGGTGGTCTATAGAAGAATGCAAAGGTGTTCATTTAGTTTCCCCACGCCCCTCTACAGGTCCAATTACCTTGCGATTCGCTCGTCGCTCCTTCGTGTTGTCTTTACAATCGCTCTCGTCCCTTATCCGATTGTCCTTGTTCATCTTCAGCTATTTTAATATATTTCACAAAAATTTTAGGTTATTTTAACAAAACACAAAAATACGTCTATAAAATATCACGAAAAATTTTCAAATTAAGTATAATAACAATTTTCTCAGAAACTGCTTTGAGGCATTTAAAATATCAGGACTGATTTCCGATACAGTTGAAATCGGCAAAGTGTACTGAGTATATAGAGGACCGAGTATATAGAGGTAGCAATATATACCGTTCATACCATGTAAGAAGCACGAGTTTCCACATCTTGAGAGTTCCTATCTGAGGAAAGGCTAGAAATTCTTTGCACCGCTTTCGAGATATCGAAACGCTTGCAGTTTCCCAAATATGTTCTCCCTCAGCGTCGGTTATTGTTTTCGACGTTTTTAGAGCCGTAAAATTAAGAATACCATTACAATTTCTAAAGAAAAGTTCAAAAGAACGTAAATAAAATAGCAAGAGCCGCACAATAACCATAATTAGATCAATTCTTTCGCAAAGTTCCAGAAATATAAACGTTTCCACTTCTTGCACGTATTATCGAATTTATTATTTTTACTCACATGAATTTTAAATCAAATAACAAAATTTAACTGCCAAAATGTCACGTAAAAATTTGGTAATATGATTAACTGCGACGACGGCTTCTGGAACGCCTACGACGGCCGCTGGAGCTCCTTTTCAGGCCACTTGACTTCTTGCGCCGGCCGCCACGGGACTTCCTGCGGCTGCTACTTCTACCTCTTCCATGACGTCGTCCTCGTCCACCGCACGCGCTACAATCTACCAAAGCTTCGAGGTCACGGACTTCGAGATCGTGGGCATCGGGATCGCGGGCTTCGGTGGTCTATAGAAGAATGCAAAGGTGTTCATTTAGTTTCCCTACGCCCCTCTACAGGTCCCATTACCTTGCGATTCGCTCGTCGCTCCTTCGTGTCATCTTTACTGTCGCTCTCGTCCCTTATCCGATTGTCCTTGTTCATCTTCAGCTATTTTAATATATTTCACAAAAATTTTAGGTTATTTTAACAAAACACAAAAATACGTCTATAAAATATCACGAAAAATTTTCAAATGAAGTATAATAACAATTTTCTCAGAAACTGCTTTGAGGCATTTAAAATATCAGGACTGATTTCCGATACAGTTGAAATCGGCAAAGTGAACTGAGTATATAGAGGACCGAGTATATAGAGGTAGCAATATATACCGTTCATACCATGTAAGAGAGCACGAGTTTCCACACCTTGAGAGTTCCTGTCTGAGGAAAGGCTAGAAATTCTTTGCACCGCTTTCGAGATATCGAAACGCTTGAGTTTCCCAAATATGTTCTCCCTCAGTGTCGGTTATTGTTTTCGACGTTTTAGAGCCGTAAAATTAAGAATACCATTACAATTTCTAAAGAAAAGTTCAAAACAACGTAAATAAAATAGCAAGAGCCGCACAATAACCATAATTAGATCAATTCTTTCGCAAAGTTCCAGAAATATAAACGTTTCCACTTCTTGCACGTATTATCGAATTTATTATTTTTACTCACATGAATTTTAAATCAAATAACAAAATTTAACTACCAAAATGTCACGTAAAAATTTGGTAATATGATTAACTGCGACGACGGCTTCTGGAACGCCTACGACGGCCGCTGGAGCTCCTTTTCCGGCCACTTGACTTCTTGCGCCGGCCGCCACGGGACTTCCTGCGGCTGCTACTTCTACCTCTTCCATGACGTCGTCCTCGTCCACCGCACGCGCTACAATCTACCAAAGCTTCGAGGTCACGGACTTCGAGATCGTGGGCATCGGGATCGCGGGCTTCGGTCGTCTATAGAAGAATGCAAAGGTGTTCATTTAGTTTCCCCACGCCCCTCTACAGGTCCCATTACCTTGCGATTCGCTCGTCGCTCCTTCGTGTCATCTTTACAGTCGCTCTCGTCCCTTATCCGATTGTCCTTGTTCATTTTCAGCTATTTTAATATATTTCACAAAAATTTTAGGTTATTTTAACAAAACACAAAATACGTCTATAAAATATCACGAAAAATTTTCAAATTAAGTATAATAACAATTTTCTCAGAAACTGCTTTCAGGCATTTAAAATATCACGACTGATTTCCGATACAGTTGAAATCGGCAAAGTGTACTGAGTATATAGAGGACCGAGTATATAGAGGTAGCAATATATACCGTTCATACCATGTAAGAGAGCACGAGTTTCCACACCTTGAGAGTTCCTGTCTGAGGAAAGGCTAGAAATTCTTTGCACCGCTTTCGAGATATCGAAAAGCGTGCAGTTTCCCAAATATGTTCTCCCTCAGCTGCCAATGCGTCGCTTATTGTTTTCGACGTTTTTAGAACCGTAAAATTAAAAATACCATTACAATTTTAAAGAAAAGTTCAAAAAAACCTAAATAAAATAGCAAGAGCCGCACAATAACCATAATTAGATCAATTCTTTCGCAAAATTCCAGAAATGTAAACGTTTCCACTTCTTGCACGTATTATCGAATTTATTATTTTTACTCACATGAATTTGAAAACAAATAACAAAATTTAACTACCAAAATGTCACGTAAAAATTTGGTAATATGATTAACTGCGACGACGGCTTCTGGAACGCCTACGACGGCCGCTGGAGCTCCTTTTCCGGCCACTTGACTTCTTGCGCCGGCCGCCACGGGACTTCCTGCGGCTGCTACTTCTACCTCTTCCATGACGTCGTCCTCGTCCACCGCACGCGCTACAATCTACCAAAGCTTCGAGGTCACGGACTTCGAGATCGTGGGCATCGGGATCGCGGGCTTCGGTGGTCTATAGAAGAATGCAAAGGTGTTCATTTAGTTTCCCCACGCCCCTCTGCAGGTCCCATTACCTTGCGATTCGCTCGTCGCTCCTTCGTGTCATCTTTACAGTCGCTCTCGTCCCTTATCCGATTGTCCTTGTTCATCTTCAGCTATTTTAATATATTTCACAAAAATTTTAGGTTATTTTAACAAAACACAAAAATACGTCTATAAAATATCACGAAAAATTTTCAAATGAAGTATAATAACAATTTTCTCAGAAACTGCTTTGAGGCATTTAAAATATCACGACTGATTTCCGATACAGTTGAAATCGGCAAAGTGTACTGAGTATATAGAGGACCGAGTATATAGAGGTAGCAATATATACCGTTCATACCATGTAAGAAGCACGAGTTTCCACATCTTGAGAGTTTCTGTCTGAGGAAAGGCTAGAAATTCTTTGCACCGCTTTCGAGATATCGAAACGCTTGCAGTTTCCCAAATATGTTCTCCCTCAGCGTCGGTTATTGTTTTCGACGTTTTTAGAGCCGTAAAATTAAGAATACCATTACAATTTCTAAAGAAAAGTTCAAAACAACGTTAATAAAATAGCAAGAGCCGCACAATAACCATAATTAGATCAATTCTTTTGCAAAGTTCCAGAAATATAAACGTTTCCACTTCTTGCACGTATTATCGAATTTATTATTTTTACTCACATGAAATTTAAATCAAATAACAAAATTTAACTACCAAAATGTCACGTAAAAATTTGGTAATATGATTAACTGCGACGACGGCTTCTGGAACGCCTACGACGGCCGCTGGAGCTCCTTTTCCGGCCACTTGACTTCTTGCGCCGGCCGCCACGGGACTTCCTGCGGCTGCTACTTCTACCTCTTCCATGACGTCGTCCTCGTCCACCGCACGCGCTACAATCTACCAAAGCTTCGAGGTCACGGACTTCGAGGTCGTGGGCATCGGGATCGCGGGCTTCGGTGGTCTATAGAAGAATGCAAAGGTGTTCATTTAGTTTCCCCACTCCCCTCTACAGGTCCCATTACCTTGCGATTCGCTCGTCGCTCCTTCGTGTCATCTTTACAGTCGCTCTCGTCCCTTATCCGATTGTCCTTGTTCATCTTCAGCTATTTTAATATATTTCACAAAAATTTTAGGTTATTTTAACAAAACACAAAAATACGTCTATAAAATATCACGAAAAAATTTCAAATTAAGTATAATAACAATTTTCTCAGAAACTGCTTTGAGGCATTTAAAATATCAGGACTGATTTCCGATACAGTTGAAATCGGCAAAGTGAACTGAGTATATAGAGGACCGAGTATATAGAGGTAGCAATATATACCGTTCATACCATGTAAGAGAGCACGAGTTTCCACACCTTGAGAGTTCCTGTCTGAGGAAAGGCTAGAAATTCTTTGCACCGCTTTCGAGATATCGAAACGCTTGCAGTTTCCCAAATATGTTCTCCCACAGCTGCCAATGCGTCGCTTATTGTTTTCGACGTTTTTAGAGCCGTAAAATTAAGAATACCATTACAATTTCTAAAGAAAAGTTCAAAACAACGTAAATAAAATAGCAAGAGCCGCGCAATAACCATAATTAGATCAATTCTTTCGCAAAGTTCCAGAAATATAAACGTTTCCACTTCTTGCACGTATTATCGAATTTATTATTTTTACTCACATGAATTTTAAATCAAATAACAAAATTTAACTACCAAAATGTCACGTAAAAATTTGGTAATATGATTAACTGCGACGACGGCTTCTGGAACGCCTACGACGGCCGCTGGAGCTCCTTTTCCGGCCACTTGACTTCTTGCGCCGGCCGCCACGGGACTTCCTGCGGCTGCTACTTCTACCTCTTCCATGACGTCGTCCTCGTCCACCGCACGCGCTACAATCTACCAAAGCTTCGAGGTCACGGACTTCGAGATCGTGGGCATCGGGATCGCGGGCTTCGGTGGTCTATAGAAGAATGCAAAGGTGTTCATTTAGTTTCCCTACGCCCCTCTACAGGTCCCATTACCTTGCGATTCGCTCGTCGCTCCTTCGTGTCATCTTTACTGTCGCTCTCGTCCCTTATCCGATTGTCCTTGTTCATCTTCAGCTATTTTAATATATTTCACAAAAATTTTAGGTTATTTTAACAAAACACAAAAATACGTCTATAAAATATCACGAAAAATTTTCAAATGAAGTATAATAACAATTTTCTCAGAAACTGCTTTGAGGCATTTAAAATATCAGGACTGATTTCCGATACAGGTGAAATCGGCAAAGTGAACTGAGTATATAGAGGACCGAGTATATAGAGGTAGCAATATATACCGTTCATACCATGTAAGAGAGCACGAGTTTCCACACCTTGAGAGTTCTTGTCTGAGGAAAGGCTAGAAATTCTTTGCACCGCTTTCGAGATATCGAAACGCTTGAGTTTCCCAAATATGTTCTCCCTCAGTGTCGGTTTTTGTTTTCGACGTTTTAGAGCCGTAAAATTAAGAATACCATTACAATTTCTAAAGAAAATTTCAAAACAACGTAAATAAAATAGCAAGAGCCGCACAATAACCATAATTAGATCAATTCTTTCGCAAAGTTCCAGAAATATAAACGTTTCCACTTCTTGCACGTATTATCGAATTTATTATTTTTACTCACATGAATTTTAAATCAAATAACAAAATTTAACTACCAAAATGTCACGTAAAAATTTGGTAATATGATTAACTGCGACGACGGCTTCTGGAACGCCTACGACGGCCGCTGGAGCTCCTTTTCCGGCCACTTGACTTCTTGCGCCGGCCGCCACGGGACTTCCTGCGGCTGCTACTTCTACCTCTTCCATGACGTCGTCCTCGTCCACCGCACGCGCTACAATCTACCAAAGCTTCGAGGTCACGGACTTCGAGATCGTGGGCATCGGGATCGCGGGCTTCGGTGGTCTATAGAAGAATGCAAAGGTGTTCATTTAGTTTCCCCACTCCCCTCTACAGGTCCCATTACCTTGCGATTCGCTCGTCGCTCCTTCGTGTCATCTTTACAGTCGCTCTCGTCCCTTATCCGATTGTCCTTGTTCATCTTCAGCTATTTTAATATATTTCACAAAAATTTTAGGTTATTTTAACAAAACACAAAAATACGTCTATAAAATATCACGAAAAAATTTCAAATGAAGTATAATAACAATTTTCTCAGAAACTGCTTTGAGGCATTTAAAATATCAGGACTGATTTCCGATACAGTTGAAATCGGCAAAGTGAACTGAGTATATAGAGGACCGAGTATATAGAGGTAGCAATATATACCGTTCATACCATGTAAGAGAGCACGAGTTTCCACACCTTGAGAGTTCCTGTCTGAGGAAAGGCTAGAAATTCTTTGCACCGCTTTCGAGATATCGAAACGCTTGCAGTTTCCCAAATATGTTCTCCCACAGCTGCCAATGCGTCGCTTATTGTTTTCGACTTTTTTAGAGCCGTAAAATTAAGAATACCATTACAATTTCTAAAGAAAAGTTCAAAACAACGTAAATAAAATAGCAAGAGCCGCACAATAACCATAATTAGATCAGTTCTTTCGCAAAGTTCCAGAAATATAAACGTTTCCACTTCTTGCACGTATTATCGAATTTATTATTTTTACTCACATGAATTTTAAATCAAATAACAAAATTTAACTACCAAAATGTCACGTAAAAATTTGGTAATATGATTAACTGCGACGACGGCTTCTGGAACGCCTACGACGGCCGCTGGAGCTCCTTTTCCGGCCACTTGACTTCTTGCGCCGGCCGCCACGGGACTTCCTGCGGCTGCTACTTCTACCTCTTCCATGACGTCGTCCTCGTCCACCGCACGCGCTACAATCTACCAAAGCTTCGAGGTCACGGACTTCGAGATCGTGGGCATCGGGATCGCGGGCTTCGGTGGTCTATAGAAGAATGCAAAGGTGTTCATTTAGTTTCCCCACGCCCCTCTGCAGGTCCCATTACCTTGCGATTCGCTCGTCGCTCCTTCGTGTCATCTTTACAGTCGCTCTCGTCCCTTATCCGATTGTCCTTGTTCATCTTCAGCTATTTTAATATATTTCACAAAAATTTTAGGTTATTTTAACAAAACACAAAAATACGTCTATAAAATATCACGAAAAATTTTCAAATGAAGTATAATAACAATTTTCTCAGAAACTGCTTTGAGGCATTTAAAATATCAGGACTGATTTCCGATACAGTTGAAATCGGCAAGGTGAACTGAGTATATAGAGGACCGAGTATATAGAGGTAGCAATATATACCGTTCATACCATGTAAGAGAGCACGAGTTTCCACACCTTGAGAGTTCCTGTCTGAGGAAAGGCTAGAAATTCTTTGCACCGCTTTCGAGATATCGAAACGCTTGCAGTTTCCCAAATATGTTCTCCCACAGCTGCCAATGCGTCGCTTATTGTTTTCGACGTTTTTAGAGCCGTAAAATTAAGAATACCATTACAATTTCTAAAGAAAAGTTCAAAACAACGTAAATAAAATAGCAAGAGCCGCACAATAACCATAATTAGATCAATTCTTTCGCAAAGTTCCAGAAATATAAACGTTTCCACTTCTTGCACGTATTATCGAATTTATTATTTTTACTCACATGAATTTTAAATCAAATAACAAAATTTAACTACCAAAATGTCACGTAAAAATTTGGTAATATGATTAACTGCGACGACGGCTTCTGGAACGCCTACGACGGCCGCTGGAGCTCCTTTTCCGGCCACTTGACTTCTTGCGCCGGCCGCCACGGGACTTCCTGCGGCTGCTACTTCTACCTCTTCCATGACGTCGTCCTCGTCCACCGCACGCGCTACAATCTACCAAAGCTTCGAGGTCACGGACTTCGAGATCGTGGGCATCGGGATCGCGGGCTTCGGTGGTCTATAGAAGAATGCAAAGGTGTTCATTTAGTTTCCCCACGCCCCTCTACAGGTCCCATTACCTTGCGATTCGCTCGTCGCTCCTTCGTGTCATCTTTACAGTCGCTCTCGTCCCTTATCCGATTGTCCTTGTTCATCTTCAGCTATTTTAATATATTTCACAAAAGTTTTAGATTATTTTAACAAAACACAAAAATACGTCTATAAAATATCACGAAAAATTTTCAAATTAAGTATAATAACAATTTTCTCAGAAACTGCTTTCAAGCATTTAAAATATCAGGACTGATTTCCGATACAGTTGAAATTGGCAAAGTGAACTGAGTATATAGAGGACCGAGTATATAGAGGTAGCAATATATACCGTTCATACCATGTAAAAACACGAGTTTCCACATCTTGAGAGTTCCTATCTGAGGAAAGGCTAGAAATTCTTTGCACCGCTTTCGCGATATCGAAACGCTTGCAGTTTCCCAAATATGTTCTCCCTCAGCGTCGGTTATTGTTTTCGACGTTTTTAGAGCCGTAAAATTAAGAATACCATTACAATTTTAAAGAAAAGTTCAAAACAACGTAAATAAAATAGCAAGAGCCGCACAATAACCATAATTAGATCAATTCTTTCGCAAAGTTCCAGAAATATAAACATTTCCACTTCTTGCACGTATTATCGAATTTATTATTTTTACTCACATGAATTTTAAATCAAATAACAAAATTTAACTACCAAGATGTCACGTAAAAATTTGGTAAAATGATTAACTGCGACGACGGCTTCTGGAACGCCTACGACGGCCGCTGGAGCTCCTTTTCCGGCCACTTGACTTCTTGCGCCGGCCGCCACGGGACTTCCTGCGGCTGCTACTTCTACCTCTTCCATGACGTCGTCCTCGTCCACCGCACGCGCTACAGTCTACCAAAGCTTCGAGGTCACGGACTTCGAGATCGTGGGCATCGGGTTCGCGGGCTTCGGTAGTCTATAGAAGAATGCAAAGGTGTTCATTTAGTTTCCCCACGCTCAATTTTCTCAGAAACTGCTTTGAGTCATTTAAAATGTCAGGACTGACTTCCGATGCAGTTAAAATCGGCAAAGTGAACTGAGTATATAGAGGACCGAGTACATAGAGGACCGAGTTGTAGAGGACTGAGTATATGGAGGGCTGAGTATACAGAGTACCGATTATATAGAGGACCAGTTACATAGAGGACCGATCATACAGGACACCGGATATATAAATGACTGAGTATATAGAGGACCAAGTATATAAAGGACCGAGTATACAGCGAACCGAGTACACAAAAATTACAATATATATCTGTTCCGTTGCTATTTCGCCGATTTGAGAAAATAAGTGTTCGCAATAACTAAATTTGAGACAAACTGAAATTACTTTGCTGAGGTTTCCATAGACTTCGACATTTCGCGGTTGACAGTCGACATTTCGCAGTAAACTTTGATAATTTCGATTTTCCGGGGTAAAAAAAGAATCTGAGATGGTCTTCGCACTAAATTACAGAGATACTCAGAATCTGACCGCTCTGGCTTCCTTGCAGGCACCACTGAAGTATTTCTTCCTCTCTCTCTCTCTCTCTCTCTCACCTTTTTTATGTTCTTCGGGGTTGAAACACTTTCAATTCACGCAGCGAAGACGACGACTGGTGCTGCCAGTCACCGGTTAGTTTAGCGAGCGGCCAGCGAAGGCAACAATAGCTCGGACGAGAACCTCTCTGACAGCGCCATCTGTGGTGCACAGAACCGAATGGTGCACAGACTTCCGCCACAGAGTATCTAATTTTTTCAGGCTTCTGACTAAATGTCTGCTGTGAGTTTTGAGTTGCCACCGCAACAAGCGAAGAGTGAGAAGAAATCTTTGCGTTTTATTGATATTCCGCTGTAATTAATGGAGAAGTCAGATGCCATGCAGCGCAAAAGCTATGAAAGTCTGTGCTTGAAAGCCTGGGGCATGCCGACGCAGGAGATCCAGTGTTTGTGGCCAGCACAATTCAAGAAGTAAATTTATTTTATAGGCCGACTAAAAAGCAGCCTCGTGTGTCCGGTTGCGTGTTATCAGTGGAGCGCAGCGGAATGTCCTTAAAAGAAACACAGAGACCAACCTGCGAGCGGTGCAGATCCACGTGCCACGAGCAGCGGCGACCACTAAACACCTTTCAAGCTGTCGGCCGCACAATCGAGTGGCAATCATTAAAATAATAAACGATTTATTATCGAGCGACCGCTCACAGTTGCGGCCGCACCTGCGCATCCACGCGAGGCGTCCACGCGTCATCGGGAAAGCTGAACGTGCTGCGCAAGGCTGCACACATGCACTCAATATCTCGCTCGCACATCACAGGACCAAAATGAGAGCGGCACGACAACTGATCCTGCCACACGGACCGCAAGAACACTTCGATATAACTCGATATATCGCATTTTCTTGTTTTTTATTTTCGATTTGCCTTCTGGAGTTGTGTACAAAACTTATTTTGCATAGTTTTTGGTTTAAATATTGTAACAGAAGCGAAGGCTGCCTCTGCCTTTCGCCTCCACCCCTGCACGCGTCTGCCCGATCGTCGCCTTCTTCCATGGCCGCTTGTCTCGTTCCACTCCCTCTCGTCTGCTTGTCGGTCCTCCTGACTGTCTGTGTTTCTGCACTTATTTGCATATTTAAAGTTTTGCTCTCAACGTGGCTGTCATACGCTGAAATCCGCCATTAAGGGCAGGACATGCGTGCGCTTGTGCACACCGCGATTTAGTTTGTTCAGCTTCCCATTGTTGCCGTTCTTGTTCATTTTATCTCGAGTTATTTGACTGAGCTGAATTCTTTTGTTCCTAATAATTGCAAAAAATCCTGTCTTCGTCCTTTCCGTTCGTCCATTATTGTTGTTATTCCTTATAGTGTTGCACCCTTATTTCAATGAAATCGTTTATATTTGTAATTTTTGGAACAATCCTCGCATTTGTAGCCATGGATTTACAGTGGAATACTTCGAGAAGATATAAAACTTCTCCAAGCCACGCACATCCTTCGCTTTTGAAAATTATTATTAATAACAAATTGAATTTTGGGTCTATTTTTTCCGTTTATATATATTCATATAAAATAAGTTGAATGAATTCTGATAAAATAAGTTCATTTTCTGTCCTTGCGCAGAAAATCTAAATACGCCTTACACCCGCAAAGTTAAAAAGGAGGCCCTAGAAGGCTCTTCAAAGTTTGAAAATACTTGATAACAGGAGACAGGAGACAGAGAAGACGAATCACACTCATTTCTACGATATCTTCGCTACGATTAAACTTTCGTGTTAATATATAGCTTGCTGCTTCCCAAATATGCTCTCCCTCAGCTGCCAATACGTCGCGGCCCAAATCTTCTACGTATCCAGAGCGGTAAAATTTAGAGCCGCATTACAATTTTAGAGGAAAAGTTTAAAAACACATATAAAATGTAAGAAATGTAAGCGTTTTCATTTGTCGCACGTATTATCGAATTTATTATTTTTACTCACATGCATTTTTAATTAAATCACGGAATTTAAGTACCAAAATGTCACGTAAAAATTTGGTAAAATGATTAGTTGCGACGACGGCTTCTGGAACGGCCACGACGGCTGCTGGACCTCCTTTTCCGGCCACTTGACTTCTTGCGCCGGCCGCCACGGGACTTCCTGCGGCTGCTACTTCTACCTCTTCCATGCTGTCGTCCTCGTCCACCGCACGCGCTACAATCTACCGAAGTTTCGAGATCACGTGCTCCGAGATCGCGGGCAACGGGATAGCGGGCTTCGGTGGTCTATAGAGGAATGGAAAGGTGTTCATTTAGTTACCCCACGCCCCTCTACAGGTCCCATTACCTTGCGACTCGCTCGTCTCTCCTTCGTGTTATCTTCAGAGTCACGTTCCTTCGTGTCATCTTCAGATTCGCTCTCGCCCAGTAGCCGGTCGTCTTTTTTGTCCATCTTGACCTATTTTAATATATTTCACAAGAAATTTAAATTATATTACCAAATCACGAAAATACGACTTTAAAATATCACGAAAAATTTTCAAATGAACTATAATAACAATTTTCTCAAAAACTGCTTTGAGTCATTGAAATTATCAGGACTGATTTTCGACAAAGTTGAAATCGGCAAAGTGGATTCCTGTCATGTGGCATCATCAGGAAATCTTGCGTTTCTTGACTGTCGACCTGTGTTACCGTGAAAAGCATGGAAATCGCATGGGTATCCTATTGCCGAAGTCATGGAAGATGCTTCACAAAGCTTTTAGAAGCCTTAAAATCGTTTATTTATAACAGTTATGTGGGCGGACCACTCCCATTTCTTGCGGATATTATGCTACGAGTATCACGTGGGCGTGATTTACAACCGATTAAACGCATCTTCAGTTAAAAATAAAGAATATATGCACTTTCTATACCTATCTTGCCTCCTTTTCCCCTTCTCTGCGCCACTAACGGAAGAACAGAGTGAACGCTCTCCCTTCGGCTGCAGGGTGTAACAATGCCCACTGTGCGCCCGAAGCATTTGCACCCCACCCCACTTTCGACGAGTATTTTTCCTCTTTTCGAGTTTTTGATTAATTTCGAGGATCAGCTTTGATTAAATCTGAAATGCAAACACTTTTCTGTGTTAGCAGAATCGGGAAAAAATCGTACTGTTTGTCCAATAAACACACGCACACCTCTGTACCGCCACACATACACACGCATAATCAAGCGTCCTTCATTCCGTAGGACAGCGCAAAGGCACTAAATAACGGGGCAGAGATGGATTCTGGTCCTGATCCTCGATACCGTTTGCCTAAAGCATTATAAGGACGATAATGACAACCATTGCGATGGCGATGATGATGGACTTCATGACGATGACGATGATGATGATGATTGCTTTGTATGCGTGTGCCAAGCAAATTTTTAATGCATTGGAATTAATGTCATTCAACAACGCCGCTCTGCCGCGCCGCCCGAAGCCCTTTCCTTCGAAAGGTCGCCTTCGCCTGGATGGATGGACGGATGGATGGATGGAGGGTTGGACGGACGGTCGTTGATCGGGGGTTGATTGCTGGCGAGGGACTGCAGCAGGAGCAGATGTTTTTCGCCGGACTGAAATGCGTCGGGTAGGCCAGCGTCGAGCTCGCGACATGCTTAGGGGACGGGACACTTTTGTTGTTGTTCAAATTGTTGCTTTTTCGTTGGACGACTCCTTTGTGCTGGGAAATAAGTTCTCCTCCGCGTGCCTCCTTCCTCCCTGCTGCAATGCTGGTCGGCGTAGAGTGCGGAGCTGTATAAATTGATTTGTGGAAATCGTGCGCTTGTTGCTGTTGTTGTTGGCAGGATTTTTGGTACGTGCTTGTTACACCATCGGAGCCGCAGGGGTGTATCTGCCGACTCTAGCGACTGCAGCAGCAACAACAACACGGGAGGTTTTTTGCCCCCAGCAAAACCAGTTCCGTACTTTATTCCCATGCAGGACCTTCCACGCAGGAAGGACGAGAGGTCCACTCTTCGGTGCGCAGCTATTTTTGCGCTTCTCTACTCGAATACTTCTCCCTGTTCGGAGTTGTTGTAGTCCTTTGTCCTTCCTGCTGTTGTGTAATTTTAACTCCTGATTGATGTTCGAAAATGAATGATGGTGTCGCGTCCTGCGTAGCGCTGGAGGAAGGGACACAGTGGCGAGTTGGAGCGAGACGGCGAATGCGGTTACAGAACTCTCCTATTGTTCTTCTTCTAATGGAAGCGCATTCGCGCGCTCCTCAATTGTTCTGCTCGTTTCGCGCATGAGCACACGCGAGGCACGTGCCACTCTTGCAATGCGTTCGGCAGCACCGAAAGTCCTGTCGCACCACAACAGGATACCGCAACTGAAAGCAAAGTATTGCAGAGCTAAGGCATTTTCTTTCCAGATCCTCGATCGCAATGATTTCGGGTGAGATTCATTAACATAAAGCATTCAAATGAATTGAGGTTGAGTCCTCCTGCACATGATCGCGCGCTGATCGATCGAGATATCGAGCCGCGAGTGGGGTGCTGAATGCGAGGGCGGAATAAATTTCGGACCCACGCAGGCATGATTGCGGAATAACAACTGCGATTTTATTGCAAGTCAGGCGTGGCAGAGAGTCGTGAAAATCACGTTTCCCTCACGCGAGCGCACGCAGGACGTGCAGCGCCGGCAGGATCGCTCTTGTGTGCTCAGGAAAATGCAGCTGCTTAAATAAGAACGAATTAAGAAGGAGTAAACAGGAAATTAGCGTCGTCGTACTGATACGCCGAAGGGATTAAGGAATCGATTTCGAAGATCGCAAAGGAGTCAACTGAGTGGAAAACTGCGCTCCATAATTTCGTGATTTAAGCCTTGATGACTTAGAAGAATTTGAGATGAGTGTATAACCTCGGAAGATCGCAATTGAATCAAGTAGAGGACCTAAGGACTTCAGAAAGAGTTTTCGTACGTGTTCCTTCTTCTGTACGGAATTCAAGAATCTTCAAAGTTCAATCAACCGCAAAACTCGCAATGACACGAAATCCTTGTAGTGCACGTAAGCGCAGTGGGACTTTAATGCTCCAGGAGGTCCTCGGCTGTACTTTCCTGACTTCTTGTGCCTCGCTCGAGTTTCAAAATAAATCCATTTCAACGCATGCGTCCAATCCATGCGTCCGCTTGAATTAGCGGAAGGAGCTGTTATCCTGCCGGAGGACTCGAGAGAGTCCTGACATCGAAATGTCAAAATTCATAAATTTATAACCTCACAAGTGTGCACAATCGGTGCAGCTCACAACTGTGAGTGGACGCAGTGAAGTGCGTTCCACTTGAAGCGACGACAAGTAGGTAGTCGTTGCCTTGCATCCCTCCGGCTCACATGGGACGCATTCGGCTTTCTTCTCCTTTTAAGCAGCGCTCAATCTAATGTGTTGCATGCAGTTCGTTCCGTTCTCGAATTACAAAGCTAATTTTAGCCAGCAAGTGTGATACTCGAAGTGCTTCGACTGCTACCAGCATGAGAGGCGAGGGATTTGGTGATTGATTGGACGACGAGGGACGAGCACGAGAGATGATCGTGTATTTGAGGGGGCGGCGGTATAGAAGAACTATTTACATTACTTTACTCTCACCTAAGCAATGAATTAAAGATCAAACAGTTTCGTTAATCCGCTTCCCATTCATATATTGCAAAGTGCACGGAATACTTCGCATTTCTCTCCAAACATGCTTGGAAAAATACCACCTATTTCTGCAATCTCCACAATTATATAGCAAACTGTTACCTGACTGCACGACTGCGTACATAACGTGCTGTTGCACACAATAAATACGTGTACCACTTCCGCAGCAACAACTGGCTGCGCGAGTACATAACTCCGCGCACTCAGATATCAAAAAGCCCGACATATTCAACCCCAGCAAAAGTGAAATCATACGAGTACACAACGCAGTCCGTCCTTGGAAGCGGATTTATTAAATTATTTCCGCGAAACTCGCAATTCGCACAACCCATCCATGTCCGCACGCCACCCCAGGCGGTCCTCCGCGCACAGCCGAGCGGTGACGAATCTAAATAAATTTTTCACAGCAAGCCTGAACAATGAATTAAGCGCGCTGAAAAGGGCTGCCTGCGTAGGGAAGGAGGGCCGGAATTTTGCATAGTGCAGAAAACACAGCCGTATGGTGAGGGGTGGCCGAAGGGGGCAGATGTTTCCCCTCCTCTGAATTCCAAGTACGAATACGTATGTCGGCTCTATTCGTAGAATTGCTACGTGAGCTACTGCAATCAGCATTCTTTTGTTAATCTTTTAGGAGCTACAATTAGGAGCGTTCGTAGTTTCTGCGTATTTGTATGTTTTCTGTGAATCGTGAAGCGTTCGAATGTTCGTATTTTTCATAATTTAGCCTCTGCGGATCTAAACTATAAATGCGCACGTTTGCTTCATGTCTAGAAAGCATTTTAGGGATCTGAGACGGGACCTTAAGAAGAAAATTAATTGCGGAGTGTTTTTAACTGTGGAGAATGCATACCCCTCGAGAAAAACGCCCTTGTGCAGGATTCCAAGCCCGCCACCGAAGTACCGAGCCACCGAAACAAGAAACACCTTAAATCAGCAAGTTTTTGTTGGAGTATCAGAAATCGAAAAAGGACTTGTTTGTCGCGCACTCGCTGCCGCCGAGCGTGGAGGGATGAAGTCCTTTATTGAGCGCTCTGCTCAGCGTGAAGGACATGCGCTCGAATGAAAAGTCACCGGCGTAATATTTGCTATCATGTGATTAACCATTGTTGTTGCTGTCGGTGCTCGGCGCGAATGAAGTCGCACTGGTTGGTGTACCGTGGAAGCGGCTCGCTGTGTTCGTAATTCAACGAGCGCTTTTCGTAAAATAAAACATGTGTGTCACACTTGTGCCGTCGTGATTTTGGAGGGATTTCTCCGCTCCACAAGCGGAGGCAGCGAGACATGTTCGACTTAATTATTTTTATATGTTGAGACCAGTCTTAGAACACGATTCTCGCTGGCTCCCTTGAAATCCTAACCTCCGCTGACTTGTTCGGAGCTCGGCTTACAGCCGGGCATGATGGTGTTTAACGTGATTTATGAATTCCTGCAGAATACCGGAGACACTCCTTCGTGTGTAGGCAATCAAGAGCGGTTGACACAACGCCAGCCACTCGATTGCCGGCACATCCTGTGCCGAGCGTGCGAAGCAAGTCGCGGCAAGTGGCGATGGGAAAAACAACACGGCAAGCAAACACGGAGAAGTGATCGTATTCAAATGCGATCGTGGGGCGAGAAGGAAAGTCAAACATCAATTTCTGTAGTTCGTCGTGATACTGAAGTACCAGAGGAGAACGCAAGAATCCTGTGCACCGCAACGGCTGCAGCACAAACATGAGCTGGATTCACCAATTCATATTGCGATCCTCGCTGCAAAAACGGATTTCGCACATTGAGGATTCCTTGTCACAAGCAACCCTCTTCACGTTATACTCTCCTTCGACGAAGGACACAAGTCTGTTCCACTGTACTTGCAGTACTTGCCTCAGCTCACTTACCTGTTTTCGCATTTCCACACACACCAGTCAAGCTTTCAAGGACCAAGCAAGTCCACAACTCGCCCGAGTCTCCATAGAAACACCCCACCCCGTCTCGGCTGGCCTCGGGCGCGGCAAGTCGGTCGAGTAGGACGTTACCAAGTCAAGAAAACACTTGGTTCGACGAGGTCGGCACCGTTGAGAGCTTCAAGTTTCCAGGACTTGTTGTGCGCGCACACAATAGACGACTCGAGGATGAGGAAAGGAAGGCAAACAAACACATGCGGAAACCGGTACAGTGCGCCGCCGAAGCTCAGCAATGAGCTTCTAAGGCCGCGCAGCTAGAAAGAAACTCGCAAGGACACAAGTACCACTCACTGAACCTGGCTTGAAAACACATGATTTACGATCCCCTTTGGCAGGCACTCGCGCTCACACGCACGCAGCTCGGCTTCACGCAGAAATACGTTACAAATTTATTTAAATTAGAGGCGGGGAGGTGGTGCAGAGGTTGAGCAACCTGGTACGGCGAGCGATACGGCGAGTCAGTGACTGACAGACACGAACAACGCAGGACGGATAGGGCGACGGACAGGCAATGCACCGCAGATATTGCTGCAGTTCGGTGCCGTAATGAATTGCCGATCCGCAATTGTGTTTCTGCTGTTCAACCCAAATTAAATGCGTGAGAAATTAGTGGAATCGCTTCCTCGTGAGTCGGAGAGGCAGCGAGTGCTCGTTCCCAATCAGGTTCACTTCAATATTGTCAGATTCCTTCGGATTAATTAAAATTTATGGGCCGCACAATTAACTAACCCCCTTCCGCGTCTCGTGCGCATAAATCTCGCCCAACCCTTCCTTGCAGACACTGCAAGGACTTGCAGGATGCCTTCACGAAGTCTTCAAATTTGCAAGACGCGCCACTTCTCCTTCAGTACGGATACAATGGAGTGGAGAACTTTTCTTCGAGGTCGCAGCAACACCGATAGACGGGCGGCGATTTCGTTTGGTCTCAGCGACTGCTGAGTTCGGTCCTCTCTGGTTGTTTGCGCGAAGTTTGTTGGAATGACAAAAAGCGGCATGTTTCCGAGTGTCTTTTTCTCACAATCGTTTAATTAAGGCTGGAAGCGGTTAGTTGGTGTCCCGCCACCGTGTGCTCGCCGCAGTGGCCGGCAAGCGCCATATGCGCCCTTCCGCCGATAAGGGACGCGCTTGCTGCCCATAAATAACACCAGAAGTGAGTGTCTGTTGGGCGAGGAAATGCTACCTTGTCGAACTACTGCATTCGATGTGAGAGTATGTGGAATTCGGCGTACAACTCATTAGGTGAAAAACCTGCAATTAAATGTTGTCGTCCTGTTCCTGTGCCAACAGAAGGGGTGACTACAGTGCGCTGCTCTGTTTGTAGTTGTTCTGCTCTTACATAATATAAACTCAAACTCGAAATAGATATTTTTAGTTATACGCACGAATGTTGATGCAATTCCATTGATTTATGAAGGCCTTCTTCTGCTCGGAGGAGAGGAAACTCGTAGTTTTCGCTATTCAGCAGAAGCTTCTGAGTATCCTAACGTGTAGTGTAGACATGAAATGCTCAGGAAACACGAATATCTCACGCATTCCCACGGACACGTCGGATTTCTCTGGTTAGAGTCCGATATGTTGTAAAATGTTGGCATTTCTTCGCTCCATTGATTGCAATTTGGCTACCACCTGCTGAAGTTGACTCGAGAAAGTTTTACAAGTTTTAAGTTAAATCTGCAATTCCTTCCCTTTAAACGTGCAAATCTTTCTTAAAACTCCCCCATTTCCTTGATAAAATGAGGTGTAGAGTGAATTTCTAACTGGTAGCGAGGAGCTCATTAAAATTCCACGACACATAACCACGTAATGGTCTGATATAGGATCAAACTTTTATTTTTTTCTTAATTCTTGCAATTTCAAGCGTTTTTAGTGTCGAGATCGCGGACTTCCAATTTGCAGAGCTTTTTTACACCGTCAAGATCTCTAAAATTGTCGCCAATTAGAAATTTGAATGTTCGGCGTATCGTCAAGTAATTGTGGGGTACCCACACCTGATGAGGCAACAATTGCCCTACAACTCCAAACTGTATATCCCAAGATTTCAAATTCAATTTCAAATCTGCATTATTTTATCAATAAAAATACGTTTTTAACATTGTGGATATAGACTCCCACTTCACCATTAAATCGTTCGTCGTTTTTCACCGAAATCTATAAAACTCCAGTCCATTCAGAAAACGGAAAAGAAAAGTGATCGCTTAACCGAACACCGTTTTATTCGTCCTAGGGACTCGTGCGCTTTCCTATTCTACACGTTCATCACAGTGGTATTTCTCTATATATGAAGCAATATAAGTAAATCAAAATAAGAGAGAGGAGTGGAGAGAAAAGTCGCGTATATAATAATATTTATATGCTCCTCCCTTAAATCAAGAGAGTGGAAGACAAACTTTCTCAAAATCAACAGTCACATAGGTCAAAATGCACGCTACAGTCTGCTCTGACGATCCACCACCGATCGTTCGGCACCTTCGCGCTCTTCATAGAGCTCGCGAAGAGCTTTCGGTTGCAGAGGGCTCTCAACTTGAAAGCCTTTTGTAGACGATGCAGTACTCCGAGACGCCATCGTCGCCGACATAGCGAGCGAGTAGAAAATTTGTCCGGCGCCCTTGGCTGAGGACTGAATTACAGTCTCTCTTAATCAAAGCTGAGTTATATCTTAGTGAGCATTGTAATTTTATTCTAATTTAGACAAAAATCCAGAGTCCTGGAAATTCTTCAATCAGTGAACATTTTCCGCTGGGTACACAGGAGCCAAAAGAATCCTCGGTACTCTACAGTGTGTCGACTGGGAACTCGCAAACGTGCGAGTGATCAGATGTTAGTTTCCCCAGCGAGCGGTGAGAGAGACGAGAGAAAACCGAGCGAGCGACCCCGAAAGTCACGACGGAAGGACTCAAGCGCTGTAGCGCCAACACATGGAAGCCGATGAACGTAACGGGAGAGACAAAAGCAACACCCAGCCAGCCATTCAGCCTGAGGGATGAAAAGTCGAATTCAGAACACACGCACACACGCACACAGCAGCGCAAGGGGCGAGGGGAGTTGCCGTACGTGTGTGCGCCGCTGCACCCCTGAGGGAGCAGAGCAGCCGGAGTCCGTTGCGGTCGCTGCGTTGTGTTTCGAGACTCAGGCGGCCCTAACGGCCGGGCCGATGCGATCGAGCGTGCGAGTGAGCGCAGCGGCGAATTCGTTCTTTCATTGTGCGCTCGCCGAAGTCACTTCCGACGGCAGGACGCAGGCTGCGATCGACGCCCCATGACATTGCAGCGCAAGACATCGGGCACGCGACACAGAACCGAACCAGCTGTCCTGAGAACAGGACACACTTTTCAGGAGCCACGACCGCATCGAGTCCTGCGAGAGAAGTGCTTCGGGAAAAGCAATAGTTACTGAGAAGTCCTGCACGGAGAAGGTCGACTTTAGAGGCCGCGCGTCCAACGTTCGCAGTGCGGAAGTCGTCCGACGGCCGCAACTCCTTCGGTGGCCAGCGAATGGCTACACTGAGCATCTTGAGTTATAATCTGGCGCAGGGATTGCGAGTCATGAAGACCAACGGTGAGAACGGTGGTGACGGCAGTACCACGATCACCAGCAACAGCAACAGCCTGCCAAAAACCTTCAACAAAATAACGGTGCAGAATGTGCTGAGTGAGAGCAAAAACAACGCGTTGAACATCAGCAACAACAGCAACGGCAGCACCAACGGCAGCGGCATCAACGCCATCAACAACGCCAACGCGATCGTCAAGAAGATCAAAGACTTCGGCATGATCGGCACGGTGAACAACGCCAGCAACACCAGTAACACCGGCGTCCATCTACCCGCGGCACCGAAAAGCGCTCCGCCGCGCAAACGTCAACTGAGCGACTCCAAACTCAACAAAAAGCCAGCGCCGATGAAGCCAGCAACAACAACGACAGCAACGCCAGCTGCCAAAAAAACTAAATTGAGTCCGAAAACAACTTCGACACCGAAATCAGCAACCAAGAAAACCTGCGAGAATGCCAGCCAGCAGAGTCTGACCGCCAACAACACGCTGGTGACCCCTGCCGGTGGCACTCCGGGTCGAAAGGGGCTGCCCGCACCCCAGGCGGTCGCCCGACGCAACGCTCGCGAACGAAACCGCGTCAAGCAGGTCAACAACGGATTCGCAGCCCTTCGCGAGCGCATCCCCGAAGAGGTCGCCGAGTCCTTTGAGGCGCATGGCAACGGCCGCAACGCGGCCTCGAAGAAGCTCAGCAAGGTCGAGACGCTGCGCATGGCCGTCGAGTACATCCGCAGCCTGGAGCGGCTGCTGGGCTTTGACTTCCCTATCGGCGAGAATCAGGCTGCCAAGGACAGCTTTGCACTTATCAAGGACGAACTGGGTGCGCTGTCGCCCGGCATGGATGACCAGTTCGACGATTCGTTCAGCAACTACGAGCTGGACGAGGATTTCGTGGCAAGCCATTCCCAGCTGGGCCACGACAACTCCTCCTCGGCCCAGTCGTCGACGGCTCTGGCGGCCGATCTGCCCCTGGAGGGCATTGCCTGGGATCTGCTGCCCAACATAACCACCCTCAACGGGCTGCAGTACATCCGCATTCCCGGCACCAACACCTACCAACTGCTCACCGCCGATCTCTTCGCCGGGCCCGGCGAGTCGCCCCCGACGTCCACCATCGAGGACGAGCAACTCAACGCCTTAATTGACACTGACTGCCGGAGCCCCCGATCAGTGTCGTCTGCGACAACCGCAGCTGATCTGCATTCCTCGCCAACGACAACATCAATTATGCAAGCAACAACACCTGCCCTCCATCAGACGACGGCGATCAGCAGCGCAGATCATGTAAAACTCGTCGAGCCAGCGCCGTCGTCGTCCTCATCATCATCATTTCCACGCTCGCCCGTGCCACAAACATCCCCCAGTGCGGCGAACGGCTCGTTACAACAGCGTCGCGCTCCCGCAACGCCGCCAACATTATCACCTGCCGGTAATGAACTTTTATTGCAGACGTGTGCCGCTAACGTCGAGCTCGCGCTCCCCGACGGCGATCGCTTGGGCGTCGCAGCCGCCGCGCGCCAGTTTGTGGCACCGACAGCGCCACAACTGCAACACCTGCAGCTACAACTGCCCTCGCACGTTATCAAGCAGGAATTCGATGAAACGGACTACGGCGCCTCGGCAGCGGCTTCCCCAAATGCCGGCGGCGCGATCATTTACCAGACCGTCTTGCAGCACCAGCAACTTCTGCTGGGTCAGACCCCGATGGCCATGTCACCACCCCTGGAGGCGACCAACTCCAGCGCACCGCTGACGATCGGCGCCACCTCAGCGCTGCCCGCATACTTCGAGCAGGAGCCCAGCCGATCGTTCTACGAGAGCGGCGACGTTGCCTTCAAGAAGGAGCTCAGTGACGTCATGCTGGATACGACGAATACGGCCACGGCGACGCTGTCGGACGAGAGCATGATAGAGGCTATAGACTGGTGGGAGGCGCACACGCCCCAGTCGGACGGCGGGTCGTCGGTCATAATGTGACCGATGCAAGGATGCGAGCCGCCCGCGTGCAGGAAAGACGAGGCAAAATACGCTTAAGGACTTCGGAAATTTATACTTTAGGAGTTATTAAACACCCTGCGGCAAGTCTGTGGCAAGCGAGACGAACAAACTGCCGAACTTTAGGTTTGTGGCAGGCACAGCGTAGAGAAGGTTAAGGATTTTCACTCTTTGTCGAAAAGTGGGCACCAACCAGGAAGAGGTTTTGTAAAAAGGATTTATATTTATTGGAATTATAGAGTTGCATGTTTTTTATATTTATATATTTACGAGAATTTCTTTCATTATTTGAAAACTTTAGTGTGTGTATTCCAGAATTATTTTAAATAAAACAGAGGATTTTTATAAACGTGTTTTCTATGTGACTCGTGACTTCAAGAGCAATTATAATTTCGAATGCATGAATGCATTCGATTGAATGCCAAGTGATTGATAATTATTTTTTATAGTGGCTCTGAAATTTTGAAATACAGAGTGAAAATCAACACAAACTAAAGGACAATAATTGCAAATAGATATCGAAGTGTGTTTTTGAGTATCAGTCACAATTCTGAGGCTATTTTTAAGTATCAGTCATAACTGACTGTAGGTATCTGAAAGAGTGCGAGGACTTAATTTGGTGGAAATGTGTGGCGAAAATCGTATTTACTAGCCCGCCACACCTAGAAACACACCCCAAAAACAAATAAGTACCTCGTTTACATTGACGATAATTTAGTAAATATTTTCGAGTATCTCCAAGCTTTTGAATGATTTGCTGGATTCTGAATAACAAAAGAATAAACGTACAAGTAACATGTTTTTGAATAGTGTTTTTTTTTTGTTTTTTTTTTGTTTATGGCAAATGAAACCAAGCTCGGGGGCTGCCCCCTATCCATGCAAGGCATTTGTTGGTTCCGAAGGGATGACAGATTAGTGGGAAGGTGGAAAGAGGGAGTAGTGGAGGTTTACACCTCGCTTAAAGGTTTCGACGCTGTAAGGGGCGGGAAGACATTTGTTTGCCTTCTTACAGCGATGAGCACGAGACGAGGCAAGTCTTGTCGACCTCTTGGCCTCGGCTAATCATCCCCTAGAGCTTTTCTTTATCTTGAGACGAAAATCTATAATTGGAGAACCTTTCCTGCCGAGACGGTTAACAAAATCGACCAGGCCAGGTTCTTCTCGCCTCGAATTCGCTGTGATAACCGAAATACAGCCAAACGTCGATGCTTTTAAAAGAGGTGTAAATCGACACTACTCCCACTCTTCTCCTTCCCACTAACCTTTACCCTTCTAAACCAACGAATGCTTTGCATGGATAGGGGGCATCCCCTGAGCTTGGTTCTATCTGCCATAAAAAAAAAAAAAAAAAAAAAAAAAAACGCCTTCAGTCGAGATGACAATCGCGCTGAGTAGCTTTGAAAGGATCGTATAGAATTTATAGAATTTGTACGATTCTCCGCAACATCTCAGATTGCAAAATGTCTAGAATCGCAAGAATTGCTGAGGATTTGCGGTAAAATCTTGTAAAGAACCAACAAACTAATCAAATGACTTCAGTCCTGTCAGCTAGGGGTGACACAGAGATAGTCAAGCCTGTCGTACATTCGAAAGATTTTCAAAAAGTAACAGAATGCCTGATGAGGAGAAACCAAACATCCTGACCTCATCTGTTCGGAGCTCCATTCACACACACATTCGGGCGAAATTCCGCATTATAAACTCATTATAATCTCCGTATCCGTCCAAGCATGCTCGACGTGAGACGGCAGAAAACCAACGCCGAAGAACGCCACGTCACCGAAGCATATCAATGATATTCAAATGAGGTCGTAGAAGTCTCGCAGCGTCAGTTGGGCGATCGTGCTGTCATGTCACAAAACGGGCGACGTCTAAGAGGATATATATGCAAAGTAGGACAACGAGATAGTGGCAAGGCAGGGAGGTGGATGGCGACTTGTCTCCCATGTGCTGCAGTACGCCAGGCATCGTCGCAATCCATCGTGTGCCGTTAGCTGCGAGCTCACAGTGGCAGACGGCAACGGAATGTCCTGCAAGAGGACGGTATGTATCTGGTGTGGTGTGGTGGTGGTGGTGGTGGCTGTTGTGTTCCATTTGCCTAAAATATTTACACATGAAAACGTCACGTAAATTCACGTACTGCCAGCGCCTGTGCCCGTGGTGAGGTGGTGCAATGATCAACCACCTCAGTGTTGTGATCAACATTTCCGTAGTCATCATCGCCGTCGCTGTCATCGTCGTCGTCTGCGTGGAGAGCCGGCCTCGAGCTGGGATGGTCGTGGGAAACTCAGGCATTATTTGATTAGTTTTTTCCTCCACTGCGTTGCTTGGTATTGTTTTCCTTCTTTGCCAAGTGTCCTCTTTCCCATACGTGCTGTCGTGTAGGGTGCGGCGTGTTTATATTTGATATACAATATCTCGGTTTCCTGATCCTCTTCTTAAATATAAACTCGCTTCAAAACATAGGAGGGTAGATGATTGTGTCTGTTATTACATAGTTAGTACATAACAGCATCTGAGATCTGAGGAGCCATGCCAAGTCCATGTAGATTTAAGAAAGGTCCTTCACAATAGTCCGTCACTGTTTTATTCATTTATTAGCAGAGATCAAGGCGCCCCGAAAGCTATGGTTCTCAGTATTGATAAGTCCACAGGAGCGAAGCAAGAAAGATCTTAAAATGAATTTATTAAATGCACTTAAATCCACATCTTATACAATATATTTAAGGGTTCAGAACTGCTTTCTATGTGAAGAGGCAATACTCTATGTATGGCAATTACCTCATTAGATTTCTCGCATGATATTATCTCACTTTTTATGCTACAATCTATGAAAAATATCGTAAACTCAATCAGAGTCTTACCTTAGCAGCACAACAAAGGATTTCCATCAGGATAATAGGCAACACGTCGGAAACTCTTCCTCGAAAACCCCATCCTGTTAGTAATTTATTGTACATTCCTTAACCATTAAACCGAAATGCCTCCAAATCCGGGATAAGTCGATTTATGTAAATTTTCCTCATGTCGAGAGAGTACGCAGGACACACTCTGGATACGAGGAGGTGAACGTAAGCTTTGCAGTCGAATGCAGGCGAGTTGGTAACCCTTTTCCGGATCCTCAATCTGAATCGCACCGCATACACTGGCTTATTCACGTCCTGCCTACATGAAAAATGGATCACATTAATTAGGCGTGCGTGGAAAAGTGTAACAGAAATCAGAAATGCTAATCTAAGTTATGTAAATTGCCAAAATATGTAAAATGAAGTGAAGAAATAGATTCGAAATGTAAAAAAGCATTTTGGAATTAACATAAAAACGTTTTCATTACGGTGAAGTTGGTGGATGAAAAGTTTTCTCATTCAAATGATCGCATAAGTGAAGAGAAAACAGGAGTTAAGAAATTTCACATAAAAAATTAAAGTTTTACGGAGAAAAAAAACAAGTTTCAACAATGAATGATGATATAAGGACTAGGAAATTCGAGGACGTATTGCCTGTTAGCGAGAAAGTGGAGACAATTTATACTTCGGTACCATGTGCTTTACGTCAAACTCAAAGTCAAATCAGTTCGATCATATCTATTGCAGAATCATATTCATCTCTGACTATTAACACTCTACGCGCTTCTCCAAATAGGTCTGTTTTCCCCATAATTCAAGGTGGTCTTCATGTTTCATGTATGCAGTTCTTTAAAAAATAATACATTTAGTTGAAGAAAGGACTCGGTGCACCTGAAATAAAGCATTATTTGCAAAACACATTCGAGAAACAATAACCCCGTGTCACTCTACAGATATTTTGACAACTCAATCAATGTGGAAACCTAACAATCGCCTTGAAGTCCCCATACAATTCCTCAAAGACGCAATGCTCTCTCTCTCTCTAAGAAGCTTATGTAAGCAACGACATCAAGTGTAAATTTTCTCGAAATTCTTGGGTGTTCCAAGAGCAACACTGTTTTGAATGTATCTGAAAACCGAAGAGCTGTTGAATGACTTTATAGGAAGTGCAAGAAATATTCCATTATTATTTATAATAACAATAATGATGCCATTATTGCTTCTGCGGAGTTAGGAATGGCGAAATTTGTAGTCTGACAATACTTTGAGGACTTCAGGACAGCAGGAGCAGCAGGAGCAGCAGGAGCAGCAGGAGATTGTTGCGCTTTGTTTTCGTCGTGTCGTGGTGTGACATTCACACTTGAACGGCAGGACTGCACACCCGGGTCTGCTGTGATTATCCCGCTCAGGACTTAAGGAAGTCCTTATTCTCAACCAGGTTCAGTGCGCCAGAAATCTTCCTTTGCATCCCAAGACAAACCTGTTATTATTTTGGCGAATCGAGAGAGTTTGCTGGACAGAATCATGAATTATGGGGAAGGTTATTGAAGTGTTTGTATTTAGTATTTGAAACACGATGCGGTCGTTGCTAGATATCTCGATCCATTAATCCACTACTCGACCTATTTTATTAAAGAAGGATTTGATGAGTGCGATATTTGATTAATCCATTTAAAAATAAATCAGTCCATTAATCGACTCTATCGGAAAGTATTGGAATAACAGATTATTCGTCCGGTTAGTTATTGTATTCATTCAAGAAGTCAATTACACTATTCACCTAATCGATTGTAAAATGAATCGATATATTTATCGAATCGGTCGAAAATAGTTTGCTGCTATGGATCGATGTTTCAATTAAAATAAACCAATGATTGATTCGACGGACCCAAAAGTGGATTACGGTTTACAACAACTCACAACGGCAAAGAGATCTACAGTCAACCTTCAAGGCTTCAAAAAACACCGATAGAGCTTTCGATCTTAGTGAGGAGCCATTTGAAAGCCACCGTTTCTATTTGGAGGTACCGAAATTAATATTATTTCAACTTTACTACAGCTAGTTCTTCAAGGACCTCCTCAAGGATCCTTTCATTCCGCACGTGCGCTCAGAGCCCTCGAGAGAACAGACGAAAAACATAAAATAAAAACACCTGGAACGGCACCGCTCAAAAATTTAATAAAATAAAAAAGGATCACCCATCGCGACAGCCTCGAATAGCTCGACGGCGCATGAATATTCATCTTCAGCATCGCAGTGAAAACAAAATCGAAAGGCGATCATCAGAGCTAACGGAACGGAGACAGCAAGTAACGGGAAAATAAAAGGGAGCAGGAATCACCCTTCCGAAAACATGCCTCCGATCGACGACTGTAACTAAATCCTTTGACAGAAGGACATTGAAAGCCTTTCGGAAAACAGCACATCGACGAGGAACGGTAAATAAATCCTCTTCTCTCTCTCTCTCTCTCTCTCTCTCTCTCTCTCTCTCTTCCTCTCTAATGAGGACAAATAATAAATTTGTATTTGAACAACGGAACGTCAGACTGAATCGAAGGAAATCCAAAACTGGATCAAGAACAAAAGCGGAGAAGAGAAAAGAAGCGGCGAAGGACGAAAATCGAGAAGTTTTCATAGCGAACGGGAAAATTGATTTCTGCGCCTTATTAAGGGGCGTGTTAAATTACAATTTTTCATAAATAATAAGCATAACGGAGCTCCGAAGGTGCAGCCAGCCAAGGAGTCCCAGCGTTGCAGGCTGTCAGCGCGGATTTATTTTATTAGCGAAAGGAGGCAGCCGTAAATAACAGTAAAGCGTGACAGGACTCGAGACCAGGCCGAGAGTCTGTGGAAACGCGATGCCAGGGTGTGCGCAGCGCCCACGAGGATGCAGGACTGCCGTCGATGCAGCCAAGGCGAAAAATAACTACTGCTCAGGCACGAAGCCACGCATAACGGCAGCGCAGGATCACACGATCGTATTACGCAAAGGTGGTGCTGCCTGAGAGGGTGAGTCCGAGCTGGCACCGGCTTTGTTCGGCCGAACATGCGAAGGTAGCTCTTGCTTCGAGAAAAATGCCCGTTTTCCTTCCCGTTTCGCAGGCAGCGTCTTCACGATGCGATTCCAAGTGATCTGCATGCTATTGTGGAATTTTGCATCTACTTTTCGGCCATTTATTCGGATATTATTGCGTATTTCGAAGTGGGGACAAGGATTTCGTAAGCCTGTGCTGCCGCTCAGAGGCTCCTGCGAAGGAGCAGATGTTGCTGATGCAGTCTTGCGGATCGTGTGCGATCGATCGAATGCCATTGTTGTCGCTCTGACAGAGGATCCGATCGTCATTAATTTTCTTCTTTTGTGCGGAAGCCACTCAGCACCCGGCTACCGGTGCGGGAAGCACGTGGTGCTGAGAACTCCAAGTGGCGAATTCGAAGGATCTGCCTGGATTTCCGCAAAAAGAAATGTCGAAAAATCTCAAGCCAAAGCGTTGATTTGTGAGAGTCCTTTCCCCACGTCCTTGCATTGGATCAGCAATAACTCTTCTGCTCCAGATCCGTAGACAACGAGACAGACACACTTTAAACTCGCCATTATCGGCTTTGCGTTGGCCAAGTACTTGAAACTCTTTGAGGACACCCCGCCTGTGGGAAAGGATCAAGTGGTTAGGAAGCCAACACTTCGCCGCTTCAGAAGATTAAGTGCTTAGCAGGTACCTGTTAAGTGATCGGCTGTGTTTCGGAGCATTAGAGCCGTAAACCGATCTTGCTAATGACCTCCGGAAAGCCTTGGAAACCTCGGATTAACATCAGAGAGTTTCCAAAGCTACAAGTTCAGTTAAAACTACGAATACATCCAAAAATAATGAGTCTCGTTCCTTATTTGGGGAATGTAGGAAATACAGGTCCTCACTCACGTTGCTCTTGCCGTTGTAGTCTAAAGGAGTTCTGCTTGAATGAACCGAGTAATGAACACTCACATACTCTAGCAAACACATTCACTCACCATACGCACAGAAAATATCCTTTGAGTTTACTTCTGTTCTTCACAAAAAGTCATTCAACTTGAAACTTTTTTCATCACTTCTTGTGTTTCTTGCGTCCGAAACGAGGAAAGAAGAGCGTTTTTCTTCTTATTAAAATTTTTCCGTGCCTTATTTTCCAGTTCACTTGTATTGCGTTGGCCATTGGAGTTGCTATTCGTGCAGTATCCTGCAGCCGAGCGTAAACGTCATGTGTGGAGCGGCGGCAATACTTTGCGCAGGATCATGTCATATTCGAGAGCAACATACATAACACGCAGGAGCGGAGCAGACCAAACTTCTTCGTGTTGCGCGTTCAGCACGTGTAGGGGTGGCACCAATCCGTCAAGGACTCCTGCTTGCGTACGACGGCGACTGCTGCCGCTGCTGTGTGCTGATCCTCGACCGGCAAGTCCTACTGATGCAGACATACGATAGCAGAGGGAAAACATGTGAAGTATTCCGTCTGTTCTTCCTTTTTGGACTTGAGTCCATTAGAGCTGAAAATATCTGCCGGATTTGCATGCGACGATTTTTCACGACTTTCTATCCCTTCTGGATTTTTGTCATGTGTTGCAACTTCCTTTGAGTGACATAACTTTTTTGTTCAAGTATGTTAACATTTTTATTTCAAGGGTCTACACATTCGGTTTTAATTGATACAATATTCAAGGATAATCCTTTTTGCTGATGAAAGCAGGAAGGAGCCAATTGCACTCAACTCTATCTGATTTAAGCTGATTTCACCAGTTTCTACTACATGCAGGCAGTTTCGGTTAGCTTTAGCTTGATTCAGAGAGCTTTAGCCAGCTTCAGCTGGATGTAGTCAGTTTCATTCACTGCTTTAGTCAGATTCAGACAACTTCATCTTTCGCAAGATTTAGCCATCATCAGCCGTCGCCAGCTTTAGCTATCTTCAGCCCACTTTTGTCATTTTTAGCCAACTGTGGCCAGCTTTGTTCGATGCACCATCATTTGGCAGACAAACTAATCTGATATGAAAGAACTTAATATCAAATCTTTTATTTTTCTACAATAATATTGTACAAGAAATTCGACTTAAGAAGACTGTAAAAGTCAAACTTCATTTACCCTTCCCTTCCCAAAAAGGCAACGCATCTTCAAAAGCAATTATCAATTTTTAGTGCGATTCTTCATGCGATAGCTGATGTTGAATGATTGCCCGACCTTGATTAATGGCCTCTCCGATGCTTTCACATTAAATTCGGAGATGGAGTTGGCTTCTTCACACACCACGGATTGAATCACACGAATTACATCACTGCAACTGTCACCGATTACAACAGACAATTTTGAAAACGGAAAAATGATAAATTACTACACGACGAAGACGAGACGGCGACAAGGAGAGGAGGTCAGCTATTTTGAATTCCCGCACAACTTGCAGAACTCACTCAAGCGTGTCGCTCGGGAACACGCCGACGGAAGGGGTCGAGAATTGCGAGTATTATTGTATCCGCTCTTTGAAGTGCACCATTAGGTAACTTAATGAGGTAAGCATTTCTGTAACAGTAGAAAAGCAGCAGCTACCTTCGAAAGTTTTGCACGAGCACCCTCGCGAGGGGTACTTGAAAAATCCCCTCAAATTAAGTTGGCAACCGTTGCAGCGATGAAACTTTGCCGCTGTTCACGTAGCTGCTTCAGAATAATGCGACAGATTTCCACACAATAGCATTAGCATTTATCACGTGCACTCGGCGCGCAGGCTTAAGCGAAGGTGTCGCCTTAAGTCAGCGAAAGGTGCGCAATTTGCTCCTTTAAAGTTAAAGCAAACAAATGGGCTGCATTGATCAGCGCCGCCCGCCGAAGAGCGGCAGCTCGTTGTGAGGAGGCACTCGCCGGCGAGTTGCAAGCAGTTAACAAGGTGACTGCTGGGCTCGCAGCTTAGCGCATCGCGATAATAATACCGAATTTATAGTGGTAAATATTTTGACATCAGCGATGTTGTGCTGCACAAAAGCGCGCGGAGGCCTTCGACTGATCGTGCGATCAGATATGGCTTTATAAATTATATTTCTACTCCTTTATGAATGTTGTGAGAGCTTATGAATGTTGAATGGATGGGCCGCAGAGCCCTGAATTATGCTACAGCAAACATGCAAGTTTGTTGCGTTGTCACGCCATGCTTTCAAAGATAAGAGCAGCTTATTAGATTGAATTAGGAATCGCTCGATCGCACATTTGATTTCCATACTTTTCACGATTACATGATGTGAATCCACTCTGCCGATTTCACCTGTTTCGAAAATCATTCCTGATATTTTACATGACTCAAAGCAGTTTTGAGAAAATAGTTATACTTCATTTGAAATTTTATGGTGATATTTTATAGACGTATTTTCGTGTTTCGGTAAAATAATTTAAAATTGTGAAATAAATTAAAATTATTTAAGATGGACAAGAAAGACGACCTGCTTCTGGGCGAGAACGAATCTGAAGATAACACGAAGGAACGTGACTCTGAAGATGACACGAAGGAGCGACGAGCGAGTCGCAAGGTAATGGAACCTGTAGAAGGGCGTGGGGTAACTAAATGAACATCTTTTTTGCATTCTTCTATAGACCACCGAAGCCTGCAACCCCGAAGCTTCGGTAGATTGTAGCGCGTGCGGTGGACGAGGACGACGGCATGGAAGAGGTGGAAGTATCCGCCGCAGCCATTTATCCATTTTACCAAATTTTAACTTGACATTTTGATAGTTAAATTTTGTGATTTTTTTGAAAATTGAAGTGAGTAAAAACAATAAATTCGATAATACGTGCAAGAAGTGGAAACGCTTACATTTCTGGGACTTTGCGGAAGAATTGGCCTAATTATGGTTATTGTAGAGTTCTTGCTATTTTATATATGTGTTTTTTTACTTTTCCTCTAAAATTGTAATGCAATTCTAAATTTTACGGCTATGGATACGTCGAAGATTTGGGACGCGACGTATTGGCAGCTGAGGGAGAACATATTTTGGAAACTCGAAAGCGGTGCAAAGAATTTCGAACTCTTTCCTCAGACAGGAACTCTCGAAATGTGGAAACTCGTGCTTCTTACATGGTATGAACGGTACATATAAAGAGGAAAGTTTAAACGTAGCGAAAGTATCGTAGGAATGGGCGTGGGTCGTCTTCTTTGACAGTTTTAAAGGCCTTTCATTATTTGCAATAAACCCAGACGTAGAGACGAGATTCAACCGAGGCGGAACGCAGCTCCATAATAGAAGAAAGGATTACAAGGACACACACACATCCTGTTAGATCGTTTCACTTTCGCCGCCATCACGAATTGCACTTTTGTAGCCAAATGCTGTGAAATGAACGAGAAATGCTAGCGTAGTAATGGGATTGCATTACGGATATCCTATCTGCGCTTCCTCTAAACGGGGGAAATTTAAGTCCTTCGCGGAGCACAGGACAACACACAATCCTTTTCCCATTTTCCGGAAGGCTTGCAGAAACACTATTTAATCAGTTTTCGTGCAGGCGGCGGCGTGGGATTGAGTCCCGGCTACCGTTTGCGTATGCGATCAACGCAGAAGTAGGTACCGAGCTGCCCTGAAAAAGTAGCGATATTTATAAGCCGTTTGTCAGCATTCGATACAGTGATGAGCGAAAACGTTTTTGCTGTCGTCTGCACAAATGAGCATCGATTTTCACTTCCGAGTTGGATTTCGTCAATAATGAAAACAAGATCACTTTTCATGCTTCGCCCGTGGGTACCTAATGCTGGAAATTTTCTATTTTTCTCACCTCATTTTTGTGTTTCTTTTTTTTCTTTTCTCCGGGATTCAATTGTTTCCATGCACGCTTTTTAATAAAAATTTGGAGGCAAGGAAATTCAATAGCCTTGATCGCTGCTCATGCTGCTCTATGGAATTCGGGCTCAACATCAGACCTACAATGGAAATATAAAAGTCGCAATTTAATTTCTTCTGTGAAGGAATGAGAAATTCGAGGCCCTATCGGTCTCGATTATCGCCTCAAGTTCGATACGAGAAGAAAGCTGTATCGATCTAAGTTCTCTTCTCGACTAAGACAATCTAATAATTGGAATTTTTAACGTCTCCTTACTTTTATTTATATACACTCATAATATTTCGTATATATTTTAAAGAACATTACTTCCTGTGTAAATTGTACTCATCAATCTCCTGATATTCTAATAATCAGTCTTTCATTAGAACTCAAATCATTCCATTTCGTTCCGCTTGAATCGACAAAATCACTCGGGATATCCTCTTCATTCAGTGAAATTTTTGCGGAAATCTCAGCCAGATCATCATTAAGCAGATCATCATCGACCAGATCATCAACAACCGGATCAATGATCCAATAATTAAAGACAAGGTTTCGATGGCGTCTCAAAGCCTGCTGAAGTCCATTCAATTCACCAGCCTTTAATTCAATTCGTTGCGCTGATTTGGAATTCACAAATCCACATCCATCTCAGATACGTCAGTTCCAAGTTCCCTCGATTGCATCTCATCAATAGCACTTTCTTCGACATCCTCCGAATGGTTCACAAGTGAAAACGCGCCAGCTTCCTTTCCGTTTCACTTTCGGCTGATGTGGGAATTCGGACGGACTTCTCAAGAAAAGTCCTGCACTGAGTACAGACAGCATCTGCCTGATGAGTCAAATTCATCTCACACCCCGCCGATATGACACGCGGTTCAATACCTGATCATCATATGAATTCTCGTAAAATTCAGAGACAGGAGCAGACATTTCTTGATTTCCACACGTAATAGCGTTAGATTTCTTCCTGTTCGGAATTTTAGAAGATTGATGATGTTAAAGTTGATGTTTCTAGCTACACAATTTAGAATAAAAGTTCCAATAGTTATTGATCCGTTCTTTCAACGATTTCGTAATTCAACTATTTCTGCTAATTTCAGAATCCGCATACAAACACTTTTGACGCAGAGCACTTGAGAAACAAACAAATTCATTGCGAGACGGAATATTTAAAATTCGATTAACCTCGTGGTTCACTGAATTGAAGAGTGGAAGTGTTGAATTCAAAGAATGCTCTATATGTTTGCGTGATTTGAAGGTTCCATTAAGAGGAACTTCGACTTCCTATAGGGGACTAGAAATCGTTGAATAGAAACAGGTAATCGAGTGCTAGGAGAACCTAGTGTTCGAGGCCGTCCGAAGACATTAGAAAACTTTTCCGAACTTCGAACACCGACTATTTTAAACTATGTTCCGAAATACAGTTTGCTTGCAATCGTGTTTCCAAAGAAAGACGAAACTACTTTCATTTCCAGTAATTGTACTGTGTATGCTTGTATTTTTTTATTTAGGTAAATCTTCGATTATAACACTACTACTTGTAACATAATCCATAGCAACTTAAAATCATTGTTAGTAAGATAAAAACCCCAAAGACATTAAGAATCTTCCTCTAGTTTGTTGACGATGAGATGGCACTGAAGTTTCCTGTGGCCCGACTTCAAACTTTTGCGATTAAACTGACCAAACTTATCACATCTGCGATTTCGGAACTATTTAAGTAGGACTTACAGCTAAATATGTTAGTAGAGAGTGCTGACAAAGGGGCGCTGAACTGGAAGCAAGCGAGGGCGAGTCCTGCCCCGTCATCCTTACGCCACCACGGTCTGTGCTCGTGGCTCCAGCTGGATCTTGAAGCCGTTCTCCAGCTTCAGAATGATGTCGGCCTGCAGGCGAAAGTCCGCCTGCGTCTCGTTGGAGTGCACCTTGTAGTTGCGGATGATGGTGGAGAGCAACACCTTGAGCTTCAACATGGCGTACTTGCGACCCACGCAGCTGCGCGGCCCGGCACTGAACGGAATGTAGCTGTAGTAGTGCCGCTGCGCCATGCGCTCGGGCAGGAAGTTGTCGGGGTCGAACTTGCTCGGGTTGGGGTAGATGTCGGGGCGGCGGTGCACCCAGTACTGCAGCACCACAACTGTGGTGCCCTTGGGCACCGTGTATGGGCCAGAGGCGAGCTTGACGTCGCTGTCAAGGCGCCGAGCGATCAAGGGCACCGGCGGGTACAGACGCAGCGTCTCCATGATGACGCGCTCGAGGTACTTCATCTCCATGGTGTCGGCGAAGGTGCAGTCACGCATCATGTCGTCGCCAAAGATGGCCTTCTGTTCGGCGTACACCTTCTCCTGGATGTCCTTGTGCATGCCGAGCATGCAAAGAGCGAAGCTGGAGCCAGCCGAGGTGGTATCATGGCCCTGAGAGGGAGAGAGAGAGTCATTGGAAGAGTGATAACGAGGCGATTCGTTGAATTCGAACGCCAGGAATTCGAAACACGTTGACATCGACGCGTACCTCGAACATTATAGTGTTGACCTCATCCATGATATCCTTTTCATTCCACTCGATGGAGGGATTCTTTGCCATCTCCACCATGGCGTCCAAGAGAGCCAACCGCCGCTTGGCGCCCACGTCGTTCTCATCGATGTCGTCCAAGTCGTCGCGCAGTCCCTCCTTCTTTGTCGGCGCCGCCTTCTTCTTGGCGTCCTCATTCGTGGCTTCCTCGACGATGGCGTGAGCATCGGCGTTGAAGTTCTGCTTCCTGTCCGACACCACCTTCCTCGTCATGCCCAGGATGATGCTCATCATCTTGTCGCCCTTCTCGCGCAGCTTGGTGAAGTTGTAGATGGCGTCCAGGCGGTAGAGCAGCTTCACCTGGCGCTTGTGGATGATGTCGCACATGTCGACCACGGCCTTCGCGTACTCGAAGCTCTTGTTGCCCTCGGGGATCTTCTTGACGCCCATGGCCGTGGTCAGCAGGATCTCCACGGTGGTGGTGCTCATGTAGTCGTGCACGTCGAACTCCTTGCCGACCTCCGCGCGCATGCGGTCCACCACCGTCTTCGAGTGCTGCACGAAGGTGGGCACGAAGCTCTTCAAGATGCTCTGGTGGAAGGTGGGCGCGATCATTTTGCGGTGGTGGCGCCAGTGATTGCCGTTGCTGATGAGCAAGCCGTCGCCGAACCAGGGCTTGAAGTAGCGGTACTCCTCGGCCTTCTGCAGGTGGTTGTTGCTGCTGAGCAGGATCTCGATGTCGGCGGGATGCGTGAGGAAGACCAGCAGCACGTGGCCCAGCCAAGCTTTCATGGTGTCGCCGTACTTCTCAAGGTACACCATGCCGCGTGCCATGATCTCTGAAAGAGGTGGGTGTTCATTGCGGACACGTGGGTGGAAACAGGCCTGACGTCCGGCCCGCACTCAACTCACCCGCATTGGAGAGCCCCGCAACCAAGTGGGCGTTCCCCAGGATCGGCAGCATGGGCGGCGAGGGAATGTTCTTGGTGAGCTTGAACTCGCGCGTGTTGCGGTGCCAGTACTCGTACAGGACGAGCGCCACCACGGTGCCGACCAGGGCGGTCAGCAGTGGACTCAGCCCGGCCGAGCTCGCCTGCGAGAGGGTCTCCTGCATGGGAGCTTCTGCCGACATTACGCTTGGTGATGCAGCGGACAGCGGGGTGCGGTAGCGGAGCTGGTAGTCCTTTAGGTATTCCTGCCGTACAACAAGACTGTTATGTGAAACGCTTATTTCGATATAACAAATTCTGTGTTCTGCGCGCTTTCTTCGAGTGACTGACTGACGCTTGGGGCCGCGGCCGGTCGAAAACTGGCTGGAAATGCGCCGAACTGCGGAGTTTTATGGTCTCTCGAAGGGTTTTAGTGAGCGCGGCTCTACGTAGATTTGAGGTGCGCTGTTCGCCGCCGCTTCTGTTTTAAATGCGAATTTATAATTCCAACACTTACGTGGTGCACGCAAGTTGGCCGCCGGTGCCGTTCGCTAGGACCGACGCAGAAGTGGCGCTGCTTCAGTTCTCACTTCGAAATGAATTCGATTCGCTGCATGCAAAAGCCGCCTTCAATACTAAACTATTCTGCGCCGCGGTCTCGCTCTGCAGAATGCAATTCGGTGCACTGTGCTCACGCCGAATATACTAGACTTCGCTTTGAATACATTGCCCCCCGACCTCAGGCTGCTACGCGCGAAAGTAGGTTTAGCACAGGAATTTATTACCAAGTGCAAATACGCAGGTAGCTGCTACTCGTTTGTTTTAAGCGCGGCGACGTGACGCAAAATTAGAAATCGGAATCAAAGCGCTTTCATTTGAATATTATAATTTCGGTGATCGGGAATTCGGAAAGCGAGTAGTTGGTCAATCGAAGCTGTAATTCACTATTGTGGTTATAGTTAACCAAATCATAACAATTCCAATGTTAAATAAAGACTCCAGTAGCTCTTGCTAAATTTGTACGCTAGAATCTAAATAAATATTTCGGGAGAGATTTGGCGTCGCCAGGAACAAAATAAAAGCTGGGAAATGTACGAAACGCATGAAGTAAAATATCCGAAATAATCTGAATGCCAAATCGAGCATTCAAACAGCACTTCCTGCACAGCACGCGCAGGCCAGGCTTCACCGAACATCCTTGAACCGCACAAACATAGCGAAGCACAAGAAACGTAGAAGGAAGGAATTCTATGTGCACAAACCTGTGCCCTGGTGCATCCTACAGTCGGTCAACCGAATCCGGAACACTGCACTCCACTCGTGTGCTTGAATTTCAGGCGAGGAAGGACGGCTGGTATCTGGCAAATAGCGTTTTTGACACCATCTTGATTCCCAAAATCGCGCTGCCTAATTTGTTGCCATCTCTGGTCTTCCCGAAGACCGTAGAGTTCATTTTTATAGTTCAGGGTGCGGGCCTGCGATGGCCCTACGAAGCAGCGCCCCCAATCGCCTCGACTTCCTTAGAGGAGATGGTAGTCTGGTCGTTGGTCGCGGAGGTAATGTAGGCGGAGGATCCTGCCTTTGAAGCCCCGATGTCCAGTAATCCACACACAAGTTTTAAGATGGAAACTTCAAAGTCTGAATCAAAAGAGCAAGAGAAATCAATGCGTTTATCTCAATGGAAATCAATTAGTTTACCAGAAATACCTGCCCCTTCCAACGTAGGGTACTCCGCGATCGCCAGAAAGCGGCACCGCCAACGTATCGCCTTCGCGCTCGCGCACAATGAAAGTGAAAACAATGCGAGTGCAGACGTCGTCGCTCAGCGAGCGCTCGAGGAGGACCAATATCCTTCCGGCCAGTGTACGGCAGGATGTTGCGACGCGTCGTCCTCCATGTGGGGAACAAGTGTCGTTTAAATCGGGCCGACATCTGAAAAGCACGCCGACTGCTTGCCAGGATGGAATGAAATGAAATGTAATGGAAATTATTTACACTGCAAAAAATGCCCCGCGGATGCATTTAAAATCCGAATATTTCCACCGCAAGAATTTTAAATTTACAAGAATAATAAAGCGGGATTAGCAAATTGAGAATCTTTCCGAACACCACGCAATGCATTCTCTCAGTGTGCTTCCACTGATGACTGCTTTTATTTCTGTTCTTCCTTCCATTTCTTCAACTCGCCAGCAGCAGAGGAAGTGGGTGATTTCTGTTCTCCGGCTGCCTTTGTTCGTCGTACCTGCTTTTGTTGTGGCTTCTTTCTTCCCAAGCGCTGCGGTTGCGCCGCTTTGTTCACGTGCATATTTTTTGCATACGAGTGCCGAGAGCGCCTCGCGTCTGCGCACTCCACACTCTCGCTGTCAGTCAGTGTCGCGCTAACAATCGAGCGCTGGAAGCGCTTCCTGCACGCCATTGTTTCCACTCATTCAAATGTCCTCATTTAATCCACGTCTCGAGTGCACTTTCGCTTTTTCAATCCGATTTTCTATTGCAGGCACACAAATAGGGGACGAAAAGTGAAATTACTTTAGAATCAAGTTATATAGCAGCGCACCTGAACATACAGGACTTTCAACGGGCAATCAATATGGTCACAGAAATGTCCTTTTGCGTCCTTTAATGGGGTCGCCTTGACTAATTAAATTTACATTCTCATCATTTTGGCTTGACTTCAATTATTTTGAAAAAAATACTAAAAACGAGAACATAATTAAAAATGTCCTGGCTACACACTCTTGATTACGCGATTGATTCTCTTTGAATCACAAACTCGTCGGGAATCACATAATACGGATTCGTCGGGAAATCCATTACTTCGAGTGCTCATTCAATTTGCATTACATACTTTTAGGCGAGCAGATTAAGTGGACGTTGACCGAAAATTGGCGAAACCGGCGAAATTTCGCACACAAACCGACCAAAAACGATTTGATTTTGTTGTTTTGACTGAATTCTTTATAAACATTTTTTTTTAATTTTTTTTTTAAGACCAGCGAACTCACGTTTTTGAATAACGGAAAGTGTGGTGAGTGATGAGAACTCACGTGGTAAACTGAATTTACTCTCAGACCGAGCACCTTCCAACGCCATCTTCCGTCGTCAAGCCCCGCCATCCGGCTGAGTTTGTTGGGAAGTGTGTTTTGTTCTCACTTTGGTGACTGTCAAAACTTCCGTAGTAAACCCGCGAAACTCGACTTTTGCGTGATGAGTAAGCGTTGCATACTTTTCGGCGTTGCATAATTTTCGGCGTTGCTTGATATCAAGATGGTTGCCATCAGTGGTCGTAACTCGAATTAATTTACAGAAAGTTGTGAACAGATAAATGCAAAATATTCACTTTCCCTTTGCCTTGTTCTCTTGGTTTTCTTGCTTGAATTGCGCAATCTTGAGTTCTTCCGCGTTTACAACTAATTTTGCAATTCCGCAAACTTAAAAAGGTTCCATTTCAACTGATTTTATTCACCGAATTTAACTCTTGTGTTTTTAAATCGTGTTAAAAATAGTTATCATCCAACTACTTTAAAATATTGGTATTGTGCTTGCTGTAATTAAAAGACGAATAGATTAATAATTAACTCACTAAAATCTTCAAAGATATACATTTGAAAAGGTTTTTAAATGTTTTATACTTTTATTTCCGAACTGCTTGGTTGAAGATATTGACTTTAATCTCCTCTAAATAGTAACAATCTCTTCGAATTAACACAATACGGAAATAAAATGCAGGTGCAATTATCACAAGAATTTTTTTTGAATTTATTTTACACGTGTAAACACATTTTGCGATTAAAGCATCTTAACATCTAAATGAGCAGCACTATCACTGGCCATTTATTCGAACTTATTTTGAATTTTCCATCTACATATTTGAGCCAAAAATAAGCATTTCTTTCCGCATTTCGTTAATTTGGAACAATTTTTAAATACTAGCATGGCATTTAGAACATTTTCTTCTTTACAGCTGTGTAGCGCTCCATGTAGTCATCGTAGCCATCCAATTCGGTGAACTGCTTCGAGCTGAAGAGGTTGCCATCCACGTACAGCATGCTGATCTTCGACTCCTTGAGGATGCGCGGCGTGAAGACGTTCGCCTGCAAACAGTTCTCCTCGAGACGCAGGGTTTTCAACTTCGGGCATGATGATATCTCCTCCGACAGCACTGAAACCTGATTCTGGTTCAGGTTCAACTCAGTGACACACAATCCACTGACCTCCGCAGGCACTGCTGTGATCTTGTTGCGCGACAAATCCAGCACGTCCAAGTGCTTCAGTCCGCTCAGCATAGTGGGGAACTCGGTTAGCTGGTTATGACAAAGATTGACCGTCTTCAGGTTACAGCAGTTCGACAAGGTCTTCGGTAGCTTCACCAAGAAGTTATCCATCACCAACAGCACCTCGAGCTTGACGAGTTCGCCAATTACTTCGGGCAGATCCATCAGCTTGTTTCCGCTCATGTTGAGGTGCTTCAGCTGTGTGAAGTTCCGGATTTCGTCTGGTATGCGTTCGAAGCGATTTTGCGACAAGTCCATTGTTTTCAGGACATTGGGATAATTTTTGAGCTGCGGTGGGAACTCCTGCAGGCGTTGCAGAGAAATCTTGAGAACTCCAGTCTTTTGAGCGGTTTCGAGGTGTTGCTTGATTTGCTTATTTCCCATGGCAGTGTTTTTGCACTTTTCAGAATCTAGATTTTCCGATTTTTTTTTTGTAACAACTTCTAAGCTGCACAGCGAACTGTTCAAAAATCAAGCCACACAAACAGCTGACGCGTCGTTGGATATGAGACCCTCTCACTCGTTGGTAATGAAAAGAAAATCAACGAGTAGAGATTTCTTTGGTTAAGTTACGAAGAAATTTGCTTATTTCATTCTGATAATTAATTCTTTTAAAAGTCGAATAAAATGGAAAAATAGAACGAATTGAATATAATGAAAAAGAAATTGAAAGAGTGCAGTATACATTTCATATTTGAGACTGGAACAACAGGAATCTAACGACTTCGATTTTTTGTAATCTTTTTACTAACTTAAATCAACTAATTTGGATTTTCCGAAATGTTGATAAATTGGTCAGCCTCTTATCTTACTTATCGTACTCAATGGTATTGTTTAAAAATACAAAATCAAATTAATTTATTGTTTCATCTAGGGTCCCACAGGGAAGTCTTATATGACCGCTGCTATTCTTGGTATTCATAAATCATTTCCAAACAGTTATAAACAATGGTAATGTAATGATGAATTTAATAAAACCATACATTTTTAATAAATTATAAATATAAATTATATTCAATAAAACTAAAAAGTCCTTTTATTCCATTGGCTTAGTTTTAAGTTTAAGCTTAAATCCATAAATAAGTACAAAAAACAAATGCAATTTCCGATGTTGACTATGCGTTTTATAGTATAATGGAGTAAAATAAATAATGTTATTTAAATTGAGGAGCGTTGGTGACTTATTTTAAGACATTTTTCGTTTAGTGCAGAAGTAGCGAAAAGTAGATAAATTAGAAAAAAATATTAATTTAATAAGGTTGGCTTTCGGTACGGGGCAATGAGAGTTTACGAGGAGAAACACACCCAATTATTTCAAACTAATATTCGAACAGAGCAGAGTTAGTCCATGCTTCTTCTTGTTAGTTTATCAGCTGTTGCTTGTTGAACGTTCTCTTGGTTTTTAGTTCAGGTATTGTTGGCATTTTCTAAAACCGAAAATCAAAATCTGATTTACGGATTTTGGTAAACTAGCAACGATGATACATAGTTTATTTATTGTAAACTGCAGTGGGTAAGAGAAAACGACTGATTATTAGGTAAGTGAAAAGGACTTTATTATTAAAGGAAACTTGTTTTCCAGCGATGTGTTTCTGGAGAAGCACTGGCGCTCCGCTGTGTCGCGTTCTGTGTGCGACTACTTTCTGGATGCACAAAAGAATTCGCCCCTGGTTGGTAGTAAAGGGTTGAAGTCCACGCCTGTTTAGAACGAGCCCTTAATTGTTTCAGGACGTTCCTCCCGTGATTGCCACGCCACACTACTATTTAATTACGGTGCAGCGCAGTGGCGTATCTCTGGTGGCAGCCTGCAAACAAGAGGTGCCACCGCTTTTCGTTATCGAATTCCTGCATCGCGTGATTGACACGTTCGAGGACTACTTCGGCGAGTGCACGGAATCGGTTATCAAGGAGAACTACGTCGTGGTGTACGAGCTGCTGGATGAAATGCTGGACAACGGCTTCCCGCTGGCAACCGAGAGCAACATCCTGAAGGAGCTGATCAAGCCGCCGAACATACTGCGGACCATAGCTAACACAGTGACTGGAAAGAGCAAGTGAGTGCAGTGCGGCTCACTCTTTGCTGAAATCCGTTTAAACGCGTTTCTGCTCTGATGCTTGCAGCGTGAGCACGACTCTACCTTCCGGCCAGCTTTCCACAATACCTTGGCGCCGCAGTGGCGTACGTTACACCAACAACGAAGCCTATTTCGACGTCATCGAGGAAGTGGATGCCATCATCGACAAGTCCGGTTCCACTGTATTCGCGGAGATACAAGGCTACGTAGGACGGTGCTTCGCTGTGGCTCTGCAAATACTAACACAACCTTATCTCGCAGATCGACTGCTGCATCAAACTCTCCGGCATGCCTGATCTCACGCTTTCCTTTATGAACACGCGCCTCTTCGACGACGTCTCGTTCCACCCCTGCGTTCGTTTCAAGCGTTGGGAAGCCGAACGCTTGCTGTCGTTCATCCCGCCCGACGGCAACTTCCGCCTCATGTCGTACCACATAAGCGCCCAGTCGGTGGTGGCCATACCCATCTACATACGCCACAACTTCTCCATCAAGACGGGTGAGCAGGGCCGCCTCGACCTGACCGTCGGTCCTCGTACCACCTTGGGGCGCACGGTTGACAAGGTGAAGCTGGAGATCAGCATGCCGAAATGCGTGTTGAACTGCCTTCTGACGCCCAGCCAGGGCAAGTACACGTTTGATTCCGTTAGCAAAACGCTGAGCTGGGATGTGGGGCGCATCGACGTGACCAAGTTGCCCAACATACGCGGGACGGTGAGTTCAGTTCGCGGTTGGTTGATTTGGTGTTTAATTGATTCCCTTTTCGCGCGAATAGGTTTCAATCACGCCTGGCAGCACGCACATCGACGCGAATCCTTCTATTAACGTGCAGTTTACTATCTCGCAGTTGGCGGTTTCGGGCTTGAAAGTCAATCGACTGGACATGTACGGCGAGAAGTACAAGCCGTTCAAAGGTGTCAAGTACCTCACGAAGGCGGGCAAATTCCAAGTGCGCATGTGAAGGAGGGACGAAGTGTGAACATCGATCGCTTTGTTTGCATCTCACTGATTTTATTACCTAACTTGCATCCTTGTATGCTTAAGTCGCGTGTATTTATGTATCTTGCATCTGTCCAGCCATCAGCAACATAGTTGACTGAAATGAGAAAAACACTTCAATATAAGGATATCCGAACACACTGGATTGGGCTTTATATGGCACCAAATGTTTGCTTCACAGACTTCTCACTGCTTGTGCTACCAGTAATTTTTGCAGCCGACAAACATACTTGGCTGCAGTTCCACTGCATCAAGTTGCAGCTCTCTACAGCCATTTTGAGAATTACGAACATAATTTGTTTCGTGTTCGCGGACTTTATTTGGATGAGAGTTGTGACGTCTTTTTGCGTTTTTCCAACGTACGTGCGTTGCATGATTTAATTGATTTTACAGTTGGTATTGTGTGAAGAGATATAAATAACAAAGTTTCTTTTATGGTTAATCGGTGAACGAGTAGAGGTATCGTCATGAAATTTGGCACGAATATTCTCTCATCATAGGCTGTTTGGGATTGAAAGTGGGTGAAATCGGTCAACAATCACGCCTACTTTACGTACGGAAAATAAAGGCACATAAAAGGTTTTATAACTAAGGTGGATATCTCATAAACCGTGTGAGATAGTGAGGCATAATTCCTTAGCGCGTTGTTAATAGTGTCATTATTATTTTTTTAGCTACTACGGATTTAGGGTATTTAGACTTCGGCTTGGCCGAAGACAACACTTTTACATATCAATTTGTCCTTCACATTTTACATGCGCAGGCCGCACCAATACCAGCTCTGATCGGAGCCCGCAACATTCACTTTGCGCTGCAAATGAAAGACAACTGAAGCTCTACCTGCAGCGAAGAAACTGCAAGCAAGGTAAAGCGGTGCAGATTTTTATAAGAGCGCAATCGGTTCCTTCGATACCCTTCAAATATAATTATTTGTGTGAAAATTGTATACTATATATTACCATTTAGTAGCTTCAGCTGACGTCCATGTAACAAAAACTATGTGGACAGCCAAGAAACGCAAGATTTCCTGATGCTGCCACATGATATGAATCCACTCTGCCGATTTCAACTGTGTCGGAAATCAGTCCTGAAATTTTACATGACTCAAAGCAGTTTCTGAGAAAATTGTTATACTTCATTTGAAATTTTATGGTGATATTTTATAGACGTATTTTCGTTTTTGGTAAAATAATTTAAAATTGCTGTAAAATACGTTAAAATAGCTGAAGATATGGACAAGAAAGAGGACCGGAAAGATGATACGAAGGAGCGACGAGCGAGTCGTAAGGTAATGGGATCTGTAGAGGGGCGTGGGGTAACTAAATGAACACCTTCCTCTTTGCATTCTTCTATAGACCACCGAAGCCCGCGATCTCGAAGCCCGTGATCTCGAAACTTCGGTAGATTGTAGCGCGTGCGGCGGACGGGGACGACGTCATGGAAGAGGTAGAAGTGGCAGCCGCAGGAAGTCCCGTGGCGGCCAGCGCAAAAAGTCAAGTGGCCGGAAAAGGAGCTCCAGCGGCCGTCGTAGGCGTTCCAGAAGCCGTCGTCGCCGTTAGTAATTTTACCAAATTTTTAAGTGACATTTTGATAGTTAAATTTTGTGATTTGTTTGAAAATTCAAGTGAGTAAAAATATTAAATTCGATAATACGTGCAAGAAGTGGAAACGTTTACATTTCTGGAACTTTGCGGAAGAATTGGCCTAATTATAGTTATTGCAGGGCTCTTGCTATTTTATATGTGTTGTTTTGAACTTTTCCTCTAAAATTGTAATGCGGCTCTAAATTTTACCGCTCTGGATACGTCGAAGATTTGGGCCGCGACGTATTGGCAGCTGAGAGAGAGCATATTTGGGAAGCAGCAAGCTTGTCGATATCTCGAACATCGCTGCAAAGGATTTCGAGCGGTGCAAAGAATTTCCAGCTCTTCTCTCAGGCAGGAACTCTCGAAATGTGGAAAGTCATGCTTCTTACATGGTATGAACGATATATATTAAGACGAAAGTTTAATTGTAGCGAAGATATCGTAGAAATGGGTATGATTCGTCTTCTCTGCCTTTGAAGAGCCTTCTAAGGCCTCCTTTTTAACTTTGCGGGTATAAGGGGTATTCAGATTTCCTGCGCAAGGACATACTTCTTTCAACTTAATTTATCAGAATTCATTAAACTTATCAGAATTCGTTAAACTCAGAGAATTCTCTGCCTTGGAAGAGCCTTCTAAGGCCTCCTTTTTAACTTTGCGGGTGTAAGGGGTATTCAGATTTCCTGCGCAAGGACATACTTCTTTCAACTTCATTTATCAGAATTCATTAAACTTATTTTATATGAATGTATATAAACGGAAAAACATAGGCCCAAAATTCAATTTGTTAATTTTCAAAAACGAAGGATGTGCGTTGCTTGGAGAGGCTTTATCTCTTCTCGAAGTATTCCACTCGTCGCTAAAAATGCGGGGATTGTCACAAAATTTACAAATATAAACAATTTCATTGAAATAAGGGTGCAAGACTTAATCAGAAGATAAGATAGATATACGAGTAGAAAAGTGCACCTATTCTTGATGGGAGGTTATGATAGCATTACCATAGCATCACCATCATCTTTAGAAATCAAATATATACAACAAAATCATAATATTTTCCAAGGCAAAGGTGTACTTAAAAAGAAATTCTGCTTTAAGTAAACAAATTATACAACTTTCTTTAAGGAATGTTAAAAAACCAAATATTATTATTATTATATTAGACTCTATTGTAAGAATTCCACTACTGCAAGTCTTCTGAATTACACCTCTACAAAGTACAGATACAGATACAACGACTATGTAAACAATCTTATCTGTTTTGCAACTTTGTTAATGTAGAAAGGAAATGTTATGTGTTCCCTTTATGAAATTTTGCGTCGCTGAATTAGCAGCACCTATCACAGCACCTATCACTTTATTGTGTGAATACTCGTTGCGATCGGGTTATTTTCCCGCTGCGTGGAAGCCGTTTTATCTTGTTCCACTGCATAAAGGAGGAAATAAATGTAATATTAATACCTAACGTGGCATTGCTAAACTTAGCGTGTTGCCTAAGTTTTTTGAGCAGATAGTTACTGGCCGCATATCTCGAAGTGTTTACGCTACTATTTCCCCTTCTCAGCATGGATTCTGCAGTGGACAATCAACAACCAGCAATCTATTAGTTTTTGTTTCTAAAACAATCAAAAACTTCAATTTTGGCAAGCAAACAGATGTCATTTATACCGACTTCAGTAAAGACTTCGATGTGGTCAATTACAAGTTATTAATTTTAGAATTCAGTGTGGTTGGCTTCCCTCATACTCTTACAAGATAAGTAGATTGCCTCCTATCTTAGTCTTATCTTATCGGTGACAAATGGTACTTTTCAAAGGCACAGATCTAGGGAATTTGAGGTCCTGTCTGGTGTCCCGCAAGGAAGTTGTTTGGGCCACTGCTGTTTCTGGTGCTCATCAATGACTTGCCAACAGTGATACATGACGGTGACATCTTAATGTTTGCAGATGATGTAAGACTATTCATGTCATACAAACAGGAATCTGATGCTATGCTTCTTCAATCGGATTTAAACTCTTTGCTTGCTTGGTGCAACGTAAACTCTATTTAAAAAAGTGCAACGGAATGACGCTTGCTCGATCTCAATCAGCTTTCTGTAATTATACTATTGGTTCTTATATATTGGAACCTCTGGAAATTGTAGAAGATCTATGAATTGTTGTGGATCAGATATTGCGCTCTCATTTTCATATCAATAGCACCGCCAGCAGTGTTCTTGGATTTATAAAACGTTGGGCGAAGGAATTTAAGTTCCTTATATTAGTAAGACTTTATACTCTGGATTAGTCCGGCCGATATTGGAGTATGCGTCATCGATATGGAACCCAAATTGTACGTTTTACTTTTCCGAACTTGAGTCGGTGCAAAAGCAATTTTTGCTTTTCTGTCTACGAAAACTTCGGTGGGAGAAGTCCGTAAGGTTACCACCGTATGAATCCCGACTAAAGTTGATAAACTTACCTTCCCTTTTAAACCGGAGGAGAATGCTAATGCTATTTTTATACTAAAATTACTGTACGGGACTGTTTACTGTGCCTATTTGTTAACTAACATCCATCTTAACGTCTCCCAGATTGCAACGAGAAGACATGAATTCTTGCATTTACGCCTTTACAGATTAACGTACCTCCAGCATGAGTCACTTCGGAGTGCTTGTGAGGACTTCGATTCAGTTTTCTCCGTTATTAGATTATCTGACTCTATATATGTAACAAACACTTTTTATCTAATTATCCTTTGTTATTACAATGTATAATTAATGCATCATATGAATTTGTAAATTTAATGTTAACTATAAAGCCCTACAAGGCTTAGTTTTTGTTTTAAATAAATAAATAACGACCGTAAGAAGTGGGGGTGGTCCGCCCACTTTAATTGTTATGAATGAAGGATTTTAGGGGACGAGGGTACCCATGCGATTTCCATGATTTTCACGGTAACACAGGTCGACAGCCAAGAAACGCAAGATTTTCTGATGCTGTCACTTGGTAGAAATCCACTTTGCCGCTTTCAACTGAGTCGGAAATCAGTCCGGATATTTGCAATGACTCAAAGCAGTTTCTGAGAAAATTGTTATTATACTTCATTTGAAATTTTATGGTGATATTTTATAGACGTATTTTTTAGATTTTCGTGCTTTCGGAAAATAATTTAAAGTTGTAGTGAAATTTACCAAGATCAACGATAAGAGATGGATAAGAAGGACAACCGTAATCTGGACCGCGACTCTGAAGACGCGAAGGAACAGCGACGTGTGAGTCGCAAGGTAATGGGACATAAAGAGGGGCGAGGTGTATACTAAATGAACACCTTCTTTTTATTCTTCTATAGACCACAGAAGCCCGCGATCCCAAAGCCCGCGATCTCGAAGCCCGTGATCTCGAAACTTCGGTAGATTGTAGCGCGTGCGGTGGACGAGGACGACGTCATGGAAGAGGTAGAAGTAGCAGCCGCAGGAAGTCCCGTGGCGGCCGGCGCAAGAAGTCAAGTGACCGGAAAAGGAGCTCCAGCAGCCGTCGTAGGCGTTCCAGAAGCCGTCGTCGCAGTTAATCATTTTACCAAATTTTTACGTGACATTTTGGTAGTTAAATTTTGTTGTTTGATTTAAAATTCATGTGAGTAAAAATAATAAATTCGATAATACGTGCAAGAAGTGGAAACGTTTACATTTCTGGAACTTTGCGGAAGAATTGGCCTAATTATGGTTATTGCAGGGCTTTTGCTATTTTATATATGTTGTTTTGAACTTTTCCTCTAAAATCGTAATGCGGCTCTAAATTTTATTGCTGTGGACACGCCGAAGACTTGTATCGCGACGTAATGACAGCTCGTAGCGAAAGTATCGTAGAAATGGGTGTGGTTTGCCTTCTTGTACTGTTTCACAGCATTCAAGAGCCTCCGAAATCGTCTTTAACTTTGCGGATGCAGAGGGTATTTAGACTCGCCCGCTTACCGGTTTCCATAAAGCCAGAATTCGTCTGTGAAAACGAAGGACTTGCCGGACGAATTGAAGCTCTTCGATCAGTTGAAACGCAGACTTTTCGTTACATCACAATGGAGAAGTGAAGCGCAACGTGGCCACAAACATGGTCACGAACAACTGGTAGCCGCACACACACCTGTACCTCGACACGCACACACATACGGCGCATGTAAGTTTGCAGGCACGCGGATCCGTGCAGCATGCGCGCGCCAAGCACGGCACAAATCAATATTTCATGCTAAAAGAGAAGCGAAACACCACAAAAAAGCGCAGGAAAAATGCAAAACTTGTTTTCCTTTTTGCTCAAGCGGTTGTCTGTTGCATTTGAAAGCTGGCTGCGAGGACCAGAACCAGTTGCCTCGTTTGTACGTGCAGCAGGCAACAGCTACTTGTGTGCCGTCCGCCTGCCCGCCTACCGGTCCGGGACTCGAGATCCAATGCATACAGAACTAATTTTGCATTCTTTAATCTTCTGAATGCCGCGAACACGTAAAAAACGTGTTTACTGACTCGAGCTGAGCATTTTTAAGTGCAAACAAGACAATTCGCCACTTAAACGGGTTGTTAAAACAGCGACGAGAAGCGCTGAACAAGACTCGCGAATTTACATCTTTTCGAAATCCAATTTCAATGAGTTGCGTTGTGAAGGGACTTTCAATTCAATTCGCTCTTCTAGTTTTCATGCAATGCTGGAAAATGTCAACTTTTTCAGTGAATCTGAATGAATGATTCGCTTTCAACGCTGTCTACTTTTTAATTTTAGTTAATTTTATGGAAATAATTCTTGCAGCATGCGAATTCAGTGGAGTTTTCGTCAGCTTTTTGCATTACATTTCTTTTCGCATTAATATACCCGTACAAATTATGCATTAAAATTACAAATCCGTTGCAGAGTAGAATCAATCCGAAGTGAACTTCAATTAAGAAGCATTTAATGCATCACCAGCTTGGCGAAAACAGCTTCGTGAAGAACGCAACAAGACGCGTTAATTAACGAGAAAAATGCACGACTGGCAGACTCGCGTGCACCGCGTGCTCGTTGAAACTTGACTTCCCGACTTCGATGATGATGATGATCCACAGAATCCTTCGTAGACTCGGCTTGACGTGAGCCAAATCGGCGATGACTCACTTGATGACTGGTGCTGTGTCATCGCAACGAAATTCCTCAACTCCGAAATTCTGTGAGCGAGAATTCCATCAAGTTTGTCTCTCGAGTCTTTCGTGAGTTTGCTTGATTTTTAAATTTCTTTGTGAAGCGAAGTCTGTTGCTCAAATTTTCGCTCAAAATTTCAAATTCGAATTCGGAATTGTTTCGCAATTTCATCAAGTTTTCTTCCCAGTTCTTGCGTTCTCTAATTTATGTCCATCTCAGCTTGTGGCTTGAAATTACGAGAGTTCCCTCAATTCCTCATAATTTATACCTTGAAATACTTCGCTGAACTTCATTCAATCACACTGACAGCGCTCAACGTCGCGCTGCAGCCTCCAAAACGCCTCCTTCACTCCATCATGTCAGCGTTGACCTCATTCACGCTCGGCAGCTTCGGCTGCTGGCAGGACGCAACGAGACCTCCGAACCTCGGCAACTTGGTAGCGAGCAGGCGAAACAACGAGTTGCCTACAAGCAGCGCCAACACATCGCGGCCGCGAAATGCATCCGACTTAAATGCGGTGGCAACACGCGGTGACTCCTCGACCGGCGGCTGCCAGTTTGGAAGGTGGACAGAGGGACGGTAGACAGAGGGGACGGCAGAAGGGGGGCAGTCGACTTGAGAGGCTCCACTGCATCCAGCAGCGCCAAGTCTGCCTCTGGCGGCAGCGGTGGTTTCTGTGAATGCGGTGCTTCTTCGCGTCGCTCGACGATTAACGCAAATGTAGCGCTATTCCGGCTCGCGATTGATGGAGTCTCCAGCGAGCACCACACTTGCTGGCCGCGCCAAATGTGACGGGCGAAACTTCAGGTACAAATAAATGGGCTCGTGAAGGGAGTGCGAGGAACTGAGTTGGAGGAGCGAAACGACGTCTTGCTGCTTCATGAAATTCTGCGAAAAATAAATACTTTTCAATCACGACTGCTGCGACTGCTACGGCGGCTGCTGCGACTTCTGCGGCGACTGCTGCGACGGCTGCTGATTAAGCTGCATGCAACGAAAGGAGTTGCTGCTGCACTTCTCGAAGCTGCTTGAGCAGTTGCAGCCCGCGGTCCGGTTGAATGCGCCGCGGCACGGCGAGCAAAACCAGTCCTGCTGCATTCTTCAGACTTCCCTCGGCTGCTCGGTGGCTCCTCGATGGCAGGCGGGCAGCCTGTTTAACTGCGAAATACGCCAGCGGAGAGCTGAAGGAAGCGAAAGTAGAATAGATGAGAACTGCAATACAGAGATATTTGCGAGATGCCAGTGACTTGAAGTTTCTGGCTTAACAACGCGATTTCATTCTTCATTTCTTCTATTTATACATTTTAAAACATATAAACGCGCGAATTTTATTTTATGGTTTTTTTAGAAATACAATACATTTTGAGCGTTCAATTCTCTGTTGGTTTTGTCGCAAATCACTCTCTCGCATTCATTCGTAGGCGTTCGAAAAAACTCTCAAAATACTCGTAATAGAAACTCGTAATACGTTTCCACTGGCGTTGTAGAGTTCGTTTCTTTAGTCTTTTGGTTTGTAGCGAATTTCGCTGTCGCACGACGAACGGAGTTTTTGCGAACTACTTTGAGTGTGTGGTGTGTGTGTGTGGGTGTGTGTGTGTGTATGTGTGTGTGTGTGTGTGTGTGGGTGCGTGTGTTTGGGTCCACATTTATGCGTCTTCGTTACTAGCGCTGTGACAAAAATACTGAAACCATCAGCTTTATCGACGAAGAAGCCAGCGAGAACTCGGTATGGAAAAGGTTGAGCTTTTTCAGGCGGTTTCGATAATTGAAATTTCAACGTCTCACTTCCAGAAGTGGTAGCGGCAACATGTTCTTCACGTTGGCCGGCGGCGGCGGCGGCAGCAACAACAACAACAACAACAACAACAACTATAGGGACGACAAGAAACGAGTTAAGCAGATCCGCAGAGTGGCCATTTCAGCGAGTGCAACAGCAGCAGCGGCAGCAACCAGAGACACACACACACGCACACACACGCACACACACACACACAACAGCAGCCACTCCAACTTGATGATATTAAATGTTGGCATTTATTTACCTCTTTTTTTTAAATAAATACAGATTTTGTTGAGCAGTTTTCCTGTTTTCGTGGAGACTTTTGCGCTGTTGTGGCGGCCAGTTTTCGGCTTCTCGTAACAAGAGATTTTTGCCGCCTTCGACTTCGGCTTTTAAATGGGTTTTTGTGTAAAAAATCGCGGTAGAGCGGCAGAAACGCTTATTGGAAATTGCTTGAAAACACGTAGGAAACTTGAGAACGAGGCAAATGTAAGCGTTTCACTGGAGTTGCGGATTACTAGCGCCTCATTTTCCAGTGACTATGACAGCTTTTAGGGCAGAAATCGTGCGAAACCTAGTTAAATGCGTGCGATGGAGTTGCTGAAGGCGTCTTCGATCGATTTGCTGGCTCGCTTCCTCCATCGGAGCTCTCAAGTATTGAGAGGAGTGGCAATCCGCTGGAAGCAACGCGACCGACATGCGGTCGTGGGAAGGCAGCAACAACGACCACTCAACTTCAACACCGAGATTTCGCAAGTGGCTTCAGTTTGTTTCTTAGTTCTTTTGTTTCTTCCCATGTCGTTCGCTCGTGCGTTGAGCGTGATTTGCAGCTGACACTGCGGCGAACCGGCCAACTTTCACCCCACCAGCGCAGAAGACGCGCTTTCCGGACGCCGAAGCGCGCTAATTTGCCACGCACGCTCACGGCGATCGCGGTTGACGTCGTTAATTGCTAAGCAAGCAGCGCCTGAAGTTGTTGGGCGAAGATATTTGAGCCCGAAAGTATTTAGATTCTGCTGTTAGAGCAGCAACAACTCTTCGGACGCCGCCTCCCGGCTCACAGAAGTTCGTTTGGCGTCGTTCGATCGTTCGTTTCATATTTAGACTGCGTCTCGATCATTAGACTGCGAACTCGTTCATTCGACTGCGAACTCGTTCATTAGACTGCGAACTCGTTCATTAGACTGCGAACTCGTTCATTAGACTGCGAACTCGTTCATTAGACTGCGAACTCGTTCATTAGACTGCGAACTCGTTCCTTCCTGAAACCGTCGCATGCACTGGAAATCCATCGAAGGGTTCCAGCATGTCAAAGTGGTCGTTGCTGCGCGACACCGTTGAGGAATTTTAATTGCTTCATTTAAATTGTCTTGCAGTGTGCGGCGTCAACAACGAAACGCCGCAGGGATTCGTCGTCTCCAAGCCACGACCGAGTTCGGCGCACGCTCGGACGACACCACGAAGTTCCGCCGAAGTAGGTGGGCAAAGTTCACCGTCTTCGGCTCTGCACTGCATGCGTCTCTTCTCCCGTCACTCTCCGTGACTCTCTTCAGAGCGCTCCGCACTCGAGCGCGCACACACACCGCAGTTGGCTGACGCACAGCGACTGCAGTCGCCGCATTATCGGCTCGACGTTGAGAACGCGTGCAGATCAGTGGAGAGCGCTGCAGATAAGAGAAGCGATACAATCACAAAGAGACGCGCATCGAATGAAGCAATAAAACTGATATTTACATCAGAGCAGGCCAACTTTCGCCGCCGTCGCGTCACAGACACGCGGCCACTCGTCTGCATACGCGGCGTGTGCGTCGGATCGGCGGAGAGCTGCGGCCCTGCGGAGGGAAAGTTCGAGAAGTCCTAATTAAGCCGAGACCAAGCAAGTCAATGCCTTCGATTCACAGTCGCCTTCCACACAACGGGGCTGCTTTTGATTTTTGACGAACGGCGTCAGAGTTGATTTTCAAGTGAGAAGTGAGAAGTGAGCTCGACTGCAGCGCTTCAGCTTCAGCAACAGCAACATCAACGCAGCGCCCAGCGACGTTGCAGCGCGGCGCTGAGACGCGTCTCTGTCTGTCTCTCGTTCGGTCTGCCGAGCCTCTCACTCGAGCGGGCGCCGCTCCGCTCCTCAGCTGGTCCGACGTCAGCGAAGCTCCCGCTAGAAGCGCCCGTCTGCTGTGGGTCTCCGTCTCCGTTTATATATTTTTTAATGTTCCCTCTTCTTCTGCTGCTGCTCCTCCTCCTCCTCCTCACCTTCCTCATCGTCTTCCTCTCCCGGTTCTAACTTCGGCTCTCATGCCAGCGCCATAAACAATTTTAGCTGCTCCAACTCTTCGGCGAGTGGATGCCGAGTCACGCGGCTCGAGTCCCGCCGAGATTTATGCATTCAAATGGCGCGGCCGCGGAGAGCTCGCCGGCTAGCTGGCCCCTCGGGACCGTTTTGGGTGACTGGAGCGTGGAGCGGGCAACAGTGTTTCTCCACTCGTTTCGCATTCCCGCGGCGGCTTTTCCTCTCTCGGGCCGAATTTCTTCGTAGAGGCGACCGATTACGAGGTCCGCGTTAAGCCGTTGAGAAGCACTGCTGTGTCGTGTGGTTGTTGTTGCTGTGGTTGTTGTTGCGCTGCTGTTATGCGTGCCTTGAACCGCCGAACAAGTCTGGCGACGCGACGCCGCAGACGCGCCGCTGAGATGAGAGAAGAATTTCGTGTTGGCCAGGAAGCGGCGCGACGAGATGGAATCGCGGCTCCGAAACATAAATCCGTGACGAAGAAAACTTTTACTGCTGGGTGGATGGAAGAAGAAGAAGGGGAAGAAGATGAAACAGAAGACAAAGACGAAGTAGAAGAAGTTGAAGAACACCAAGTTGAGCGCGTCAAAGAACGAGGAACCGAAGAACGTCTCTGCTCAGCGGCGGCTTTTTATGCCGCGCCGCTCCGCTCGCATGCCACTCGCTGCGGAATGTTTGGCTTGACTTTTTGCGGCCGTGGTTGCTGCGATCGTTTTCGCTGGACTTCCAGCTTGGGCGGCTATTGAAAATATTTGCATAAATTACCGTTTTTCTCGTTCGTTCATTATAGCGGAGCGCAGAATGCGAGTGGCTTGCGAGGTGGTTTCGTGCCAGCAAGTGTTTCCCGTGAGGACGCGAAGCGTGTGAAAAACCCGCGCAAGGCGAACCTGCGGTGGCATCGCGAGCGGCTCTCCGGCAAAGCGACGAAGAGAGACGCGCCTCAGAAGAGAGCTTTGGAACGCCGTGAAATCCTTTAACGTGGGGATGTCAATTCGAAGATTTCTGTTTTCCAATTGCAACTGCAGCACCAGCGGCCCGCGAAGCTTGAGTGCTGCAATCTGGAAAATTCACCGCCAGTATGTCACCGCACTCGATCCACCCACTCGCGCTCGCGCTCCCGATCCGCGGCTCTCCACTGCCCCCCCCCCCCCCCACTCGACTCTCTTACACTTGACACAATTGATACTTCCTCTTCAACGGATGATTCGTGTGAGCGAAACCGAGCGCGAGCACAATGAAACGAGTCCGCCGCCGCAGACGTGATCCGGTCTGGCTGGGGAAATTTCGGGTCGGCCAGTCTGCGGAATTCGTGTCAGCAGCCAGCGTGCGGTACACGTGCACTCAATTGAGCGGCGCGGCGCTGATTGCGGCGGCGGCGGCTACTGAATCCGGCGACACTAGAAGCTCGCTTGGGCTCTCGTTGTGAATGCGTTTCGAGTGGGTTTTGAAACGCGCTTCGAAGACGCTTTGAATCCTTTTTGAGTAGGTTTTCAATACGTTTTCAGTAGGTTTTGAATCCTCCCGTCTTTAGTTGCTTTCTAGAATTCAGTTGAATAAGAAGCTCGATCTGAATTCGTTTCTTCCAGAAGTCGACGAGTGATGCTTTCGAGGAGAATCGTGATTGAGATTTAATATTTTCAATGCTGAAAAATATCAGACCTTCAGTACTCTTTATTGTTCAGATATGTGTTCTAATTTTTCCACATAATTCTGTTGGTTTTCGTTGATTACGTTGTTTGTTGCATTCACGCTCCTGCAAAGCCGCCGCCGCAGCCGCCGCCGCCGCCGACGATAACGCGCTACTAATCAACTCGACCAGGAACTGAGCGAACTGAATTTAATAATAAAAACTAGCAAATTCAATGCAAGGCGTTCTTTATTGGGCGTTGCAACGATCACAAAAACGCGACCAGACCGCGCACGCCACAGCCGGCAAATCTGCTTGATTGCGTTGAAGCCGCGAATCAAGTTGAAGCCTCGCCGTGCATTTCAGTTCAGCACTCGATCTGATGGCCAAGGTCACTGCAAAAAGGCCGAAACAATGATAGCAATAAGAACAACAGCAACTGCAACAGCAACAACAACAACAACCGCAGCACAGCCACCAATAATTCAAATTAAATGCAATTTCAGTGCCACGCTGCGCGCTTCTCTTGTTTTAACTAATCTTAAATCAAATAAAATTGAAGATCTGCGAGGCTAATGTGTCGTTGTTGTCGTTGTTGTTGTTGTGTAGCTGTTGTTGCTGATCGCTTGCTGTTGTTGTGTGATTGTCGTGTGGTTGTTGTTGTCGTCGTTTTGATATTGGAAACCCGCTGCTTCACACGTCTGCAATTAATAATAATTTGTGTCTGAAATAATGTGTCCGGCAAGCGAATGTCAGCTGAAATGTCTGCTTTTTTTCGTTATTTTCTGTTGACAGTGGGACAAAAACGCTGTATAAAAAATTCACGGTGCAAAGAGCTGATTATTTGAGCTGATTTCATTATTGTTAAGCTGTGGATTTTATTATTGTCAACTAACGAATATGTTATTCCGATGACATAGTTGTAGTTTTAATGATCGTCACGTTGTAGTTTTAATGACCACAAAGTTAATGATTTCGATGGCGGCATTTTGTGGGTTTCAACGATGATTTGATTTGTAGTTTTAATGATGATTAAGTTGTAGTTTTCAAGGTGATGAACTTGCAATGATGATAAAACTGTGCGATTTAACGATAATAAAGTTGTGGTTTTAATGACGATGCAGTTGTACTTTTAGCGATGATAAATTTGTTAACTAGTGAGGTGATTTTAGTGATTTTAGTGATTTCGATCAAAGCATTCCAAGTGAAAATCGTCAGACTGATGAAGGTGGAGGTGAAAACTAATGAAAACCGCGCGCGCTTCATGTTGACAACACTGATGATCGATTTGATGAATGTGCGGCTCAAAATGCGCGCGAGGAAGTGCAGCGAGTGAATGCGAACGAGGAAGTGCAGCGAGTCATGCCAACGAATGATCCATCCAGCAGAAGCGCAGCCCAACTTTTGGATGCTCGGAGTGGCGAACGTCGGTCGGCACCCTGAAAGCAGAGGGAATCCGAGGACGCGTCATTCTTCACAGCGTTGAGTGGTCGACGTCACTGCGATGGAAAGTCCACGCAACCGCGACAGTCGGCGCTCGAAGACGCGCGATTGTTACGCTGGAGAACGCGAAGTACTCGCACTTCGAATTCGTCATTTCGATCGCAAGCAGCTTCTGCGTTCGTCCCTCCCACGCCGCTGGAGGCTCCGGAGGACAAGCCGACGAGTAACTCGCTTCCAAGCAGGTGGCGAGCTCGCCAGTCGCGTTATTCGGGCGTTTTATCGCAGCGCCTCGCACTCGTTGGTTTCGCTGAGGTGGCCGCGGCCGCCGGACGCCGGTCACAGCGGTCGCGAGCGTCGAGTGAAATACGAATTCAGTGGCTTTGTTGCTGCAGAAGCGCAAAAATGCAGCGACATTTGATTTGCGAGCGCTGAAAGTGCCGCGTGTCGCTTTTTAAGCGGGTTCAATTTCCCCCAAACTGCTGACTGCCACGAACTGAAGGTTTCAACACGAAATCGAGCCTCGAAATGCATCGAGCTGTTTGAAAACTGAAGCCGAATGCTTTGGGTTGGAGGACAAGCGGAGTGCCAAGCGCGACGTTCGACGTGACCAACTAATGAGAAGTCGGGCGAGCGCGGAATAACAGCAGCTGCCGCCCCACGTTGCAGTTCAATCAAGCTGAGTCACGCAGGAAGAGAGGAAAGCTGCGTTCGCCAACACAGACACACACCGCTCGCACACCCACTCACGCACTCGCACACCCACTCACGCACTCGCACACCCACTCACGCACTCGCACTCGCTCGACCTCCGCAGATCGCTGGCGCGATCGAGCGCTGCCGAGTGCGAATCTGAGCGAGTGCGCGAAAATTGTCGAATTGTCGAATTGTCGAATTGTCGAACTGTCGCACTGAAAGTGTGTCACACAACAAATTCGGCGTTGAGCAGCACGAATTATTAAGCCAAACAAAGTCGCTTGGACGTGCTGCGCGCTTAAATGCGGGAATTCGCACCTCACCGAGCGTCAAGTTTCCGAGCGTTTAAGCAAACAGCGAGCAATTAGTGAACTTGCAGTGCGAACGATTTGTAAGTCGCTTTTGTTGCGACGCCGGCGCACGAGGGCGATGAAAAAGCAGCGGAACTCCGAATTCGAGGAGTGAGAAAAGAAATAACAATTGCAAACGGAAAAAGAAAAGGCAAGAAAATGCATTAAAGTAGAAAAAAGCGTGGGAAGCGCGTGGAGAGTTGAAGTTCGATTGCGATCCAAAGCGAATCGAATTCAGAGACTGAGAGTGTAGAATGCAGAAAGAGAGAGCAAAACAAAACAAACGGCAGATTTTCGCTAATCTTTTCTCTCAGCGCAGCGACTGCGGCTACGAGACACAAGATTTCCGAAAGTTCGCGCGGCACAAAAAGCTTAATTAAGCCGCCGGTCGAGCGCAATCAGAGTGATGAAGTTTAATGATCGCCTTGCGGAGCGCTGGTGCAACGCTGCGCATGCGCTTGAGTAAACAAGCCGGCCGGCAAGAATAACAGAAATCAACGCCAACGCAAAATAAACAGGCGACTTCGGAGAGCCAAGAACAGAAAGAACAGAAAGTCATTCCAATAACATTTGTCGACTCCACGAGTCGGAGCAGGAGAGCCGCAGGCGGGTGCGGGTCTGCGCAGCGCCGGGTTTAGCGACCGATAAAAATACTCGTGTTTACAAAGCTCGGCTGGAATTAGACGATTGTTTGTGTTTACGCAGCGCAGAAAAAATGGAGGCAACAAGAAACGAGCGCGAGATGTAGCGGCGGAGAGGACTGGCGCGCTCTTCACCAGCGCGTCGCTGATAGCGGCGGGACCTGGAAGAAGCAGCAGAGAAGCGAATGGACATCCCAGCTGAACACTTTGTTGTGATTGCTTGTTCGCCTCGGTCACCTTTCGGTCAGCTTTCGCTCAACTCTCGAGCTCCTAGCAAAGACGAGCTCCCCGCGCATGTAGAGAGTGTGCAAAGCTATAGCGATTAGGCGCACTCGTTAGTCTCGGAGCGGGATTTCGGGTGTCTTGGCTTGGCAGCGCGGCGTCCAACTTTTTACAGAGGCGCCCCGGCGTTGACAGAACACATGAACGTCTTCGCAGCAGTCGCTCTGCCAAGCCAAGGCTCCCGAAAATCTTGCTGCGAGACCAGCGAGTTACAGCTCGTTGGATGCTCTCTACATAACTTTTCTCTCTCTGCTCCAAACAGCCCTTCGCACTGAATTCGTCACAGGAAGACTCGATTTTCTCGGCGTGTGAGGGCTCGCGAGGGTCCTCCCTCGTCGATTGCCAGCCCAACGATCGCGCAATCAGAGGAAGCTGAAAATCCGCTCGACTCCTGCAGTAAAAGCCGCTCGATTCCTATAGTAAAATTCAGTTGTTCTTCTTTATTAACATGTTCGCCTTTAAAAATAGATTTAATAACACTTTGCGCTTATTCTAAAAATATACTAGCAACTTCTAAAAGTTATACAAAAATATATTCATACACTTGTCTAGCGTGTGTGTGTGTGTGTGTGTGGAGAAAGGCGAGTCCAGTTGAAACCAACTTGCTCTCGAGTCTTAGCGGCGGCGGAGTTCGCCTTTTCTCCCAGTGTACAACTGCAAGGAGGGAAAGCAACAACCAACAACGCGGCGCCTGAATTAATTTAGCATGCCGTGTGTTTAGTTCTCCCCTGCTTGCCAAGACCGAAGAGCAACTCATTTCGTAGTCTCGATCGGAAGGATCTCGCTTGCACTGAATAATTTTCGCTAAATCGCGATTTGTGAAAAGCGCTAAAACGCAAACTAAACCCGAACTAAATGCGCAAACTAAGTAGTTTTTTTTAGTGGATGTGCGACAAAACGCCGCCATGAACGCAAAACATTTCTGAGTGTGTGTGTCTCGCGTGACTTTCGGTGTCTTTTCGCGCGATTCTCGGCGCGATTCTCGGCGCGATTCTCGGCGCGTTTGCCGCCTCCGCTGCTTTTACTACACTAAATTAGAAGTAGAATTATTAGTTATTAGAAGTTACAGATTGCTTAGTCAATGATCACAACTCTTACATGTATTTAATGTATATAAAGTGTATATAAGTATTATGTAAGACTTCGCATCTGCGCGAAGCTCGTAAACTAAAGGCTAGTGAAAAATGCTCATAATAAATTTTATCAAAAATCCGCCATCCGACGCTTATAAATTTCTTATAAATTTCGTATAAAAATATGTTAGAAAATCCTGGTTTTCACGCTTCGTTTTAGCGTCGCCTGAAGCGCTCGTCAGCGAGTTCGGGTGCAGGTGTGCGAGTGCGTGGCTCGCTTACGTCTTAATATGAAAAGATATGAAATTCGTACTGGGGTGTGTTGTTGTTGCATATGTTTCGTTACAGTTAGTTCGAGGCAGCCGAACAACAAGTTCTACGGGTCAAAATAATACTTGTGTTCACCGCACGATTTCAGGGAATTTCGAAGGGTTACGAATGTGTTACAAACAGCTGCGGTTGGCAAACGATTTTCGCAATAGAGACGGCGGAACTGGAGGCACTCGTTCTTCTGGGTGCAGCGAAATCCCAGCTGCAAAGAGAGGAAAGACAAACGATTATTTGGTATTTTCTCTGAATTTGCGAGGTTAAACGTGTTTACTGTTCTATTAATAACACCGAATTATTAATAATAATTGTTTTTAATTAACAATTATTAATAAGAATTGCTATTAATAAGACTTTTCACTTCTTCACTTTTATGCAAAAAGCAAACGAAAGGCTTTCAACTGCCAAACTGAGTCTCTCTTCTCTCAACGAAAATCTCTCTCTCATCTAATGCGTTCCTCTCACTACGCAACCCGTTGTGTTAACTTCTAATTTTCAGTGTTATTGCAATTCATTTGCAGCTTTACAATATTGTAATGCCTTCGTCTCTTTAATTCTTCAGCATGTTTACAGCAATTCAAAGTTTTAGTTCATGCTGCAGTTACTTACTTTTCTGAAAAGTTGTGCTTCGTTGAGCGCCCCCAAACTTCCGTTCTCTCTATCGTCCTCTCTCTCTCTCTCTCTCTCTCTAACTACAGCTCTGGAACCTTCTCTCTCAACCCTCCTCTCTAAATCCTGCTCTCTAAATCTTCCCGTTGCAGCTGCGAACGAACTGCTAAATTCGACGCCTGGTTCCTGAAGTTGGCCGTGATAGAAACTGCAATTTCTCTGGTTTCCAGACAACACGCTTGCGGCTGCTTGTTTTCCGAGTTCGACCCGCTGTCTCCACGAAGAGGCCGAGCTGCGGATGAGTCCGAGCTGATTAAGAGCAGCAATTAAACGATGACAAACAACGACACACAATTTCTACGCTGCGCCCGCCGTTTTACACAATTTCGAGCTGCCCGCGCATTCATTGAGGGAACCGCTGAACTGAAGCTGAAGCTGTCGCTGAAACTCTTTTCAAATTACAACCGCCTGTCAGTTGTTAATCAAGCAGTCGGTCGAACAGTCGGCCAAGCAGTCAAACCGTCAGTTCGTTAGTCAGTCAGCCAGTCAGTCTCGTTCGTTCAAGCCGAAGTCAGTGAATGAGATGAGCAGCTGAATTAATTAGACAGACTGAAATTTATGCGTTTCATTGTTAGCGACTTCAATTAGACTCGGAATTCAATTAATTCGAACAAAAAGCATCCACAAAAATAGCGAATACTTTTTGCAGTCACTTTTTCTTGCAGTGTACAGACATGATAACGCGATGTCTTCTCACATCGCTCGTCGCTTCAATTTGAAATTTTAATTTGGAGCAAAAGATCAAAGCAATCGAAAAATTCGGTCTACAAAACTGAGTTGTTAACCGAACGAGCTCAACAAGTGTTTGTTGTGTGTGAATAACGCGATTAGATAACGTTGTTGTTGTTGTTATTGCTGTTAAAGTTGTTCCTCTTGATATTGTTGGTGTTGTTGTTGGTGGTGGTGTTGTTGGTTCTGGTGTTATTATTTAATTGAGGAAAATGTGACGAGTACAAAATTTGCTGAGCGATTGTTACTGTTGTTTGTTTTTGTTGTCGTTGTTGCTGGTGACTGTAGTTTCTAGTTCGTGTTTGACATGCTCTCACTTACATGTTGTTGTATTATTATTATTATATTGTTATTTATGATTATTATTATTATTATTTTTATTATTATACTTATTTTTATTATTTTTATTTTTGTTATTATTATCATTAGAACTTTTATTATGTTACAATGAAATAATAAAAAATTGAATAACATAAAATTTCGAAATCCTCGCTATTTATTTTCACATATTAATTACTATCAGCATTTTTTCCTAATATTAAATGGTTTTTTTGATTCGTTTACTTTCAGTGCTTAAATGGCAGGCAGATTTGTAGACTTTTTCGGTTGCTTCGCAGCCCCCACAAGTTTGGAATGCTTTCGTATAAAGTCGCTGAATTAGTCAGTGAATCTCTGTAGAGTTCAGTGTGGAGTGCCGGTGATCTGAGGATCTTCTCTGCACCATTCTAACCGCACTTCAGCAGATGCTGCCACTCGAGAAGCGAAGAAACAGCCAATTCGTGCAAGTCTACAAAAGCGGAGACTCACTTCGCCAACTTCTGGGACGGAAATGTTTTCGAAAAATCTGAATTTCAGCCGCAGTCAACTCGGCGAGGATGAATGCGGCGAGTGGAGACTTTTCGGCAGACTGGAAACTCATTCGATTCGCTTGATAAATTAAAATGGAGTCACGTTTTCGGCTGGAAAGTGTAAGGGATTCAAATCGAAAGCAAGAATTTCTTTTTGTTCCTTGTAATTCGCAGAGGAAACCTGAAACTCTTCCAAAAAGTCTCCACTCTTGCATTCCGCTCCTCCGCACGAGTTTCTTCCGGCCGAAACTTGTTTGGCTTTGATTTCGATTCAATTCAGGTAGCTGCCACGAAAAATTCCTGCAACTTGAGTTGCGTCGTCTTAGCCAGCAACAATGCAAGCGTCGTCGAGCCGTGAACTTGCCGCCTCGGCTTCGCAGCGTGCGCACGAAGAAGAAGAAGTTAGCAGCGGAAGAAGTGGCCGCCGCGCAGAAATCTGGTCGAACCGGTTTGGCTGGAAAGGCTGGTCGGCTCGACTTGGCAACAGCGGCAGCCGTCGACGGTGCTCGAGCAACAGATTGAGCCAACATGCGGGGAGAGTTGCGGCCAAGTGGAGAGTTCAGTGCAGCCGAAAGGCAACTCTGCGTTGCACGCAATTCAAAGTTCGAAGGGCTCCTCAAACTTCAGTCGCGCCAGCCGACCGGCCGAAGCTGCCGCCGCCGCCGCCGCCAGCCTGCTGCGCCACACGAAGTCGAAGCAGCAGCTGCCGACGCCGCTACTGTGCCACCGGCGGCAGCGGCAGCAGCAGCCGCGCCGCGACGCCACCGGAATTACGCTCAGTAGCTGGAGCAACTCAGAAGGGAAATTTTGCGTAACACCAGGGGAGGCGTGGACGTGGCGGCGCGAGCGCGAGAGCGAGTTGGAGTTGCAGTCTCGCTCGGGCGGGCGGAGTGGAGCGCAACTTGGAGTTGCAGTCTCGCTCGGGCGGGCGGAGTGGAGCGCAACTCCAGGCGGCGGCGGCGTGTAACAAGTTCTCCTGGTCGCGGTCGTGTGTTGGCGGCGCAACTCGCCCCACTGCACTGGCCGGGGTGGTGCAGGAATCTTTTGTGTTTGCGGCGTCGTTGTTGGTCTTCGTGCCCCCACAAAGCTGTGGCGTGGGTCTCGGGCTTCTGAGTCTGCGATGGCGATGGCAATGGGGAAATTCCTCTGAAACTAACTGCCTTCTGCACTCTACCGCTTCGAATGTCCGTTGTTGTGGTGGTTGTTGTCGTGCTTGTCGTTGCAATAAAACTACGGGGACCGGAGGGACATCACGTCATGCGTGCATCTAGATGCGACTCGAGCGGTCGCAGTGTCGCGTCGTAGGAATCGCGCACTCGGTAGCCGGCTGACGTCTCCGTGTCTGAGAGGCCGTCGTGATTTAGGAAGCCTCACTAGACACACCCATGACGTCATGTCGCCCCCTAACAAGTGTCACCCACACCCCTCTCCCTCTCCTGCACTTGCCTGCCCCACTGCTTGCGTCCTACCTTCGCCGTCCCGAACCGCAGCCCCGAACGGCCCCCTACCCCAACCCCCTCCCTACCGTCGCCCGATTAGGCATCGAAGCGCTCCTTGTGCGAGTTGTCGTCCAAGTGGCCCAATGCGCCGGACAGATCCGCCACCACCTCCTTGTAGATCAGCGGGTCGATGTTCTTGCCGAGTTGGTAGAGCAGGAACCAGTCGCCGATGTTGCAGTTGTTCGCCACGTTCTCCACGTCGTCGTTGTCGGCCAGGCGCGAGCGGGCGCGCAGCAGCAGCAGGCGCAGCTTGGGTCCCATGACGACGGCCACGCGGTAGACCAGCGAGATGCCGGACAGGATGCTCAGGATGATGAACCAGAACCAGAGGAACACGTAGATCTTCTCGTTGACGATGTTCAGCGGCAGCACGCAGAGGCCGTCGAACTTCTGCACCGAGCCGGAGGGACCGTACTTGTGGAAGGTGCACTTGGTGACCTTGGGGAAGACGCGCGCCATGGGGTCGATGCGCTCGTCCGGCTCCATCTCGGTGAACTTGAGCACGTCGCTGCCGTAGGTCGAGAACTCGCCGTCCAGGAAGAAGTCCACGAAGAAGATCTGGCCGATGACGTTGACGAAGTTCAGCGCCTCGCACACGAAGAAGCGGAAGGCGTAGAAGTTGTGGCGGTTGCGGTTGTTCATGAAGTACTCGACGAGTATCTTCTTGCGGTCGTTCTTGCACTCGTCGTTCACGATCGGGCTGTTGAGGTCCATGACCAGCATCTTGAGGCGGCCGCCCTCCCAGGACTTCCACAGGTAGCGCGGCACGTAGAACAGGATGGCTTGGAAGAAGAGCACGAAGCACACCCACTGGTAGTACTTGTGGTAGCGCACCTCGTCCTGGCCCTCGACGTGCGAGCCGACGCCGGGCTGCACCACGTCGCGGCCCGTGATGCCCGTCAGGCGCTCGGGCACCGTGAACGTCGAGTAGATCCAGCAGTAGGTGTCCATCACGCCGAGCGGGATCTCGTCCACGATGCAGTCGATGGGGTCGCCGATGTACTGGCGCGAGGTGACCAGCAGCGAGAAGGCGATCAGGATGATCACCGTGGCCTTGTAGTGCATGCGGAAGACATTGTTGTCGATGCACACCTGGTCGATCTTCAGCAGCCCCTTCACGGAGCCGAACACGTCAAACATCGCGGCGCTGCGGCACGGGCGTTCGCGGAGGCAAGAGTTGCGGAGTTTGGATGCACAGTTTTGGACGCGAGGTCCTCTAGTTCACAGTCACTGCACGCACGGGTGATCGAGTCGCGTCGATCACTTGAAACACATGTCGTCGCCGGGGCGGCGGCTACTTTCGGGCGAACTTTGAACTCGCAAGAATAACTCGCGGAACGAATAACTTGACACACACGCGTAGCTGTGGCATGCGCGTCTTTCGTCGGCCAATGTAGCGCTCAGTCTCTCCGTCTGTCCGCTGTGGACTCTCGATTAGCACGGAAGCGCCGAACAAAGCGAACACTTCGGGTGGAAAATCTAAACTGTTTCCATCCAGCGGCGCTGTGCGACGAGAGCGTCGCCAGCATGTGCAGAGTAGATACCGCGGCTGAGTTCGAGTGAAGTTTCGAGCGCTCACCACTACCGACGCAGCACGCTGCCGCTGTTGGTGTTGGTGGCGGCGATGGTGGTGGTGTGGTGAACACGGCACTCAGCAGAGGCAAGCCGGACTTGGTGAGAGGAGTGCGTTAGTGTGTGAGTGAGTGAGTGAGTGAGCGAGTGAGTGAGTGAGTGATTGAGTGAATGCAGCGGCTTGTGTATGAGTGTGTTAGTAACAGCGCGTCACTGAGTGTGTTTGAGCGACTCAATTATGCTCTGTTTTCAATGAGGAGTGTTTTTGAGCGACCCATCCCACACATGGCTCGAAATGTGCCCTCCACGACTCTAAATGTGCCTACGACTCGAAACGACTCCACTCGCTCACGACCGGTTTGGAGTTCCTTCATTTGCATCTCAAGGTGGACGGACATCTTGGGAAACAAAAAGCAGGATTCCAGCTGGGTTCAGAACAGCGAGTTACTCGCGGCGTTCATCTGTGCAGCGTTGCCGTACTTCTACGACGTCCTAGTAACTCTCCAACTTCTGGTGGGACTTGAAAATCCCTTCTTCCCGGGTTTTCAAATTATGCAGGTCGAAATTAAAATAAGAAGTATGACAAAAATAATGCATCGTTTTCTGTATACCGAACTATTGAACGATTTTGTGAAATCCAGACAGGTTAGGGTCTCCCTAAGGGATTTGTGAATCCTTATATTCTCACACTGCTGAGATTTTGAAAGTTTGATGATAAATTCGCAGGATTCTGGGATTCAGCTCCGCAAGGAAGTTCTAAAACGAAGAAGAGAGAGAGAAATTTCTAAAATGATGAAGTTTCATAGTACGACGATAATTCAGTTCTCATTCATTCGGAAGCCCGGGAATTGGGGAGTGGAAACCCTGGTTTCTGCCTTCGGGAATGCGGTGGTTAAGGATTGAAAGTACAGAAAGATCAGCTCGTAAAATACCCTTCGAGTGGTAGAGCGTCTTAGTCACGTAGCCACGAACTCACCCAGCTTTCGATGGGTACACATGTGCATACATACGTACCATGCTGTGGGATTTGAGAAGATGCATTCAAAAAGGTTTCATTGTTCGTCAGGGTTCTCTTGAGCTGCAAGGGGACAAAAGAGGAAACTGGAAATAGCACTGAGTAGCTGGTACCTGCCCGTCCCCGCTATCATGGCAGTTCACCAAATTGTTCGTCGACACACAGGCCGCACGGATACCTGCATTCATCCGCGTACCTGATACTGATAGATTAGGCTGGCCTTCGGAAGTTTAGAGGGTCCCTTGAGAACTCACAACTAAATTACGGTCGGCCCTTTCTTAACCCTTCTCGGCACAGGGCAGTGGACACCACCGCACCCCTTTTTGGTCCTTCGTGCGTTCATTTTCAGAGACTTGGCCAGCTTGGTGTTGTCCTGCACCGAAGTTGCCCTGGAGCAATTCTGCGATTTCGGTGTCTGACTTTGTAAGAGAGATCATTTCCCCGCCGAAGACTTAATTTCGAAACCGCAGAAACCAAGTTGATCGGTTCTCCAAATATGAGAATTCTAGCAAAATTGAGGCGAAACAGGGCCGCGGGGCAATAACAGGCAAAATAGGTAAACTACAATATCGGAGACGAAAGCGCACCTGCCTTCAATTTTCGTCTTTATCGGCGACTTTTCGCTCCGCTATAAAGTTTATTACTTCACTACAGTCAACGGCTGGCAACATTTTGTATTGCCCCAATTTTCCTTCTTTATGAGACGTTGACAATTTCTAGATTTCCAGTTATGATAATAAAGGTGGTTGAGAAGTTTTCGCCTGTTTTTTATCTTCGTGTCATAAACGAACATCAGAAATTTTATTGCCTTAAAACTTTACAAATTTTAGAGTCGCTGAGAAGCGGTCGTTGTTGCCAAGTCGTTGAAATCGCAGTGAAGTCGCTATGAAATAGTTGTGAAATAGTAGTGGAATCTATTAATAATATGTATTTTTTAAAATACTAATTTTTTGAATACTCATCGTAAATTCTAACTTACAAAGTCCTCTGCAGGAACTCGTTACGACGAAATGATGATGAATCAAGTCACACAACGCTGATCGAGAGCGTTTTGTATTAATTTAGTTTAATTTGAACACCATTCAACTCTAGTATTTTTCCAAACTTATTACATGCGATTGCCTTGATGTGGTGACCAAACGTCACCAGCATGAATCACAGATTTCTTCGTAAATTAGTTCTCTGTCTTCGTTGTGGCGAAAAGTCGCTTTGATTGAAACAGATTAAATGTAATTGAAATCGACTTGTCTGGAGTCAAATCCAAGAAGCGATTGTTGAATCAGAATGTTTGGAATCAGACTTCCAATTCTTCCTCGATCTGCTCGAGATCGAAGACTTCTGTTTTAGAGAAAGACTTCTGTTGTATTGCAATTCAAGCTTTCGCTATCTAAACTTGAAAGCTGAACTTTGGATACTGGTATTCCAGTGAGTCATGGCGTCGCATTCCCATCAACAATCTTGGCGCTCTCCATCGTAGCTTCATGTCCAGCTAAACCAAATGCGATCCATGTTATCTACGCGTTTTAAAATGCCTCTCAACCAACACCTAACGCCAGAAGGAGTCAATTTCTCTAAAGACCCAGATTCCTGAACTATTATATGATTCTGACAGAACTACGATTGCGAAATCTCTTGTTATGCGGAAAAATGTGAAAATTCATGATGTTTGCTGGTGTCTAAGAATTGTTTTGAGTTAAAATTGAAGATTCCAGAGGCAGAGGATGAGAAGTGGAAGTGGGTCTGCGGAATTCTCAAGACATCTTCTGGGTGGGATGCTTCAACTGAAAGCTGTTTTCGCAAGATCGCAGGTCTTCACCACTGCTAACCGCTGTTTCACAGCACCACTTTATTTTCCATTTCGGAACGGCACCCATCAGTGGTTATCGCAACAACTTCGAGTGGTTATGACAGCAATTCACTGCCTGCACCTTCTGCGTATTCTGCGTTTAGTTGCGCCGACAGGCGTTCGCGTTCACAATCCCAGTCGCTTGGAGTTTTAATGGGCCAAGTACTCGATAACGCGCTTATCTTCATAATTCGTAATTGTTTTGTAGAAACTATAATTGCCGGCAGATGCTTGTGTAGAAACTTGGCAGATTCTTGTGTAGAAACCGCCTCAGCTACGAACGCCGCAACATGTGGCGCGTCGAGGCGATCACTTTTCATACCGGCGAAGTTTATCGAAGCTTCTTGTGGTCTCTTTTTTGTTCGAAATCGATATTTTGCTGGGTTGCGCGGCAGAATATCAGCTTACTGCAGCGCCCGATCTTCCGTGGGCTGAACAGGATGCAGAGGGACCGAGTTTCAGTGTTGGACAAGTTGGTTTATCATCGTCAACCTTGTTTGTTGGCATTAAGTTTCAAGTGCTGTCGATAAGCGCAGCTTCTCGCCCTACTAGGGAGAGGAGGGACGTCATTACAAGAATCAGAAGGCTGCAATGGCCCTGCTTTGGTATTTTTATCCAGCTTGTAAGCTGCAGCGACTCGATTTGTCGCGCTTAATTTGAACTTGTGAACAAGATTAGTGCCAGCTTTTCTCGCTAAAAATAACAATTTAGTACTACAAATCGAAAATATTCGTAGCGAAGATTTGTTAAACTGAATTTATTTCATCAATATGAAGACTTTCAGCGAGTTTACTGCGCAAATTACTGTAAAAATGTGCAATATATTGAATGAAGTCAAGAAAACAAGAAAAATTAGCTCGTTTATCCACGGAAACCTGAAAAGTTACCTGTGATCATTAGACTATACAAGGAAATACGAGTGTACCATTAATTCTCTCACAGAAATTAATGCCATACTATTGGCTTACATCGGTGTCAGCTAGCATTGAACGAAATCATTGTGTAATTTCAAGCGAGAACTGATAAGAATCAGAATCAGAAAGCAATTCAATTTTTTGGGAACAAAACTTCGGTCGCTCGTCCCCATTTCACTGCACTATCTGACTCGTTATTTTCCTCATTGCACAACATGTCGTTCCTCTGAGTTGGCGACGAAATCGTCGCACGTATCCAAATTACGAGTTCTTCGAGAGGTTTTGAGTTCTTTATCGTGTTTGTTTTGGGTTTTTTTTTGTTTCTTCTTCTGCTGCTGACTTCTTTACTTGTTTGTTCAGACCAACCTAGCTTCGAGTAACTAAACAGATAAAATAATGACAAGAGAAGCATTTTACAATATTTACGCACATTTTCAAAGAATATTTGAGAGAAACACACACGAACATGTTTGTTTTTCCGCTTAAAATCGCTGATTAACTCCAGGCTGTCGGCTATCGGTACAGTATCGTCTTCGGATTGCATAGTTATTGCGTTAGCTGGCCGACGTTATCGGCCTCATCACGTCCTTCCCGGCATTTACGACTCATTTCACTGGGATTGTAAAGTTTCGGCGTTTATCGGACGAATCACGGGGGAGGATAGAATGAAATTAGTTCAGTTTATCTTCTCTAAACTCAATTTAATCTTCTCAAATTTGCGTGTAGAGCATTTTCCCAATCTTATCTTATAGAAAATGTTATCACGCAGTCGAAAGATTAGTCAGAATTATTAGTCACAAGCAAATTAGTCAGAAGTTCTAGCCGCTCGTATGCTTAATTTGAATTTAAACTAAGAATGTAAGAATTTATATGAACTAACGAAATTTTATATCTGATGAAGCTTTTCGAGAGAACTCAGAGTTTGGAGACTACGTGAAGACCGAACTAATTGTGAAAAACGTTGAGTCCTAATAGCTTAGGATTCCCGTAGTTTCGTGAGATTGAAAGACACAAATTGTGTGTTGGAACAAAAGCATACTTTCGTGGCGCCGCCGTCCCAGCGCTGCGTTGCCGAGCGCTACGAAAACCCATTTCGAAGTGACACCCTCTTCGGCGTAGAGGTGACGGCTGGTTGAAAATTCCACTCAAAAGTGCTGCACAGCATTTTATCTTATCGCAAAAAGTTCTCTTGCAATACTAGAAACTGTAACTCACTGATAAAATCGAAGCCAGACCCGTACATGTGGTAGGGGCAGATATATTTACCTCAACTCCGCGGGTCCGCTGAGGTTTCGAATTGCCGCAGAAGCTCCAGTTTCTCGAGAGCGGGTACGACATGCAGAGCTTTGTGGCCTGCGGAAATTCAGCTCTCGACTGCGAAAGAAATCGGTTATACGGCGCAATTTCAGTCTGCTGAAGGGCAATTCTAGTCGAGGTTCGGCCAGAGGCGGCACCATGTTGAGTACGTTCAGTTCAGTGACTCCGTTTCTGAAATTCAATCAGACGCAGGTGAAAATCGACAACTTCGTCTTCAAGCTCCACTACCGATGGACGTTCATACTGCTGCTCGTGGCGACGATTCTGGTCACGTCGCGCCAGTACATCGGCGAGCATATCAAATGCATTTCGGAGAGCATTCCAGCGCATGTCATAAATACCTTCTGTTTCTTTACGACGACCTTTACTTTGGTAAGTTCGGACGAGTGAGATGGGTGTCGGTTGGGAGGGGGTTTGGAGGAGAGAGAGATGAAGTTTGGAAGGTTCTATAGTAACTCGATTGCTACTGCAGGTGCGCCATCTGAACAACAGCGCCCTAGATGCGGGAGCCATCTTTCAACCGGGCATCGGACCCTACGAGAACCAGGAGGAGCCTATTAGGCGGCACGCGTACTACCAGTGGGTCCCGTTCGTGTTGTTCGCCCAGGCTCTGTGCTTCTACATGCCGCACTTCCTCTGGAAGACGTGGGAAGGTAAGCGAGGGCCCTGATCCAGGGCACCCCTGCGATCTTCGCTACTAACGTAGACTCTCCCCATCATCTCATCCACGTCTGCTCTTCGAACGTGCCAGGAGGTCGCATAAAAACCCTGGTCTTCGGCCTCCGGATGGTCGGCTTGACGCAGTATCTGAAGTGCAATTCGCTGCAGATGGGCAACCTGCACATACCGTCGCTGGAGGAGACCGAGGTGCGCGTGAAGAACATACGCCGCACGATGGTGGACCGCATGCGTTTGAACCAGTCGTGGGGCGCCCATCTGGTGTTCTGCGAACTGCTGAACCTGCTCAACATCCTGCTGCAGATCCATCTAACGGATAAATTTCTGGACGGGGCCTTCTACTCGCTCGGTCCCAAGGTCTGGCGAGAGAGATGGTCCAGCCAAATGGACGCTCTGGATGTGATCTTCCCCAAGGTGACCAAGTGCCACTTCCGCAAGTTCGGCCCGTCCGGCTCGCTGCAAATGCACGACACACTCTGCGTGATGGCCCTGAACATCATCAACGAGAAGATCTTCACCATTCTGTGGTTCTGGTACGCATTCGTGCTGGTCAGTACAGTGCTGGCCATCATTTGGCGTGTCGTAACCCTGCTCATGTTCCAGAAGTGAGTAGAGTGGTGCGCGGTGGGCGGCTCATGGGTCCGATTTTGACCGAAGTCCATTCATTTCCTTGCAGCAAACACTTCAGCTTCTATGTTTTCCGGTATGCGAAACCCAGCAAGTATGACCGCCACGAGCTGGAGGCCGCGATAAAGAATTGCAACTTCTCGAACTGGATGTTCTTGTTCTTCCTCGCCAACAACCTGTCCGAGTTCCTCTTCAAGAAGGTCCTCTACCAATTGTCGGACGAGTTCAGTGCGCGTCCGTTGCTGGAGAACGAGATGAATGCGGCGCGTGCCCACGAGAAGGAAACGGGCTCCAGCCACAACTACCCGACCTTGCCCTTGGCCGCAGCTGACCTGCGAGGGCACTCAGCGGAAGGGCCCTTGCCAAGCAAGGCGGCATATCTTGTGGAAGAGGAGAAAACCAAATAATGCGGGGCAGAGCGGGGAGCTATACGTAGTTCACTTATATTTAGATAATTCTTAAGGTTACTTGAGTACTTCAATGTTAAGGCTTTTGTAAGGTTAGCTTTCCGAACGCATGACGTGTAGAGAAAAACTTAAAAAGTAAGAGCAATACATGTGAAAATAGAACTGTATTCACACCGTCTTATATTGAAACCGGGTCTCATCTACCTGATCTGACAGTGATGGAATTCTTCTTAATCGTGTGAAAAGGGAGAGAAACACGTACGTATTATTCGAAGTCAAGTCGACACTGCTGATCAGAGAAACGTGCTACGAGTGCCAACTGTTGCCACGCCCACAGTGTTTGAACTCAAAACACACGACTTACAAGAAGCAAAATTGAAACCTCAAAGAGGTCTTCGAAATAATACAGCGAAAATATAAAATAGTAATGTAAATGTGAAGAAGCCAACCAGTGTAGAATATAAATGATTTCTGTTTACGCTTAACAATAAAAATTCCTCATGTTTACTTCAAATGCTCAGCGCATTCCACACGTCGTGGTTAGCCAATCGATTGTTTGGGAAGAAACTTGGTTGACTTTGCTGTAAACGTGTCTTGGTATCCACCGAGTGGCTTCTGTTGGCTTCAGAAGACTCTTGCTGCTTTTTTCATTAGCGACCAGAACCCAAACGAAACCAACAACTGACGCTAAGCTCAGCTCACGCTCGCTGTCAGTTTGACAGATCTAATCGTGCATAACCCCACATTTCTGTGAAGTGCCTTTTGTCTCTGACTGTCGAACGCCGTTCAAAACCCAATCAAAACCAGTCTCTGACGGCATCGGGGTGGGCGGATTGCCGCGTACGAGTATAATTTGTTAGTGTTACATGAACATCATGATACTGACAAAACTATTGAATACTTTTATCGTAATGAGTTGGAGAAACTGAGATTTTTCTCTCCTAGTTCAAATTTAGGTCAAATTGTTGCTCGGTAATTGTTGCTCAAGGCAAGATGGACATTAATTTCATTTGACGTCTGTGAATGTTGAATATGCTGTGAGTTGATAGATCCGAAGGTTTCAGTCATGCAAGTGGTTATAATTAGTCTATATAGTTATTGTATCTTGCAATGTGTCTCTCGAAACCAATATTGCCCGAAATTTTGGAGCTCTTTACAGTTATTGTATACCTAGACTCCATATAGTCCGGAATACTGGAGTTCTATATAGGTATTATATATCCAGACTCCATACTGCCCGAAATTGCGGCGTTCTGTACTGATAATTTATCTTGAATGTGTCTCCCGACTCCATACAGACAGCTATTCTGTATTTCTCTACAGTTATTGTATATCTAGACTCCATATAGCCCGGAATACTGGAGTTCTATGTATTTATTGTGTACCTAGACTCCATAAATCCCGAAACTCTGAGGTTATATATAGTTAGTGCACCATATAATCGTGTTTCTCGACTCCTTATCACGCGAAATTCTGCAGTTACTTCACATTTTCAGTTGTGGTGTCATGGGACGTTTCTCGGGAGCTCTAGTTCTCGGTAGTGTGGCATATTGTCAATCTATTCCGCAAAATTTCTGACGTAATTCCATTTTTAAATTGCAGTTGCGTGTTGTTTCTTCATATTTGGGGAATTTTCCAACAAGAAATTGTGTTTAAAAGGTGATAACTTCGCAAACCCTGCTTGTTGATCAGAACTTCTTCAGAAAATATAGACACAACTGCTAGACAGAGATAATGAGATTATCTTATGCACAGAATTAGCTGGAACACACCAAATAAAAAGCATAAAATAAGAAAACAAAAATAAAACTCAACTATTTTGCGGTCAATGGCAACCGGTGACTGTGCGCCAACGTTTCCAATACAACGATTTTCGTACCCTACACATGCGTACATAGCTGTGCACATATATAAGTGCCAGCGCGTTACACAGACACAGCACCTGCCTTCATATGACGAAAACCTTTGCCATTTGAAAGAATGTCATTTTTGCAATAACGCTTTTGAACCTGTTTTCAACTCGATTTGTAGGATTGTATGATTTTGCGAAGTTTATCGTTAAAAGAAATCTTCTCCGCTCCTCTCTCCGTCTTTTTTGGTGTGCTAGTCCAGGTTCACTCATACCATGTTCACCAACTGAAGTCGTGTTTCGTATCACATCTCTTCGGATTAAACATTTTTGTCATTTCTAACGAAAAGTTTATCGTCCGAGTCGCAAAGCGTGAAAGAAGCAAAAGTCGGACTTTCGAAAAGTGTCGCATCATCAAAATTCCGCATAGTGTCACTCCGCTCTTCACGACTGACTGCTGTGGTTTGAATACAAAGAAGACCATTCGGGTCTCCCGTAGTAAACCGCAAGTGAACGACCCTTATAAATCGGACTTCTTCGTTCAAGTCTCTGTTTACATGTTTTGTTTAATTCGAAAAAAAACGGGCTGGTAAAACCCAGCATGAGAGTCACTGAAATTTGACTTCATTTACATTCAACAGTTCCGCGGAAAAGCTTTCAAGTTGGTTTTATATGCTTTTTATGGGCTCTTTTATGCATTTTTAATTATCTGAAGTCGGTTGAGAGAGAGAGAGCTAAATTAATTTAATTCGGTTTTTAATAACAGCGAAATTAAAAGCTTTTGTAGTTTAACTAACGCAATATCTGTGTTTTTTTATTGTTTACATGTATGTTTCAGCGATAATTGCACTACAAGTGTGCAGGAATAAATGCGATCAACAATAAGTTAGCTTCGACGTACGTTTTCTTTGTGCATCTAAAAATAATATTCAAGGATTTACATTTCATTATAAATATCTCTGAAAGGCTAAAGGTCGAGACGTTGAACACAGTTAACGTTGTATAGCGTGGTATTAATGCCTGCATCTTTTCTATAAATACAAATTGTTCAAACATCTATTTTGTCACACGAGCTCTTAAATACGGTGAAGTGGGCAGCAGGTCATCAAGTCAGGATGGCCGAGTGGTCTAAGGCGCTGCGTTCAGGTCGCAGTCCACTCTGTGGGCGTGGGTTCGAATCCCACTTCTGACAAGAGCGATATTTTGAATCTCGAGATGATGATACAATACCGTCCTCAATCTGAGTTTTTTTTAGGAGTTATAAGAAGGACGGAACTCAAATAGACTTTTAGGATGATAAGGTTAGTGTGTACCGAGGCAAGCATCCTGCATATAGGCCATGGGGATGAGGGATTTTTACTTTTTCAAAACTGATGACACGAAAACTATTATTTCGAAAGGTCTGCATAGTTTGGGATTTCCTGCGATCATACGAAAAAAACCATTTGAGCAAAGGATGAGGTATTTCGTAGTCATTTTCAAATTGTGTGTAACAAGTCCGATATTCCGTTCTACACGTTTTCCTCCAAATGATATGAAGTCTTAACTTGTCATAACTTGAATTTCTTGCGCGAACATCTGAAAAGTCGCATTTGGATGATCGAACCACCGAGTCAGGATGGCCGAGTGGTCTAAGGCGCTGCGTTCAGGTCGCAGTCCACTCTGTGGGCGTGGGTTCGAATCCCACTTCTGACAAGAGCGATATTTTGAATCTCAAGATGATGATACAATACCGTCCTCAATCTGAGTTTTTTTAAGAGTTGCAAGAAGGACGGAACTCAAATAGACTTTTAGGATGATAAGGTTAGTGTGTACCGAGGCAAGCATCCTGCATATAGGCCATGGGGATGAGAGATTTTTACTTTTTCAAAACTGATGACACGAAAACTATTATTTCGAAAGGTTTGCATAGTTTGGGATTTCCTGCGATCATACGAAAAAAACCATTTGAGCAAAGGATGAGGTATTTCGTAGTCATTTTCAAATTGTGTGTAACAAGTCGGATATTCCGTTCTACACGTTTAGTTGCAAGTCAAATAGTGCATTCTGAAGATTCACAAGCGTTATTCTGATGTTGCTGCTGTTTTTCTCCAAATGATATGAAGTCTTAGCTTGTCATAACTTGAATATCTTGCGCGAAGATCTGAAAAGTCGCATTTGGATGATCGAACCACCGAGTCAGGATGGCCGAGTGGTCTAAGGCGCTGCGTTCAGGTCGCAGTCCACTCTGTGGGCGTGGGTTCGAATCCCACTTCTGACAATCGCCGACTTTTTGCTGCCAAGCGATGTCAGTATCGTAGAAAAGTGTATTTTATTTAGCAAAAAATCCACAGTCGCCGGTGGTGGGCAAAAAGTGAGCGAGTTGCATCGGCCGGGAATCGAACCCGGGCCGCCCGCGTGGCAGGCGAGCATTCTACCACTGAACCACCGATGCTCACGCTTCGATCGGCTCCCGCAAACAATCCGTACGAAGCGAAGGGAGGCCAGCTTGTCTATTTTTAGCCACTCGCCACAAGCTTCGAGTTTTGTATTATGACACGTCAAGCTTATCACATGATGGGCCAGCAATAAAGCAGCAGCAGCAACAACAACAACAACAACAACAGCAACAACAACAACCAGAAACGTGAAAGAAGAGTGCAAGACAAAGAAAAGTATTGCTGGAATTAGCTTCAATGCTAAATTTATTAGGCAGCCGCTCGTGGGAACGGCTGAGCTTCAGGCTGTTCCGTCCGTCCGTCCGCCCGTCCGTCCGTTCGTCAGTCCGTCCGAACGCCTGTTTAGCATCTCAATGGATGCCAATCATTCGATTGCCATTCAGCGGCCGCGCACCGCTCATCCAATTAGCGGGGCCCCGCATCAGCAGCGCAGGCAGGTCCGCACTCAACCTCAATTCGAGTCCAATTGACTGCAATTTGAATATCTTGACTATCTCGCCTAGATTGCTCGAAGACGCCACAAATTACAGCCTGCGATGCGCGGCGCACCCACGCGAGTAATCCAGCTGCAGCGAGATTCGCCTACCGCTCGCGCCAGATGCGGCGCGGGGCGCGCTGCAGCGTGCGAGTGGCCGCCGGGTTCAGCTGAGCCACGTAACCGTTGACCGCAAGATGCAGCAACGAAGGAAGCAATAATTCGCATGCTTTTAATTGCTTTGCAAAGTATTTTCTGGTTAGCAGTCTGAACCGCTAAATTAGATTGGCAACTGACGATTGAAGGAATCGCCGTATTAAATTGCGCCCATTCCGAGTGAGTTCGTGCTGAAATCCACTGAATTCCACTGAATTCAGCTGCTCGCAGTCGAAATGCACAAGCTTTTCAAGGACTCCACATCTGTCCCTGACACTGACATTGGCCGTGCTGGTGTGCCGAGCGGGCGCGCAGAGCCAGTCGCAGAATGCTTCCTGGTTATCCTGCAACATCCTGCCGCACACTCCTGCTCCGGCTTCCGCTCTGAGAACGCAAATAAATGAGTGCTTCTCACTGCAACTGACACGGACTCCACTCAGCCACACAACGAGTCGAGGCTGCGAACTGTTTTCGGCAACGCATTCGCATTCGGCGCTCTCTTGAGTGGCAGCAGCGCCGCCACCCCCAAACGGGTGGAGTGATGGAGCGCGCAGTGGAGGCGCCCGCTTCAGAGAGCCGTGGAAACAACATTCACGGTCACCCGAAGGCCGTGGTGTGCACGGCGGGACAGGCGGGCGAGGCGCGAAATAGTTGCTGCGCAGAAGGCCGCCGAAGAAGCGGAAAAGCAGAGAAGCGGAACACACAGACGGAGCCGAAGTAGTCCTCCACTGGGAACGAGGAAAACCCTGATGCGTTGCCGGCAACGACGGCGCACGTCGGCTCGAGTGGCGCGGCTCGCAAGGGTGTGCGGGACGGCGTCTGGTGCGCGTTGCCGGGAAGTTATTTCTAGGAAATTCTAAAATAGATGCGACGCTACGACGCTTCCTCAGCAGCTCGAGCCAGCAAATAGCGGGGTGGGTGTTCGCGAGCACGTGAGCGAACTCGGCTCGCCTCACTTCTGCGCGCTTCGATTGAACGACTGCAGAGTGGAGGAAATGCTGCTCGCTGCGTTCGGCGGAAGCCCATTCAACGCGTTCGCATCTCGCTTTTATTGCTGCTGCGTTGGTTAATTTCGGCCACACGGCGGGCGCGCCGACGATGCGCCGCGATGGCTAGCGCGACCTTGAACTGAAGTCGGGGTTTTCCATTCGAATACCGAGCGCAGGGATCAATCATCGAGGACTCAGCTGCAGTGTCGGTGTTTGGATTGTCTTGAAAGGGAAAACACTGGCGTCCGTGGTGTTCGTTTTAGCTCGGCTGAATTCCGTGAATTCCGTCTGTTCTGCTGCTCTAAATTAGGCACTTCGGCGCGTCATCTGCGTCGCAATAAAAGCCGAACCGCCGAAGGCCCATAAAACTGAGTCGCTCATTAGGTGACCCGAGACACGGCTGACGCGACAGGAATCCACGTCGTTTCCAGCCACTCCGTGGCAGGCAGCAACTCCGGCAACTCTGTGCTACCGGGGAAATCGCAAACGACGCCCGACACAACTTCATTTCAACACGTGACACGTTGAAACGGCGTCTTCTGCGAAATCCTCAACATTAGCATCGCGTCGTGCGTGTCACTTGCAGCACTAACAAGACACAGCGAACAATGGCAGGCAAGCAATGCAATTGATGTCATCATGTGATCCGCGGCTAATCTGCGTTCATGATCGTCGCGCGGCTCGAGCGCGGCATCGCGGTTGCTAAATGGATTTAAATTGGAGCGCAAGAGAGAAGCGCGCCGTTTGTCAATAATGGAAAACGCATTCATCTCGTGGATGCGTGCGACTGCTGCAGACTGCAGTGCGCACTGAATGCACATCGATCTTCAAGTGATCTTCGGTTGCGTATGGCTTCGCAGCATCAGCGGGCGGCAGGCGGCGGGCGGCGGGCGGCGTGCGGCGGGCGGCGGGCGGCACACCGAAGGGCAGGGAAACTGGGTTAATTCCGCAGAAGCCGTTGCATTCGATTCGATGCAGTAGATCAATCGAGCGGAGTCGACAAGCAGTGCATGGCAGCCCCGCCTGCTGAAGGGCCAACGTTCGCAACGAGCGGAACGAGCGAAAGCCGAAGCAACAACAGCAACCTGAGTCGCGAACGCCTGTCGCTCCCGCATCCGTCGGTTTGACGGCGGTTTGGTTGACACCGGGAGCCGATGCGCGAATCCGATCGTGCGAAAATAAACGAAAATTCGAGCACCTCTCGACTGAGGAGTGTCAGTCAGCAGCGGCCGGTGCAAATATCGCGTTACTGCACTTAGATGCGGCAACAAAACGAGCTGCTGGCTGCGCGTTCGGAGGAGAAAAAACATTTAAACTCTTGTATTTACTTAATAAAATGCGAGTTACACACAGCCGTCGCACGGCGTATCGTGTTTAAAACAACAAAGCAAGTCAAAGACTCTTTGCAATAAATTTGCGATCTGGCTGCTCCGCTGCACGCGTTTATTTATTGTTTTTATTAATACAACTCATTTACAGAATTTCCGAAAGTTGTTGCTCTTCGCTCTGCCGTCTGCCGTCTGCGGTCGCGCAGCAGAGGTCGCAACAGTAGAATGCAGCATTTTTTCGCTCTTTATATTTATTGCGTTGGAAACTCGATCGCGACTTTTTCACGACTTTTTTTCGTAGCGTTTGTATCGCAGATTTCGCTGCATTGATCGCTCGAATGGTAGCAAATGCCAAACAACAACAACAGCAATCAAGCGAACAACAACGAACAAACAACAACTAGCTTTCTGTCCGTATTTCCATTGTGATTTTCTTATCTGTCCCGATTTTCCGCTCCATTTGCATGATTTCTCAGATGCCGCAGACTCCCCATCTGTGATCTGAAAGCCCGTCTGAGTTCGGAGGCGATTGAATGTGGATTTGAGGCTGACAACTTGTGGCAGACGCATTTTCAAGTCTGCTAATTGGATCAGCATTTGCAAAGCCGACGCGGCATTTGTATTAATTTGAATTTGGCCTACTTTTCAATTCGTCGCGTACGTGTTGCGTAAAAACAACAACTTTTCACGTATTTTAAGCTGGCAAAATTAAATTTATAGTCAACGGGAGCGATGAACACGATCGACATTCGTCGCGATTTGCGACATTTATCGGGACTCCACCTCCGAATCTTACTAGAACGAGAGATTTCAGAAGTGGAACTTTAAAAAGCTACCAGGAAACTGAAAACGTCTCCGATAACCTGAGCAAGGTGAAGGCTGAAGCCTAAATCTGAAATAACAGGAAATCAGAGCTGCAAATTCAAAGAAGATTTTGAGTAAGTCGACGGCAAATCAACGCGAGGAGCGATAACACGAAATTAAGAGTGCCGTCCACACTCGACGCGAATTCGGTCCGTTCAGAAGTCGTTCGAAGTAGCAAACAATATCAGCATTCTAAGTGTGGAACGTATTGAGGGCAGCAATAGAAGCAGCCGAGGGGGCGAGACACCCATTCGAGCACCCTCGGCAGAACCTGCTCGCCCCACCACTGGCTGGAAGAAGAGCGAGCTAAGCGAAGAGCGCTCGCTGCTCTCCCAGGCGAGCCCTTGACTGAGCTGCGAGTGGAGCGAGTGAATAAAAAACGCTTTCGTGGGCTTCGTTTCAAGTCGGCATTTTATTCAATAGAGAACAGAGACGTCATTACTTAATTCGCAACAACATGCACTCTCTTGCACCTCGCTAGCGCCTCCTGGCAGCCGTCCAACGCAGCTGCGTGGCGGCCGCCGCACTGGCGAGCAGCGCGGCCAGCCAGCACAGCGCCGCACTCGGCCGCTCGCGCCCGGAGGCGTTGCAGCCGTCCGTGCTGCAGGTGTAGATGCAGGAGCGGTAGTCCATGCGGTCGCCCTTGTTCCTCACGTAGTCGCAGTAGTTGCCCAAGTCCTTGGAGGAGCAGAAGCGCTTCGCGCCGATGCCGCCCTCGAAGCGGCCCACGTGCTTGATGCAGTAGCGCGCGTCGTGCACGTTCGAGCAGTTCTGCGGCTGGATGTCCGGCTCGTCGAAGCGCTCGAACCACTCGCCGCACTGGAACGGCTTCTCCGTGTCGGAGGCGTCGCAGACGTAGCAGTTGATGGCGTCGCTGGTGGCCACGAGCGCCACCAAGCAGACTGCCAGACTCTGCCACACGACTCTTGTCCACATCTTCCACCGAAGAAAAGCTGCGCGAGAGCACGAAACTGCAGAGGGGGAGCGAAAAGCTGGAGCACGACGGAGTAACGAGACGCAAAACAAAGCAGCGCAAGACGCTCAAACGTCAAAGCCGCACTGACGTTTCTGGCCGAATACTGAACGGCGCTGGCTGAGCCGGTTTGGTGGCTTGGGTGTCGTCACCTCGCCCTCGCGGCGCCCCGTCCGACGCACGTACCTGCTCGCCGATGAGACGGCGAAGTCGCTCTTTCCACCAAGTCAGTCGTTCTCTTCCGTGCTCTCAACTGTGGGTAACACCAACACAACCAACACATTGTCGTCGGCACCGAAGCCTCGTATCCGTGACGTGGAGTCGCTCTTCGCAGTTACAGCCGAGCCCGAGCTGGCGTGCCTGGTAACGCGTGCAGAAGCGACTCCCTCCCGCATTGAAACCTCTGCGAAGAGGTCTGTCAACCTGGTAGTGAGTTTTTTCAGTGTACGAAACGAGAACCTGAAAGGAATCTCGAAGTTGGCCGTCTGAAGGACACAGAGGTGGAAATACAGATCAGGAGGGAACTCGGGGCTCGAACCCCTCTTAAAAATTGAGACGGATGTAGCGAGACTGTGGTTTTTAGGCGAGACGAAAACTCCGAGGCGACATCGAGACGGCGAGGGTCGGGTGGATTTTCAGCGGGGACGACAACCGCTATCGAGACGATCTTCAATCAGCCGAGGCGACAGGCACGATCGAGATGTCGATCTTCACTATCACCTCGCATCTCGATATTCGAACCGACGAAAAGCTGGTCTCGGCGTCAGTTGACGTGTCCACTACAAAAAGCGACCGAGCGACCGGTCTAACTTATCGTCTCGAATCCGAAGCTCTGTTTCGATTATCGCCTCGAATCCGAGACACGCTCGAACTTCACTATCGCTGCCTCGATGCGCTCGAGTCGCCTCGCAGCCGAACTGAGGAAGTCGTCTTCATCTCGTTTCTCGTCTCGCTCACCGACGTGCGCTGTCAATGTTAGTGGTACGAGACGTGCGTTCAGCGTAAAGATGTAAACGAAATTACGCACGTCCACAAAGTCGGCGCTGCGTTTGGAATGTCTTCTCGAAGATGTGCTGGCAGAGTTGCGGACGCCACAACTTGTTGCTTGCAGCACGTCCGGGTTCCCTCTCGCCGCGTATCGCCGCAGCTGCGGTGCCATTTTGTTGTCGGTCTTCCACGTCAACGTTTTTCTCTCCAGTGCTCTCCAGTGCCCCCCATGTCTGCATTTCGCTCTTTCGCCGCTCGTTTGCTGCGTGACCGCAATACGTGCGCTGCACTCACACGACGTCACAGCTAAAAATGGCCTGAGCAACTGCGGGACCCAGCGGCGGCCGTCCGTGTGCGGCTCATGTGCGGCTACCGAGGCACAGAACAGCAGCAGCAGAGACACAAAAACGGGGCAGACGACTGCATTCAATGCAGTCATTAGAACTTCTTGAGAAGCAGGAAAGCGCTTCGTTGTGCGTCCGATTTTTCCAGATGTCAGAATCCCTTAATCGGTCCAGCGTTTGTTAGGTTTCGGCTTTCTCACTCTGCTCAGTTCTGTTCTGCTCTGTGTTCCCCGCGGAATGCGTTGCTGTGGGGAGCTCGCACCACTCGCAAGTACTCCGCCTGCGTTTGTTGATCTCTCCCTCCGCTCGCACCAAATCGTCCCCCGCCTTCCTGGCGTTGCATCCACTCCCACTGCCGCCCGCCGCCCAAATATCCGCCCAACATGTCTGTTTATTCATCTGTACTGATTGTGTAAACAGCCGACCGGCCGGCCGCTCTGGTGTGCCGCGGCACACTTCGAAGGTCAACGACCTCTCGCGTTGTTTCTGCCGTGCAGCTGCCGCTCGCCGACTTACAGCGCGTCTTTCGTTCGCTTGCTGAGCCTTTTAAGCAAATGCAGCGCGTTTCACGGCCTCCGACGATGAACTTCTTCTAGGCGGAAAATGTTCTAGAAGACGAGAGAACCGGACTCTCCAGTTTTGTCGGGAGGAATTTCCCAGCTCCGTGTTTTCCTTTTCGAGCACCTTGACATTGCAACCCACCACCGCCGAGCTCGACGCCATGCATGCGCACGTGTGTGTGTGCGCGCGGCATGCATGCTGCCTCGATATGCGGCACCCTTCGGCCTGCGGTGCGCCGAACCAACGCCGTCGCGTTCCTCACGCTGTTGGCGCGCCCGTGTGTTGGGAGTTCGCACAGTGTGACGTGTGCGACCAGAACTGCGAAGAAACACGACTTCTCAGCGGAAAACTATTGAAAGAAGAGCGCCGAGGGACGGAAGTCATTGGATAAAATAGCGAACATGGGAGAGGAGAGAATAAAGTCCACCGATTTTGAGCTCCGCCTGTGCGAAGACGTTCCACTGTGCGGCTGCTTAGTAAGTCGGAGATGCGCTGCTCCGGCTGCTTCTGGATGCTGCACGACGTACCACTTTCCTGCCTTCTCGCCGCTTTTTCCTTCCCGCTTCCCACAGCAGGGTCATGTTGTCGACTTTTTCCCCCTACATTCGTACGTACGTGGCTATGTGTGAATGGTGTTGTTGTTGCGTTCGTTACCACTCTGCAAGTGTGTGGCGGCACCGCGGGGAGGCCAACGCAATCGAGACACGGAGTTTCATCAGTTGAGTGAAACTCCTTTTTATTGCAGCGCACGTCGAGTTGCTCGAGTGGGTATTCAACTGAAGCCCCGGCCGGAGAATTACGGTCGGTCTGGCTGGACTGTGGTCCAGTGCTTGGATGATTTCCACCCCGATCCTCCTCTCGGCGGCCAGGACACCGATTACTGCCTCAAATTCGAAGCGATTGGAAGACTGCATCGCTCTCGGCTCTCGTCGCCCGTCCCTGCTGGAAAAGACGGTCTCGCTCCCGAGTCTCGTGTCGAATTCGAGAGCCCGCGCAGTCTCGATGATCCATCTGTGCTGTAGATGGACGTCTCGATTTCCGTCGTCGTCTCGCATGAAATGGCCGCCGTCTTCTCGCTCGCGTTCGAGACGACATCGAGAGCTGCTTGCATTCAGACTTTGTACGTGTGTATGTGTGCATGTGTGCATGTGTGTGAGAAACAATTAAAGCAGCAGGGAAAATGGTTTCACTTATCATGATTTATTAGCTGACAGCACGACCGACTTGTGCTCCCCTCTGAACTCTACGCAGCCCAAGCGACGTGGAAACGCCGAGTGCGCCCATCTGGCCTGCAAGTCGCCTGCGATTCCAGCACCGCAGGCAGCAATGCATTGATTTCGGGGAAATCGTCGCGTCCCTTCGCAACACGGCCGCCTAATGCACGCTGCAGCGTGTGTGCAGCGAAGACATCCATTAGATTCCGTGCCTCAGCCCGAGGAAACATGACTGCCATCACGTAGGCCAGGAAGCGTCGACGCGCCGCGATTCCCGTTGGACGAGGGGACGAGGGCACGCGGAGGAAAAGCAGTGCAGCGCATCGATGCAGTGCTGGAAGCCAGGCAGAGCGCGCTGCGATCGATGCAGTGCTGGAAACCGAGCAGAGCCAGCGGCGCAACTCGAGACCCCGAAGAAGCGGCCTGCGTGCGGGGCAGCGCGGGCAGCTCGGCGAGCACTGGTGCGGTGAAAGGCACCGCCAACTGGTTCTGATGTCGCTCGAGATACGGCCGATCATGACTTTCGACAGAAGGCAGGCGGAATAACGACGAAAACCCCATTAATGCCATCAACTTCCAAATAAAAGAAATTCGAAACTCGGCTTTTAAGTGACTTTGTGATGGTGGTTGTTGATTGATTTTGTTGTTGTTGCTGGTGATGGTTGGTAGGGATTGTTGTTTAGTTTGTTGTTGTCGTTGTTGTTGTCGTTGTTGTTGTTGTTGTTGTTAATGTAGCCACATAATATAACAAAAGGTAAAAATGCAAACGACAGGAAGATCGAAGACCACAGAGAAGAGATGAAATCGAATATATGTATGAAAATAAAACTGAGGACGGAGACATTAGAATGCACTTGGGATCCCCTTAGAAAGTCGGCGAAAAGTGTCCCACTGCCTCGAATGTGGACATTGGAAGACAGGCATTGCAATGGCATTGAAAGCAAAGCGATTAGACATCCCAAACAGCTTTTTGTAGCCGCAACTGCGCCGCAGACGACCGCTCGGTGACGACGATATCGAGATCCGGTTCACTTACAGCGTTTCTTTCGCTGGGACGAGGCAGCTAAAACATGTTTCTCGATCCAAAACAATTGTGAAATGTTGTTGCAGCGATTCCGATGCCCATTTCTGTCATGGGATTCCGTCATGGCATCCGATTGCTTTTGGTGAGCCACGTCAACGCCGTACGCGAGACACAAGCTGTTCTTGTGGGGCCATCTGTGGCTATTAATCGTCGTGTTGTATGCCTTCCATGCACATCTGAGGCATTTGTGACCCATGGGGGCCGAAAGGGTTGAGTTCCTGCAGCTCGCAATAGTTATTCCTCTGCTTTAATTCCTTGTAAATCGTTTGGGGTCTGATTTTAATGCCTTCATTAAGCGCGAAGGACACAGAAGTCCAGTGTGTGTATTTTTGTGAAAAGGTTTCAATTGAAACCCCATCAAAGCGAGAGGAAAACTCACTCAACTCGCCCGAAGAACGTCTTTAAACGGCTCTTAGTGCGTTTTTCACTCAAGCAACTCAGCGATACGAGTGCGAAGTGAGTTTCAAAGGTGCTGCAACACGCACACACTCGCCAGAATGAGAGCCGACCATATGCACTCGTAGCTCTCCCGCGAGTAGAGTTCTGGAGTTGAGATCAAAGCGAAAACGAGGAAAAAGGATGGAACGCCATATTTCTCTTTTCTAATGGCGCGGACAGCCGACGGCGCTGTGGGAATGTGAAGAGCAGCAGCAGCAGCTGCCTTCGTGCCGCACGACAGCCCGCTGAGCGAAGTCGAGTGCACACGTTTGAGTGTGTGGCTGTATGTGTGGTGGCTTCGTGAGGCGTACGTTTGAGCGCGCTTCTGAACTCACTCACTGAGACCGATTTTGAGCGAACACCACCGTCGCCCTCACACCACGAAGTAAGTATCTGTGTGCCGTGTTGTTGCATCCGACGAATACTTTTAGCCTTTTCTCTTGTTTCAGCCTGAGTTGGCGCGCGGTGGTGTGTGTGTGCGGCGGCCTGCTCTCGCGTCCACCGCTTCTCGCTCGGCTTTCGAGCTTCCTCGACTCCAGCCGCCGCGCGAGCGATTTAGTGTGTTGTTTGTATTGAACACAGTATTCAGCATCAGGTCCACAAGTCGCGCGCGTGTTACACGCAACGTCACGTCGCGTCAGCCAAGTCTCCTCGCAGAGTCGGTCAGTTTTATCGCGTCTCGCAACAGACGATTTCCGTGGGTCTCCGCGGAGAAGCGCACCAAAATCCCAAAGCAAACAAATTTTATTGCACGAGAATCAACATTTACGGCGGCGGTGACGGAAACGCACCGCGAAGTTGTTGGCCGTGTTTAGCTTGCACCTCGGCCGGGCGCGTCCACCACGAACTTGGCATTTCATTTCGACGGCGTGTTGCAGAGTCCTTATCAGTTGTTGGTTGTTGTGTTGTCGTCCCCAGAATCACAACAAACCGAGTGCAGCAGCACACGGAGGCGCAAGGAGGAGCTTCTGCGCCTTTGGCACCCGCACCTCGTCGGAGTTCCAGAGGAGAGCCGACCGCTCGTCGACAGCTGGCGGCCAAACAGCTCGACTTTTCCTGGCAGCGCACCAGCGAACCCCAGGGGCCACCTCGACAGTCGACTCCATCTGGCGTTTCATGCAACGTGGGACTTGTGTAAGTTGACCAATTCTGTCCTTCTCACCTCAGCTAACAAGTGCGATTGCTGCTTAACTCGTACTTTCGTACTCAATTTCGTGACCAATTCCGAAACTCCCTCCCCTCGCCTCGTCGGTCGGCATCAGTCGACTGTAGTTACTGTGAAAAAAGAAATAGATATAGAAAAGTAACAAAGTAATTGACGATAAAATGCACTCGGAGATACTCATCGTCGTCATCGTCATCCTTATTTCCATAACGTCATCACTTTTGCTGCATATGCAGCGCAATCTGTTGCCACATGTGGTCGGCAAACAGTGGGTTTCGGCGCAGTGTTGCCAACATCAGACGAACGGCTTGATACTCTCATAACTTCTGGCATATAAACTGCATTTTACAACTTAATCTCCGCTTGAAACCACTTTTAAATACTAATTTCATAGTTGCGTTACTAGATTTTTCTGTGATTTTCGTTACATTGAATGCTCAGGTCGTAAAACTGAGCCGCCATTGTAGCCTCCGGTCGCATGGTTGGCCTAATTATTCGTCGAACTTCGATGTCAAGCCAGTTGTGATCGTCGCAAAATCCAATACTTCCTTATGGGGAATCGTCAATCCTGTTTTCGTAATACGGATTCAAGTAAAATGCATTTGAAGACTTTGCTTCAAGTGTCTCGGGGAGTACTAAGAATCCCTAAAAAACTCGACTATTTCATAACTTATGATTGTATATTAAAACATAACGATAATTCATCGTCGAGATGGCACTATTGATATTAAATTCATCAACATATCGAACATAGTTTAGATTTACCGAATATATCTCTCAGACTGTGGCAACAGATTCCGCTCTTTCTCATGTTATCCATTTTTCTTCTGTAAGTCGTTAGAGTCGGGCTTAGAATGTCTTAGAATGCAATCGGTGCGGATTGAGGACTCCAATCCCAGCGCTCGTGAACATGGGGACCATAGACCTGTGTACTTATAGGTCTATGATCGCCAGGGTAAAGGATTCGTCAGCCCTGTCTCAGGACAATCAATGTCTTCTGACTCTTCGGAATAAATATCCCCTCTTCAAATGAAACCACTCGGCTTAACGTTTGTCAGTCCAGCTTTCGAAAAGTGTATTAATTTCAATTTGTAGAAGTATTATTCTGTAATAAATTTAAATTGAAATTGCGGTGATAAAAGTGCAAGAAATAAAATGCATTAAACACCAAGCCAACCTTAAAATCACTGTAATCACTCAATGATCGGCACTGATAGTCAGAGTGGCATTCATAAAAGTGATGGGCATTAAAATTTCATAGTATGTAAAATAGAGACGGAGCTCTGGGCAGCTTATGTATTTCTCATTGCCGTCTCTAAAGCATCCCACAGAACGCCAAAGCTTTTAAATTAACTCAGAAATTAGCCAGCTCGAGGGTATTATTTTCAATTTTACCGCACAGTAATGAGAAGCGTACAATGAGTTAATTCTGGTTTTTATCGTTCTCGAATTGCTTCTGACTTAATCGCGATAACCTATTCTGATCTGTGAATGTTCTTCACACTCGTGATACTCGCAGTGTAATTTCGAATACTGGTAGAGCTGTAGAGCGAAAGAGGCCTGAAAGACATGGTCGCTACTTTGTATTTTTAGGTTTTATTTGTACAATCGGTGATATTACATCTAGCAGAATGAAATCGATATGAATGGATTTGCTGGATAATGTTAGAACTCTGTCTCAACTCCAGGGCTAACTTAGGTTAGGGTGGGACATCTGTGTCCATAGATACGAATGTAGAGCTGTCAATTATTCATAAAATAGTCAATTATTGCTTTGCGTTTTTGAGTTTATGAAGACATTTCCCAGATATTACGTCTAGCAGAATGAAATAATCGACAATAGATTTGCTGGATAATACCAAAAAGCAGCTCTCTAGGCTATCCACGTCTGCAGAGGCGAATTTTGTACAGCTTGAGAGCTGGAAATAGCTAATCATTGCTTGGTATTCGTCAATTGTAGGCCTAAAACTGAAACATATTACATCTAGCAAAATGAAATAATTACCGATGGATTTGCTGGATAATACTGAACTCAGCTTTCATAGGTCATCCGTGTCCGTAGGTCCGAAAAGTAGTTCCGAGCGAGCGCGCAGAGCGAAGAGTTAACCAACGAAATGTAGATAGATTAGTAGTTGGTAAATGGAATCTGTAGTCTGGCTGTTTTTAATTGAAAACTGAAATTACTCATCGAAAAATGCCCTCGCCACGTTTGTTGCAAGCTGTGTGGCAGTTGGTCGTTTCTTGCTCGTAGCATGAGCGCTCAGAACTAACCAGACAATTTGTGCGAAACGCAGAAGCAGCTGTTTTCGTCGGCTGCACGACGGCTGCTAATGTTGTTGGTGATGCTGGTGCTGCTCTGGGACCGCCAGCAACAACGGGTCGCAGTGTTGGCTGGTCCAAAAAGCCTCTTGGTATCGCACAGCAATCAGCAACCGCTGAAAACTGGAAATTAAGAAGCGAACACAACAAACGGGAGAAAACCCTACAGTGCAGGAACAATGAAAATACAAAAAAACATGCGATTCACTTCCGTTCGCAGAGCTAATAAAGCACCAGGTGCACGTTATTTAGGGTTCCGAGAGGCCCACGCGGCGAGGAGGAGCGCAAGAGCCACACGCATCTGAGCGGCAATTTATTTCAAATTAAAATTAACTTAGTTTTGCCGAAAGAGAGTTCAAAATACCGCTACGAAAGCTGTCAGCGGCCAGAATGAGATTTCGCACTGGAGAATCGCTGGGCGGGAATTGTTGTAGTACTGGAACTAGTTGGGAACTGGTTGCGCATGCGCTTGTAGAATATTTAGAGAAAATTCAGAAGTTCCCTTGCAGTGGACGCCGTCGAAAGCATTCAAATCACTCCAGTCAACGCGATTGTGGTTCTTCATTTAAGAGCTCGCGCAAGAATTTCGAATTCCAGATAGTTTAATTCAATTTCGCCTGCTAATTGAGATCAATTGACCCCCGATGAGCTTCGTTACAATGCTTTCGGAGATCGATAAGGCAGCTCGTGACGAGCAGCGGCAATGCAGCGCAGAGACTGCAGCTTCCGCACATTTTCTCCGTATTGTTTCAATACGATTACAAAATAATCACAGCGTCAATTGCCGCGCTTTCGTCTTCCTTTGCAGATAATTGAAAAGTCACATAGAATTCATTGTTTTCGCTCCTTTTTCTCAGCTTTCCTCCGAGATCTGAAGACAATGAAGACTATCTAAGTCTGAGAAACTAACTGAATCCGTATAAAATCGAGCAGAGAAAATGCGAATAGTTAGTGAAAACGAGTGGGCGGCTACCCTGAGTGGGCGTGGAATGCGTGGGGGGTGCGCGGTGTCTCCCAAACCCTCGCAGCACCACCCGAGTCAACAACACAACCTTGACACTGATCTGCCAACGCATCCCCGCGCATAGCCGGCGCACCTGGTTCGCGTCAGCTGTGAAACTTGCAGCAGCAGCTGCAGCTTCACGTTTTCGCACGCTGAAGCGTAGCGAGGAACAGCTGCCGCCGCTTCGCCCAACGCGAGCATTCGAGGAGGGGACGCACGGAGGTACGCGTATGTCGGTCACGCAGTGATCACCGCTACCCACCACCGCGGCACGTATTGCGCACCACCGCTGACTGACGACTGACGACCGAGTGCCACGCCGCAGCACATGCGATCGCTTTTGCATTGTTTGTCACGTTCCTAATAGCGTGACGTAACGACAGCCACGGCTCGCCGTTGTTCGGCACGGATGACGTGCAGTCTCCAGCCTCCGCGGACGGATGCAGCCAACTTGTTTTCTGTAACTTGATAATCCTTGGCAACACGCGGTGTGCGACTCTCACTCGTTCGCCGAGACTCCGTTTGACGGGTGACAAGAGGCAAAGAGGAAAGTAGAGAAATTTAAGCACGTTAAAAATAAATTGAAAATATGAAAACAGGCATCAAATTTATTTGCGAAATCTTAAGTGTTTTAAAACTGCTGCTGCGAGTTTTTCAGCGAAGGCAGTTATTTTTAAATTTCCTTACTTTTCACTCTTCTCAACATGAAGTTTCATAAAAGTTTCCTACGAAAGTTCCCAGTGACTTCATCGAATTTCATGAAATTCGAGTCGCTCGATAAATTTAAAAACACAAACAATGCGAAGAAAACACTTGGGTTGCCTGTCGCTTTGTTAGATTTGGTCAGGTTTATTTTTGCACACTCAATTGTTTCATTGAATACGCTGAAATAGTCTGCGTTGAAATTTTAATGTGATCTGCAAGCGTGTTTTATTATTGTTATCGCTTCTGTAGTAGTTGTCTTGTTGTTGTTGGTGTTGTTATGCAACAAGTCGATCCAATTTAAAGTGTTGATCCATTTTATACAGCCATTATTATATAAACTGATGGCTTCTTTAGCGGTCTGAAGTGTAGATCTGATATACATATACGAATTTATATATTTCTCGAATATATTCAGTTGATTACCGATTGTAATTGAAAATAACTAGTTAAAAACCGCAGAAATCGCATTGAAACTGCGTTAAAACTTAATTAAATGAAATTCAGCTGAAGTTCATTCAACTGCCTACAATAATTGATGCTTACATGCCATATAAAAATGTTTCAATTGAGAAGTCAGTGTTGCTGTATGTTTCACAAACTCTCGCTCGCGTTCGCGTTCGCGTTCGCTGCCCAGAGTTGCTCGGATCCCATGAATTTATTCAAACAAGGAGCGAGCAGCAGAGAGGAATGCGAGGAGAAGCCGAATGACTTGTCGAGCGGCAGTTGAAGAAGGCAGCAGAAATAACGGCGGTGAGAAGGGAACCGAGATTATTGAGACACTTGAGAAGTAGCGCGTCTCGGCAGCGCAGTAGGTTATTCGTTCGCCTACGAACTCCGCGGACACGGGTTCGAATCCCCTCTGCGCATGGATGTCAATGCATAAGTAAAACAAAAGAAAAGCCCTTCCCTAATATTTTTAGAAAAGACGAACAAGTTTACTAGATATAAGAAAAGCAAGCAATAGCAGCATTCAAAACCAAGTCCAGACCATTTCACGAGTTTAACCTATTTGTTCGCCTCTCCGTTTCAGCTGATATGAATCATCATCACTTCTGTCACAAGTGCTCGCAAGACTTCAAGTGATCCGCACTCCTGTTCGCCCGCTGATTTTTATGCTCACACCAGTCGCGGCAATCCGCTGCAAGAAGCCAGAAAATGTATAAGTTGCTCGGCAGCCTGAAGTCCTACCTGAAGTGGCAGGACATAAAGACCGACAACGCCGTCTTCCGTCTGCACAACTCGTTCACGACGGTGCTGCTGCTGACCTGCAGCCTGGTCATCACCGCCACCCAGTACGTGGGCCAGCCGATCAGCTGCATCGTGAGCGGCTTGCCCACGCACGTCGTGAACACCTTCTGCTGGATCCACAGCACCTTCACCATGCCGGACGCCTTTCTGCGACAGGTGAGTAGTTGCGGGGCTCTGAATTGGGGTCGGCGGGGGTTGAGTTCTTCAGAACTGTAATATCTGGATCATGAGACCAAATCTATGTGCGATTTTCACAGTCTCGGTGTATGAAGTTCCTTCTACAGCTTCAAGACGGTTGCTACGGATGATTTCCAGTGGGCTGGAGAATCCTCGGATCAAACGCATCGCTTGTTGAGGTCTTACAGTTGCAATTATCTGTGCACGCACACCCGATATACAGCTTCCAGTTGGCTCCTTCAGCAAAAAACTTGAGTTCAACATGTCGTGTTGAAAAACGTATCAAAATTCCTAAACACTCCGCAAGATAGACTCACGGTCACACAGACGGACGGGCAGACAGAAGAACGGACGGACGGACGGACGTGTGGACAGACGGAAAGATTCTCAGACCAAGAGACGAGGCGGCAGTACGGGAGATTTTGGCAAACAGCCGCCTAAAAAGGGCAGCGAAGAGGGCGAAACTTAATGTCGGTGAGCGCATCGGCCGCAAATGCAGAATTTTTATTATTCGGTCGGCAGGAAGCAGAAGGCGGCGACAACAGCGGCTACGCATAAATGAAGTTTTAATTTCAACCTTTTTCTTCGGCTGTTTTATTTTCGCACAGACGTGTTTTTAATAATTAATTAAAAAATGAAGAGAGTGAAAAATGCAGCGAGAAAGGGTTTGATAATCGGCGCTGCTGACATTATTGGTCGCAAGGGGTGCGGAGGAAGTGGTGAATTCTTGCCTTCCCCTCACTCATGCAGCTTCCTCATCATCTTAATTGTTGTTGTTGCTGCGAATGATCTGTCATTGTCAGTGGCGTAGGCAGAGCAACGTTATCGAGGGAGCGAAGTTGCTGATTAAACCGCCCGAACCTCATCTCCCCTCATTCGCTGCACACGCAGGCGGCCTTAATTGCGCCGGATTTTGAGAAGCTGTTTGATTTTAGTACGCGTGCAGTGATGACGAGGGTTGTTTTAGGACAACAGCAGCTGTTCCTCCACGAACACGGAAAGTGGATGATGGACTCATCAGGAAGCGAAGTGATTGTGTGATTGAAGGCCAACAGCTGGATGTTCGCTGTTCGATGTTTCTTCTCTCGGGATACAGAGCTCGACGGGTAGTGCATGCAGCACTCCGTGTACTCGGAGGGGTTAAGATCTGCAAGCCTGCAATGTTGTTATGAATTTCGATGTAATGTCCTTTCAGAAACATGTATTCGATCCCTATTCGCAGCCGCAAACCGAACTTTTAAGCGAAAATCTGTCTATTTCTCCTCTTCGACTTTCAGGTTGGCCGTGAGGTCGCACATCCTGGCGTCGCCAACGACTTCGACGACGAAGATGCCAAGAAATACTACACATACTACCAGTGGGTCTGCTTCGTGCTCTTCTTCCAGGTAAGTTTTCGGTAAACTTTAAGTAAAAACACGTCCGCGACACCACAAATTAAGCTGCGTGTAACTCCGATGCGGGACAACCGAAGCGAACCGAACCGAACCAAACTGAATCGAACACTTTAAGAGGAACACTGAGTGGTGGCCCACCAAAGCGAGGTGGAAGGACGCCTGCCGTGGTTCCTGCCGCGGCAACCTCTTTCGCGTTGACAGTCGCGCATGCCTTCCATTGTTGCATTGTTCGGGATGGTAACGAAATGCAATTAAATAAATTGGCTCACTGACAGGGGCTGCGGCTCGGCTCCGCGATGTGCGGACTCCATGAACATGCAACAGGAATGAAGCCCGGCAGCAAGAATCCATTCAAGTCTCCAGTTTCTTACATTTCCAAGCGATTTCGGGAGTTTGAAGACGCTGAATTACGAAGAAATCGACGACGTTCGACCGAGATGACCGCCGGAGTTGGGCAGAATCACTCGTACACTTCTGGTGCGCTGTGCTGCGTTCTCACAGAACTGGCGGCCACGCGGCGTCGCGACGACCATCGCGGTCGAAAACATCCCGGCTTTCGTTGCTCACAAGCAGCCTTCAAAATAAATTCCACTTTAATTGATTCGAAGAAAACCTTCTGCCGTGCCAGACGTTATTTCACCCATGCACGACTATATAGCGGATTTATTTGTACTCTACAAGTGTCTACCAGTGTTGCTTAGTTATCCATTTTCATTATCGTATTCTGGTTTATCCTACTTTCTTCTTTAATGACCACAATTGTCAGAGCTGAAGCTCTAACAAAAAGTCATCAACTCGCATCTCGAGATGGTTTCGTTTCCACTTTAATTGAGTTTAATTGAATGCGTAGCTCGGACCAGAATGTCAGGCAGCGATCAGAGGCGGCCTGCCAATTTAGAGCTACCCCGTTCGCTCTAAGGTAACCGCGATATCATCCCACCGTCGTGCCGCTTCCGTGCATTCCTCCCATCAAACGTGAATTGTGTTTCTTTTGGTCCCATTTTAGTACGCATTGTAGAAGCGTGAATTCCTCGGAGATCCAGGCGGCCCTCCTAGAATTGCACCCATGTCTGCTGTGGCTCTTTCCTGTCGACTCGTGCGTGTACGTGCGGCAGTAAACGGCATCTGGAGCAACGAAATACGCATTCAAATTATATAATTACACGACAGCCATCCAACCCAAAGTCGAGCAACTCGAAACAGCCAGCTGGCGGGTAGTAAAGGAAATCTGGACGGAGTAGAGGTCATGGAAGAATTATGAACCATGAGCTCGTCAGTCTTAAGCTTTTATTATGGCCGAAATAAAGCAGCACACTTTCTACTCACACGAGCGCATCTCTTGCCGTATCTGCCGCGAGGAAACCTCTCGGTCGCTAGTCGTCAGCAACCGACAAGCAGGAAGACAGAAAATCACGTTGTTAGCCAAGCTTGTTGATATGATGTCGGTCTGCTATTTATGGTGCTGGCCAGGTATAAATTCCGCAGAAATTATCTGTTTACTGCACGTAAAGCCAGCTAGAAACTGTTCAGTATACTTTCTTGTACTTGTATCTGGATGATGATTTGCTCTTAACGAAGTTTCAGTGTTCACAGACAGGAAAAGAAGACGAAAGACGATTGAGCCGAAATACAAGCCGTGTTCGCTTCGGTCGTCGACATGTTTAGAAACATAAAAATCATATCGGACGATCGCGTGAGGAGCGTTTCTTCAAAGAAGCGTTTCACATCCACACCACTATCGTTGACGATCCATAGCAACCATTTACATACACATGCTGATGCAGCTCTTCTCTCTTCCAGGCCATTGCTTGCTATACCCCGAAATTTCTTTGGGACAAATTCGAGGGCGGACTCATGCGCATGATCGTCATGGGCCTCAACATCACAATTTGCACGCGCGAGGAGAAGGAAGCCAAGCGCGACGCACTCCTGGACTATCTCATCAAGCACGTCAAGGTAGGGTCACTTCTCGCGGTCTCTGTTGAGTCTTCTGCAACAGCCACTTCTTCTCCTTATAGCGCCACAAGCTGTACGCCATCCGTTACTGGTTGTGCGAAGTACTGTGCTTCGTCAACATCGTCGTGCAAATGTATCTGATGAACCGCTTCTTCGACGGCGAGTTCATGTCGTACGGCACGCGTATCATGCAGCTGACCGACGTGCCTCAGGAGCAGCGCGTTGACCCCATGGTGTACGTGTTCCCGCGAGTCACCAAATGCATCTTCCACAAGTACGGCGCCTCGGGCTCGCTGCAGAAGCACGACTCCCTCTGCATTCTGCCGCTGAACATCGTCAACGAAAAGACGTACGTCTTCATCTGGTTCTGGTACATGATCATGTTGGTGCTGCTCGCCGGCCTGCTAGTTTTCCGGTGAGTATGAGCGGCCAAATCTGCTTCCGCATGCTGACGCACCAGTTCACATTTTCCACCGCAGTGCGCTGATCATCTTCATGCCCAAGTTCCGACCACGCCTACTCAACGCACGCAACCGCATGATCCCCATGGAGGTGTGCCGCCTGCTCTCACACAAACTGGACATCGGCGACTGGTGGCTCATCTACATGCTGGGCCAGAATTTGGACCCCGTCATCTACAAGGACGTCATGAGCGAGTTCGCCAAGCAAGTGAAGCCCGCGAACCCTCACCGCGGCAAGTAGGCGCCGCCACTGCCCGCCTGCATTCTACAATTACTCAAGAGCATTGACAGCAAGGAGTGGGGAAATATATGAGCGGCCCGGTCGAGCTTAGTCTGAGGAGTCTGAAGTAGTAGTTCTGTGATGAAGATATTTTCCACGCTCTTAGCCGCTTTCCAAGATCCAACTCTTTGCTTCTATTTTAGCCCAAATCACGAAATCATTACGACGCCTTCAATGATCACAACTCGAGACAACAGTGTAGTTTTTCTGAAACGATTGCTCGAAGAAGAGATGGCCATCGTTTCGGATGACGTTTTTCGAGCTGTTGTTTCAACGCTAGATTAAATTTCTTTCTAGAACCGTATTTAGCTTAAGTTTAAAATTAAGTTGTTCTTCTTTACACACCGCAAGAAAATGTTCGCTTTCTTTGAAAAGTCTAGATTTTGTTCAAGCCGAGAGAAATGGTCGAGTTTTGTGTACTCGCGTAAGTAGTTTTAGAGAAAATCGAATATTTTTTATATTTACACAATAAATTATATCAAGTGATAATCAAGTGCGGCATTATTATTCATCGGAACCTTTGCACCCTACACGCGAAGGGAGAGCGTGTACTCATGTTTGTAACACAGAAGAGACAAGATAGATATAGAGGACTATATTGTATATTCTTGCTCAGCGCCAAGTCGCAAGTCGATTTAGCGCAAGCAGAAGAAACAGAATCTTAGTCGATTTCTTTCAGCATAATACACAAGTATTAGAATGTCCTTATCCTTACAGAAAGTATTAGAATGTCCTTATTATCCACGAGCAATAAACACGGCATTTAATTTTTTTGTGGCTTTTCGCGCAATCTAATGAAAATGCACACCAACAATTTACAGTTGTACAGTACACAAGTACAGTTTTATTGGCATTTAAAAACTCGTTTGTCGAATTTTAATGTTATTTCGTTTCATTGTTTACATTAAAAATTAAGTGAAAAACTGCGCTCTCGCATTATCTGGAATTATAATTGAAGTCGTCGTACAATGACAGTCGTCTATACTTAGCACGAAAGAGTTGCAAGTACAAACTGCAGTCATATATAAGTAAAACCGTAGTCAGGAAGCATATAAGACAAAAGGTAGAGATAACACAAATTAAACGTACTTAAATTAATCAGCACGGCAAATAAAGAAACACTCCGCTGAATGCCTTTGTACTCATTTCGCAATCAGCACTTTAATTGCACAAAAAGTATAGAAGAACGATGATTGCTGCCTTCCAAGACCTCCACCGTGGGCTCGGACAAGTCCACTGCATCCACTAAATATGTATATAATTAGAGTATCACAAGTAGTTTTCCTCAGCAATCTCAGTCCTGCTTCAGCTCGAACTTCTTTATTTGCGCAGCCTGTTGCTAACTTCAGTGCAATCAGCCGGCGCCACAACAAGCTCTGCCCATTGCTTCGCCTGACGACTCATCTGCGCCGTCCTGCTCCACCAACAGGCGATTGACGGTGCGTCCAAGTTGCAGCAGGCGCAAAGCATTCGTATTGCTCAGTTCTTCCGCGCGATGTTCGTGGCGCTGAATCATCAGGGTGGCCAAGCTCGAAAACAGCTCTTCGATGCCTTCGTTTGTCTTTGCTGAGGTCTCAAAATAATAAGCACCCACACTCTCTGCATAGTCCTCCGCGGCGTCCCGATCTACAGAGCGCTGGACCTCTAGGTCCAATTTGTTGCCCACAATGCTGATGACCACCTCGGCACCAAGCATACTCTGCAGTTCCCTCACCCAGTTCTTTACCTTTTCGAAGGAGTCCTGATCGGTGATGTCGTACACGAGTATGGCGCCGTCCGAAGCGCGGTAGTAGATGGGACCCAGCGCGTGGAAGCGTTCTTGGCCGGCGGTGTCCCAGATGTTCAGCTGTACCCGATTGCCTTCCAGCTGGAGCCTCTTGTTGAGGAAGGAAGCCTGCAAGGTGCTGATGTGCTGCGAGGAGAACTTGTCCTCCACGTAGCGCAACACAATCGACGACTTCCCAACGCAACCTTCGCCCAGGAGCACCACTTTGAAGTTGTACGTATTTATGATCCCATTCATGACGTTCTTCACGCTTTTGTTTCCTCTATTTCTATATTAGTTCAGATATTACATTAGTTTAGATATTAGTCATTCTACTAATGTTTGCTTTTCTTAAACGGAAATTCTGTGAAATTATTGCTTTATAAGACACAAATTAAATTTTCTTCTCTTATGATAGCTGATGCGTTCTTGTTGTTGGTATTCAAATAAACAGCAAATATTTGACAGCACTAAGTACAGAATTTTTCTTGACGGCGGTGAATCAATGAGACAATTATAATGCGACGGTCGTTGACTGTGTGGTGAAACAGAGTTAATTTTAGCCGTCTCCTGAATTATATTATTAGTCGTTGCCTTGAAATAATTTAGTACAAACCTAATCTAACCAGATACTAAGTACTGATCACACTATTTAGTACCAATTCACCTAGTCCTTCGACATCTAAATCGCCGAAATAAGCTGACAATTGTGAATCCTGGCGGCTTCACAAACAATATAATCTTGGAACGAAAGTCGCGAAATTTTCACCGCAGTGCTCTAAACGACTAATTTAATAAGCTGTAGGTGTTTCAATTTGCTCTGTAATCTTAGTGGCGCCATCTAGTTGTGAATATTATGAGATTAAGAAATTACGTAATTTGAAACAAAAAGTTAATAGTACTGAATATAAAGTGAACAAAGTTTATAAAAGTTTTCAAAATAAAGCTAAAATTGGTTTTGCTTTCAAAATTTGCAAATTTCTTTTCTCAGAAAATTTCTCTCAATCGTCTGTTGAACTGCCTTTAGTGATGAAAGTTCCATTGACTCTATAATTTCTGCGGTGCCATCTAGTTGTGAAACTCAGGGAAATTGAAAAATAATAAAATGTATAACTTTTTTTGTTTAAAGAAAAAATGAAGCCCACTTTACGGGTTTCATCCGGTCAGTGATGAATTGAGGTAGGAACAATTACAGGACCCCCAGGATAATGAACAATTGCAGGACCCCCAGGATAATGAAATTATTTGAAAAGAAAACAAAAATCTCTAATAGCAGACAGACGACAACTTTTCAAAATATTCGGTTGCCCGTGGCACGCTATTATGCAAACTGGAACGGGCAACCACTCCTCCACATGAATGTGGAACGGAAAACTAGCTTGAAGAGTTCTCACAATTGCCTCGAGTGAGGCAACGCTAATGAGTCAAATTATGAGCTTCACAATCTTGTTACTTATTTGCATCCTATTAGCATTATTACAACAACAATGCCAAGGTCTCAAATATTGTTGCCAAGCTTACAGAAGCCAGCTTTTGAACAAATGATGTTCGCTGTTGGCGTTGGAAATGCGACAGCGTTTGTGGAGATCCAGAAGTTGCTTAAAAGTAACCGCATCACGCGTGACTTAAGTGTCACCACTGGTGCGCCAGTTCGTCTGTCGCTGTTTGCAATCCACTTGCTAGACCGTCGATCAACTAGATAATGAGAGGCCGCTTTTAAACGCCCGTGTGTTTGCGACTCATCGAGAGCAAAATGAAATCTAAATTGCTGACAATTAAATTAATTCTTCCAAATGTTTTGCGCTCCCTATTACAACTTCGAATACTCGACCGTTCTTGCTTCAGTCGAGATCGCGACAGCCTTTCTAATTCGAGACGATCATCTTGATCGAGGCGGTTTGTGGCTCGATGCGATACTCAGTAGCGAGACAACCTTCCTAATTCGAGGCGATCATCGAAATCGAGATGATTTTTTGCTCATTACGATCGATAGAAATCGAAATAGCGTTTTCGACAAAGATCGAGCCAGCGTCTTCTTTGGCGTCTCCAACCCGAGAAGGAGGCGGCTTTTGCACTTGAGACTCACTCAAGATCGAATGACATAAACACTAAAAACACGAGCACATTTCGCGCTTAGAATCACAAATGCTACCGGCGACAAGCTGTGTAATCGACGACTCAGTCACAACAACTCGAGTTAACAGTTTGATTTTCAGTCAAACGGTTTCGCAACTCTTCAGGTCTGTCCATGTATTGGTAAGAAATTTCCCTCGTCGTCGTTCTACCACTCAGAACACCCATGGACGCGTTTAACGCGGTTTCCTGAAGTGAAACTGAGTTGACGACTGCAACCGCCCGTAAATCGCCTCAGTTCGATCCGGCGGGCAGCGACATCGGACGCAGAGAAACGACTCTGCGTTGCCAATTAGCAACGCAAAACTATCGCGCACGATTCAGAAAATGAATCTCCGCCGTCGTCTGCTGGTCGCGTTGGTGCCTCTGTTGGCCGCGTTAGTGCTTCTCGCCACCTACGTCCTCTAGACGTGCGATGCTCAGGGCGGTGCCGCGGCGACGCGACACGCGACACGCGACAGTTGTACGTTTTTGCGCCCATGGAGTCGCCTGGCGAAGCACGTGTGACGAAGCACGTGTTGGGCGACGAAGGCGGCTTCTACAACCTCACCACGAGCTACCGCCTGGACTCAGACATTGCGTGGCCCTACCGGTGCGTGCTGGACGCCAGCACGGGGTCTGTCGTAGCGCCGAAGAGTTTTCCGCGCTGGCGACAGCCGCCTGTGCGGTACAACGACACGCAGTTGTGGCCGCTTGTGACGCGCAAGACGAAGCTGATCGCTTGGTTCGTGTCGCACTGTGGCACTTTGTCGCGCCGCCAGAAGACGCAGGCGTACCGCGACATCGAGGAGTGCAGCAATTGTCGCTTCGAAGCGCGCGTGAAGTGGTGAAAGTCGCACCTGATCTGCAACTGATCGCACAGACGGACAGCGCACGCAGAACCGAAACAGAGCCAAATAATTGTTTAGATTAAGCGTTTTATATACGTAGAATTTGATGGCATTTCTGGTGAAGGCCGACGATTTCTAGGAAAATTTCAAATTGCAAGTTAGTAAATGAAATTCGATGAAATTTGTTGATGAATATCCGAGTTGTAAGTGATTTTCAATTGTAGCAATGTTGAGAATTGTGAAATACATCACATCTGCATATCTGAAAATCGTGCTATAAATTCTGCCAACCCGACGATGACACCTGCGGGATGCTATAAAACGAGCGGACGAGTTTTGACAAGTGGAAGACCGGCGCACACCGACCCACTCTTCCAGCCTCTCCCGCTCACACGGTTCCCGTGCAGCACCTCCTCGCTCTTCAATTCATTCTCAAGTCGACTGTCAGCGTTTCGAATGGCACTCGAATCACACACGAATGCGCCGAATCTGACATTTCGCAGCGAGTCCACGCAGAGCGCGACGGTTGGTTGGTGTGGCTCGTGACGCCAGAAGGCCTCTCGAGTGTGTTTACATTTGCAAAGCATACTTTCAGGCTGACTTGCTGAGTGGGAAGTGAGAAGCTTAACCAGCTTTGCGAACCAGCGGACGGTCATCAGCAGAAAGAGTGGAGTGTCGTTTTTTGTAAATACATTGGCCACCACAAAAGTTGAGGTTATGTGAGCTTAAGCCCGCCGCCCCTCCCGCTCCCACTCACAGGCCAAACAGGTGAGTTTTGCACCCCACGGAAACGTCACTTCGCCATAATTGGCTCTGCTATAAGTCCTCCCGCGACCAACTTGGCTCTCTTCACACACTTTTATAGCAGCTCTGCTGCCTGAAGACAGTCTTCCACTTTTGCCATTCAGTTCCAGTTGCCCGATAATCCGCGCAGCTACGCGTTGCTGTCTTCGTTGTCGCGAGGGTGCAGTGAAAATTTATTCCTTTCAACGATTCTCGAACCTCTTTTTGTGGAAAAAGTGAAACGATCGGAAACATTTCACTTCTCGTAGCAAAACAGAGACGTAAGTTTCGAAAACGCATGCTTAAGAATGCAAATTAAATTTGCACATTTAAAGTGAAACAGCAGCAAAGCGAAATTCTTTTCCATCCAATTTCGATTTTTCCTACTTTCATCTTCTCCTCACTCATGCACGACTCGAGAGCTCTGACTGCAAACAGCGAAAAGATTTCTCAGTTTCTTGAGAATTTTCATCTCAAGGATTTCAATATTTCGTAACCTTCGTCGTCTGCAGGAATTTCTGGAGAAGAAAATTTTGCAAAAGTGATTTTTCTGGCCAGTTGAGGCAACAGAGAAAATCGATTTTTCCTGCCAGCAGAAAAAACGACGACGGACGAGTGTGCTTCCGAGTGTAGTCTCGGCGGCCTGAAGAGAGCGGAACGAACTCTCACCGAGCTTTTGTACGCCAACGAGTGGGCTGTTTTCTGTATTCTTCGGGCTGAAGTACGCTGTGTTGGTGTTCGTGTTTGTGATTGTGGTTGTGCTGGTCGAACGGTGTTTGTTGGTGTGGTGAGCGCTTTTGGCGTAGCAAGTATTGAGTTCCTGGCCGGAATCCACCGCACTCGGCGCTCGGCGCTCGGCGAACCTGAAGGGTGAATCATCGCTGCCAAAGATTTCGGCCTAAAATTGTGCAACGGCTGCGACTTCCGCCTCGAAAGAGTGTGTTTGTGCATAAAGCGAGGAAAGTTGTTTGAATGATTTACAGGAAAGTAAGGCAGAACTAAGTTCTCAAAATGTTGGGGGTGAGTACAGCAACCCCCTTAGCACTCTCCCCTTCCAGCGCGTAGTCCCGATGCAGTTTGTCTGACTAGATTTGAGTAGTTGTTGGATGTCTGACTTACACACTCCGTCGCTGTTTAGGTGCGGGCGGAGGGAATGGGCTTGCAAATGGCTCCATGCGACACATAACATCCATTATATAACCTTCAATTATCACATTCCAAACGAGTTCTCTTATAGATTCCCTATACTTCCGACTGATTCAATCTAATCATCTACGAATATTGATTTCTGAAAGGTGGATTGTATGTATGGAGTGATCTAAAATAGGTTCTCAAGCCGGCTTTAGCACTTCAGATGCACGCGATAGATTTTCACACCAATATCTCAATGCGCCGAATGCTGCGTAAAGCGAGCCAAAAACGTCATATTAAGATCTTCAGTAACCGAATTCGATGGTCGGATAGCGTTACATGGTGCACATATCGCCTCGTACACATCGTATATTAATGCACTGTACTGAAAGTAGGTGAAATCGGACGAAGGAGGGGTCGAGGGTTTCGAAAAATGTCTCGCAAAGTCGACAAGTAGAACAAAACCCACTGGAAATTCTCAGTAAGAAGGAAAATGCCTCTGCCAGTGACTATCGCACAAATACTCTCATGGCAACCTTGAATGCATTTCAGCCTTCTGACCTTTCGTTCTTTAAAGTGTACAGATGTTCGCTAGCCGTGCATAGAAAACGAAACCGAAACACTTATTGGAGCTCGAGCTCGACAAGGAATTGCCATTTCGATATTGACTCGAAGTTTTAGGATTTCCTCACTTCAAGAACAACACCCTTGAAGAGTAGGGATCTAATGAGTGCCCGTCCTCTCCCTGCCCCGAAAATCCCCCCACTTCATCCTAAACTGGTATCATGGCGCAGCATCACGTTGCGTCAATCACATTCAGTCCTTGAACTCGCGTGCTTCGCGCAGCGTATTATAAATAAATTCTGTGTTCGCCTGTATCTCGCGGGATGGACGCAAGTGACAGCAAGCAAGCCAGGAGAAACTAGAAACTTGTGTAGCCAGTCACGAAGTAAGACGTGACACACTTACGTCCTGCATCAGGGACACTGGGGTGTCCATTACGGCAAATATAATCTAATTTCAATTCAATTCGCGTTCAATTCGCGTTGCTGTGCAAGTGCGTTGGGTCGATAGCTGTGCACTCATTACTCAGCCGACATTTGCTGCACGAGGTCAGAGTTCAAGGCTTGTTATTGATGATGGCATTTCTCTAAAGTGTTGCCATTCGCATTTGCTGCTTACCGATTGTCTCACTTCGAACTGCGTTTCCGCCCTCCCCAGACCGACATCGATGTCTCCGCTATTAGAGAATGCTTAAGTTACCGAAGGGCTTGAAGAAGAAGAAGAAGAAGTCTAAAAAGGACCAGGAGCTCTTCACCGAAGAGGAGCTCGAGCAGTACAAGCGCGACCTCAAGGCCAAGCAGGAGGCTGCGGCTGCCAAATCGGACGCCGGTGAATCCGACGCCACATCAGACGTTGAGGGTTCCACAGCCTCTCGGTCTACAACTTCAGCATCCGGAGCAGCAACTGGCACCGTCGCCGGTGGTGCCGCGAACACTAGCGAAGCCGCTGCTGAGCCCGCTGCGGACAGCGCGAATACCGAAAAGGCCGAGGTCGACGAGGAGTGGGCCAAATTCAAAGCGCTAACCTCGGGCGTCGACTCCATCCTACACAAGACCCAGGACGAGTTAGATCGCATCAAGAAGGAGTCCTTCTACCAGCGTCTCCCCTCGGCAGCCGAGAAGAAACGCCTCGAGGAGGAGGAGGCTGCCCGACGCGAGGCCGAGCGCCTAGAGGAAGAGCGGCGCAAGGCCGCCGAACTCGAGGCGAAGCGTGACAAACTAGCCGAGGCCGTCGTCGTTCTCTCGGAGTCGGAGGGCGAGGACGAGGCCGACGTCGATGACATATTTGCCACCGACTACATAGAGAAGATCACCAGCGGAGAGGTTCAACTAGCTGTTATCCCTGACTCGCCCGTACTCGCAGTCGAAGAGGGTCCCGATCCCTTTGACACCGCCTACGCTGAGCGAGTGATTGTTGGCGCCGACAAGGCGAAGAGCAACAAGAAACTCGTTAGCTTGGGAGCGGCCGTAGAGGTCCTCTCGGGCCGCGTCGATCGGGAGCACGCACTTGCCTTAGCGAAGCCGAAGCGCAAGCTACGCAAGGGTATTCAGAACTTGCTGCTGAGCGAGAGCATCGATCTCGAAGACCTCGAGGTTGCTGAGAGCACCACCCCGGAGCCCCCCAGGAATCTACTCGATGAACTAGCCGACGATATTCCAGACTCGGATGTGCCAATCGACTTGAGTGTCTCCTTGCACTTGCATCTCATACAACCCAAGAAGAAGGAGGCTGCCGAGAGTGACGAAGAAGGCGCGCAGGCCAAGGACAATCCAGACCTATCCGAATTCGACGCTCTCAAGGACGACGAAGACGATGAGTTCGCTGAATTAGCTGCCGAGTCCTTGACGAAGAGAGAAGAGGTCCAGGTCTTGACGCAGATTCCACTTCCACAGCCGGAAGTCCTAAGCGAGGTTGTTGAGGGAGACTGGGCCGAATTCGAGCAAGTAGCCGAGGAGGAGACCAAAGGTAGGTGCACTTCAGTCTTGTTGAAGCTACATGCAAACTCCGTATGTTTTCTCTTTAGGTAAACCAAAGCGTCCGCCGCCGCCTCGTCCCACAAGTGGACCGCACACAATCCCCGGGGCCATCTTCATCAGTGACGACGAAGACGAGAACCTCGACGACGACCCATTCAACACCGCCTACGCTGAGCAGGTCATAAAGAAAAGCACTGTGCTCGAGGAAGACGACGAGTTTGACCCACGCGCCGAGGAGAAGAAGCCATCTGGCCCGCCTACTAAGCCGCCGCCACCTGCGGTCCATTTACTGTCGCAGCCCCCGAAGGACTTGTTAGGTGCCAGCTCAACCGATCTCTCCGCGGTCGGTGCAGCTCCCATAGCACCACAACAGGGCGGCGAGCTCGATCTCGAGTCGGAGGACTTCGATCCTTTCGACACCTCTGCGGTGACAGCCATCGTCCTACCGAAAGCTACTGAACTAAAGTTCATTGAGAAGGAGTTAATAACCGAAGGCCAGATAAAGCACTCACTCAGTGATCCAGACTTCGATCCCAGAGCAGAGGAGTCTGCACCAATCACTCAGGTCGACGCCAGCACTAAAGGGGACTTTGATCCTGCACGTCGCAAGTCTTCGCTTAGTTTGAACCTGCACTCGAAAACAGTCGGATTCTTGGATCCCAAACAGGACTTACTCGGCGTAGCGAATGACGTGTTCAAGGTGCAGAAACCATTGACACCCTATTACGCGCCATCTTCTGCTCCAATTGCTGAGAAGGAACCCGACGATCCCTTCGACACCTCTTACGTGCCCGACACAAAGCCATCCCAAGTCGAACTGAAAAACTTGGAAAAGGATCTTCTCGAGAAATCTAAAAACGCACTGAGGCACAGCCTCTCCGATCCGGACTTTGATCCCAGAGCACCGGAGACGATACCAACCGAAGATTTATTAGCGGTTCGGGAGAACATCAACATCAAGGTACTGACGCCCGCCCAAGAGAGCAAGGATCTTGCGGACGAACTAGAGGAACTCGATCCATTCGATACATCGGCGATCGCTGCCAACATCCAACCGGGAAGAGCGGAGCTGAAGTTACTGGAAAGCGAGTTGCTGCCGGCTTCAACGCCAGAGATAACCACAGGAGTGCTAGACACACAGACAGACGCCCAAGAGCTGGGCTTGGGTGACAAAGTTCTGACGCCCTTAGCCCCGGTGAAGCAAGTCACCCTTCCCGAGGACATCGACCCCTTCGACACATCCATAGCCGAGAATCTCGCGCCAGGTGCAGCCGAAATAAAGCTGCTGGAGAGTGAATTAATTGAAAACTAAGTCGAAGTCACCGGCTTCATCATGGCGAATCCTTTCCTTATGGACGACGAGATAGGCAACCAGGAGCCTGATGCTGCTGTCAATCCGTTCCTGATGCACACTGACGCCGATGAGGCGAAAGTGCTGGAGAATCCGTTTGCCGCACAGGCTTCCAACCCGTTCGCATTTGGCGACGAGAGCGAGGAAGAGGCCGCGGTTCCGGTGGCAGATATCGATCCAGCCATGAGTTTCTTCGGCACTACTATAGAAGCAGAGGATGATTCGCTCAGCATTAAGTCCACAGCGGAAGACGAGGACTCCACGCCGCACAAAGGACCGCCGCCCCGGCCCGTGCCACCCCTCACCAAAGAGCTTATCAATTCGGTTTCGAACCAACTGGAAGAAACGAGTTCAGAGCTGCTGGGCCGCATACCTGCTACGCGGTCGCCTAGTCCGATCTCGATGCGCGACCTTCACTCCCCCAGCCCCACACCTGACTCGGGCCTCGCCGACTTGCTGGATGTCTCCGACAGCGGCTCCTCAGCGAATACACAAGGATTCGAAATGGACCTCATTGGCAGCGGCAGTAGCAATGACAACCCCTTCGGTATACCGAACGCGGTTCAAAATATTCAGCCGGCAACACCGATGCCATCACCGGCCAAGCAGCAACCGCCCAGACCGCCGCCTCCACGCCCCGCACCGCCCAGGCCAGCACCGATTGGCGCGGTCGCCCAGCATCCACCACCGCCTCCGAGGCCTTCACCACCAAATTTAGCAGGAAACACACTACCGTCTACGTCAGGTGAACAAGATCCCGATGATCTGTTCGACATGTTCGGCACGGCGAAGCCAGCAAAGCCGCCGCCACCGAAGTCCAAAGAGGACATACTCAGTCTGTTCGAAAAGCCAGCGCAACCGGCGGCCAAGCCGGATCTGCTCAGTGACGACATCATCTTGGATCCCATGGCCGCTGAACCCATGACGCAGCCACAGCCATCAGTCGATCCCATATTCAGCTCCACTCTGACGCAGCCTGACGAGGACACCATGGACATAACGCAACAGCCCGAAACAGCAGCGGTCATGAGCAGTATTACGCCAGCTACCACGGTCAGCACACACCGCGCACCAACACCGGATATAGAAATCACGACCGTCGAGGATTTGCCGCGTTCGGACGATGAGGAAGAAGCAGTTTCCGCGCCCGCGCCCGCACCAGCAGTACCGACCGTGGTCGTGGACGAAAGTGAGCCAGACCGAACACATTCCGAAGAGGATGACGAGGAGACTTCTGTTGCTGTGCCGGCAGAGTCCACCGTGGAGTCGGAGCAGAGTCCTCCCACAGACTCAGACGCCACAACACAAGCCATTCCCGACTCACCGATAGAAGCGACTATGGAGCAGAGCAGCGAACCGGAACAGATGGACACCGGCTTAGACTTCGCAGCAGCCAGTGCGGTACCCAGTGGATCGGCGTCGGCTAATCCATTCGCAAGTCCCGATGGAGAAGAGGTAACTTATCCGCCGCCCTCTGCTGTGGCTAACATTTTCGCGGCCGAAGAGCCCGAGGCAAATGTGTTCGCTTCCGCTGCTGAGACCGTAGTGCCGTCTCCAGCTGTCATTAATATTTTTGCTGCCGAACCAGAACCGGTTCCAACCACTCAGAGCTATGTAACCAACATTTTCTCCGCGGAACCGGACGAGTTTGATGCATTTTCGGCCAAGTTTGATTCCGTAAAGAAGGATACAGCAAGCATCCTCGACGGCTTCGCTGGCACTGGGGCTGTAACGCCCACCAGCACCGGGGATGGTAAGTAAATGGTCTCAATTAGTGTACAGCAAGGTGGAGATCGGCAGAGTTTATTAATGCATTTTCTTTTCTACTCTTTGCCGATAGCTTGGGGTGACAGCGCCTTCAGCTCTCCCCACCCAGCCGCCAGTATATTCGGCGAGGATCCGGACAGCGGTGGTTTCGGCAATGATGACGATGACTTCTACAGGATGCAAGCACCGGTTCGTGCGGACTCAGTGGAATCTGTGGATAAGGAGTTCAACGTTGTCATTCGACCCAAGGTTGAAGGAGCTCAAACCGCTGCGCCACAGCTTGTACCTCCTCCGCCAACGCGCACGGCTCAGAACTCCAGCGAAACGTCGCCCATGGTCAACCCATTCGAAGACTCGGGATTCCCAGCGCCTCCACCTCAGAGCGCCGAAGAGCGGGAGATGAAACGCACAGACTCTCAAGACACTCCTCAGACTCCGCTCTTCGACGAGGATGTTTCACAGCCGTTGGAGGAGTTTCCGCGCCTGCGCTACGACGGCCCTGGATGGGAGATGCAGTTGCGCCAACCGAACAAGAAGAAGATCACCGGCCAACGTTTCTGGAAGAAAATCTTCGTTAAATTGGTTGTCCAAAACGATGCACCCGTGGTGCAGCTCTTCAACCAGGCCTCGGACAAAAATCCCTTCCAGGAGTTGCCGCTGCAACCGTCCTACTCGGTGTCCGAGATCGGCGCTCAGCAGTACGATCAGTTCGGCAAGATCTTCACCATGAAGCTGCAATACATCTTCTACAAGGAGCGGCCCGGCGTGCGCCCCGGTCAGGTAACCAAGGCGGAGCGCATCACGAACAAGTTATCGAAATTCGCCCAGTATGCGATTGCGGGCGACTATGAAGGGGTCAAGGAGTTCGGCAGCGACCTCAAGAAACTCGGTCTCCCGGTCGAACATGCGCCCCAGTCATCGCAACTCTTCAAGATCGGTTCAATGAACTACGAGGACATGAAACAGTTCTCGGTGTGCATCGAGGAGGCGCTCTTCCAGCTGCCGGCGTTGAGGGAGCGCGCGCTGACCTACAAAATGGAGGAGGTGCAAGTGACGGCAGTCGATGAAATCGTAGTTGAGCAGGACTACGAGGGGAAGATTCTGAAGCAGATCGCGAGGGTGCGACTCTTCTTTCTGGCTTTCCTCTCAGGTGAGTTGAGGAACAAGTGAGACGCCAGGCTGACCCTTTTGGTTCATCTTTCTTCCAGGGATGCCTACGATTGAGTTGGGTTTGAATGACATGTGGCGCCAAGGAAAAGAGGTCGTGGGACGCCACGATATCATACCAGTAGCTACCGAGGAATGGATACGGCTGGAGGCGGTGGAGTTCCATAGCATAGTCAACCAGGACCAATACGAGCAGACTCGTACAATAAAGTGAGTCTTAAGAAGGTCTGCCACAGACCGCAGATTTCCTTGAGGAAATCAAGACACTCGTTCTCGTATAATTAGATCTAACACTTTAATATCGTCATTGTCTCTTCTAACACTTTAATATCGTCATTGTACTTGCAGGTTCCAGCCTCCAGATGGCAACTACATCGAACTGTTGCGCTTCCGTGTGCGTCCGCCGAAGAATCGCGAACTTCCATTACAGCTGAAGGCCACCTGGTGCGTCACTGGCAACAAGGTGGAACTACGCGCTGATATTTTAGTGCCCGGCTTTACTTCGCGCAAACTAGGCCAGATTCCATGCGAAGATGTCTCGGTGAGATTCCCCATACCCGAATGCTGGATCTACTTGTTCCGTGTGGAGAAGCATTTCAGGTATGACGACCACTGGCAAGGTGCAAAGTCCGCATTCGCTAAAAGGTAAAGTTTCATTCCAGGTACGGCTCCGTGAAGTCCGCCCACAGACGCACGGGCAAAATTAAAGGTATCGAGCGCATTTTGGGCGCTGTGGATACATTGCAAGAGTCACTCATTGAAGTCACATCTGGGCAGGCTAAATACGAACACCATCACCGTGCCATCGTATGGAGGTGCCCTCGTTTACCCAAAGAGGGACAAGGTAGACCTTTGCTCTCTGTAAATCCATATGTACCCGTTCCAATGTCGGACATTTCTAGGTGCCTACACGACTCATCAGTTGGTGTGCCGCATGGCTCTCACCTCGTACGACCAGATTCCCAGTGAATTGGCACCTTACGCCTTCGTTGAGTTCACCATGCCCGCCACGCAGGTCTCACACACGACAGTGCGCTCAGTTAGTGTGCAGGACTCAGACTCGGATGAGCCGCCAGAGAAATATGTTCGCTATTTGGCGAGGCATGAGTACAAGTAAGTGTGCGAAAAAATGCTTTGCTTCAAGTGGCTTACTCGTGTATGTAAATTCGTTCCGAAGCGAATTAAAAGTAGACAAAGCCAGATGAGATTTAGACTCATATCAAGAAATATAGGTGGGCGTAGAGGTACGGATGGGTGTACAGGTAGGGATACAGATATTGAAAGAGGTTAGGATGCAGATATAGTCACAGACATACGAGTGTATTCAGATATAGATAGATTCAAACAGAGATTCAAATACATCGACTAATTTGGTATTTTAAGAAATTAAAGGAGAAATAAAATTGCAGAGTTGGCATCGAGACCACTCACGGCGAAACGACGAACGCCTACCTGGCAGCCACGAAGCCCATACGCGAGGAACCGCCAGCTAAGCCAGCAGCGTCTCCGGTGCCACCCAGTGATTCGGACTCCGACTCCAATTAAGGGGAGCAAGGATACCCCTATCGACCCTACCACATCTTCAGGAAAGTATATCGCATCAGCATGGAAGCTCCAGTTCCCGGGATAAAATTATATATACAAACATGTAGTGTATTCAGGAATAGACTCATTAAATCATGATAATCTCAGTTGAATGTGTGAGGACGACGCTGCTTAAGACCAAACGTAATGAAGCAATATGATAAAAGTTACTAAAGGACCTCCTTGTGTTGCATGCAGTACGTTACAACTATTTAGAAAAATGTGTTCTAGTCAAATATTCAACTCAGTGTGTTAGCGGAGTTCATGTGTCGTGCCGATATCCATTATGAAACCAAGAAGCAGAAGGTACAATTATGATTGCAGTTGACAATAAGAGGAAAATTAAAAAAGTTGTATTGTTCTATCAGATAGCGTAAGGCAGATGTTTGTTCAGATTCATTTTACGATGCGTGGTTATGTTGTTCGAAATTAGTATAAGGAGCGGCAGTTCTCTCGAGAACTGTCTCGAGAAATGAGTCACATCTAGTCAGTTAGGTTAAGTCATGGAGGACAATATGTATCTCCGAAGTTGTCCTCGAACCAAATTATTAGTTAGTCAGTTGGAAGAAATATGTTGACGATTTCTTGTATTCCTAAGAGGGCGTTGAAGGGAAGCACGGGGACAGAGTAGAGTTACTTCCGCAGAGTTACACTTCTCTGAATGATTCCTCGCTTTCCCAGCTTCAGATTTTCATTTACTTCTATTTATTCATTTATTTCTTATTACTCCGTTGTAAATGACTGAATTATATATTTCAAAATCATCTTTACCAAAGAGTAGCGTGAATTACGATGTAGCTATCGAGTAGAATAAGAATATTGAATATGTCTTACGTTGCTAAGTTTTTTTCCTCTACAAAAGACTCATATTGAATACAGTCTTGGTTAAGAAATCCTCTTTAAAAATCCACACTATTGAAGAACCTCCAGCACACGCTTCACGTCCCAAATCCTATATCTCGTATTAGCGTTTGAATCCGTTTGGTATTTATAGAGGACATTTCACCTTAAACGATTATAACTTGGATAATTTGCGTTACTCCTTATTGTATCTCCAAAATCCGTATTTTGCCTCGAAGCAGCAGCTTAAATACAATTGAAAACTAAGTTAATATCAGAGATTTCATGCTTACTATTAATAACAAATAAAAATACTAGCTAATAAAGTTGAGGGTATCTAAAGTTAAGACTCAGCAAAAGTCATGATTTGCGAACCGTACTCAATATGAAAATATCAAAATATTATATATTATCGTACCTACAGCAGAACAGTTTGAGCCCTGTTAAGGTCTGGAAAAGCAGAATAACTGAAGTAAAAGTTAGCTACTTCGAATGATATCTTATAGCATATATAAAATAAATGTTTAACTACCAAAAATACAATTAACTTTAGAAAATATTCTCTCTCTAAGCAAAAAGCATCTAAATGTTGTAACATTGCATTAAGAATCTATATATAGACGAAAAGCTAAAATGTAGCATTTAATTCAACATCTTAAAGTTACCGATATTTTCAAAATATTCCAAACTATTTGTTATTCTCGATGGCAGATTGGAGGAACAATAACACGTACTTATAAATTTACAGTAGTGGCGAGCCACTACTACTCGAATGTCGAATAAGTTGGAAATGGGTTAATAACACAGCATTGTTGTAACTGCAATCTACGAGTTTAACAACTGAATGTTACACTGAAGATAGTAAATACTTACAGTATATGCGAGTACACATGTATCTATTATAAATCAATGACAAACTGCAACAAACAGGTAAGCAGATGAGTATAAATGCACTATAAATATCCATACGATGCTGAAGTATATACAGATATATAAACAAATATATAGTTATTGAGAAAATAAACTGAAATTTCAAAACCACTCACCACAATCTTTCAATTCTTCGTTGTTGAGGTTCAAAGTGTGGTTAAGACAATCGCAGATCAAGAGGCGACTAATCTGCCAGTATTTCGTACTTTGCAATACTGTATCTCATTTCAGTCGGTCGTATGCGGATTTAAACACTGAAACAATACTAATACTCGTAGAACAGAAACAGTAATGTGAAGCAACCTTTCTAACTAAGGGAAAGCTCATCTGGTGGGATTATTGGTGAGACATTTCTGTCTCTGTGGGTTCGATCTGTCGGATATTTGCATATATCACACTATACATCCGAGAATCAAGGGTTTATTTGGCTTTCTCTAGATTTGCAGTGGAGAGAAGGGGACTAGATATGGAAATACATGTCTATTGCTGCTCAGCGTCTCTTCCTGAGTTGATGTGTTCCTCCTGGACATTTTATCCCTTCCGCAATCCGCAACGTGAGAAGATATGGCTGTGAAATTCGCTAGAAGTTTCTATTAGAATATTCATTCTTTCATCAGACCAGTTTCTGATCCAATGCGGGTCAAGCCGGTCGTAAGCCACGTCTGCTTTTTTCACCTACTCCACAGTGAGCTTTCTGGCGGAGGAAAGTGGAAATAAGAAACAAAATAGCACATTATTAATGTCGTTTTTTTATCGTAAGCGTCAAAATGGACGACTTTTCGTCATTCCCCATCGGGGTTGGTTTGACGAGATCGAAAAACCCCGAAATCTATATAAACTGACTTAGATATACCGGTCATTACACCGGTCGGAAAACTTGTAACTTCTCGTCAATTTAATTGTTTCATTTATTAATTCTTATTCTTTTCTCGGGGAAATTTTATAATTTGAAGGAAAACCTACTCATAAGTAAGAAAGATGCCTAATCCGAGCGCCTAATCGGAGCGACCCTCGCATGCTCGGCTGATTTTAAGCTCAACTTTCAATTTCAATTCCTCACTCTAAGAAACGCCATTGCAGTTGAAACCAATATTAACAGGACGGAGCGAACTCTGGCTACCATCCTGCGTTGAAACAAAACACGTAACTCTGTAGCAACACGGACAGAATCCTTGCAATAATTCAAAAGGACTTTTGTACTGAAGGACTAAGCCGAAAGTCAGTTTGTCAGTGCGGCGGCGGGGCGTGAGAGGAGGAGGGAGGGGCGGCAGCACATTGCGTGATGAAGTGAAGCCAGTTTAAAGTGAAGCATTAAAGCGAAGCAGGTTCAGCCCGAGCAGACGTGTGTGCTTACGTGCGGCAGCCCTTCGGACTCCTTAAGGCGCACCGACGAGCCAGTCAGGCGGCAAATGTAGAAAAATGATGAATGGTGGCCGGCGTTTCCT